>OZ025295.1:82049557-82678724 GCA_964019185.1 Maratus speculifer
AAGCTTTTGTGCAAAAATGTATAAAGATAAAAAACCAACATTGAGAAATGCACAAATAATGCATGAAAAGAATAGAAAACAGCCGTTTCGAATCTACTGTTGAGATTCTTCATCAGTATAAGACTCATCATGCTAGAAAAAGCTAAGCTGAGCAAAGCGACAGGGAAGCACAGTCTTATATGCCTATTACGGGAGCGAATGGTAATAGATTCGAAACAGCTGTTTGCTACCTTACATGCATTTCTAACGTTGGTTTTCTATCTTCATAAATCTGAAGTTGTTTATTAAACTGCGATTTTACTAATTTTCTTTCTTTTAATTTAAACAATGGGTTAATTGGTTTTTAAGTTACACAACTAAACAAACCTATTTTTAATTTCTTCTATCTTTCAAAGAAGAAATTATCGTAATAATTTTTTTTTTGACGAATTTACGTGTTTTAGGGATCAAATATCCCCAAAAACATGTTTATTCAAAACATGTCTGTTCCAGTGTCGCCATCATACTATCAAAAAGTGTATGAAGTTACGCATAGAATGATCCAAATATTTTGTGCATATTTTTGACTGTAACCAGCAGGTTTTTCTTCAATATGGAAACATTTCGCTGTAAGGCGGTGCTGTAATTGCAATTTTGTGCCATTTTCATTGTTCTGCCATCAAATACTGTATGAAGTTATGCATAGAATTGAACCAAATTTTTTTGGATAAATTTCTGGGAATGACTGTCTGGTCTTCCTTGAATTTGAAAATAGTTTGCCCAAAGATGGTACTGTAATAATGATTTTTGTAAAATAATTTTGATTTTTCATAATCCTTACAGAGAATTGGCGGTTCGTGCAGCGATGCGAACTTCGTATCTTTTTAAAATTGGCTATTCGCAAACAACTGATGTATAGCAAAACAGAAAAGAATATTGATTTTAATAAATATCATGATCAAGATTAACTCATTCTTAATCTAATTAACTGACTGCAGCAAAAATTCTAGATGAAAATAAAAGTTGGTATAGTACTGAACTAACAATATTGAAGTAGTATTAATACTGTTGACTCTCTCTACAACGAAATTCTATCCAGCGAATTTCTCTATTTAACGAATTTTTTGTAGGAACGGTAAATTTTTTTCATGATTACATTAAAAATAATCTACATATAGCGAAATATATATCTCCATTTAATGAATTTTTTCAAAAATGTTCATTTATATGTTCTGAAAACGCTTCAAATTATTTGTAGAGTAAATTTTTTTAAATTGATTTCTCGTTTATAAGTCATAGCTACATAGCATCCTCTACCTTATTCCTTATGTCTAAAAAAAGGCATTCAACCCCCCCCCCCCAAAAAAAAAAAAAAAAATTGCATGGTTATACTTGACTTTGTTTTAACCAAGGTTAGCTTGCATTCTTGGAAAAGAGTGAAACATTTGCTTGCTATTGGAACGATTTGCAATAATCACAAAGCATCCTAAAAGATAAAACTATTCCATTATCGTCTTGAAAATGGTGTTTATTTCTTGGTTTGGATAGTAAGTCAGCAATAAGGAAGGGGTGAGGGGGCAATTGCATTAAACGTTTTTTTCAGCAGGTTTCCATCTATCTAAACTAACTCTCATTACTTTTAGAGTTAAGAGTTTATGTTTGTTGTTTGTGGCGACTTGGAATATTTTTTATTGTGAGAGATCATTTGAATGAAGAATTGTTACTAAACGTCATCTATGCTGGTGTTATCTTCTACTGCATCTGCATAAAAATTCCTTTGGGATAAGCATAATGTTTTCTTATAAAGTACAAAATTTTTTGCCGTTTTCTATTCAACGGATTTTTTGACTGAACGATGAGTTTCGTTATATAGAGACTCGACTGTATTTGTAAATATTTTTTAAAACATTCAGATATATTGGAATAGAAGAGTTTTGGGATTGGTGCATCCAACTAGTTATTTTCATAATTTCATTATAAATATTTAAAATTATTATTATTTTTTTTTCTTGCTTATAAATTTGAAAGTGATTTAACTTAAAGTAAAATTAAATGTAGCTTAAGGTAAAACAGTATTAAATAATTAAAACATGAAAAAAATCATTAAGTAAACCCATGTTTGCAAATAATTCTTCAACCATTGGTATATTCGTAAGCCTTTTTATGTTTACATTATAAATGGAAGCTATGTATTTCTTTGTGAAATTACTTTACAATTATAAAATAAACATATTGATAAATGTGTAAAATTTGTTCTATAAATTATCTGCATTTCATTGTACAAATTATTAGCAATTATCAGCATTTCATTGTTATTATTAGCCATTATCAGCATTTCATTGACAAATTAGCAGAATATTTAAACGTTTGAAGTACATTTTTTATACAATATTATTAATATACACATACAGGGCTTGAACTTTGGCATGGGATGGCTGGATTCATGCCTTAAAAAATCTTATGGCGAAGACATTCCTGTTACCCAAAAAAAAAAAAAAAAAAAAAAAATCCCTTTTTGAATTTTTTTTGTTTCTTTTTGTTAAATGGCGATCAAATCTCAGGACTGACTGATTATTTTTTTATATTTTCCGCTATCAATTGGCAAATCTCAGTTTTCTCTTACGGCAATTATACAAAATTCATGATTGTTTTTTTGCATTTGATTGAAAAACTTTGCAATTTTTCTCACAATTTTCTCGCTTGCTGCCTCGCAAACTTTTGTAACTTTTTTAACTTTTGTAACTTTTTTCTCGAGACCGATTGCCGAATTTCACAATTTTTTTCTCTCAACTGAATGTGACAAATTTAGCTATTTTATTCTGCGACTGATTGGAAAATTTCTCTTTTTGTTTTAGTGACATTCTGCTGAAATTAATAATTATTCTCCTGTGTCCAGCTGAAAAATTTGTGTTTTTTCTCTGTTACCTGCTGATGATTTTCATGATATTTGCTTGTGACAGACTAACAAATTTCACAGTATTTTACTGTAAATGACTGATGAATTTCGCTATATTTTCCCACTGCCCAAGTTCCCTCAAACTTAAAATTTTTTTCAGACCGATTGACTATTTAAAAAAAAAAAAAAAAAAAAAAAAAAAAATTGCCATGGTGGACAAAATTAGCGATATTTTTTCTATGGCCGATTTCCGTATTTTGTGAATTTCTTTTTCTAATTTATTTTGTCTCTTTTGCCGAAACAAGAAATTTCTAAAAGGGCAGTAATGGTCACTAGTGTCTGAGCTCTATCTAATTAGCCTGGAATCAGCATTAAACAAAATGAGATTAGATCTTGTGATGTTTTTTTTTTTTTACAATCAGTGGTTTAGCATTAGATATTTTTCATTTTTCGAAATCATCACACATTTTGTAATCAATGGGCTTTGATAATCATACTTCTTTTTTCATTTAAAAGATAATCTTTCATACGATGTTTCTGTTTGTATTCGGTTTTTTTCCATATCTGATAATTTGCATCTGCCCATTTTGTAACTTTTTATTTTCTTCTTTATTAAAAATGACATTTATTTCCTATTCAAATAAAAATTCTTCTAAATTTAAAGAATTTCGTAAATAAATAAATAAAATGTGGACATCCATTGTCCAAAGCAAGATGTTTGTTTCCCATTGAGTTAATGAAAATCAGTAAAAACATTATTTTAAGATGATCAAAACATGACTCATGTAATAAGTGTCACATACTACATACTACATCCGGTGCATCCCTAGTCCAAAGACGCGTTAAAAACGTAAATTCCATCCATAAATCGCATAAAAAATGCGAATTTCGTGCATGAATTTTGTAAATAACGCGAATTACGTCGATGAATCATATAATAAAAACGTGAATTACTTTAATAAATTGCATAAAAAACGCGAATTACATCCATGAATCATGTAAAAAAAACGCGAAATACGTACATAAATCGCATAAAAAACGCAAAATACGTCCATAAATTGCTCTAAAAACGCGAATTTCGTCTGGAGAATGCTTAAAAAAACGCAAATTACGTCCATGAATCGCATAAAAATAGCGAATTATGACCATAAATCGCGTAACAAATGCGAATTACGTTCATGAATCGCATAAAAAACGTGAATTACGTTCATAAATCGCTCAAAAAACGCGAATTGCATCCATAAATCGCGTAAAAAACGCGAATTACGTCTATAAATTGCTCAAAAAACGCGAATTACGTCCATGAATCGTGCAAAAAACGCGAATTACGTTCATAAATAGCATAAAAAACACAAATTTCGTCGGCAGAAAGTTCAAAAAACGCAAATTACGTTCATGAATCGCATAAAAATAGCGAATTATGTCCATAAATCGCGTAACAAATGCAAATTACGTTCATGAATCGCTCAAAAAACGCAAATTACATTAATAAAAAACGCGAATTACAGCTATGAATTTTGCAAAAAACGCCAATTACACCCAACATTAAATTAATTTACAGAAAGTCTTTGTCCCATTATTACGTGCGCAGAAAGTTTTTGGTTTTATAAAAGTCTGGATATACGGAGTCACACTGGAAATAAAGCATAGCACTGCCGTACTATGCTTTAATACCGAAAAACTAGTTTTCAAGCGCATTTTAATGTTACATTATTTCGGATATAATTAAATTTATGTGCATTACTGAGGTACATTACAAGATTCTTATCTTAAAGTTCATTACAATTTTCGTTCATTTACAAGGGAACATATAATTCGGTTATCTATGAGCAATAATTGCTGGCAGTGCCTTTTTAACTTTGGTTTGCGCATTTTTAAGATGCGTTCGTCATTAGGTAAATGCGTAGCACCTATAGTTGTCGTTCTGTCCATATAATTGATGCATAATTTTGTCGAGTCATTACAAATTTTATGAAAATTGGATGCATAGTTTAATTACAGGGACAATCAAAAGTATTTCGTTACATTACTGCCAATGGGGAAAAATGTTTCAAGTGCATTTTAATAATATTACACTCGTTCGAACGTAATAAAACTGAATGCATCTATGATGTATGCACTAAAATATACATTCTGTACAATCTGTGGTGCAAAGAATAGTTATTAATTTACAGGGCCATACAATTTTATTACATAATGGTATAAATATTATATACAGGAACACACGAAAGATTTCGGCAACTAACTTTGTTATTATATTAACGCACCTCATTTGCTACGCTTAATGTGCAATTTCCAACTTGTTAAGTTTTTGCATATTATATGCTATATACACTCTAAAAACAAGAGTGAATTTGGCTTCTCGGGAAAGAGCTGTAATTTATTAGATCGCGAATGAGTCGTTTTTTAAACTTTTTACTCATTGATTTAAACTGCTTACTTAAATTGCTCATCTCGATTTAAATTGCTTAAAAACAACTCGCTCACTCGAGTTGTTTATACGCTTTATGATAAGCTGACTTTCAAATCGTGAGATGAATGGATTTTTGCTCAACTTGAGTTATTTTGTGGCTGAGGTTTTAAGAGGTATAATTTTTTAGATATATATATAGCTACAAAAGTAATTAAAAAGCATATTGGACATGGACGTGAATGTCTTAATGAGGGTTTTTAATTATATAAGGTATTTTACTGTTGTACTCTACTTAGTTAAAAAAAAAAGTTTATAGGTTTGTGCTCAGAACTTGATACATTGTCTTGTATGCATAGCGATCGCTGGAACTGCGTTTTTGGTTGTGCGTTAAATATTTTTTTTAATTTGAATTAAATTTTAATTAAACTATTTCACATGTAATAAAATTGATATACATTGCTTACTGCAAGTTAGGTTTACTACAAGTTACTTCCTGTGTAATAGAAAATGAGTTTTCATATTATTGAATTATATATAACATTTTAACATTTTAAACGGAGCAGTTTTGTTGCATTATTCTGTATGCGTTGGAAAGTATTTTATAATCTTTGCTTCACGCATGTTTTTTCTTCCTTTGATAAAACTTTAAGCTAGTAAAATTCGAGAATTAATGTATGAAGGAAAGTTTCTACTACATTTGTATTCTTATGAGCAAAACTGTTTTAATTCAGTATGTTCGAAATACTAAATTTTGATATACATCTTCTAATTGCCTATATTACTTTTTTATAATAATTCCATATGGTACGCTTTATAAAATTAATATCTGATTTGCATATAAAACGTTTGTTTTAGCTGCAGGGTTGGCAAGTTTTTGTCGAAGGTGGAAAAAACCTGGTAAAAACCGTCCCGGCAAAAATACCTTTTTGCCAAAAAGGTGGCAAAAATAGGCTGTCCATTTAATTTTTTTCCCCAGAAAGAGAAAAAATATTTCACGAAAGAAAAAATAAACTGCATACTTAATTAAAAAATCAATATTATTCTAAATTTTTTAACTTTTAAGTTAAATATGTATAATTATGAACGTTATAAAAGAATACTAACTTTTATAACAAGCAGGGTTGTTTGGTTTAAACCAAGTTGGTTTAAACCGTGGTTAAAACCATGGTTTAAACCAAGTGGTTTTTTTAAAAAAAACCATGCGGGTTTTTTTTCACCTGGTTTTTTTTTATTCTTTTACCCAAATGTTTTATTTTACACATTATTGAAAAATGAAAATCCAAATTATGAAGAAGCTACAAGCAAAGCTGTAGAAAAATGATGAATTAATAAGTTTCTAAAAGGACAAAAAATTTTAATCAACTCAACTTTTCTTGTAAGCTGTAAATCTATATGGCAGAATAACTATTTTTTCTAAAATTAGCTGCTTAGAAAAAACTAATCAGTTTTCTTTCTTTCTTTTTCTTTTTTAAGGCCTATATGTAGCCATTATTTGTAAAACATATATATATAGCCAGAAGGGCAGACTCGAGTTAAAAATGCACTTTTATTATTTAAATTGCTTGATTAGTTAAGATTTACTAAGGATTTCATCATTTCAGAAATTCTTTTTATGTATGCTTTTGAATAATTGGCAATGAGCTTTTTATTTGCTCTGTGATTAGTGATTTTAACAAGCCTTTGTTTTTCTTGCATTCTTACATTGGGATTGGGTTTTTTTGCAGTATAATTTTATTCTTTTGCCAGCTAGGTTGGCACAGTTCAAACCAATTGTTTTTTTAGAACAAATCTAATATAATATTTTCTCATTTTTGTAATTTAAGTGTTTCAAATTATTGGATGAAAGTAATTTCTATTTTTAAGTCTTATCTCCATAGTCACCAGAAGGCATAGTGAGTCTAGTCAAGGTCATGTTAGTATACATGTAGAATGCATATTTCATGCACTGATGAACATATCTGAAACTCTACAGAAAACACTTAAATCATGTAAATTTAGCAAAAATAAAATAGATGAAAAATATGCAATATTTAGATTTAAAAAATATTTTCCTTTGAGAAATGCAGATGTACAGATAATGACATAAATGATCTTTAAAATTTCAGTCAAGCTCTAAAAGAAATTTTTCTTGATTGGAGGGATTATTTTTTTAAGAATAAAAAAAAACTCAAGA
Source organism: Maratus speculifer (assembly GCA_964019185.1). Classification (NCBI taxonomy): domain Eukaryota; kingdom Metazoa; phylum Arthropoda; class Arachnida; order Araneae; family Salticidae; genus Maratus; species Maratus speculifer. The sequence continues at coordinate 82,057,019 of OZ025295.1, forward strand.
TATGAAGTCGAATAAGAAGACATTGAAAAATTAGGCACTAGTAAAGCACCTGTTTACATTTAACTACAATATGCAAAAGATATATTTAAATCTTCCATTGCATAACCAAACCCATTACTTAGATCAGTTAAGAAAATTGGCAGAAAGGGGAGAAGGGGGGCAAGACAAGGTTTGCTTGAGACGTAATTAAAAAAAAGTTTCATAAAAATGCCTAAAAAATGCAATTTTTAGTTTAGATGTTTAAAAATACTAAGTGTTATAATAGAGCATGCAGTCCGATAGCTGTTTAAATTCTTTTGTAGATGACAGCATTTATAAAGCTACTGTATATTTTAACATCAATGTTTTTCAATAGTCTAAAAAGCTGTTAAATAGATATTTTTGTTTTATTTAACAGTCATCTTTTAACTGGTAGTTTTAGAAAACACAATGCTTGAAGTGTGTAAAGACTCTACTGCTAAATTCAAATCCTTCCAAAAATTCTTTATAAAAAGCTTTATTTTTCAATAAAAGATAATTAACTCATGCAGTCTTCTAATAAAAAAATCAGACATCACATATAACAAGTATTTCAAATTAATTATTTTGAATAACCATTTGAAAATAATATATATGAAGTTTTATATATGAATCTATATCATATATTTATTTATAGTGCTAGTAATCAAAAGATTGTTCATTAACATTTTCAGGGTATCAATGTTTCATTATGTAGCACATTTTATTTATGAAATATAAGACACTAGCTTTTTCTAGAAATGTTTAGATTTTAAAGAATTTCAATTTTCTACATAATTGATTGTATATTAGTTATATTGATTAGAATTACCTTTAAATCAAATTATTACTTATATATTAAAAAATGTTTACTTTTGTTCATAAATTTGCATGTATATGTAACAGGAAAACGTATTTAAAAAAAAAACGGTTTAAACAAAAAAAAACCATGGTTTTTGGGTTTTTTTCAAAAAAAACCCGGTTTTTTACCAACCCTGATAACAAGATTATAAATGAAAAAAAATAACAATTTTATATAAATAAATAGAAACTTCATTTATTTATGTTTATACAATTATTAATTCACATAATAGAACTGTTGAGACTGAGTAAAGCATTTATGTTTATAGTTTATATATGTTAGAAATTCGAAGAAAATAGTTATAGTAACCTAAATGTAATTTAATATAAAATTATACTTAAAGCAGAAAACTATTAAATTTCAAAATTTTCAGCAATATCTTCCTCACAACCTAAATTTTGCTGTTTTAGCATGGCATAGCAGTAAACAAGTTTTGAAAGAGTATCTGTTAATAGCTTATTACAAATCTTAGTTTGCATAAATGAAAAATTTGAAGAAAATTATTCAATAGCAGCACTACTTACTGGACATATTTGAAGGTGTGCTACTAATGAACAGTAGTTTTTTGAAATCGCACAAGCTTATTCAATACGTTGCCAATTACACGCACTGACACTATTAATCACTTCTTCTGTAAAATATGAGCTAGGAAAGGGTTTTTCTTTTAGCTTGAAATTAATAATATAAAATATAAAATCTAGATTGATTTTGGATAACCATGCTTTACTGCTTTCTTTTTGTTCATAATTTAGAAGTTCCCTTTTGTACTTTGGATGTAACAAATACGCTATAAGATGACATGGCAAAATCTCTTTTTCAAATCTTTTTTAGTTTTGAAAAATGTGGTTTTAACTCTTCATTTTTCAAAAGATTTAGCATACATGACAAGCATCTGCTATGGTGGGGGGAGGGGGAATATAGTACAAAAAGATAAAGTGGCAACAGGCTACTTACTGAAAGTAAATCTAAATAATTTAATATTTTGTTCCTTTCTTGGAGTGTAAAAGGGACAGAAAAAAATCTAGTTTCCTAATAAAACATAAGTTTTTTCAATATATAATTTTCAATTTAATTTACTTATTTTATCTTTAACAAACTAGTTTCATCAGAAAAATAGTTATAAAATAGTACCAAAGACTTAGCTATTTACATTTCTCAAGTCTCATAACATAAAATAAAAATAACAAAATTGTATAAAATCTTTTGATAATTAAATATATATATATATATATATTAATGACAAAATACTTTACTTACAGGGGTCTGTCTAGACTTTTCTCACAGGGTCCTGCTTTTGTTAAATTGGGAAGTTTTTCTTGTCTTTGTGAAAATTCTAGACATAGTTTTGTGAATTTTAAATTATCAGTGTTTTCAGGTTCTACCCTTCACATATAGAGAAGCTAAGTAATATATTTTTTGGTGAGTTCAATTGTTTATTAACAGGCCAGATTTTATTTTTAAATGATTAAATTTGTGAAAAGTTCAATTTGAAGGTGAAATGTCTATTTGAGAGACAAATAATTTTATGAAGGGTCCTATTTGAGGTTAAAAAATTTTGTGAAGGGTCCTATTTTAAGATAAATTATTTTATGAAGGTTCCTTTAAAGGACCTAAAATTTTCCTAAACATATCCCTGACTTAAGATTAAAAAAATTAGGTATGTAATTTTTTATTTTGTTCTTAAATTCCTAAGTAAGGCTAAATCCCCCCTGTTTTTTAAAGATTTCAAATATTTAATATTAATTAATTAGCAAATTAAAATATTAAATAGTACACTGTTAAATTTAATTGTTTATACCATTACTATCCTTATTTGCATGCAGATTTTATTACACATAAAGACAAAAAGGTTTTTTCCATCTCTGCCGGTTTTTTCCAGTTTTTGCCACTGTCCTGGCAAAAATACCGGCAACCTTAATTTTCGTCATTCGGTCGTGGAAAAATAACGATTTTGTCATTTTCGATAGAAAAATAACGCGTACAATCCGTCAATCGGTGACAGAAACATAACGCAAAATTTGTCAGTCGATCTTGTGAAAAACAATTGAGAAAATCGCCAGTGGATTGCAGGAAAAAATCCTAAAATTGTTCGTTCAGTCGTTATATATAGGGGAATCACTTTTTCGACAAACGGCAGATTTCTCCGTTTTTTAATCTTTAAGAATCCGTGATTTTCATCAAATGATCACAGGCGAAACTGCGATTTTTAATGAATAATTCACCGGGAAAAAGACTATTTTCTTTGAACAATCGCGAAATCAAGCCAAGATTTTCACCAGACGATACCGAAATAAAATCTCGATTATTTCGAATCGATCCCTAAATAAAATCGCGATTTTCGTCAAGCGATTGCGAAAAGAACCTGAGATTTTCGTCAAATGATCGTTAAATCAAAAAGCGATATCCTTCAAATGATCGCGAAGTAAAACAGTGATTTCCTTCAATCGATTGCGAAATGAAACAGCAATTTTCATCAAGCGATCATAAACTGAAATTCCAATTTTTGCGAAATAAAAGATTTTCGCTAAACGATCGTAAAATAAAGCCTATATTTCCGAAAAATTATTCCGAGATAAAACTGCAATCTTCGTCAAATGATCGCGAAATAAAACTGAGATTTTAATCAAATGATCACAAAATTAAACTGCGATTTTAGCTAAACGACAATGAAATAAAACCGCGAATTATGTCAAAAGTTCGTCATACAAGGGCAGCAATTAATCGCGAGTTCCGTGACACGATTGTGAAATAGATTCCCGAGGTATGTCAAACGATTTCCGGAAAAAATCGCGAATATCGATAAACAATCTCGGAAAAAAATTCAAATTTCGGCAAACGATCTCTGAAAAATTGCGCCTTTTTGTAAACGATCGGAGAAAAGTTAGCGAATTTCGACTAACGATAGCGGAAAAATCGCAAATTTCGACAAGTTCGCAAATTTCACAGAGAAAAAATCAGATTTCAGCAGATGAGTTAGACAAAATTCACGATATTTTCTGCGATCACTTACCGAAATATTGTAAACAATAATTTTTTGGGCCCTTGTGTACAAAAATTCGCAATTTTTTCTGCGTTTGACAAAATTTGATTTTTTCCGCGATAATTTGCCGAAATTCGAAATTCTTTCGCGTTTCTTTGCCGAAATTCGTTTTTTCCGCGATAGCAGAAAAGAAATCGCGAATTTTGACTAACGATCATTTGCAGAAATTCGTGATTTTTTTTTTCTCTATCGTCGATCTGCACTATAATCGCGTTTTTTTCCCCACGATCGCTGAAAAAAATCGCGAATTTTGACTAACCATTGCATAAAAAAAATCATGAATTTCAGTAAATGATCGTTAGTCAAAATTCGTGACTTTTTCTGAGATCGCGGAAAAAACTAATTTCGGTAAATAAATGCGAAAAAATTTCGAATTTCAGTAAACGATCGTCGAAAAATCACGAATTTCGGCAAATGATCGTAAAAAAAAATCACAAATTTTGGCCAACATACTCAGAAAAAATTGCAAATTTCTGCAAACAATAGTCCAAAAAAATTGCGAATTTTGGCAAATAATTGCCGAAAAAAATCTCAAATTTCACTGAAAAAAATTGCAAATGTCGGCAAACAATCTCAGAAGAAAAATCGTGTATTTCAGTAAACAATAACGGGGAAAAATGAAAAAATTCATATTAAATTGCAGCAATCGGTAGCGGGGAAAAATCACTAATTTCATCAAACGGTCATGGAAGAAAAAGGTAGTATGCCATTTAAATGTGTCCTGAAATATTGGAAAAAATTTGTTGAAATATCTTTTGGCACTAGTACAACCCCAGATTTCACTTTGTCACCAAGACCATTTGATGAATTTTGCGATTTTTACTTGAGATAATTTGACAAACTTCGCCATTTTATACTGCAGCTGATTGTCACACAACATTGTAATGTAACCCATTGACAGTATCCGTGATTTTTTTAACACGCTTTTATTACTTTCACCTGTATGTGAGTTTGTGGGTTTGTAACTCTTTTTATTATCTAAAGATTTTCTCAAGCAATTTTGACTAAAAATTGCATTCTATGGTTTTCGGGCACGAGAAAATCATTGGACTAGGTTACATGTTCGAGAAAAAAATTTAATGGGTCATATTGGGTCATTAAGGGTCTGGGTCAAGCTATTTATATTTAAAGAACGGCATGATCGATTATAACGAAATTTTGTATGTAACAGTTTTTTGGCACGAGAAAACTATCGGGCTGGGTCACATGTTCGAAAAATTTCGATTAGTGGGTCATTTTTGGGTCATTATGGGTCAAGCCATTTTTATCTAAAAAACGGCTCTAACGATTTTGACCAAATTTTATATTTTATAGTTTTGGATTACAAGAAGACCATTGGGTTAGGTAACATGTTTAAGAAAATTCGGTTAGTGGGTCATTTTTGGGGTCATTGTGGGTCATGCTATTTTTATCTAAAGATTTTCTCACGCAGTTTTGACTAAAAATTGCATTCTATGGTTTTTGGGCACGAGAAAAATATTGGGCTAGGTTACATGTTCGAGAAAAAATTTTAATGGGTCATATTGGGTCATTAAGTGTCTGGGTCAAGCTATTTATATTTAAAGAACAGTGTGATCGATTATAACGAAATTTTGTATGAACAGTTTGACACGAGGAAACTAATTCGCTAAATCACATGTTTGAGAGATTTAGACTATAATGATCATTTGTGGGTCATGATGGGCCATAATGGATCATGTCAAGCTACATCTAAAGAACAGGTGGATCGATTTTAACGAAATTTTGTATATAACATTTTTTTTGGCACAAGAAAATTATTGGGCTAGGTCACACTTTCGAGAAATTTCGATTAATGGGTCATAAAGGGTCTGGGTCAAGCTATTTATATTTAAAGAACGGCTGGATCGTTTTTAACGAAATTTTGTATGTAACAATTTTTAGACACGAGGAAACTAATGGGCTAAATCACATGTTCGAGAGATTTTGATTATAAGGGTCATTTGTGGGTCATGCTAATTTTATGTAGAAAATGCCTCTCACCATTTTGACTATATTTTGTATTATGATATTCTCGGGTAAGAGAAAACCATTGGACCAGGACACATGCTCGCGAAAATTCGGTTAATGGGTCATTTTGGGTCATAATGGGTTAGGGTTATTCTAATTATATATAACAATTCAATCAATTTTACCCAAATTTTGTATTGAAACGTCTTTTGTCACGAAAAGACTATTGGGCAGAGTCGCAAGTTAAACAAAATAATATTAGTGGGCCATTTCGCTTTATTGATGAATGCTGTCAAGCTAATTTTATCTAAGAAACGGGTTAACCGATTTTGATTCAACTTTATATTCTACTGTTTTTGATTACCTGGAGACCTTTGAGCTAAGTCACGTGCTTGATCAAATTTGATTAGTGGGTCATTTTGTTTAATACGGGTCAGGGTCATGAGAAAATGGCAGCAACCAATAAGTTGGCAATATTTCACAAAATATTGGCGACATTTGGCCGAAAAATTGACTATTAAGATTACGAAAGCCACAACACGTATTTGGTGCCAAATGAAAGAATGTCTCCAAATTTGGCTACATCTGGCAAAAAACGTTGTCTTTCATAATGTGAAGAATTTTTTTTATACATTCTTAATAGAATTCGAGATGTATGGTTAAATTAACCAGAGTCTAACAAAAAAAGTGATTTGGATCGATGTCCTTTCGTTGTAAATTTTAAAATAAATATAGTTTAAATATAGTTTAAAAAAAACTAAAAAACACGCTTTTTAAGTATATCAAACTAAAAAGTGAAAAATAATTCGTACTATAAGCTGAAAACAAAAATAGATGAAATAAATATAGTTTAAAAAAACTAAAAACCACGCTTTTAAAGTAATCAAACTAAAAAGTGAAAAATAGATATAGTTTAAAAAAACAAAAAACACGCTTTTTAAGTATATCAAACTAAAAAGTGAAAAATAATTCGTACTATAAGCTGAAAACGAAAATAGATGAAAAATACTATTTTACTATAAAATCATTGTTATTATAGATATCAATTAATAAGCAATAAATAAAATTATCGTGGAAAAAAAACGTGGGGTGCTCCATCTATCTGTTCTTAAGAAGCACCCCACGCTTTTTTTCCACGATAATTTTATTTATTGCTTATTAATTGATATTTATAATAACAATGATTTTATAGTAAAATAGTATTTTTCATCTATTTTCGTTTTCAGCTTATAGTACGAATTATTTTTCACTTTTTAGTTTGATATACTTAAAAAGCGTGTTTTTTGGTTTTTTTAAACTATATTTATTTTATGGCTTTTTTTCTACGAAATTCGTCATTTTTCTGGCAACCAATTGATAAATTTCACTATTTATTTCCGCGATCCTTCGACAAAATTAGCGATTATTTATTTGATCGCTCTTTGAATTTTGCACTTATTTAATGCAATTTGCTATTCATGCCTCTTTCCGAAACCCATTTGCTGTATTTTACGATATTTAACACAAGACATTTAACTAATATCATTTGACTCATATTCATGACTTTTCATGATCATGACTTTTATCTCATTTGGCTGATATAATTTTTTTTCAAGGCCATTTGATGAATTTCGTAATTTTTATCCCAAGGCCATTTGATGAATTTTGAGAATTTCTTTCCCAAGATCACGTAACAAATTTTGTGGGTGTTTTTGAGACAATTTGTTGAATTTTACTATATTTTCCAGAACAAAATTTGACGAACTTCATGGTTTTGTCCCCGTGATCATTTGGCGAATTTTGTGATTTTTTTCCCCCATAATGAATTGTCGCGATTTGGGATATTTTTCTGCAACGAATTAAAGAAATTCGAAATTCTTTCAAAACCATCTGAAATGCATTCTGCGGATGGTGTTACAGTATTTGTCTGTATATCTAAAACTTTTAAGTGAAGAGAAAAAAATGTTTTTTAATTGGTCTCCTTTTAGTCTCTATTTTTACATTTTAGTCTCTTTTTCTTACGATTTAGTCTCTTTTCTCTCTTTTTCAAGAGTGACTCAGCGGTCCTAGGCCTGTATAAATGATCTCCAAAAAGTTACTAGAAACGTTGGAATTTAGAAGGCAGGAATAATTTAAAAGCATTCTAGAAATGTTCAAATTTTATATATAATTTTATAAATTTACAAGTAATTTTATATATGTTACAGGCCAAACCCGATTTTAGGCCAAACTAGATTGGCCTAGGCCAGACTAGTCTATCCTAACGCCCATCGGATAAACTAGTTTTTCCTAGGCCAAACTAGTCTATCCTAACGCCCATCGGATAAACTAGTTTTTCCTAGGCCAAACTAGTCTATCCGAACGTCCATCGGATAGACTAGTTTTTCCTAGGCCAAACTAGTTTGGCCGAACGGTCATTAGGATAAACTAATTTAGCCTGCTATTCATTGGTTTGAACTAGTTTATCCTAGGCCGATCTAGATTGTCCTAGGCCAATTCAATTTGGCGTGACTTTATTGAATCTAAAGAACGCCACTGCGCCAACTTTCTAGTTTTGATCTAATTTATCCTAGGCCGATGCAATTTGATGCGATTTTATCTAAGATCGCATTGATCAAAGCCTGAGAGCTAATGTGCTCGCATATTTTGTTAGTGTGTATGTAACCATGTACGTACGTACGTATGTATGTACGTAATGCAGTAATTCCTGATAGAAATATCCAATTTGCTTCAAATCTTGGACACAGATTTATCCTGATAACGAACTTCCCTGATTAGTTTCAGGAGTTCATTGGATAAGAATAAGGGGAGGGAAACAAAAGACTAATCTGCACCTCCTCCCCTCCTTAATTTAGATAAGTCAGTTTTTCATGCAAAAGTATGAGATTTTATTAAAATTTTAGGTATAAGATCATTTTGATTAGGCACCTCAATGATTAGTTGTGGGTGTTCATTGTTTACGTACAAAGAAAGAAGGAATGGGGTGTAACCCCCTTAATTCATGTAAATAGGTTTTTCACGGAAAATTTGCCGATTTGTTTCAAAATTTTTATGTAGGTTCCTTCTGATAAGGCGTTTACCTGATTAATTTGGGGTGTTCAGAGGTTAAAAATAAAGGAATTACGGATTACTTTTTCAATCGGATAAAAACTTATGGTTTTAGGAAAAAGTTTTTAATTCGTAACATACATTGGTTTTACCACACATCACTTCACTCGAAATTTTTTCATATTAAAAATTAAATATCTGACCCCTTTTTAAAAATAAGAAAAAGCTTAAATAAAGCATGACACCTAAAATATAGGATGGGGGGGGGGGGGGGTAGAGTAAGGGGACGCTTGAATTTTTTAAAAGCTCAGATTTTTATAACGTTTTATCTGCTAATTGAATATTACCCTTATTTGAAACTTTTAGAAACATAGTAAAACATGATGTTAAGTATCTAAGAAAAAGGATGCCGCATCAAATTTCGTGCATTAGTTCTTCAATTACAACTCCTACAAAATTTATGGCACAGACAGTCATAGACTCACAATTTGAAGAACATGTTTTTTTGGAATCTTGTACCACTAAAACGTGTAAATGCGTCAAAAACCGGAATTAAAAAAATTTCACGAATCAAACACTTATTGTAAAGACAGAAGAAAGTAAAATAAATAAAAGAATGAATTTTAAATGAACTTCGCTTATTTCAATAGATGTGTTTGAGCTGAGCGGATTCGTTTAAAATATTTTGAATTTGAGCTTAAACTTGATTAATTTTTGAGAAATTAAATTTGAGTTTGAAATAATTCTTTTCTTTGTGAGCGTGCCAAACAATGGTTGGCATTAATTACAGCACGTCAAATTGAATTGTCCTAGGATAAACTAGATTGTCCTAGGATAAACTAGATTGGACTAGGCTAAACCAGAAGATTGGCGCCGAAGCGGTCTTTGGGATCAATAAAAACATGCCAAATTAAACTGGCCTAGGACAATCTAGATCGGCCTAGGATAAACTAGTTTAAACCAATGAATAGCAGGCTAAACTAGTTTATCCTAATGACCGTTCGGCCAAACTAGTTTGGCCTAGGAAGATCTAGTCTATCCGATGGGCGTTAGGATAGACTAGTTTGGCCTTGGAAAAACTAGTTTATCCGATGGGCGTAGAATAGACTAGTCTGGCCTAGGCCAATCTAGTTTGGCATAAAATCGGGTTTGTCCTGTAACATATATAATTTTATAACTATTTTTCTTGTAGAAATGTAAAATTTGACATTTACTTTTAAGATGTACATTCTCTTTAAGAGAGTCAGAAACAGAAAAATCTTAAATTTCCAAAATTTTATGTTCCAATTTCTTTCTGCTTAAAATGACGGTTAAATCATCTCTATTTTAACTGAAAATATTAATATTGTCGTTTTGGGTTGCTTTCAAAATCTACCTTTCAAGCAATGGTTGTCATAACGATTTCTTGCTAGAAAGCGCTTTTCTTCATGATAGATTATTTCAGCATTTTTCGCATTTAACTTGTTATAACCCAAGAACCGTTATAGATAAATGGTTCAAATTTGGAACATGTCTTATTCAATTATTTTAATTTTGATTCAACAAATTAGAAAAATATATTTAATTTTGAATTTTTTTTAAGTTACACAATTTTTTAAAGATTTTTAAATATTTAATTTACATTTAAATTAACATTTTTTTAAAAAAATGCTGAATCAAAATTTAAACTTATATTTTTGTTTATTTAAATGAAAAATAATTGAATTCAAAAAATATTTCAAGTTATAACTATTTTAATACTCCAAATTTTTAATACATTTTAAATTTTTCAAAAAAATTTCAAGTTTTATGGGAATTTGTTTGTTTAATGATATAGTTGACATCGAAGAAAAAAAATCAATTTTAATTTAATAAATTAACTTTATTTTGAAATGTGTCCCGGACCCCACTTAAGTATAGTTTCTAAAATATTCGAAATTTAATGTGGTGAAATGAGTGAAAAGCTTTCTAAAAACTTTGCAAATTACAACTTTAACGGAATTTCAGATAAACTAGCAGGGGAGACCGAGCTTAGCTCGGTCAAAATTAACTTTGTGTTCAACTCGATATAGTATTTTCACTGTATCCTTAACTCTGTATTATTACTGTAAAACATGTTTATAATAGTATTATTTAGAAAAACAATCAATAAGAAAACTGTTTTTATGCGCATATTTATAAATTTTATTTTATTTTAAATTTTACAACGAAAGGACATCGATCTAAATCACTTTATTAGCTCGACTCTGATTGGTTTAACCATGCATCTCGAATCCTCTTAAGAATGTATAAAAAAATTCTTTACATTCTGAAAGACAATATTTTTTGCTAGATATAGCCAAATTTGGAGGCATTCTTTCATTTGGCTCCAAATACGTGTTTTGGTTTTCGTAATTTTTATAGTCGATTTTTTGGCCATATGTCGCCAATATTTTGTCAAATATCACCAAGTTATTGGCTTTTGCCATATTCTCGTGACCCTGACCCGTATTACCCAAAATGAGCCACTAATCAAATTTGATCAAGCATGTGACATAGCTCAGTCGTCTTCAGGTAATCAAAAACAGTAGAATATAAAATTGAATCAAAATCGTTTAAGCCATTTTTTAGGTAAAATTACCTTGCCGGAATTTCAGAATGAAGCGAAATGACCCACTAATATAATTTTGTTTAACATGCGACTCAGCCAAATAGTCTTCTCGTGACAAAAAACGTTTTGTTTCAAAATTTAGGTAAAATTGATTGAGTCGTTGTTATATATAATTAGAATGACCCTAGCTCATTAAGACCCAAAATGACCCACTAATAGAATTTTCGCGAGCATGTGTCCAAGCCAAATGGTTTTCTCTTGCTCAAAAACGATATAATACAAAGTATAGTCGAAATGGTTAGTATCATTTTCTATATAAAATTAGCATGACCCATCATGACCAACAAATGACCCTTATAATCGAAATCTCTCGAACGTGTGGCCTAGCTCTTTAGTTTTAGCATGCCGGAAAACATTAGATACAAAATTTAGATAAAATCGATTGAGCCGTTTTTTAGCTATAGTTAGTTTGACCCTGACCCCTTATAATCCAAAATGACCCATTAATCGAATTTTCTCAAAAATCTGTCCTAACCGAATGATTTTCTTGTGACCGAAAACGATAAAATACAAAATTTAATCAAAATTGCGCGAAACGTTGTCTAGATAAAATTAGAATGACCCAAAAGTGGCCCACTAATCGAAATTTCTCGAACATGTGACCTACCCCAATGATTTTCTCATGCCAAAAATATGTTGTATACAAAATTTCGTTAAAATCGACCCACCTATTCTTTAGATATAGCTTGATCTTGACCCATTAAGACCCACAAATGACCCTTATAATCGAAAGCTCTCGAATATGGGGCTTAGTCCAATAGTTTTCTCGTTTCTAAAAATTGTTACATACAGAATTTCGTTAAAATTGATCCTGCCGTTCTTTAATTATACATAGCTTGACCCAGACCCTTTATGATCCAAAATGACCCCAGGGGCCTCGCTAAGGGGGGGGGGACAGGGGGGGAGCCTCCCCCCCAAACATTCGCAAATGTTGTTACACTTGGCAAATTTAATGAAAATTTTAATAAAAATTGTAGTACATTTTCTATTTTTGATAGAATTTACAAAAGTTACAACTCTAATTGGAAATATTATTAAACTTTTTACAAATAAGAACTGTATTACATTTTCTAAGTGTGGTAACTTGGCAAAATTATAAAACGAGTTGGCAAATATGAAAATTTGACTTGGCAATTTAAGGTCTTCTCCCCCATCAATAAAAAGTCTTAGCGATGGCCCTGAATGACCCATTAATCGAAATTTTTCGAACATGTAACCTAGTCCAATGATTTTATCGTGCCAAAAAAAATGTTGCATACAAAATTTCATTAAAATCGATCCACCTGTTCTTTAGATATAGTTTGACCATGACCCATTATGACCCATCATGACCCACAAATGACCCTCATAGTCGAAATCTCTCAAACATGTGATTTAGCCCATTAGTTTTCTCATGTCAAAAAACTGTCACATACAAAATTTCGTTATAATCCATCACGCCGTTCTTTAAATATAAATAGCTTGACCCAGACTCTTAATGACCCAATATGACCCATTGAAATTTTTTCTCGAACATGTAACCTAGCCCAATATTTTTCTCGTGCCCGAAAACCATAAAGGGCAATTTTTAGTCAAAATTGCGTGAGAAAATCTCTAGATAAAAATAGCATGACCCACAATGACCCCAAAAATGACCCACTAACCGAATTTTCTCGAACATGTTACCAAACCCAATAGTCTTCTTGTAATCCAAAACGATACAATATAAAATTTGGTCAAAATCGTTAGAGCCGTTTTTTAGATAAAAATGGCTTGACCCATAATGACCCAAAATTGACCCACTAATCGAAATTTTTCGAACATGTGACCCAGCCCAATAATTTTGTTGTGCCAAAAAACGATTAGATAGAAAATTTCCTTAAAATCGATCCAGCCGTTCTCTAGATATAAATAGCTTGATCTTGACCCATTATGACCCAAAACGACCCAATAATCGAATTTTCTCGAACATGTGACCTAGCCCAATGGTCTTCTCGTGCCCGAAAATGTTAAAATCCAAACTTTTGCGAAAATCGTTTGAGCCGTTTTTGAGATAAAATTTACCCACACAGACACACACACACAATTTTTGCTCGCATTATAGTATAAGATATATTTTTGAATTGGAAAAGTGTGGGAAATATTTGTATTTGCAATTTTTTTAAATCTGTCATCAGTAGGGGAAAAAAGGACTTTTACAAAATTATCAATGTAATAAAAGCCTAAGTCATGTGACTGTCATCAACGCTTCCGGGCTTACCCACTTCACTCTTTATATGCTATGCGGCCAACTTTATGGTAGCCAGCGCAGGTGATAAGTCGCCAAAATATTCTACAGACTATTGCTATTATACGAGCATCCAGGGGCGGATCCAGAGGATAGTTTTAGGGGGGGGGGATACTAAGAAACATAGAATCAACATAGTCATAATTTCTGTTCATGAAAACATTCCTTGTACAGTTATTATTAAATGAATGATCAAATGAAATGCTTTTCCGCGATCTTCTGACGAAATACGTTTTTTTCCCGCTATCTTTTAACTAAATTCGCGCTCTTTTCGCGATTCGTTGACGGAATTCGCATTTTTTTGGCATTTTTGATGAATTTCGCGTTTTTTCCGCGATACTCTGTCAAAATTCGGGGTTTTTTCCGCGATTCTTCGACGAAATTGGCTCTTTTCTGCGATACTTTGACAAAGTTAGCAATTTTTTGCAACCCTTTGAGAAAAGTAGCTCATTTTCCTCGACCTTTTGACGAAATTGAAGTTTTTTCCGCTCTGACAAAACTCGCGCTTTTCCAGCGATCCTATGTCGAAATTCGCACTTTATCAAAGTTCCTTTGCCTTCCCTTTTCGCAACCTTTTGAAAAAAGTAGCCCTCTTTCCGCGAATTTTTGACGAAATTCGATCTTTTTACACGACACTTTGACAAAAATCGCGCCTTTCAGCAGTCCTATGTCGAAGTTCGCGTTTTTTACGCGATCATCTGTCAAAATTTCCGTATTTTTCCGTGACCCTTTGACGAAATTTGCACTTTATCGCGGTACTTTGACAAAATTAGCAGTTTTTTGCAACCCTTTGAAAAAAATAGCGGTCTTTCCTTGAAATTTTGACGAAATTCAAACTTTTTACGCAACACTCTGAGAAAAATCGCGCCTTTTCAGTGATATGTCGAAGTTCGCGTTTTTTATGCAATCCACTATCCAAATTCGTGTTTTTTACGCGACCCTCTGATGAAATTCGCATTTCTTCAGTGATCATTTGACGAAATTCGCGCTTTTCCACGATAATTTCACAAAATTAGTGCTTTTTCAGCGATCCTATGTCGAAGTTTGCGTTTTTTACGCGAACCTCTGTCGAAATTCGCATTTTTTCCGCGACCCTATGATGAAATTCGCGCTTTTTCCGTAATAATTTGACGAAATTCCCGCTTTTTCGCGATACTTTGACAAAATTAGCGCCTTTTCAGCAATCCTATGTCGAAGTTCGCTCTTTTTCAGTGATCCTATGTCGAAATTAGTACTTTTTCCGCGGTACTTTGCCTTCTTTTTTGCCTACCCTTTGACAAAATAAGCGTTTTTTCCACGACCTTTTGTCGAAATTTGCTCTTTTTCCGCTATACTTAGACAAAATTAACGTTTTTTTGCAAACATTTGACAAAATACGTGCTTTTTCCTCGACCTTTTGACGAAATTCGAGCTTTTTCCGCGACACTTTGACAAAGTTCGCGCTTTCAGCGATCTTGTCTCAAAATTCGCGTTTTTAGCGGTCCTTTGTCGATAAATTCTTTTTTTTTTTTTTTTTTTTGCGTGACCATTGACAAAATTTGTGCTTTTCCCCCGATCTTTTGTCGAAATTCGCCCTTTTTCCGCGACACTTTGACAAAATTAGTGTGTTTTAGCGACATTTTAATGAAATTCGCGTTTCTTCCGGAATAATAGAATGTCTCCGACAGAGTCGCAGAAATCCCTTCCGAAAAAAAGTGGAGGGGGAGGGGCGATCGCCCCGATCCCCCCCGTGGATCCGCGCCTACGAGCATCTGGCTGTCATCAACAGTTTGTCGTGATGACCACATCGCTTTTCATAGGCCAAGCGGCCAGTTTTAATCAAAACTATTTTTTTGGATACAGCTGTATAAAAGTTGTACTTTTATAGAGATCGCTTGAAAAAAATGAGAGCTGAATTACATTGAAATACGTGTATATTTTGAGATTACTTCAGTGAAATTTAAATTAACTTTCCAGAAGTTTTTTTCCACCAAAGTAAACAATAAATGATTCATTCTCCAATGATTGAAAAAAAAAATTATGGAGGTAACAATTCTTTTAGTAAGTTTGCCAACCATTAATCTTGCCATGCAAAAATAATTCGAGCATGTAATCCAATCAAACTTCAGTTTCATTCTCCAAGATGAAATACTATACAACTCAACTTTCAAAACGTTTTCTTGACAAAGTGAAATGTAAAAAAGCCAACTTACATAATATTTAATATACATTTAAATGATTGGCATTAAATGAGCGATATTTTGGTTTAATGTAAGGGTAGACATCATTAAAGGCTTTTTACAGAAAAAGTCAATGACCAAACCCTAAGACCTGGAGACCAAACTTATCGCCAGGGCGGCTAGTATGAAATAATTTTCTATCTAAACAATAAAATTTTAAGACGGATAAAAAAAAAAAAAGCTTACAAAATTGACAAATTAAATGATTGGATATTGCTCACCGCAATTTATAGTACAATGGATGGTTGCAAAAGAGAATTTGTTAAGCATGGTTTTTGATGCTATGACACCTTTTTAAATTGTTTTGACAAATTTCAATATTAAATATGTTTTAAAGTAGAAATATAATAAAAACAAGAAAGTTGCTTTAAATGTATGTATGATCGCCCTATATAGTTTTCTTCATTAAAAAAAGGCTTCAAGTTACAAGAACATTTTATTTTTCGTATGGCTTTAATGAAATATTTTGTATTTAAAGGAGGATAGAGAAGGTGTGGGGGGGGGGGGATAAAAAGAAATACAAATGGGTAATAAAATATTTTCCCGCTCAAGAGCTTGAAATTTTCTGTCTCATTTTTAAACATAAAAGCATGATATTTGCAGGCATGGTTTACATATGGGGTAATACAAAAAGTGTAATAAAATATATTTTCTCTCACTAGAACATGAAATTTTGATTCATTTTTAAACATAAAAGCATGATACTTGCATTCATACATTACTGTGGTGCTTTGTCATAAAACTATTTTTTTCCCGATAAATGAATTCCAACTTCAGTAATTAGTAATTTTTTTCTAGGGACGACAGTTTTATTTTCCTTTCCTGTTTTGCCGCATCCAGAAATTCGGTTAAACTTCGCTAACTTAGACAGTATTTTTTGAAAAAGTTTCTTCCTGTACCGTAAAGCTGAAAAAGAGTAAGATAAGTTTCTTGATAAAAATCTTACCAATTCCATACATTCGCGAACGTATCGAATCTTAAAAATGTATAAAAAGAATATCAAATTTGGATTTGAGAATAATCTTAAGATTTGAAGCAGCCATAAAATGTTCCCATTTTATTCCCTTTTAATATTTTCTAAATTTTCTCCAACAGAAATTTTTTCTCCATTTGAATCATAAAAAAACTTATAGACAACTGAACTGCGATAAAAATCAAAATTGTATTAAAAAAAATGGAAGCTAATTATAGTGAAACCTCCAAATAACGTCTATGGGACCGGAACTTTTGTCTTTTAAATAGAGGTACCCCTTATTCAGAGTTTTTTACATTTTTAATTAATTGTTCAGAATGATATAAAATTAACAAAGGTGAAATTTAAATGTATCCGAAGTGCATAAATTACATTAATCAGACGCAAAATATAAGAAAAGAGAATTAAATTTTTCAATTGATTACTAAATTATCAAATAATTTGTAGAATTATTGATTTGTATTTTTTATGCAAACTCTGTACATGCAAAAAGTATAAAAATGTTTAAAAGAATTTTATTTTGAAGTAATCAATCGAAAAAGATTGTTTTACAATAAATTTTAGCTCATTACCAGCAATATAAAAAAAGGAAAAAAGTATAGAACTGCTTTCCATATTTTAAGGCAAAATATCTCTTAACTGATCTGTTCAGCAAGCAGAAAACGTTTTGTCACGATTACAAATTCATTTTTTATCAGGAAGGTATAAAATTGGATTGCTTGACTATGGAAGTGTTTTTGAATTGAACTGTGTTTTCAATTTTTTGATAAATTACCTATTGAGTTATAAGTGATTTTGATCACATCACAAAGACTTTGTTACCCTTTCTTGAGTAGTTATTCTTCTTTCGCGTGAAAATTTGGTCTAAAACGAGCACTTCGATAATATTTTCTGAAAGATCTATTGCATTTGCAAAACTTGAAAAACATCTCGATTACATATTTTCTGAACAACAACGCCTACTAGTTTCAGGTATTTCCGAATAAAAATAAATTAAAACTTATGTCTTAAAAGTTGCCTTTTTTGGATCTGAGAACAGCCTAAAAGCATCTATAAAGTTCTTTGTTTCACACACAATTTTCTTTTATTCTCCACTTTTAGAATCATCCTTACAATTTTCAGCATTACTTTCAATAGGGATAAACGCGCTGATGTCGAATCATAATTGTGGATAAATAAATGCTCGTTAATTGTACCGTATGTCTCTGTATCTACATGACTGACAGTCTGTTTGATAAGTTCTGCATTTTCATTTTCATCAGACTACTCCATTATCTGAAATTAAATAAAACCAGTCCTTTTAATATCATTTTCAAGTGTCCCTTAAATCGAGTGTCGCTTATTCAGAGGTAAATAAATTACACGTCCTATACCAAGGGAGTGGGACCGGAATTTTTGTTCCTTAAATAGGTGTCCCTTATTCGGAGTATCCCTTATTTCGAGGTGTACTAGCGGAACTAGTATTTTTTGTATTTTTACTGTGAATTATTCTACTCCAAGAATAACTGAAATTCATCAGCTTTAAAAATCAAATCCTTGATGACGTGTCACGTCTGTTTCATTTTTCAAGAATTGCTTTGTATGAAAGTGTGGTCTATGTAATTTAAAGTCATGCTTTAAGGCAAACTCTGATAATTTCTTGAATTAACTTGCTGTTTTGAGAGATGTTTTTTTTAGCACTTTCCAACAAAGTTGAAAAGTGCTTATGCATTCGGTTTGTCTGGCCGTCTGTCCGTCTGTCCGTCTGGCCGGATGGCCGTCTGTCCGTCTGTCCGTCTGTCCGTCTGTCCGCGCTCTAACTCCCGTAAATATACTCGGATTTCTATGAAATTTTTATACGTTATTGAGGTTTACCCTAGCACGAACCCTATTGAAAATGAAGTATCTACCATGATTAGTTTATCTACAGGGCGAATCAAAAATTTCCCATTACATTACGGCCTATGGGGAAAAATCGTTAATATACTCAGATTGCCATGAAATTTTAGGAAGCTATTGAGGCTTACCCTAGCACGAACCCTACTGAAAAAGAAGTATCTACCATGATTAGTTTATCTACAGGGCGAATCAAAAGTTTCCCATTACATTACGGTCTATGGGGGAAAATCGTTAATATACTCGTATTGCCATGAAATTTTAGGACGTTATTGACGTTTACCCTAGCACAAGTCCTATCGAAAATGAAGTTTCTACCATGATTAGTTTATCTACAGGGCGAATCAAAAGTTTCCTATTACATTACAGCCTATGGGGAAAAATCATTTCAAAGGAATTTTAAAGATGTTATACCCTGCCAAACATATTAAAATATGCATCCTATAAAATATAAGGTGAAAATGTAGCTATTATTCATTTACAGGGTCACACAAAAGAATTCCATTAGATAATGGTAAAAGGGGGAATTATGTGTGACATATTTTAAATATATTAAGCTTTTTCATGTATAATAAAATTGATATATGTCACTGAAGCTTAGTATAAATTATACGCTACTGTCTTTCATAATATGAAGTACATAGCATTTACAGGGCCATACAAAAGATTTCAAATAGTATATTCTTTCCGAAGTACCGTATATGTCTATGGTATATGTCTACCGTATATGGCTGATGGAGGGATGAAATTCCTTTTAATTATGATATTCGCGTTTATATTTCGCTAAATATATGCACATTATATGGTGTGTATAAATGTTATAGTTGATATACAGGGCTACCCAAAAGAGCTCACCTGAATAATTATATGAAATTTTATTCAGGATATGAGCGTAAATTATTTAAACGTGGTTCTTAAATAAGCTATGCATTTTTACGCTGAGCTGCATTCAATTTACTGAGAAATGTTTGCAGAATATAGGTAAAGGGATATACAGGGCCACGCAAAGAATTCGGTACATGGACGCCTATGAATGATGATTTATGAGAATGTGATTTCAGTTGTTTTAAAAGTGTTTCAGTTTACAATAAATTTTAGCCTAATGCTGACGTGTAATAAAGGCACAATGTAAACTACAGGGCTGAACAAAAGTAGTCAAGTATGTTTCCATCTAATAGTATGAATTGCTGAAAAAGAAATTTCAAGCTACTGGGTATTTTCTTGCTAAGCTAATGTATATACTAACATATGAAATACAGGGCAGTTCTAATGTACTGGAATACATATTTGTGTATATTTGGCTATACACTATTATTTCCTTAAATAACAAAGTTTTGTTAAAGATTTCATTAAGTGTTGGAAAGTGCTTCATAATCTATGCTTAACGCATGATTTTTCTTACTTGTTTTTTTTTTTAGTAAGTATTCGTCTGCAGGGTTTCCAATGTGCTTCAAAAGTCTTTCAGAAGGCTTCATTTTGAACGATTAAAAAGTAGGGTGTAGAAAAATCAAAGATTTAAATCGGATTTTTACTATACTTAAATCGGACTTTTTTTAATTTTTTTTTTTTCCCCAGTATTAAAATAATGAACAGAAATCAAGAGTTTTATATTTCCAGAACAATTAAGCCTCTAATTACTAACATAATCAATGTTTTTATACTTTGTAAAATTTAATTAAAAATTACAGAAATCAGTAGTTCCTTAGTAAGTACAATACAATAAAATTATGCACATTAATATTTTGTAGTAATTATGCAAGACCATATAAAATACTAGTGATATTTACATTTATCAAAATGATTAGTTACTGCATTTAATATTAAATTGTTACTCTATTTAAAATTAATAATTATTAAACAAATCTTTAATTAGGTATAATACATTTTTATGCTTTAATTACTATAGTGATAATTTATAATTTAGCATTCATTTTAGAAATTAAAAAAGCAGGATCTTAGCTCCAAAAAAGGACTCGATTTCACAAGAAAATATGAAAAAGATTCTGGTTGTTGGCTCTTTTACTTTGCAAAAAAATTACTACACGTCATGCTTATTTTATATTTAAAAAAAATTGATTACTTAAAGGAAATTATGACGTCACAATTATTAAAATAAAGTGTTTGTATGAAATGCTTTTTATGCCTTTACAAAATTATGGTACATGTTTTACAATTCTCGGGAAATTCAGAAATAATTTTTTACAGCCTTTTTCTTTCCATTTATTCATAAGGCAAAATACTTATAAAAAAATTAAAGATTAAACTTAAATTTTAACTTTTTAACTTTCGTCATTTTAAACATTAATAAAAAATTTTTGATTTTAATCAATGATTTATAAAAAAAAAAATCATTGATTTAAATCACGATTTAATCGCTGATGTAAATCGATTAAAATCGTTGTCGCCCTATTTAAAACTTATATATTTTTTTTTATCTCAAAAATAAATTGATGTATTTTTTAAGCCAATTGTATTTAAAAGTCCCCCCCCCCTCTCCCATATGACGGTGCAAAATTTGAAAAATGGGCTATGTTTAGAAGTTTAAAAATTTGCGTTAAATATTATCAATGCGTTAATATTATCAATATTAACGATTTAATGAATAAGGCGAAATTTGAGATCCACGACCTCATAAGTAGTAATCATACAAAGTTATACAATTCTACACAAGGCTGCGCGAAAGAATTCGAATTTTTTCCATCTACGAAGGGATTTCTCAAATTGGGTTTTCAGATGTTTTCCAAATTGTACACTTATACATATTTTACCTTATTTAAATGTAGAAGCCCGGGAGCAGAATCGGCGCAACGCTGCGACGCACGTCGCAGACTCTTGGAAAGGTCTGCAGTCTATTTTTCAACTGTTAAAAATTTAGCAAAAATTAAATTTTCGGTCCTAAATCCAAATATTCGGACATAAAATGTGTCCCGAATTTAGACAAATATTCTTCAAAAGAAATCAATTTCGTCATAGATCGCGAAAAACAGGCGAATTTCGTGCAAAAATAGCGAAAACACGGCAAAATTCGTCAAAAACTCACGAGAAACGGCAAGGTTCTTCAAAACATCGCAAAAAAAGCAAATTTCTTTAAAAGATTGCGAAAAAACGGCAGCTTTCGTCAAAAGATTGCGAAAAAACGGCAGCTTTCGTCAAAAGATTGCGAAAAAACGGCAGCTTTCGTCAAAAGATTGCGAAAAAACGGCAGCTTTCGTCAAAAGATTGCGAAAAAACGGCAGCTTTCGTCAAAAGATTGCGAAAAAACGGCAGCTTTCGTCAAAAGATCACGACAAATCGGCAAATTGCTTCAAAAGATCGCGAAAAAACGGCAAATTTATTCTAAAGATCGCGGAAAAAAACAGCAGTTTTCGTCAAAAGATCGGAAAAAAAGGTCGTCTTGTCGAAAAAGAGCGGAACAAATGCAAATTTCGTCAAAACAATCACGAAAAATGACATTTCGTCAAAAGATCGAAAAAAAATCCTCAAATTTTGTCAAAGAGGAGCCCCCCCCCCCTCTTTAGGACAATGTATGGGGTGTTAAAAATTCTGAGAACAAAAGCAACTTCTTTTTAAAAGTATACTTTTCTTTTATGTCTATCACAAATATTTGGGAGGTTTGAGTGTAAGTGTATATAATGTAATGCGATGGATTGGTCTGCAGGCTATTTAAGTTTTACTTGTGTTGCAGACTGCAGAAAAAAAATATGTAGAAGCTTTGTTATCGTATTCCGAATGCGTTGGAAAGTGCTTCATAATCTACCCTTCGCGCATTTTTTTCTTTCTTATTTACTTAATCTTTGGTGTAGTTCAACAGTAACTTAACTTCAGTAGGTATCTGTGTACTACTTCTCCTAGAATAGATTTGCATGGCCGGAAGGGGGGGGGGGAGGTGTTAGGAATGATATTTAAGCATATCTCTTTTTTAAAATTTCGTTGAACTAAAGATTTTTCGAGCCGCATTTTCTGAACTGCTCTTTTTATGAAGTCGTCTCGTCATTTCCCTATTTTTGATTTCTTAGTATCTAAAGACCTTGGAACAGGTGGACACACAAGATTTAAAGCGGAAAATGCCATTGTATAAAAGGAATTGCACGTGTTTTTTAATGTTCAGGAAAGTTTGATATTTTGTAATAAAAACTTGACCTTGATTATGATGCTTGATGCTGCAACTTAAATTGAAGTCGGTCAAAGCCACTGCCTTAAAATGTGCTATGGGTTGTGCAAATATAACGTTATCATTTTAGGGGGGGGGGGGGGTCTGGCACATGATATCTCTAGGGGAGAGGGGGGTTGTCTTTTAATATCGATATTATTTTCATCCAAACAAAATTTTCTGTTTATTTGTAACATGATCTTTGATTCAAAATAGTATGCTATCTCTTTTTACTCTGTTATCTATTTTTATGAAAATATAAAGTTATTATTAAAATCCTTAAATTATTATAAAATTTTTCTAATTCGGAAATACAGTAAAACCCCGATAATTCGGATTAATTGGGACCAGACCCAATCCGGATTATCGAAAATCCGGATTATCCGGAGAATTAGAAAAATATGAAATAAAACAGAACATACTTACAGAAAATCACCTTTATGTTAAACTTATTAAATATTCACAGAAAGTAAAAATTTTCACTTTAATTCTTCCGAAAAAATTTCAGAAAAAGTTTTTTTAATTTCAGAATACGACGATGAAACAAGTTAAATTTACGGAAATTAGCCAATCACTTCCCAAACTTGAAAAAAAAAAAAAAAAAATGACCAAACCGATCCGAATTATCCGGAGATCCGGATTATCGGGGTCCGAATTAGCGGGGTTCTACTGTATTGTACTTTAATGTTTGACATTCCTGTTATCCTGTCGTATGCGTCTGCCTATATAATCACGGTTCGAGAAACTATGTGAAGTATATTTGTATTGAAGCTTGTGTTCAAGTCACTAATAAAGAGAAAGTATGTTGTCTACTGCTTATTTTGTTAAGAATTTATATCTCCAATAATTTCAAACGATGTCTTTAACATCAAAACCGCAATTTCTAACAATGAGAGTGATAATTTCTTAAAATACATTCATTAAAATAGCAAGATTTTTATTTGGCAAAATGTCATATACGCACCACATTGACGCAATTTTCTTTTTCTGCCAATTTAGCAGTTACATTTTTTTTTTAATTGCTGTCTATTTTTATTTATTTCAGTGTTTGCAAAAATTGCCAACTTATACAGCATGCAATAAGACTGGTCTTTAAATGTCGACTTGATAATACGTAAATGCCATGGTTAATAGTGAAACAAGTGAGAAAAATCATGCGTTAAGCATAGATTATGAAATACTTTCCATCAGTTCCTGAAATCTTTAACAAAACTTCGTTATTTAGGGAAATATGGTTACTGTCTATAGTCAAATGAATTCCAATATTTTTAAACAGTCTTGTATTTGATCTGTTGGTTGATATATATACTAAATAATGGAGAAATTAAGTTTTACAAGAAAAAGCCTAGCAGGTTGAAATTATTCTTTCGGCAATTTATATTAATAGATGGGAATATACTTGAATACTTTTGTTCAGCCCTAAGTACCTTTCATACACGCCAGTATTTAGCTAAAATTTATTTTAAGCTAAAACGCTTTTAAAATTACTGAAATCACTTTCTCAGAAATTATCATTCATAGGCATCCATGTATTTCTTTGCTCTTTTCTGTATCTATATTCTACAAGCATTCCTTAGTAAACTGATATGCAGTTCAGAGTAAAAATGCATAACCTATTTAAAAACCACCTTTAAGTAATTTATGCTCATATTCAGTAACGTTTGCGTGCTCTTTTGTGTAGCCCTGTGTACAGAAGTGCCAAGTATTACAATTTATCCGTAATTATGACGGATACACAACAAAAATTTTGGCGTCACGGGCATCGGTTAAAAATTACGGAGAAAAAAAACCTTGAATTTCATCAAGGGATCGCTTGAAAAAACACTAATTTCAACTTAGAAACACTTAGCAAGAGAAACATGAAATTTCGTTAAAAAATCGTGTAAAAAAATGCGAATTTCGTCAGTCGCGAAAAAAAGCATAAATTTAGTCAAAATATCGCGGAAAAGCAAAATTAGTTGTAAGGATCGCGTAAAATACGCGAATTTTATCAAAGATTTTAATTAAAAAAAAATACGAATTTTGACAAAGGTTCGCGTAAATTCGAGAAAGCACGAATTTAGTCGAAAAATCGTGTAAAACGCGTCAATTTCATTTAAAAATCGTGGAAAAACGAGCAAATTTAGTCCAAAAAATCGTGAAAACGCGCAGTTTTCATCTAAAGATCATGAAAAACACGCAGTTTTCGTCTAAAGATCGCGAAAAACGCCTACTTTTCGATCAAAAAATCGCGAAGTAAGCGAATGAACTAACTTTTGAAAATTTGGGTTTACACCCCCCCCCCCCCAGTGGCGTAGCTAAGGGGGGAGCAAGGGGGGCGTCCTCCCCGGGCACCGAGGCCTAGGGGCGCCAAATTGAGAGAAATTGTTATATATCTATATTGGGGTGGGGGCACAAAATTTCTTGCTGGCCCCGGGCGCCAAAAAACATAGCTACGCTACTGCCCCCCCTCTTCCCGGAACTCTGATTATTGGTAACATTTAATTAAATTTGGCACCTCTCTCAACTATAGCATTTATACACACCATTATAATATGCAGTGGCGCAGTCAGAATTCGGTTCTGTTGGGGGAGGGGGGGGGGGGGGTTGGTTGAGTTTTTGATAAAGGTGTTTGCCGGTTATTTGACTCGTTGGTTAATAGAATCGGTACTAATTTGAATATTCAGTGTATAATACTTAACTCAAAGAGCATCTGTGTGGCAGGAAATCATTTTTTCAGCATAATACGTCTCAGAAAAGTGACTTAGTTGAAATCTTTATTACTTAACTAATTCATACATTAATTACATAGATTACTTAACTAATCCATGTAATATGCATTTTCACAGTTTTAAATAGAATTTTTGACATTTAATTGAATCACTTTATGAAATGAAATCTGATTCGATAAAGCGGCGAATTCCGAAATACACCAAAACATTTAAGTATTAAGTTTGGTTTTGATTCATATAAGCAACAATTATAGCAATCTTTCTTAGTTCTGGGTGGGGTTTTAACCCCTAAACCACCCCCTTGGCTGTGCCACTGATAATATGCATAGATTTAGTGAAACTTAAGAGCGCCTATCATTATTAAAATGCATCCATCCATTAGTCATAATTGGATACATATATAGTACTTTGGAAATGATATACTATTTGAAATATTTTGTCTGTCCCTGTAAATGCTATGCACTTTGTATTATGCATGACTATCGTATAACTTGCATTAAGCCTCAGCAACGTATATTAATTTTATTATTCATAAAATAGTTTAATATAATTAAAATATGTTGCACATAATAAACACATTTCAACTTTATTGGAAAGTGGAATTATTTTTGTTTGTCTGTCCGCGTTCTACTCCAGTAAATATACTTGGATTGCAGCGAAATTTTTTGGACGTTATTGACAATTACCCTAGCACAAATCCTATTTAAGTTTCTAGTATGGTTAGTTTATTTATAGGGAGAGTCAAAAGTTTACCGTTACATCACGGCATATGGGGGGGGGGGGGGAATTTCAAATGAATTTTGAAGATGTTACTCCTAGTCAAACATTAAAATTTTTATATGCATGTATGAAGTGCACTAAAACATGCATTCTGTAAAAGTTTGCAATTTTTTAAATTGTTTTTAAAAAATAGCAAAATTATTAGAATTGAAATTGATATCAAGAAAACTACCTTTATTTTACTTTTCTAATGCAATTCACTTAACAATTTTCTGACATACTGAAAAAATTAATAGCTCAAAAAGTAACTTCAAATATTTCATTTTCAGAGATTAATCTGTTACAACAAACAGCGAAAATCCCAGTTGTCAGCAACAAGTAACTTTTTATTAAAGAGGATATAAATAAAGACTCCCTCAAATCCGCAATCCTAAAATCCACAACTTTCTAAAATCTGCATATAATTTACGGATGTAAACAATGAAACATTAAATTCAGATATAAGAACAAAATTTGACTTTTTTTAGTTTTATATCAATTTCATACATTTTAATTTGTAATTTTTGTTAATATTACTTAATTCGTGTTTTTTCATGAAGAGTTAATTTATTTCTGAAAAAATTAAACATATATTGCTGATATCACTGATCACATTCTTCTTACCAAATATATTTATTTATTAATCAAGCTTTCTTGGCTATTAAGTCTGGCTAAACCTGAAATAAAACTTTCTTATTTTATAATTTTGATGTAAATTAGTAATATACCTTTCAGGCAAGTTTCATTGGATAATTTAGGAAAAATACATTTCATCTTTATAATGAATATTTAATCATACACTATTGATTATTAACTTGACCTTTGCTTTTAATATTGTAGTCATTTTAAAAATTATCTAAATTTTTTTTTTGTTTATTACTTATTTTAATATTTTTATTACATTGTGATCATTCATTATAATTTGGATTGCATCATTAATTACATTCAAATTACTGCTTAAAAATTGTAAACAAAGCAATGACCAGAAATCTGCACAACCTCTGGTCCCAAGCTGAGCAGATTTAAGAGTCTACTGTATAAGTATTGCAGGATATATGACTTAAATATTTGTTATACACAAAATACATCTATACTATCTACCGTATCTATTTATGTTCTTTATAAATCTAATTTAAAATGTCAATGAAAAGAATATTTTTTTATGTAACAAGGTATAAATTTCAAAATTCCCCATTTAGGCTTAAAAAAAAAAAAAAAAAAAAAAAAAAAAAAAAAAAGCACACATATATATATATATATATATATATATATTTTATACTATAATGCGAGCAAAAATTGTGTGTGTGGATAAATTTTCTCAAAAACGGCTCTAACGATTTTCGCAAAAATTTGGATTTTACCATTTTCGGGCAAGAGAAGACCATTGGGCTAGGTCCCATGTTCGGGAAAATTCGATTACTGGGTCATTTTGGGTCACAATGGGTCAGGATCAAGCTATTTATATCTAGAGAACGGCTGGATGGATTTTAAGGCAATTTTGTATCCAATCGTTTTTTGGCACGAGAAAACTATTGGGCTGGGTCACATGTTCGAAAAATTTCGATTAGTGGGTCATTTTGGGGTCATTATGGGTCAAGCCATTTTTATCTAAAAAACGGCTCTAACGATTTTGACCAAATTTTATATTGTATCGTTTTGGATTACAAGAACATTGGGTTAGGTAACATGTTCGAGAAAATTCGGTAAGTGGGTCATTCTTGGGGTCATTGTGGGTCATGCTATTTTTATCTAGCGATTTTCTCACGCAATTTTGATTAAAAATTGCATTTTATGGTTTTCGGGCACGAGAAAAACATTGGGCTAGGTTACATGTTCGAGAAAAAATTTCAATGGGTCATATTGGGTCATTAAGAGTCTGGGTCAAGCTATTTATATTTAAAGAACGGCGTGATGGATTATAACGAAATTTTGTATGTAACAGTTTTTTGACATGAGAAAACTAATGGGCTAAATCACATGTTTGAGAGATTTCGACTATGTGGGTCATAATGGGTCATGGTCAACCTATATCTAAAGAACAGGTGGATCGATTTTAATGAAATTTTGTATGCAACATTTTTTTGGCACGATAAAATCATTGGACTAGGTTACATGTTCGAAAAATTTCGATTAATGGGTCATTTTGGATCATAAAGGGTCTGGGTCAAACTATGTATAATTAAAGAACTCCAGGATCAATTTTAACGAAATTCTGTATGAAACAATTTTTAGAAACGAGAAAACTAATGGACTAAGTCACATATTCGAGAGCTTTCGATTATAAGGGTCATTTGTGGGTCTTAATGGGTCAAGGTCAAGCTATATCTAAAGAATGGGTGGGTCGATTTTAACGAAATTTTGTATACAACATATTTTTGGCATGAGAAAATCATTGGGGTAGGTCACATGTTCGAGAAATTTCGATTGGTGGGCCACTTTTGGGTCATTCTAATTTTATCTTGACAACGTTTCGCACAATTTTGATTAAATTTTTTTATTTTATCGTTTTCGGTCACAAGAAAATCATTGGGTTAAAACAGATTTTTGTGAAAATTCGATCAATGGGTCATTTTGGATTATAAGGGGTCAGGGTCAAACCAACTATATCTAAAAAACAGCTCAATCGATTTTATCTAAATTTTGTATCTGTTTTTCGGCATGCTAAAACTAAAGAGCTAGGCCACACGTTTAAGAGATTTCGATTGCAAGTGTCATTTGTTGGTCATGATGGTTCATGCTAATTTTATATAAAAAATGGTACTCACCATTTTGACTATACTTTGTATTATATCGTTTTTGAGCAAGAGAAAACCATTTGGCTTGGACACATGCTCGCGAAAATTCTATTAGTGGGTCATTTTGGGTCTTAATGAGCTAGGGTCATTCTAATTATATACAATAACGACTCAATCAATTTTACCTAAATTTTGAAACAAAACGTTTTTTGTCACGAGAAGACTATTGGGCTGAGTCGCATGTTCAACAAAATTATATTAGTGTGTCATTTCGCTTCATTGCTGAATGCTGCCAAGCTAATTTTACCTAAAAAATGGCTTGAACGATTTTGATTCAATTTTATATTCTACTGTTTTTGATTACCTGAAGACGATTGAGCTATGTCACATGCTTGATCAAATTTGATTAGTGGCTCATTTTGGGTAATACCTGTCAGGGTCACGAGAATATGGCAAAAGCCAATAACTTGGTGATATTTGACAAAATATTGGCGACATATGGCCAAAAAATCGACTATAAAAATTACGAAAACCAAAACACGTATTTGGAGCCAAATGAAAGAATGCCTCCAAATTTGGCTGTATCTAGCAAAATATATTGTCTTTCAGAATGTAAAGAATTGTTTTATACATTCTTAAGAGGATTCGAGATGCATGGTTAAACCAATCAGAGTCGAGCTAAAAAAGTGATTTAGATTGATGTGCTTTCGTTGTAAAATTTAAAATAAAATTTATAAATATGCGCATAAAAACATAGTTTTCTTATTGATTGTTTTTCTAAATAATACTATTATAAACATGTTTTACAGTAATAATACAGAGTTAATGATACAGTGAAAATACTATATAGAGTTGAACACAAAGTTAATTTTGACCGAGCTAAGCTCGGTCTCCCCTGCTAGTATTTTTTAATGTTTCTCTATTAGGAAAATTGGGAATAAATTTTAAATTTAATAGATTATTTTAGCTCATTACAAATACTTTTCGTACCTATTGATATAGCATAAAATTTTTTTAACATGATTATTAAATTACTCTTAGGTAAAAATGGGTAGATAAAACCCATTCAGGGTATGAAAATTAATGGAAGGAAGGAGGGTATTAATTTCAAATAAAATTTTCATTGTACATGATGAAGATAATTTGTCAAATTAAAAATTTTACTATGTCAATGTAAAATCTTTTCTTACAGTATTATTCAGCAAGGCTGAATAATGGACTTGGTATTAAGCCGAAGTTGAATATTCGACAGACGGTCTGATTATTCAGCTATGGTTGAATAATAGTTGCATCTCTAAAACACATTTCCACAATAACTAAATTTTGTTATAGTAAATATTGTTGTGGTCTCATGGAGTTTGCTCCAACAAATAACTGATTCTTAAAATGACACTTTTGAAATTTTGCTTTTTAATATTAAAATGAATTTAAATGTTTTATAGATGACTATGAAGAAATTGATTTGGACAGACTTAGAAATGACGATAAGTACTGTAATCGATTCATTTTGCATAAGAAAGGCAACTTTGATGAAGCATTAAAGATGGTGGATGAGGCTTTAAAATGGAGAAAATCTTTCGGAGTCAAAAGTAAGTATACATGTTTTAATGCAAATTCTAATTTAATTTATAAAAACTTATTTGTAGATTATTTCTAGTTTATTTTTCTTAGAAAATTGTTCCTGTTCAATTTTTGTTTTAAAACATTTTGCTGCTGCTTTATACCTTGGTTTCTGTAGTGTAAATACCTTTACTACGAGATCTTTACTATTAGTATTTGTAATTTTGTCTTTTTTATCCTAAACTTGTGTCCTTCATTGGGAACACGCAAAATTTCTATTTCATGTCCCAATTTCATAAGAAAGTGTTATTCAAACTTATTATTTACAAAGCAAAATATCTTGTACTGAGACGTTTTAACATTTTAATTGTGCCACAATCTTATAGTTCGGGAGCTGACCGTCGATTTTCCTATGTATCGAGTACAAGGACCAGACATACATCAAAATGTAGGTCTCAATGTGCACATTAAGAATATCACTGGCTGCCAGGTCCTATCCTGCCGGAACCTGGTGGCAGCCGCACTTTTATGACATCAATTTTGAGTGTTTGACTATGCCATAAAAGTGCGGCTGCCACCGGGTTCCGGCAGGATAGGACCTGGCAGCCAGTGGTATTCTTACTGTGCACATTGAGACCTACATTTTAATGTATGTCCGGTCCTTGTACTCGATACATAGGCAAACACTCAAAATTGACGTCATAAAAGTGCGGCTGCCACCGGGTTCCGGCAGGATAGGACCTAGCAACCAGTGATATTCTTAATGTGCACATTGAAATCTACATTTTGATGTATGTGGCAGCCAGTGATATTCTTAATTTGCACATTGAGACCTACATTTTGATGTATGTCCAGTCCTTGTACTCGATACATAGGAAAATCGACGGTCGGCTCCCAGACTATTAGCCAGAACATTACTTTAAGCTCATTCTATTTCAGTTTAGGTAGCTATCATCAGATTTCAATGAAACTGGCTTCTATTACTATACTAAAATATAATCTGCAATATTTTTTTTTTCCCTCAAGGTGAATTAGTTTGAGAAAGTAACTTAATGTCTTAACACTGATTGAAAAAAGCAGTACACATGTGTAAGCGATGAAGATAAAAATATGGTCTTTTATAGCAGTTTAGGAATGGGCCTTAAATCGATTTGAGTCTTAAATTGGAAATCTGATTTACCCAATGGTCTTAAATCGATTTAAAGGTTAAATCGGAAATCTGATTTAACCATTGGTCTTAAATCGATTTAAAGCTTAAATCTGCAATCTGATTTACCATTGGTGTTGAATTGATTTAAAGCTTAAATCAGAAATCTGATTTAGCCACTGGTCTTAAATCAATCTAAGCTAACATAAAAAAATCCTGATTTAGCCAATGTCTTAAATTTGTTTTTAAAAGCCAGTGACAAAACATTAAAAATTTCGTAAAAGGTTCCTGTCACGAAAGGATTAAGGGAATATATTTAAATACACCCTCTTATATATTTAATGTATAGTTTAAAAATGAGCTTGTTTCATTATTAAAAAATAAAGAATTTTTAATTTTCAGTGTGTGAAAGATAACTACATTTTGAGTAAATTTTGCCTGCATTTTCTATTAAAATGTGAGAATTGAAGATCTGTTAAAAGTTAATGATGCAATGCATAATGCTTTTGACCAAATAACTGAATAACCAAACATTCAGTATTCCTTTCGGTATTATTTTTGATAGCAATGTTTTAAGTAAAACAAAGTTACTATTGTCTTGCTAAATGTCATTCATGTGCTATTTTATAAAAATAGATTTTAAAAAGTAAGAGGCATTAGATGATAGTTTTCCTGTCCCATAAATTATGGGACAGGGAAACAATTTTTTTAGAGAAAGCACAATCAACTATTTAAAATTGTGCAGTTTTGTAGAGTTTTAGCTGTAGATTTTAAAGAACCCTGGGATAAGTAATACTTATTTAATATAAAGTTTCAAACGTGTACTTACCCATATTTTCGAATAGTAATTTCACCAAATATCTTACTTCAGTCCACTGCTTTCATGACTATTTTATCTATGGATAAGTTGTTTAACAAATATTAGTTCAGAAACAGTTTTACTAAGAATAGAGTTTGCACCCTGGTTGTGGAATATAAAACTAAAAAATGCAAGGCTGTTTTTGCTCCCTCATGGTTGTGCAGTGTATGAGTAGAACATCAGATAAATGGTACTGCAGGAAACGGGGCCTGTTTCAAGGTTCATTGTTAAAAATGGATCCTTTTTATGAGATTTTGCAGTACAAATTTGAATTATTTAACAATATTATTACAGGCCCAGACAGTGCTGGGCAACTCAGTTAGTATTAGAACATTTTATTTTTAATTTATTATCATTTGGTAATTAAGTCAAAATGCTTTAAGAGTTTTGTAAATGGATGGAAATAATTGATTTTTGTAGCAGAATAGTGAAGGGGTGGAGTTGACATTCATTAAATTGTACTGCAGATCTGTGATTTTCTGCTTGATAAGGAAATATTTTATTGTTACTCATACAAGGTGTCTAACATCAGAGGGGAAAAAAATTGGCAATTTCAGTAAAAGTTGATGTTAATTATCGGTAACACACCTGGCTACTCACCAGAAGTTTTGAAATTTGCGAAGAGTAAAATTTGTCCTTTTTGCTTCCAAATACAACCTGTCACCATTGGGCTAGGGCATGATAAAGGTATTTAAAGCATATTATGTGCGTTGTTTGTTTCATGACCAAACTAGTCTTTTTTGCATCTTGGACAAAAATATTTTCACTATTTCCTAAGCAAATTAAATTTACAAAGATAATTGCTTTAAGTTTCAAAATAGCTGACTTTTAAAAAATATATAATCATAAAATATATTATACTGAACTACGTAATCAGCTTTGTCAAATATGGACTCATTAAAACCTTGTAAATCGTATTGGATAAAAAGGAAAATTTTGCAAACAATCTTCATTTGGTGATACCTGGGTCATGTGCCCCTCTCCTCCTTCTTAGTTTTGACCCTGGTTCGTTTGCCAATTTGAATGCAGCAATGAGAGAAGTTACAGAATTAACAATGAAAAAGTTCTGGAAGAAATTTAATAGCATATGCTATCACATTCATCAGAGGTTTGTGGAATGAAGTTCAGCAAAAAACAATGTTAGATGCTTGGAAAAACTGTGCCCTTTTTTCTTTGCAGAGCAGAGACTTAAAAAATCTGAAAATAGTGTTTCTGTATATCTCCTAATTGATGAAATTATCAAAATGAGAGAGAGTTCAACTTAAAAATAGTTTCTCAAGATCTTTAACTAAAATTTTCGAAAATTTCCATGATCTAGAATTAACCATCAATAAATTCATTGAATTAAAGAGACAAAATAGCGTCAAAGAAATAGTTGAAAATTTTGAAACTATGATAAAGTTTGACAGTTGAAAATTAACAAAAGGACTAAACCTTATTGAAGCTGCAATGTCAGTTCTTGAACATAATGATTCAGGTGAACAAAGAGTATGTAATGACTAGAATAAGCTTAAAAAAAGCTGAGATTCTAAAAAAAAAAAAAGTTTATTGCTTCAAACTTCATTAAAAGATATTTTTGACATGCTCAAAGACTCGAAGAACAGCCAGAAAAACAATAAATTTTAAGTTTACAACTTATTGTTTTATTTGTAATTCTTGTATTGCAATTTTTTTTTTTATGGTAAATGCATATAATGTCGTAATTCCCTAAATGCTATAGATATTCAGTAATTTTTGAATTTTTATTACTTATCTTTTTTGCTCATCTAAATGTAGCTCGACTTACATCGCTTATCTTGGAAAGAATTGCTGATGTAAGTCGAGGTATTATAGTATTTACACTTCTTGCAACCCTGTTCATCAGAAAATAAAAAGGAATATGGTCCCGCATAGCAGATTTTAATAAATGTCTGAACCAAATACCTGTTTACATTTCCTATATAATTTGAGCTTTTTCCCTAGAAGAATTGCCTTTATAATTGGGCTATTTTATTTTTTAATTAATACATTTACAAGATATTTAAATTCTGAGTCTCTGGATGAATTCAGATATGCCTCGGACTACACTCGCCTAACTTTTCAGCCTCATATATGCAATAGATTTACCTAGCCATCATGCACATATACAGACAGAGCAAAACGTTCTTTTATTAGTATTTACACACATACGTGCCAACTTCTGGCTTTTTGAAAAACAAACAATTGTCTTTCCAATGTAAAAGCTATTTAGTTATCGAAATTAAGTAAATTTCAAACACGATTATCTCATTTAATGGCAGACACTTTTAATAAAAAAAAAAAAAATTCTGGTTCAGAATGTTTTTTTTATTTAAAAAAAGCCAGAGGTTGGCAACTATGTAGACCAAAATCATCATTAATTTTATTTTTTATAGGTTAAGTAGTTTTTGAATACTAGTTATTTTTGCTTTATATACACAAGTTGTTTTAGTCTGGAGAAGTCGGACATTCAGTGAGCTTGATATGTTAACTGCTATAGCATCTTTAACCAGGGTTTCCTTCAGATTTAAAAAAAGGTAGCTGGTTGGAAAAGGGCCCCTTTTTAATTATTAAGGGCACTTTTCACCTATATTTGAATAAAATGTAAATATTTATTTTTTCTTTAACCCTTCAAAATATGAAGACATGGGTAGAAGTTATATAACAAAATAAAATTCAAAGTTAAAGTTTTTTGCTGTAATATAGTTCTTAGTACCATATGTTTGAATGTTTATTGGTGATACTACTCTCCTAAAAATGAATATTAACATTTAAATATTAAATTTTCAATTTTATATTATTAAATATTAAGTCTCATATCAATAGAACTTTATTATTTTAGTTTTATCATTTGATGTAATTCTTCATAACTGTCATCCATAAAATAAAACAATTTTTGTGAAGCTGTAGCATCATATCTTCTTCCACTAAGCACTTCAAGTAAGAAAAAGAATTTCAAAATGTGTGCAGTGCAATTATAATTAAACAATTTAATTAAACACATCTTTCATTAAATATATATATATGTATGTATCTCTCCTTTGACTGTAATGCATTTTAGTTGATTCATTATTTTTCATAAATTCTTGATTTAAAGATTTTTTTTTTCTTTTTTTTAAACATGGATGAAATGTTATTTTTTTCCTTTAAATCCTCATACTTATCATCCATAAATTATTTGAAGATGATTTGTTAATTAGATATTGAAATATTACTTAGTCACACTATACTTTTTGAAAATTGAATAATTAAAGATGCCAATTGATCTTAATTTTCCAAAATTTTGGAAACAAATGTCTACTATTTTGCATAAGAAATCACACACAAATATTTGCGATTATATCTTAATGAAGAGACGTTTTCTCAGTTTTTAATTAAAATCTGCAATAGTTAGTTACATGTTTAATTTTTACTGGCTGACTTTATGTGGGATGTTCCTTCATTCATTGAATAACTGCTAGCATTTCAAAATCAATCTCTCAATCATTTTGTAAAGATCTAAACTGAAAGGTTTTAAAGTGTTGCTTTCAAAAATATGTACTGTTATAAGAAATGTCAGTGATTTGTAAAGGCAAATGAAAACTTCGGTGTCTTTTAGTTATTGTTTGTTTTAATATGTGCGATTGCTTACCTTATAAACAGAAGTGACAATTTTTTTCAAATCTGCATGGCAAGTTTTTTTGAAGTATCAAAAAAATTTTAACCTATAAATAATGAACTCAAAATATAGCCTCATTGCCAGTCACCTTACTTGGAATTTCAAAAAGGCCATTTTCAAACTAATTGCTAAATTTTCTTGATTAATGCATTCATT
The DNA here is from genome assembly GCA_964019185.1 of Maratus speculifer. Taxonomy (NCBI): domain Eukaryota; kingdom Metazoa; phylum Arthropoda; class Arachnida; order Araneae; family Salticidae; genus Maratus; species Maratus speculifer. The sequence goes on from OZ025295.1 coordinate 82,093,607, forward strand.
CAATATATTTTACCTTTAAAAATAAAACAATGAAATTCTTTGCCCAAAACACTTCTGTAATGTAACATCTTAAAAATACATCGAATTTTTTTTCTTTATATGCTATAATGTAATAGAATTTTTTTGTTTCTATAAACAAAAAAGCACATTTTATTAACATACTTTTGCAAGATCAATACAGTGATTCAATTAAGTTAGAATTGGTTCAGTATTTTGAACAATATTGATATGATTATTTGTATGTACAGAGAAATTAAAGGAAGTTGTTGCAATGATTTTTTCTAAAGAATTTAAAAGAAAAGTAATACAAAGAAATGGATTTTCTTTGTTGCCAGGTTTTATTTATGTAAACATTATCAATTTTTCTTTATTTAATAACTTTTTTTCAATGAAATTTCATATTAGCCCATTTTGTCATTGACCAATAATTTGTTCTATTAAAATGACAATCTGCAATAATGAAATATAATGGTCATGATTTTTTTTTCAGATGTAACTCAAGCATCTATACCACTGGAATTTTTCCAAGCCAAAGCTGTGTTTCCATACAATAAGGATAAAGAAGGAAATCCAATAAGTATGCTGTTATTTTTAATGTAATAGCATAAGTTCTGACTGAAGTGAACAGTTATGGGTTGACTGCTTAAAAAGAAATTAAATTGATTGTGATTTCTTCTGTTCTCAAACTGCAATGAAAAAAATCCATTCCTCCTATAGAAAAGCCCATTTGAATTTGAACCAGTAAAAAAAGACATGCATATTTGAACAAAGAATCGCATAAAAAGTGAGTTTTGACAAGAAATCGCACAAAAAACAAATTTCGAAAGGACCGTGCAAAAAAGTGTGAAATTCATCTGATTGCACAAAAAATACTAATTTCGTCCATGTCCGAATAATATAACATTTTTTTTTTTTAACATTAAGTTAATTTGTAGAAAGTTTTTAACCCAATATTTATGTTTGTAAAAAGTTTTTGGTTTTATGCAAATCTGTCACCCAATCACTACAACTTATTAATTTACTTAAAGAAACATCTTGCAGGGCAAAATTTCCATAACAATGAGATCAAAATCAAAGTTGAAATATGCTTTCAACAACAGGAGGTAAACTTAACTGACTGTGGAATACTAAAGTTTGTATTTAGGCTTAATTTTTATTTTTTTACACATTGACAGCAACTATATCAAAACATATACCAACAAGTAATTTGTAATGTATATTTTATCAGGTAAGTTTTCTGGGTAAGTATGTGGCATTATATATTTAGTTTTAGAAAATCTCTTGTATTTTACAATTAAGCTATTACCTGATGATTAGGAAGCTTCAATAAAATTGTTTCAATGTATTTACTAAATCATTGCATAACATCATTGGATTAATCATCAATCAAATAAATTTTTTCAAGTTGCTGGCTATGAACTTTTTGCAGAACTTTTTTATAATTTTTATTTCACGTTCACAGCAATTTTGTTGTTGATGCAAATATATCCTCTGGATCTCCTGAGTATATATTTGTGAAGTTTTAGCTCATTTTACTATATCTCAGTAGTAGTTTTAGATAGTAGTGTGAAATGCAGCATGACAAATCTATTACAAAAAGTGGTTAAATATGTATTTCAGTGATTTTAGAGATTCACCACTCAAGAAGTTGAAAGGAGGTATTGAAAATTCAAAACAAAATTTTTCCATTACTTAGTCTAGAACCAACTTGTGCATTTTAAATATGTGTGGTTGAAAACTAGTTTTATTGTTGATACCATTTGTGTTATACTATGACTATGGGAGAATAGGCAAATAAAATTGCTGACTTTTGAATTAGCCATTTTTGTTAAAGAATTTTGCTAAGAAAGTTTTTTTTTCATATTTTATAAATTGTTTTTATGCTTTTAGTTTTTATAATTATTAGATTTTAATCTGCTAAAAAAACCACACCATTCTCCATTTGCTCCTCTCTTCTCAAAAAAAAAAAAATTAGTAGTAGACTTGATTTAAATAAATTGCCATAATTATGGGTTGGGGTGCACGTGTTGATGATCCCTAGTTTATAAGTATAAAACACACAGGGTTCTGTTAATATGGTCAGTTTAACAGTTTATCATGTACGCAAAATTTCTTGGGACCCATTAATTATGGTTTTAATGATTTATAAGGGTGCAAATGACACAGCAGGGACCTGTTATATTAATTACCAAATTAATTTATGGTTGTAAGCACACAGGGTTTTATTATTTTCATCACTTTAACAATTTATGGGTGCAATTGCAATATGAATGGGGTTCATTTACAATGATTGTCATAATTCTTGGATTCTTCCTTTTTTTTTTTTTTTTTTTTTTTTTTTTTTAATTTGGAAGGCCTTTTCCTTTCAAGATAAGTGTTAGCAAGGCTGGGTGGATCTGATAGACATGCTGTTAATATATAATTTTGAAGAGCCTCTAAAATTTTTCTTGTCATAAAATAACAAAAAGAAGTGGAGTATTATGTTAATATATTAATATATTAATAATAATCTTTTTTAAATTTAACTCCTAAGTTGATATTGAAAGTTTTGGCCATTTTGCCATATGCTGAAATTTTAAATAGTGTGAAATGCAGTTAACAAATCTACTGAAGAAAGGTTTGGCGCATATTTCAATGATTTTAAAAATTCAACACCTGAAGTGCGATGATAGAAATTAGGAGATAAAAGGCAGGTGCCAAATGACGACTACTGTAAAAATCTGAGGCGTCAAATTAAGATTTTTAGTTGCAGTTTCTAAATTTCATATTAATATTATTGTAATACTGTATATAATTTAGGAATAATTCTGACTAAAAAATTATTTTTAAATTCGTATCAAATTTTCTGAAAGGTTATGACAGAGATGGGAGAGAAATCCGCTCCCAGTAATGTTTTTTTTTTTTTTTCTTTGCGCCCCTTTTACAAAATTTGTGTTTTTTGCTATCTTTCGACGAAAATTACCGGTTTTTCGCAATCTTTTTACGAAACTTCTCCCTTTTTTGCCATCTTTTGACGAAATTTGCCATTTTTCGCGATCTTTTAATGAAACTTGCCGGTTTTTTTCGCGATCTGTTCATGAAATTGGCTGTGTTTGTTTGCAATCTTTCGGCGATACTTGCCGTTTTTTCGCGATCTTTTGACGAAACTTGTCATTTTTCGATCTTTTGACAAGCTTTGCCATGTTTTTTCACGATCTGATGACGAAATTTGCCGTCTTTTTCGCGATCTTTTGACGAAACTTGAAGTTTTTTCGCAATTTTTTGACGAAACTTGCCCTTGTTTTCAAATTTTTTGACAAAACTTGCTGGGGTATTTTTTACCTTTTGACAAGCCCTGCCATGCTTTTTGCGATCTGTTGACGAAATTGGCCGTGTTTTTTCACAATCTTTTAAAGAAATTTGTTTTTCGCGATTTGTTGACAAAATATATAGTTTTTCCACGATTTTTTTTTTTTTTTTTTCGATTTCTTGTCGAAATTCAGATTTTTTCCATAATACCTTGAAAAAAATTAGCAATTTTTCTTAGAATGATTGTCTAAATAGATTTTTTTCGGCGACCAATTCTCGAAATTTGCAATATATTTTATGTCCGAATTTTCGGATTTATGACCGATTTTTTGTAATTTTCGGAAATGATTGCCTTAATTTAGCAGAAAATTCGGACCATAATCTTCTTAACACTGCTTTTTAGAAAAGCACAAATACTTAATTTTATTTAAAATTATAGAAATTAAAGATTTTAACAGTTGAAGCAACTGTAAAACTGGTGTACAGCTTTTTTAATTATTGATATATTTAGAAAGTAATAGAAAATGCACTTAATCTGTAAAAAAAAATTAAAACTTGGCAACTTCTTTAGTAATTACAGTTGAATTTAGTAAAATAACATAATGCATCTGCATTTGAATCAAGGCGTGATTCTGAAAAAAAAAAAAAAAAAAAAAATCTGATTCACAGATTTTTTGAAAGATTACATCAGAGGGGTAAGGGCTGAGAATAGCCCCCCTTCCTCGTTAATTATGTTTTTTTTTTTTTCAAAATTCTTTGACGAAAATTGCAGTTTTTTGCGATACCTTGAAAAAATTCGCATTTTTTTCTGCGAACCTTTGATGGGATTAGCAGATTTTATCGCAATCTTATGACAAGATTCTCATTTTTTCTGTAATTCTTTGACAAAATTCTCGTTTTTTTAAAGGCTTCTGGACGAAATTAAGATTTGTTTTTGCGATCCTTTGTACAATTTTTTTTCGATACTATGACGATGTTTGCGTTTTTCCAGGGATTTTTTGACGAAATTAAAATTTCTTTTCTCGATTCTTTAACAGAATTCGCGTTTTTCCAGTGATTCTTTGATGAAATTTGCATTTCTGTTTTCAATCCTTTGTAGAAATTTGTTTTTTCCGTTATATAAAAAAAATTGCTTTTTTGCTATTTTTTGAAAAAAAAATTGCTTTTTTGCGATCCTTTGCCAAAATTGGTGATTTTTTTATGCGAGCAATTAATGAAACTGTTTTTTTTTTTTCCGCAACAATTTGTTGAAATTCACGATGTTTTTTGTTCTGAATTTTCACAATAAACCCCCCTTTTTTTTAATTTTCCAAACTAAATGTCTAATAAATATATTTTTTAAAAGCTAGGCATCAAATTTGACGACTGATAATAATTTTGCAGTCATCAAGTTCAGTTCTTTAGTTGCATTTGACGGCTAATGACTGCTAATTTGTAACACTGCTGAAGTGATGCTGTAGGATATTAATAATCCGGAATAAGATTTTTCCAACTTAAGGATCAAACTATGTATATATTACTATGACTACATTATTTGCAATCGGTGAAACATAGAACTTTTCTTATCCTCTCAAAATTTTAAAAAAATTATTACCCTTTTAGATAATGGATAAAATGTATATACAGGATTGTATTAATAGGTTAATATTCCACTTCTTTTTGTTACTTTATTTTGTAGAGATTGTTTGGAGGTCCTCATTTGTCAAGAGGATTATGAATAAAATTTATTTACATTTTTTGTTTTAATGCATTTCTATTATTTTTCATATAATTTAGAATAATGTACGTTATTCATTGATGTTGGCATATAAATTGCACTTTTCGAATCTTCGAAATGACCATTTAGATAGGTAAAGGCCGGCTAATTATTTTATTGTTTTGATCATTTTTATTATTATTATTATTATTAATCATCATTTGTAATACAATAGATCTTTATAGCACAAACCTAAAAATGCAAGGTTCTGCATTATGTAGAATTTTGCATTAGATTACATTTTACTCACAATTAAATTTAATTTTAAAGAAGGCCAAATGTATCTGAAACATATCAAAATATATTTTAAGTATCTTTATACTGTTTACTAATATAATAAAATGTTATCAGTTAATTACCTTATTCGGATAATATTTTTGCTTAATTACTTTATAAACATGGTCCAAATATAACTGGAACAAATCATTCATTATATTACACATTTTCAAAAATATTTTGATGATAGCAATTTCTTCATTTGAAACTTGTGAATTATGGATAGTAAGTTGAACTAATATCGTCCTTATGGAGGACAGCTTAGTGGGAGGCCCGGTGTAGGATTTTGAGGCCCTTTTCTTTTAGATTCTTAGCATAATCTTATTTACTATACTATTAATAAAAAAGAATGATTTTCACCTATATACTGTGTCCCAAGGAGCCAGGGTTCGATCCCCTAGTTATTATATAGGATTAGCAATCGTTTATGTATTTGTAAGGATAATTTCTGGAACTACCAAGCCAGTTTCTAAAGTAATGATGGCAAATTGATGGTGAAAGTCTCTCTTTTAACATAGGCTTTATTTCATGCCAAAACCACTATCTTTTCTTAACTAAAATCATAAATCTATATTAAAGATTTTCTATCATACCTTCTTTTTATTAGAGAAAGAATTTTAAAGAAAAAAATTTTGTGTCCATGTGCAAGGCCCTGTGGGCCACACCTGTCGCACATGCCTGAGGACGGCTCTAATATGTATCAAATTTTTCTGGAAAGTGTCAATTTTTTACAATAATGGAATGTAAGTACCTCTTAACTACAGACATCATATACATCTGAGAAATTGTGTGGTATAAGGAGAATTATACTGGATTATGTTAAAGATCTTCTACATTATGTACATTCATAATCAGTATAAGAATATTTTCGTGAAAAATACTTGTAGCGAATGAACATGGTTGCAAAATACTTTTCTAAATTGGAACTAGTTCTTTTATTCTTTTCTCCTTAAACTCTTTGAGAGGGAGAGGGGAGGGGGGTTGTATTTAATAAAACATGTTTCAATAACAATGTGTATGCCCAAACAATACAACTAAGTTTATTCTTGCATATTTTTTGTTAATCCAAAATCTATTGGTTCTCTTTTTTTATTAATAAAAATAATTTAGTGTTTGATATTTTAAATGCTTCACTTCTAATTTTCATCTAAATTAGTTTAAAATGTTAGTTTAAATTAATTTTATTTATCCCAAAGCTTATTTTCTCTTCATGAAATTATAGCATTAACTCAAAATTTTTTGGTTCCATAAATGTTTTTAAATTTTACATATGTTTTAAAATAATTTTGTTTCTTCTTGACAATTTAAATTTTGCTCAAAAGTGTGTGATAAGATAATTAAATTTAAATAAATCAACTATAGATAATTTTGAAAAATGTCATTTATTTATATATATAATAAATATAATTTTTTTAAACTTATTTAAACTAGTTCAACATGTAGAGCAGAAAAAGATTTTTGGTAAATTTTATCAAACTTTATAGAATAAAAGGTTAATGATCACAAAGCAACATTTGTTTCAATATTAGTGTGTATTTCTATGCAAAACATTTGCTCTTTTGTCCTGTTGAATATTGCTCTTACATGGTGCATGAAAATTAAAATATTAAAGCTGACGCAAATTGTTTAAAACAATTTTCAACCGCTTGTGCATTTATGTGCTTTAACTCTATTAATGGGACTGGTCATTCAGCTTCGGAATTTTCCTTCGTAATGTTAATTCTATGGATATTTGATGATATTTATATAACAGAAGTATCTTTTAAAGAATGTATACAAAAAAAAAAAGTTAAAAATATTAAATTTTCAAAGAGATATTTTAAATATACAAATGCCCATAAATTTTACATTCATGATGTGAATTCAGAATCTGTGTTACTAGTCCCCTGAAGCATTTAGATAATAATATATTTGAGTGGTATTTTGATATTAAATTTTAAATCATTTTTAGTTTATTAATGAAAGTTTTGTATTTCAGTAATTAGAAAGAATATGAAGTTTTTCAATAGAAATTTTTAAAATTTGCAAGTTTATTTGTAAAAATGCCAAAAGTTATGAATTTTCAGTAATCATAATTTGTAAGCAAAAATGCCAATGTTTGAAAGTTTTTCATTTCTAAGACCTAAATCTTTACCAATATTCAGTAATTGCTTATTGTTATGCTATTATTCTGTTTTTATCACCATGCTAAATAGAATTCATAACTGTTGATATCTTTGTATTTCTGTAGCTGAGATAATGTCAGATTTTGCTTTCATAAATACAATACCATAGCGTCATTCAATTTTAAAATAAGATAGTTATGAATTTTATTATAAAGATATCATAGCATGATCTTTTTTTCAAATAAAAATGAAACTTCAGATATGTTTACTTATAAAGTTGTGTTTTATACTAACTGTTTTTTTGGTTCCAGTTATGATTCTTGTTAGATACCATAAAAAGGCTCCAGAATTTGCTGAACTCTTAAGAAAATTTGTTATCTATTGGGTTGAACTTATGGAAGAACAAACTAACGGGGGTCAAATGACTGTTATTATGAGCTGTGTTGGAGCTGGATTAAGTAATCTTGTAAGTGCTTTTTAAAGTTTTTTATTTTAAAATAATCTGTTTAGACTTTCACATTGCATAAAATAGTGCAATAATAAATATGTTCAGTTTGTTTGCTTAAAGTACCAATACTGTATGAAATTCTTAATTTTGGGTTGTTACAGTAGAACTTAATTTTTTATATTGCTCGGAATATGTATTTTCCTACAATTTTATAAAAAAAGTGTAAATATTTTTAAATTTTCCATATTTATGACTGCTAATTTACATTCTATTTGTTTTGCTCTTTCAAAAACTTAAAATCTAGTTATTTTGTATTTCATTGATATTTATTCACAAATGCACAAAAACTAAATAGATCAATGCACATTTTTTAGAAAAAAAATTCTATTTAATAAAATAAGTATTTTTGTAATGCCCATATATTACTAATGTTTTAAGTTTTTTTTTTTTTTTTTTTTTTTTTTCAATACAAAAAACCATATTATAAAGATTTTTCTTTTTATATTATAAACTGCAATGTAACTTCTTCTTTACATTCAACTTTTTCATTAAAAAAACTTTACATTTTGATATCTGTCTTAAAGTTTTCTTTTTACAAAAAGTACACTTTTATTCCATTTAATATAGTGTGTGTGTACTGTCCTCAAAGTTCAATATTAAAATGCTTTAATTAAAAAGTTTAACCTTAAAACCAGTTTGGTCTCAAAGTTTACTTTCAGTCTCACCTTGTATCTTCTCTTTATCATATAGTATTATTGTCCCCAATGCTCAATATCAATAACGATTTTGCACTCTCATCATGGAGAGGTGTCTTTAGTTTTAAATGATGGCGTTCCCTCTGAGAAGTAGATCAGCTTGAGGTTGTCTGTCTTTTCCCTCTCATCTATCATCGAACGCAAACTTTTACAGATAAATTTACATTTAAAAATGTACAATCATACAAATTTAAAGATGAACATTGCCAAAAACAGTGGTTGAGAAAATAGCTGAAATATTTATTAAGTTTTGTTTTCAATTTTAATAAGAAAATAGCATTGATATTATGTAATAAATCCTCATTTCCTTTCTACTTGATTGCTTATCTAAAAAGGACACAAATGCTTTTAGATGGTTGTTGTATTAAAAAGTATATGTATGTTGAAGTTGTGAAAATTTGACTGTTATTCAGTGCTAGCAATAAAAAATGTTATTAATAAACAAATTAAAAAAAAAAATTAACAATTCTATGTGAAATTATGTAATGCTAGCTATTAAAAATAAGCATTATAAAAATGAACTCTGCACATTTTTTTTCTGTCATTTTTGTGATATTATGAATCTTCATATAAAAAGGTTCAAAATGTAAACAATTTTATTTATGAACTGTTGTTTTATAAGCAGGCTTTGAAGTCTAGCACAGAAGTCTGATGTATGCTATGCAATGAATGAATGAATAAATGTTGTTCATTAAGATATTTTCAATAGAATTCTTGTACATGTGAAAAACAATATGAACATAACATATTTATTTTATGTTTTGGAATATAGATAGAACTCAGCTAAAAAAGAGAGAATCTTTTTATACCAATTTACATTATATAACCTTTGCCCTTAATCTTTATATAAATCCTGATTGTTGTTTTTCCTTTTTTAACTTAATTGCTATTATTTTAATCTTAGACACTTTTTTAAAATTGTTAAATGTATGTCTTGGAAATTTATGTTTTGAAAGTTATCGGAATGTATTAAATTTATTACTATGTCTGTAGCCTCGAATGTATATTAAATAAAACTGAACTTTAGGGTTTTATTGAAAGATAAAAATAATTTACATTGAATGTATATTACTTTTCAATTGCAATCTCATTAAAATTAGTTTTGTTGTTTAAATATCCTTTTTAATAATTAAAAAAAATCCAGTAGGGTATTATAAGCTATGGTATAAATGAGTTTTTATGTACAACAAGCATTAAGATTTTCCTTTAGTGACTTCCTAAAATTCTGTTCTTTGTTGTTTGATTTTGACTTGATATTAATTATATTGTAAATGCTTGGAGATAGCATGAATTTAAATCACATTAATGCTATTTCTACCACAAGATGTCAAGACACCTTTCAAATTTTAACTTAAAATTTCTCTTAGTTTAATCTCTTCTCCACAATTAATTTTTTGACTCTTACAATATAATATATCTTAAACTAATTCTGTGATATCATTTTACTCTGGCTTACCCTGGATATAAAAATAAGCATATGTTATTCTCGTTTCTACCATGAGGTGTCTTTTGACACTTTAAAGATTTTCTAATTTCTAAGGATTTCACTGTTTCTAACTTCTAAGGATTTAAGGACAGCATTATATCTATTATAATCAAATTAGAGAATCCAGATTTCAGTTGTAATAGAAAATACAAAAGTTGCTGCATAGTTCTGATATTCATTGATTTATATTTGCTTGTTTTCTGCCATGTTGCATTTTAGTTTAGATTATTGTAGTTACTAGTTCCAGAAATTCAATAACTCTTTGTTTGATTTTGATAACGAGTTCAATGCACATGAATTTTGTTTCCATTCATGTAAAAAATCTAATATTGAATAAAGAAATAATTTTATTACAATGCTGGTTTTTATGATTAATTTTGTTGCTACAAAAATTGAATTATTATACTTGAAACTGAAAGCTTAAGTTTATAATATTAAAAAATTTAATTTCCCAATGGAAAATTTAAAAAAAAAAATATTTTTAATTGTTGTTCTTACTGATGTAAAACATGTTTAACCCTTTCGTGGTTATAAGCGCGTATACGCGCCCAGAATACCACTTAATTTGAATTGCGAAATGCCATACTGACACAAGAATTTTTAAATGAAAATTTTAATTTTACAAAGAACGTAAAAAAAAAAAAAAATTATATATTATGAAATAAATTTGTTTTTAAATTCCGGTGTCATTCAATCATTTTAGTATTTTATGAATAGAAGTGCTTTAACCGTCAAAGGGTTAATTACATTTATGTATACTTGTTTTCTTGCTTGTTGAATTAAAGTTAATAACCTGTAATGAACTTTAAAATTAAATATTAATTCGTATAAATATATGTCAATTAATAAATGTATCGCTCAAATTTACCTGTGTTTAGCTGATAATTTTGAAATCTTAACAGTTTCAGCAATTATTTACATTCAAATGCAAAGATGTGAAGACACTTTTTGATAAAAATAAGTGTACATAAAATTTTGGTAGAAATAGTTTTAAAAACTGTCTTACTGTACCTTTTTATTAAAAATTGTTCTATTAAACTTCTATTGATTTCAGTGAATATTTGCTAATCATTTAATCTTTTTTATAGGATTTAGATCTTATAAAATTCCTAATTACCCTATTTAGATCCTATTATCCTCATAGTTTAGGTATGTATATGCTTCTAGACTACCTTTTTTCTTTTTATATTTTTCAGTTGCTATTTATGCTTTTTTTTTTGTTTAATCAAGCATAACAAACTATGAAATGGATAATTTAATATTATGTATCAAATTGGTGTACACATAATGTAATACAATTAAATTTCTACTTAATGAATCTCATTCCTTCCTGTCCCATTCAAAAAGTCTTCATGTGATATGTGAAAACAGTAATTTTCACATCTTCTGCTGTGTTTTAGCAAATATATTTTAAATTATTTGTAACATTTAATGGTTCTTATATTTTTTGCTTATACTTATTAATTTTTCATATAGAAAAAGAAATTTGTTTTTCAGAATTTTATTTTTTGAAGTTTAAGGTATATGTAATAAGCTAATTGAAAATGTGAATATGTACTTTTAAAAGAAAGTTTTGATTGAAGCTAATCAGCACACAGTTCAAAGTACTGATCCTAGGTACATAAAAAAAATTAGGGTGAGGTGTGGAGAAAATATTTCATGCATCATAGGTGAACACTAGAGAAGATTGCTAGTGTTATATGTAACTTCGAAAAAAAAAAAATTCATTTTTGAAGTGCTTTTGTTTGGAATTGTTAGTTTAGTTAGCTCTAGCGTTTTTGAACTCGCTTTCCTGAAGAAAGAAAAAAAAATCATCCATTTTTCTGAAAAGTCTTAAATCACAGTTCATATTGTCTTTCATATTGAGAAATTAAAAATAATTCATAATTTGAAAATAGCTTGATAATTTTTTGAGTACAATTTTTAAAGTCAAAATAGACCAATACAAATTTGTAAATAGGTGTTGATAATCATGCTTGTTGACCAAAAAATAAAAGTAAATTTTGAAAAGAGGTTCCTTAATGGATTGAAAACTATCAAAAATTTGAAACTTTTCTATGAAAAAAATAGATTTGTATTATTTTCCTTATATTTTAGATTGAAAATAGTACAATAAGACTTTTTCACCTTTTTTCACACTGTTATCTTCATTTGATTTTTTTACAGGGCTGTAAATTGAATTTGTACACCATAGTTGTCAACTTTTTTGCTTTTTCAATACAATTATTTTTTAAATGTGAAATGTGTTTTATGAAATTGGGGGAGGCATCTTCAAATAGGCTAAATTTTAATTTAAATGTCAAGAAAAAAGTGTAAAATTTGACAACTATGGCATACCTCAAGTATCCATGAGTAGTAATTGATTAAAATACATTTTATTGACATTTGTATTGTTTGAAATTGAACAAAGCTCATATATCATATTGAGCTATATTACTATGTTTCCTGTTTAAAATTTTGTGTGTGACATTTACAGTTCTTTCACAAAACCATGATATAGTATTCATGAGTTAGTACAATTACTGTTAAAAGTAGTTTTGAATGCTGTTTGAGCAATTTTCAAATGCATCTACTGAAATTATAGCTCCTTCATTAGGAAACTAGCCACCCTGGCGACCAGTTTGGTCTTCAGGTCTTAGGATTTGGTCATTGACTTTTTCTGAAAAAAGCCTTTAATGATGTCCACCCTTACATTAAACCAAAATATTGTTGCTAATATCTGTTTTGAGTACATCTGAGATACCTGTCAACTATTTCTTATTAAAAAAGAAAAACTTTCGTCAAATTATTTACCAAACTAATAAATAATGGATGTCAACTGAAGCTGATCTGTTCTACAAATCTATTACTTTTAATTTTCAGTGCTTATTTATATTTAAAAGTACGCCGTCCCTTTTTAATGATGTAGCTCTTCTTTAAATTAACAGATAAACAAATATACATCTTTGTGAATACAGAGAAACTTCGAACTAAACATCTCTTCATGAAGTATCAAACATGTGCAACGAATTTTAAATCAAGTGAATATGACGTCAAGATCATTCATTCGAACTATGTAAATGATTGCCTCCATAAATTAATTTTTTTTTTTTTTTTTTTTTGCTCACTGAAGAATGAATACTTTTTTGTTTACATAGATGGAAAGAGATCTGACTTGTCAATCTAATTTAACTGAAATTATCTCAAACAAATACATATTTTAAAATACAACTCATTTCTCAAAAAATGTTTTAAGAATTTTTCTGAAAAATTCAATTTTAAGCAGTTTTATTTTTTGTTAAAACTTTTCAGTAGAAATCGCTGAACTTTTACGTTAGGCAGATTAAAATATCACCAACAGCATTTTCCACCTTGCTAGCTTTTAAATTTTGGATGTGTAAATTAGAAACAGCATTTTAATATTGAAATAAGATGTTTTTGTGTTAGTTATTTTCATTACTATTGAGTATTTATTTAGATATTTTCCCATTATATAGACCCTGGCTTTTTTTTTAAAGAAAAAAAAAACTTTATGCAATTCTGGCTTTAAAAAGGGAAATATGTTGCTAAAATATATAAACATCTCCGAAAATAAACCTGATAAACACTCATTTTTGTTTATATATGTAATAAAGTATATATACATTTTATTTATACACACTCGTGCATCTTTACCTTCACGCATATACCATCTTTTTAATGTACAAATTACTTCTGTTTTTGGATCATACAGAACGATAGTGCTGTATAGTAGAACTCAGCTGCATCTCTAATGTTAAAGTCCAAAGTTTGCCTCTTAATAACTTTGGATCCAATCATCGGATCGCGACGAAATTCAAAAGGGGAAGTGTCCTACTCTAGATCTCAAAGTTTACAAAAATTCATCCAGATCCACGATTAGTTTCGGCGATCCAGAACCCCTGTTTTGGCACTTTTTGCTTGTGAAACAACAAAAAAAAGAGAAACAATTCAATTATAACCCGAACCAGGAAACATTCAGCTACGTGTAATAGCTTGTTCGAAAGCTTTTAATTTAGTGATGTGCCTTTCAAAGGTCCGGTAAAAAAATATAAAAAATTAAGGAAATGGCACCCATTTAAAATTCATATAACACTATTTCTTTCATAATTTAACATTATATAGAAATCTCTCCTTTTTAATTGTTAATTCAATTGCTGCTTTCGAATTGCTACCAACTAAAAACAAATTCAATAATTTAAAAAAGAAACGATAACACGTGTTCTTTTTTTTTTTTTTTTTTTAGATCAATAAAAATTCTGATTCTCAGATAGTTTTGAACCTTTGAAATTGACGTCATTCGAAACAGAAAATGCATATTTTTCATAAACATATATATATAAACTGTAGTTAAATATGTGTTAAAAGAACATCGCACTTTTATTTGAGTGTTTTCGAAGTAAAACAGTTACTACAATATAGATATTTCAATTAAAAAGGGATAATTAGGGAAAAAAAAATTCTTCTATATTTATAAAAATAACCATTTGAAAATAATGCTATGAAAATCTCTGTAGATACCTATCGTCATAAGAAAATTTACGTAGATACCGAGAAACTGCATTGGGACTACCATCTGGGAGGCGGCGGTTCTGTCGCCAAATGTCGCCAAGTTTTTCACCAACTTGGCGATATATCGCCAAATCTGGCATCCAAAATTACTAGCTAAATTTAAATCTAACTTGGCGTCATTTTAAGTATTTCGCCAAACTAATAATTTTAAACTAATACTAATAATAGTTTAGATTTGTAGTTGAAGGTGATAAAGTTCCTGAAAGGATCTGAAAAAGCTATGAAATCATACAAAAAACTGGTGGAACCAGAGAAAAAAGTAGAGCTCGATTTAAAAAAAAAATCTTACAGTAAAATTTGGGAAATGTTTTCAATGTGCGTGCAAAAGAAAGGGAATCAGATGATCTGTAAAGCTTATGAAATAACCCAAATTTTTGTTAGCTGAAAATGAGGACTGAGCTTTACTGGTGCTTTAAAATCAATCTGGGGAAAAGAGGCATTTTTAACTCTTTCCGTATTTCAATCATCCATAACCAGTTTAAAAATTTGGGTTCATAACTATATGTTACAGGCTGGTGTAATGAAGTATGAGAACGGTTCGTTCTGTACAAAGTGTGAACATAATTCCATACCAGCTGTTTTGATAATTGGAAGATCAAAGCTCCAAGTAAACTCAAAACCTTGAATAGATACGATTCAATCATATACTAAATATTTGTGTTCAAACATACTTATCTACATCAATTCCTCAACAACTTGATTATATTAATGTTATACTTTAATTATCACATCGTGGTTTATATTTGTTTAGCATTGTGGGGCTTAACCGATTTGAGGCAACATATATTCTATTGACTACTTTCATCAGTAATCATTTTGAGTGGATAATAATATAATTCTGAATATAAGGCACCAGTACAGCTCAGTCCTCATTTTCAGCTAACAAAAATTTGGGTTATTTCATAAGCTTTACAGATCATCCGATTCCCTTTCTTTTGCACGCACATTGAAAATTTCCCAAATTTTACTGTAAGATTTTTTGTAAATCGAGCTCTACTTTTTTTCTCTGGTTCCACCAGTTTTTTGTATGATAAAAATAGATAAAATGGCTTCTTTATATTAAAAAAATTGTATTTACACTGGAAAAAAAATGTTTGCATATATAAAATAGTAAATAGGTTGCCAGAAAATACTTTGCCAAATTTCTTTTTCTGCTAAGCACCTTTTCGTCAAGTACATATACTGAGAAAGCATCTTTTTATATTTACTTATTGTATTTTAAACCAGATAAAAGAAAGACTTGTAATTTAAATGTATCTAATATACGTATTTTAAAGTTATGTACTTTGAAAATCATGTATTTTTAAAGAAGTCAGCGATAACTTATTTTAAATGCCAATGGAAACCTATTTGGCAAATGAACCATCTGCGCCCAAGTAACACAAAAGTAGCAAAATAGTTGCCTTGCTTATAAAAAGTGAAGCGGTCAAACCCGGAAGTGTTGATGTCACATGACTTAGGCTTTTATTATATAGAAGATGCTGCAGGCTACAAGTGACATTCATATTTGTGTTCTAGAGAAATCTAGAGTAATGCCAAAAAAAATCGTTGAATGATTGTCATTAGGTGCATTTCGAACATCTGATAAAGCTTTGCTAATTATTTTATTTACTTATTTTTCTGAAAGCACATTAGCCAAGTTGGAAATTTTTATATAGTGCATTAATTTGGGGAAAATCCTATTTGAACTTTAACAGTTGTCTGTTTTGTTCACTTTTTAAAATTTCTGCACTTGAAATGTTTTGGTAGAAAAAAAATAACTTTATTTGTGAACATACTAGACAATATCTGAAATAAATTCAATTTGGCAATTCATTGTTTATAACTAAGAAAAAAAATCAAATGAGCTGCCAAATAGCTAAATTCAAGAAAGGTAAATTAATCTGTTTGCCAGATGTTCGTTCAAACAGTTTGAATTACATCTAAATATGGTCTTAAATCAAAGAATTTCAAATTTGTCAGTGTTTTCATCAATGAATGAATTAAGAACAAATTTACAATGTACAATTTGTTGAGTCCATGTTGAGTCACAAAGGCAGCAAATACAGAACTTCTTAGTGTTTTCTTGTGCTTTTTTTAAGGCTTAAAAAAAAAACTTTTGTTAAACCCAAAAGTTTTATAAAATAGAAGTTCAACTGTGTATGTAATTAATATATATCAATATTATTATCAAGTATAATTGTATCAAAATTAGAACAAATGTATTTATCACCATAATATTTATTGAAAAAAGAAATTTAGCTATGAATTTAAGTACAAAAATTACTTTCTTAAATTTGATATACTTACAAACTATCTGAATTTATAGGAATTTCTGCCCAAAGTAGTTGTCTTCTATCCAATCAGTTTAATGCAGGGAATAATGATTTCACATTATTAGATCTATTGACAAATAAACTGATTTTTTTATAATTGTTTGATTTTGTCGTCACCAACACTGTTGAAGCACTTAATTGCTTAGTCCTCGTCTTTTCAAATAGGATATGGTATCAAAATGGTGCATTGACTTCATGAATTCAATAAATGTTGATTTGCTCAATATTTTTCATTGATCTCCAAAAATTAAGGTGCAGCATATTTTTTTAAGCTCATCTTAAATTGGCAATAACAGTAAATTTCATAGTTTATATAAATGATAATTATGAACTTAAAAAAAAAGATGCAAAAATGTTTAAAATTTTTATATTATAGAAAAGAACAAGTACATATATATATGTGAGAAAATTTCATAATTTTATGTATGAGCTTTGTTGATTTTCAACTGTTGTTGGCAATTTCATTGACAATAGTTAATAGGATTTAGCAATATCTAAGAGAAGACATTGGTCTCCCAATTTGTTCAGGTGGCGGGTGATCGAATAGATAGAAATGGTATAGATAGACATAAATCGCAAGCTGATTCCGCT
The DNA here is from genome assembly GCA_964019185.1 of Maratus speculifer. Lineage (NCBI taxonomy): Eukaryota > Metazoa > Arthropoda > Arachnida > Araneae > Salticidae > Maratus > Maratus speculifer. The sequence goes on from OZ025295.1 coordinate 82,111,196, forward strand.
GGATGTTTCAGTCTGCCTCGCAGTATGGTCCTACAATTTTGGAATAAGTATCAATCCAAAGATTCTGCATCCAAAAGACATGTTCTAGGCTGACCACGAGTTAGACCACCTGCAGTGTACCACAGATCATTCCAAACCACTTTGTAATATCAGGGAGAAGAATCCCTGCTATTGTAGTACAAATTCTTCTTCAAAATGCAGATCTCTATGCCAGTTGTGTGTGTCTCCTTTCCCCCTCTTTCTTCAACAGAGAGAGAATAACCCACTTATGCTGGGCAAGTGAACACATTTCCTGGACCATACAGCAATGGACTTTTGTATTCTTTACAGACAAGTGCAGATTCACACTGAAGAGAGATTCAGAGCATATGCTGTTTTTCTGCTGAACTGGAAGGAACAACACACCAAATATCAATCCAACACTGTTGAAAAACATGGATACAGAGGTAGTGGAATCATGGTTTGAGCAAGTATTTTACTTGATGGTTATACTGACCTGTATGTGCTCCATGGAGAAACTCAGATTGGTGAGAGAAATTGGGATGAGATCTTTCATCTGTATGGCCACTCATGTTCTTGTGTTATTGCTAATGATTGCATTCAGATTGATAATAATGTATATTCTCACAAAGCTGTGGTTGTTGTGTACAGTGTTGAGGGTCACAGTTTGGAGCAAATTGAAAGGCCAGCTCATTCTCTTGACTTGAATCTGTTTGAACATATTTGGGACTATCTTGGCTGATAAGTTGCTGCTGTAAGTTCTCCAAGATCTTTAGATGAGCTGGAACAAGGGTTTTTCTTAATCCATTTCTGGTCCTTGCTTCTCATTTTGGTGTTCAACTTAATTGACAGCATGGAAAGTTGATTCCTCCAATGCATTCAAGTCATTGGTGAACACATTCCTTTATAAGAACCCATCTTTGTAATGTTTTATTAAATTTTATCTCATAATACTGCAATGTGCTGATTTGTCCAAGAATAAATGTTTTCACCATGGGTTTTTGTAAATCATTTTTGTGTTTAACTTGCATAAATTTCTATGTTTTATTCAATAAATAACTGTTTAGAGAATATTTCATCCAAATTTTTTGTCTAGACATTCATTCATTTGAAAATTACTCAAAAAACTGGTTGTGCCTTAACTTTTTAAAGGCCAGTATGTATAGGAAATATATAAATGCCTTTTTTAATTTATAAATTTTGTGAAAAGTATATTCATAAGTATTTTATAGCTATTATTCTCAGACTTGCAAGTCTACCTCTTGAAATGCACTTTCAAACTGGTAAAAAAAAAAAAAAAAAAAAAAAAAAAAAAAAAAAACTTAATCTAAAATATTTTATTTGGTTTTGTTTTACATAATCAAATTTTGGCCAATTAAATATAATTTTACCATTAGTTATGCTAAGTATAGTTTTTCTAAGAATGTTTAAGTATGGTTTTGCATTTAACTCCAGAAAATTATTTTACGATTTTGTTTTTCAGAGATTTCAATCTATTATAACTTTGAATTAATTTGTCTAACCTTTTTATTACAGATTAAAAAAAAAAAAAAAAAAAAAAAAAAAAAAAATCTAAAATTTAAAAAAAAAAAAATGAAATTTTCTCAATGATTAATAATTGTTGCTAATTTTGCATATATGATGTAAAATTTAAAATAGTTTAAACAAATAAAAATCAACTCAACATTCAGTCAAAACCTTATTTTATCCCAATATTGAAAGGAGAAATATCATTTCTATATTACACGTAAATTAAAACTAATTTGAAATAAACTGTATATCTAAACAACTGTTAGAAAAACTAGAAAAGAAAATTGATATCAAAGTATCTTTTATTGTAATTATTAATAATACTTTAGTATATATATATATTTTTTAATTCTGCTTATTTGAAAATATTCAAGATCATTTTTTGCTTTATCCAGTGTTGAAATTATTAGAAAATATTCCTGTATGCTTGTTTTATTCTCATTTTCATTTCTCTTGGGAACTTGGTTAAAATTAATTTACAGGATAAAAATTCTTAAAATTAGTTTGTATTTTTATGGCTTTCATAAACATGTTGGATACAATATCATTTTAAGCTTTCTCACCAGCTTTCCTTGTACTTTTCTCCTTGTCAAAATGTATTTGCTATTGTCTTTTGTATGACTCTTGTTTTTAACTTTTTTGTATAGGAATCTAATTTCTAAAAATAATTCATTATAAAATTATATGCTCTTTATTTACATTTGTAGTGTTTTTATGAATTAGCCAGTTATATCTGTGTTAAACTTATTTCTACAGCTAAATTAGTATTTAGAAATGAATTGTAACAATTATTCATAATTATTAATTTGAACATTAGATTCATATTTAAGCGCATTAAAAAGAAAATGTATCTAAATTAGATGGAAGAAAATATCGCTATGAATATTTTAAATTTGCCATTAAGTTACTTCCTTTCCGGAAATAAATATCTTTATTACCAAAAAGAAAAGAAAAAAAAATCTATTCTACCCAGTTTCTTAACCTTAGTGATAATTGAGGATAATTTGCCAACAGCAGACAGTGGAGGAAAAATCTCTAATTAAATGAAGTCTTTAAATGTACTTTTTTGTGTGATTTATTGTTATAGTTGTATTTCATATATTGATTATAAATTTTTGAGAAATATTGACTATGTTCATAACAAACTTGTATAATATTACCAATTAGATTGCATTTTCAAATAGTGAATACAGGTTTTGAAAGTCTTGATGTATATTAAAGTTATTTCTCAATAGTTGTGTTATAGATTTGTAATGTGAGTCATAAATTCAATAAGTTAAAAATTTAATTATTGTATGTGTTTGTATAAGATATTGCATATTAATGCTATTCTTTAAAGTGCTTTGTTTTATTAGTTTTTAATTTGAACTTTCATTTTTTCTTCCCTAGCTCATATTTTAATTTATGAAATGCCATGGATTTTGAATCGTAAGTATTGTTTTATGTATTTTTTTTTTAACTCTTGTAAATTATATATATATATAAAAAAAAAAAAAAAAAAAAAAAAAAAAACCATATTGGAATATAAATGTAATCAAAATTTTACATGAATTGATTTTATTGTTAGAAGACAGAATTTAAAAATTATAATCAATAGCAGAGAAAATGGTTGAAATGTTATTTGATTTGATTTTTTTATTTATTTTTCAAGTATACTAAAAAATCTGAAAATATAAAAGATACTACCTCTTAGTATTTTTAAGAATATGTATAAGTGTTATAATATTGTAAATTTAATGTTTCATTATCTTAGTTGTAATTTTAAAAATGCCCCTTAGATTATTTACAAAAACTATATCATTGAATTAAAATTTACAAATTACTTTTTTTTTTCTCTTAGCTGCATGGAAAATTATAAAAGCTTGGTTACCAGAAGACTTTGTTGAAAAAATAAAATTTGTAAATAAAACATCTATTCAAGAATATGTATCAGAAGATAATCTTCCTGTAGATATGGGTGGCACAGTTAGTATTTTTCATTTATGTTTACATTTATCATGAAATTCTCCTTTTCTTAAAGAATGTTAAACACACATACTGAAAAAACAATTTAATTGTTATATAAATTTAATACAAAAACTTATATTATCTTCATTTAACAGCAGCTTTATATTGCTGATTAAATAAATTAATGTGATATTGAAAATATGTATGTGACATTTCATTTGACATAAATGGAAGTTTTTAGGATTTTAAAATGTCTTGAAATTTTTCTAAATCGGTTGAAATATTTGAAAAATATAACTAATTTCAAGAATAAATTTTTTTTTAATGTAATATGATTGAAAATTTTATCTTTATCTTTTAGACAGTAAATGGAAAAATCTGTATTATAAAGGCCAAACGTGTCTGTGCGTAACACATACGTCATTTTGTGAATGGCAACTCTTTCAAATGCAATTCGGTTTTGTAATTTTTGGTTTATTCTGCAAATTTTATATTTCTAAACATCACACATTTTCAATTTTTATATAATCGTATAGAGAAAAAAATGTTCTTTTTAAATGCAATTTGTTTGAAAGCTGTATCTCAGTTCATTTTTGACATTTTTTTTTTATAATTTTTAGTACGAATTTTTAAATTGTGGCTACAAAAATGCACCATTTTCTCTTAAAATTGATAAAAATTTAAATTTGCATGTATAAATTTTGAGAAGATGAAAATTATGACAGGTTTAGGTTTCACGTGAAATTCTAAAATCTTGCCATTCTAAAATATTTATATATTTTTTTCATTCGCATTTATACCAAATAAAGAGCCTCAATTGATAACGTTATCGTAATAACCGATCTTTATTATATTTTGCTGATAATGATTTTTAATAGGTGATTAAAATTTAATTTTAATAATTTGGAATTTTTAATAATTATAAAAATTTGTATTTTTTTTTTTTTTCTTAATTTTAGCTTTAAATAATATTTGTTAGAGAATAAGACTGACCATTGTAAGATGCAATTTTTACTATTGCTAATTTTGTAGGTTTATTATAAATGAATGAAACAGTTCCTTCTTAAACATATTCTTTCATCGAAATTCGACAGATTCCGCCTTGTGTAATTAAAAACTGAAAGTGTTTTTATTAACAGAAATATCTGAAAATTCATAAAATTCAAAGTATCAAGTCAGTAAATTTAAGTCATACTAAAATATATTGTTTTACTTGTCAAAGCATGAAAAAAGTTTTTTGAAATGTAATTTATAGGTAGTTCTTGCTGCCACTTGCCATTGCATTAAATCGTGACAAAATATTTCTTTTGGTGAGTAAACAATCAAATTCATCAAATTGCAAGTGCTCAATTTTTGCTGTTTTTGTATGTAGTGCTAATACAGTCGAGATTCTTATGCACTGAACTGAATGATTGATTATGGTTTACATGTTCGATTGCACCATGCCATTTACATTATTCTATTTATAAAGACTAGATGGTACCGTTCAAGAATTGACGATAAACATGTTAAAAGATTAATTAGAACCTGTAAAGTTTTGAAAACTTGATTTATTTGAATGTTACCTATGTGATTCCAACAGATTCAAAGCGTTTCATGGTTCTGTCAGTTTAACCTACTAAATATAGCTAGATGTTAAATTTTACGACCCTTTTTACAGTTTGTGTGTGTTGCATTTATTGTTGTTTATTTTATTTTTATTTTTTTACGAATGAAATTTGTAAAGATTTTCAATAATTTTATTCTTGTGAATTTATCTCTAAAGCCCTGGATTGGAAATTGGCTGTTTATTTCTAATAATTACTATGTTTTAATTACTTGAAATATTTAAAAAATAAAATTGTTACTTAAAAAATCATTCTTGAGTGTTAAATTTTATTTAATTATAAAGCATCAAAATAATAACAAAAGAATAAAAATCATAACTTCCTCTCGTAGTAAAATGTATCATTATTTTTTTTAAAATGCCGAGTGTTGGGATTGAACCCTAGTTCTCTACAGAAGCTCAGAGCTATAAATCTGTGCCTCAAACCACTGAGCTAACCAGACTTGCTTCGACCTCTAACTGGAAGGCCTAATAAGTTCAACTCCGCGTATGCGCAAAGACCAATTTGAGTTGCTCTTAAAGAAGTAGTCTACTATTTTAATATATATGATGCTTTCTCAACACCAATTCAATTTAGCAACAATCAGACACAAAAAGGATTATGCAATAGGTCAGTATATCAGTTAATCACTATGTGCCAGCATGTTGTTGGTATTAACACAAACAAAATTATTCTCATCAAGCATTAGAGAAATTTTTTGGTGGAATATGGTGCTAACATTATTTACCACACTATTTATTAACTGCATGCAAAGTACTATTGGCCGGTCAAATTTTTTTTCTGTTGGTTAAGAGTCGAAACCACATAGCAATTTTTAAGTGTGTATTTCCCAATATGTAAATCAAAAACAGCTGTTTTTAATTTCTATTTAGAACTACTAAAAGAATATCTGAAACATTTCCACATTTAGGAGACATTTAAAATGTATCTACTTTTGATAGTTCCTGTAGAGGATGGTCTAATTTCTATTTTATAAGCAATTACAAAAATAAATAAATAAATAGGTTTTTTAGAATATGTTGCAAAAAGACATACAATAAAAGGTTAAAGATAGATTTTTCCATATTTTAAGATAGATTCGGTATGAAAATGTTTCATACCGAATCTGTTTTAACTTTTTGCCTACTATTTATTTTTTATTTCTCAAATAACTAATGTTAATCAAAAGCCTGTGATAACCCTGCATATAAGACACGAGGATGACATAAAACTTAAATTTTATAACTTTTAAAAAAAAATTGTTTTCATATAAATTTTTACATGGTGAAATACGGACTGTTAGAACTATGCTTTCAAAGCATCAAAAATAATGGTTTATTGGGAATTGTTGACCAATGATAAAAGAAACATTCAATGGTTTATTATACTAAATTAGATTAACCTCAAAAATTCAGGATGAAGGGAGAGTTTTTAAGTTTATATTATTGTAAAAACTTCTGAAAGTGGCAATAGCAAATCAAGCAATATTTCCATTGATACTAAGAAGTTTGTTGTAGAACAATCTCTAGCAATAGATCAATGAACTTAAAAATATGTATTGCCATGAATATGACATGCAAATGATACATTTCCAAACAATTTTTCTTTAGATGTGCATGAGAATAATAGTCTAATAGTTTGAATATGCATCAGCACATAATTTAACAAATAAGAAAAATCATGCGTTAAGCATAGATTATGAAGCACTTTCCAACACTTTATGAAATCCTTAACAAAACTTCGTCAATTTAGACAATAAGGTTATTGTATGTAGCCAAATATGTATTCCAATACTGTTGAACAACCTTGTATTTGATTTGTCAGTTGATATTCTATATAATGAGAAAATTTAGTTTAGTAAGAAAATGTCTAGCAGGCTGAAATTTTTCTTTCAGAAATTTATACTAATCGATGGAAACATACTTGAATCCTTTTGTTCAACCCTGTAGTTTACCTTGTAACTTTATTATACGTCAGTATTAAGCTAAAATTTATTTTAAACTGAAACATTCTTAAAACTATTAAAATCATTCTCAGAAATTATCATTCATAGGCGTCCATGTACCAAATTCTTTGTGTGGCCCTGTATATTCTTTTATCTATATTCTGCAAATATTTCTCAGTACATTGAATGAAGCTCAGCTTAAAAATGTATAGCTTATTTAAGAACCACGTTTAAATTTACGCTCATATTCAGTAATGATATGTCGATAACTCAATTAAAACATTCATAAACTCAATAAAAACTCATATTTAAAAAAAACTCTATGAACTGTATATTTATTTAACTAGCTCACAACTCAGCCGCTCATGGCTGCGTTCTCTTAAAAACTCTAAACTCATAAAAACAAATGCAGACGATAAAAATCGTTGCCAAAAATACAGAATAAATACGACCGAACATACCGGCCCCCGTTGAATAATTTTCATTCAACCACAATTATAATACATTATTACATGAAATTTTTAAATAAATAATACAACACATACTAATAAACAATAAATAGCAAATTAAATGAATAACAATTACTTTTCCAAGGGTAATAAACATATTTTTGACACTGGTCTCTTAAAAAACCCTCTTTGTGTTTTCACTTTTACTACTCTAATAATTCCATCATTACCTGGAAACAACTCTACAATTCTACCTAGAGGCCAGTTGCAAATAGCAACATTGTCCTCCTTTATAATTACTAAATCATTTATTTTTACATTTTGTTTTTCAAACATCTAAAATTCTGCAATCATTATGTAGTGATGTGCACTCATGACATCTTATACCAAATTAAATTTACTCTAAATGATGCAAGAATTTATCTCAAAAAATAACTCAAAAATACTTTATTTAAAGTATTTAAATATTAAGAAACTCAATTTTTATCAAAATAAAACTCTAACCTCCAGAACAAAATGGATGTCATTAAATAATTCAAATAGCATATATGCACTCTCAATACACATTTTGTATAAATATTTTCTTTGATAATACTTAATATATTCAATCAAATAGAAATTAGCTCAAATTTACATATGTACACGCACAATAACTATATACCAAATATATAACTCAAAATATCTTACAGAACACATTGCATTAAGAAAATATAAAAACTTTTTACAAGATTTATAACATAAAATAAGCAACAATTATAAATTATTTTTCCACACATTGCTAGATTTTAAGGCCAAACTTCTGTCTAAACTGGAAAAGTAAAGCTTGTGGGCCTAAATGTAAATATCGTTTGTGAAAATATTCTACTATCATCTGAGTAAGTTTACTTTTATTATGTAGTAAAATTGGAAATTTTTGGTTATCATTTAAGTTACTGTTTGCTAACCTACCTCCTACTCTAAGAAGACCTGCTTTATCAAGAAATGGGTGAAGATTTCTTATCTGACTATTATTATTTACCTCACCTGATTTTTGCAAGGATTTTATTTCCTTGTCAAAAAATTCTCGTTGAACACTTTTTAACAAAAAGGTTTCTGCCTTTTTGAGCTCCTCGATGTCTAAAGGACCCTCTTTTCTTTCTTTTTTACAAATGCTAAGAAACCTGAAAATAAATCCTAAAATACGAATTATCTTACAATAATTATTACTTAAATCAATTATATCATGCACAAAGGTATTATTAGAAACTGAAAAAAAAAAACATGTTTTTAAAGTCATTAGTTTTAAAGTTTTTCAGTTCTTTTGAAAAGTCATTGGAATCAACTGCTTCAGGTATGGTTGTATTTGGATAGTCTTTTCCTTTTAGGAACATTGGCCACTCCACCACAACTCATTTGAGATTAGCTTATCAGGATTAATTCCTCTTGTTAGAAGGTCTGCTGGGTTATGTTGAGAAGGAACATGTCGCCACTGCATCCCTTCAGTTAGCTCTTGTATCGATGAAATTCTGTTCGCAACAAATGTTTTTAGTATGTACGGTTCTTTTTTAATCCATGACAATACTATCATAGAATCTGACCATAAGAAGATTTTGTTTATATTGATCTTGAGAGCAGAAATCACACGTTTAATTAGTTTTGATAATAAAACAGCTGCACACAGCTCAAGTTTGGGAACAGTTAATTGCTTTAAGGGGGAAACTCTTGATTTACTTGTCACTAATTTCACTGACAATTCTCCAGATTCTGATACTGATTTGCAGTAAATTACTGCTCCATAGGCTGCTTCGGAAGCATCGCTGAAACCATGTAACTCGATTATAATAGCATTTTTCAATAAAATACACCTACTAATTTCAATTTTGTTAATTAACTGTAGATTATCTGAAAACTCTCCCCATTCCTTAGCTTCTTTTTCCGGTAACAAGTCATCCCAATTTAATTGCAATAACCACAATTTCTGCATAAATATTTTTGCTTTAATTATAATAGGCGATACTAAACCAAGAGGATCAAACAAACTCGATATAATTGATAACACTTGTCTTTTAGTGACATTTACCTCATCATGAATTTTTACATCGAAACTTAAACAATCTTTTCTCGATTTCCACAAGACACCTAATGTTTTGGATTCTTCTGAATCACCAAAAGGATATATCTTGTCATTTGTTTGGTAAAGTTGTGGAGCATTACTGCACCATTTATGTAATAACATTCCTCCGCTTTTTAAAATTTCTATTAATTGATTTTGGAGCTCTAATGCAGAACTTAAAGAATCAGATCCAGATAAGATGTCATCCATATACATGTCTTCTCTCAGCACGGGTGCTGCTAAAGGAAACTTGCTTTCTTCATCCCTAGACAATTGAAGTAGTTTTCTCATGGCCAAAAAGGGTGCACTAACAGTACCATAAGTAACAGTAATTAGTTCAAAATTCTTTATTGGTTCGTTCACACCTTCTTTCCATAATATTTTTTGTAGTTTCCTTTGATCTGGATGAATAGAAATTGCTCTATACATTTTTTGAATATCTGCAGTGAAAGCGATAATATATTTTCTAAATCTCAGCATAATTGAGAATAAATCATCTTGTATTACACCCCCATTATACTGAATAGAATTAAGTGAGTTTCCTTTTGTCGTTAAAGAAGAGGCGTTAAAAACTACTCTCAAAGGTGTTGACATACTTTTTTCTATTCCTCTATACACTCCAAGGTGGGGAATGTAATAGGATCCATTTTCTTCCTCGCTTTCGTTAACTTCGACCATGTGGCCTAACTGTTGGTATTCTTTCAAAAAATCGGAATATAATCTTAAATACTCGGGATCCCTTGCTAAGCGATTCCATAAAGAATTCAATTTTTTAATTGCTATCTGTTTAGAACTTCCTAATGTAGTTGGATCTTGTTTTAGGGGCATTTTAACAACATATCTGCCGCTTTTTTCTCGGGTATAATTTTCTATGAAATGTTTTTCACAAATTAAAGTCTCTTTGCTTTTTGGTTTTTCTATCTCGATATTTTCTATTTCCCAGAATTTTCGAAGTGTTTTATCTAAGTTAGTTTCTTTCTTTATTAAACCACAATGAACTTTATTTTCATTTTCTATTGGAAAACTTCCAGATACTACAAAACCGAAAACTGTGTCTTGCAGAATAAGATCAGAATTATTAATACGAATCTGGCCCGGTTTTAAAAGTTCATAGAAAATTCCTGCTCCGAGAAGCATATCTACATGTTCTGGGATATTAAATCTCTCATCTGCTAATATTACGTTAGGGAAATCCTGTGCTGAAATTTCAATTGGACGCGAAGGGGTTAAATCTGCAGTTATTTTTGGAACTATCAAGAAATCTAAATTTTTTACAAAACTTCCATCTCTATTGCTTATTGATGCATTAACTTTATGATTTATTACTAAGGTGGCATCATTTAGACCTGACACTAAAATGTTTGTTCTCTCTTTTTTCAAATTCATCATGTCTATTAAATGGTGGGATAGAAAATTAGACTCGCTGCCTACATCTAACAAACACTTTACTCTATATTTAGATCCTGATTCATCAATTAGAAAACACATAACCGTTGAAAGTAAAACTTTATTCTTTTTATTCGAATAGTTACTAATAAAAGTTTTCTGAACGAACTCTTCTGCATTAGCGTTTAACATTGACGTGCCATAATTTGCTAGTCTTGAATCTGAACATTCTCCTACATTTATTTTACCTTGTATATTATGTTCTGAAGAAACATATTCTTTCATATGTGTATTATTTGTTTTGGGAAAATGAATAGTTTTGTGATGTCGTTTCTTGCAGAAACAAATGTTCTTTGATGTACAATTGGCTACTGGGTGTAAATTTAAACAATTGAAACATAACTTGTTACATTTTATTACATTTACTCTCTCATTAACAGATAACTTTAAATAATCTGGACACTTTGAAAGATGGTGCTGTTTGTGGCACAAAATACAGTTTAATGTTTTAACATCAGTTAAAAATACTTTATTTACACTTTTGGGATTATACTTTCGATTAACACTAAAATTCTCAGTAAGAGATTTTCCGCGTGATGTAAAATATAAATCAATCTCACGTCCTAATTCTTCTGGTAAAAACCATTTATCTCCTTGTCTCACACTAATGTGAGAAACAGTCTCCTTATCTAATGTTTCATATAATTTATCTGACACAATCAATTGTTTTAGACTCTCGAAATCGGACACATTTCTTAAATTTAGATAATAATTCCAATTGGTCATCAGTCGTGAAGCTAATTGTACATGAGTCTCATTTGGTAGTTTAAAAGCTTTTCTAAATTGTTCTAGGCAAAAATAAGGTGTTGGTTGAAATTCTTTTAAGACTATTTCTTTTAATTTTTCATAATTCTCGATATCTGTATCGTGTAAATAAGTTAAAATGTTAGACGCTTTGTCACCTAATAAATTCAGCAGAATTTCTGCTTTATTTTCTTCCGAAACATTTTTAGTTTTGAAAGCCCGTTCTAAAGAAGAAAAGAAAAAACCCCATCCTTCAGGCTTAGTTGGAACTTTTACAGTCAAAGTTTTAATACTTTTTATTATTTGATCTAACGATTCCATTTTTACTTCACTTTCAGTAATAAAAGATTTAGTTTCAGATTTAATTTTAGCTAATTCCAATTCATTTTTTGATCGTTCAAATTCGTTTTTTGATCGTTCAAGTTTAAATTTTTCAAGATCAAATTGCCTTTGTTCTTCATGTTTACGACTCTCAATTATGGTGTTAGCTATTTCTGTTACAAAATCTGGTTTATTTTTATATATTTCGCTATTTTCAATAATATTGTTTAAATCAGCTATAGTCATTTTATCATTAATATTTAAATTTATTTCAGTGGCTATTTGCCTTAAATCTTCCTTTTTTGCTCCTTTAAACATTGTTTTAAATTTATATATAACAGTACAGATTAGAAAAATCACATTCACTTACTTTAAAAATTCCACTGCACGAAACTATATCGTTTCTTCTTGAACTCGAATAATTCAGAAATTTACGCGTTGCACTTTATTATCGCTGATCCTTCGTGGTCGGCGGACCACAAATTATGTCGATAACTCATTTAAAAAATTAAAATACTCATAAAAACAAATGCAGACGATAAAAATCGTTGCCAAAAATACAGAATAAATACGACCGAACAGGCGTCCATGTACCAAATTCTTTGTGTGGCCCTGTATATTCTTTTATCTATATTCTGCAAATATTTCTCAGTACATTGAATGAAGCTCAGCTTAAAAATGTATAGCTTATTTAAGAACCACGTTTAAATTTACGCTCATATTCAGTAATGGTGAGCTCTTTTGGGTAGCCCTGTATATCAACTATAACATTTATAAACACCATATAATGTGCATATATTCAGCGAAATATAAATGCGCATATCATAATTAAAATGCATTTCATCCCTCCATCAGCCATCATCGGACACATATACGGTACTTCGGAAAGAATGTACTATTTGAAATCTTTTGTATGGCCCTGTAAATGCTATGTACTTCATATTATGCAAGACAGTAGCATATAATTTATATTAAGCTTCAGTGACATATATCAATTTTATTATACATGAAAAAGCTTAATATATTTAAAATATGTCGCACACAATTCCCTCTTTTATGTAATGGAATTCTTTTGTGTGACCCTGTAAATGAATAATAGCTAATTTTTCACCGCATTTTTTACAGAATGCATATTTTAATGCATTTTGTAAATGCATATAAATTTTAAGATGATTGACAGGGTGTAACATCTTTAAAATTCGTTTGAAACATTTTTTTATCATAACCTGTAATGTAATGGTAAATTTTTGACTACCACTGTAAATAAACTAATCATGGTAGAAACTTCAATTTCAATAGGGTTCATGCTAGGATAAATGTCAATGACATATAAAAATTTCATGGCAATCTGAGTATATTTATGAGAGTTGGAGCATGGACAGATGCACAAAGCGAAGGCATAAGCACTTTTCAACTTTGCTGGAAAGTGCTAAAAATGAGAAATACAGAAATGGATTTTAGTTTTTCTGTCAATGTACTTCTTGAGTTTTACTGAAATCTCTACAGTAAAATGAGAATAAATATTTCAATCCACTGAGAATATATTCAAATGGATGTAGTGGAGGGTATATGGAGGTATATGCTGTATACCTTCTGGATTTTTTAAAGGAACACTGTATACCCTCTGTTTCTCAAGAAAGCTATAGTACGTACACTCTAGGGTTATACCCTCTGCTTAGATCATATATCCTCTATTATTTGTACGGCTACACTTCTGTTATTAACATTAATGTTAATAAAAGTTTTAAATATGTAATGCTTCCTGTTAGCCTGGCATTGTGATGTTTTGAAAAAGTACAAAATTTTCAGCTTGCCAAAAATATTGTTTAATTTAATAAATAATGAAGAATAATAGAAAGTTAATATAAATAGCAGATGTAAATATTTAAATTTCAGAGAGATAAAGATATTGAATTAAGATTTAATTACATGAGTTTATTTTAAATTTTTAAATGATAAATATTATTAAATGCAAATATTTTAATTGTTTAGAAAAGGAAATGTTATGTTTTTATAACACATTAGGTTTTAAAGAAAGTGATCCATACAGTTTTGATGTTTATGGAAAATATATGCACTAAACAATATCGGACGATACTCTCAGCAGCCATGTAAAATATGAACATTATTAAAAAATGCAGTTAAATTCTAATAATTTAAAATTAAAGAAACCAGTAAAAAGTTTGAATATTCACAAATTACATATTCTTTCAAAAAGGACAAAAGTGACTCCGCAATGAAAAATATAACATGAACTTTATCTATGAATGAAAAATATAACATGAACTTTATCTATGAATAGTGCTTTTTTATTAAATTAATTTTTGTTTTATATTTCACCCTACATGTTTCTTCTGTAAAAGCAAAAGTTTTATTTAGGGTACATTTATATAATATAAAGAGTTCACTCTTGTCAACATTAAAAATTTTTTGGTTCCTTATCTTGAATATTTTTTTATATTCATCAGAATATTTACAGCATCACCACCACTTTGGCCATATACTGTTTTAAAAGAAATATTTCTATCCATTTAGACAATTTGTACTTATTTTGAAATCTTGAATGTTTAATCTAGCCACTGGCTGTTCAGCTTTGCCTTTCATAATAGGTCCATTAATTGGAATGTTATTTTATGCTTATTTAAAACTCTTAAGAACATAACCATTCACATCTGTGCTGTGAAGTCCTTTCGTTCTTTTTATATTTTTTGCCAACACTGTTTTCATTGCTGAAAATTTTCTTTGTCCTTCAAATATGGTGATAATGTGTTTTCAGAAGAAATTCAAAATTCCTTGGAGATTTCAGATTTCTTTTGAAGGCATTTTTCCACTTTGTTAATGACTATCTTTTGAACTAATGTTAATGACTTAAAAGTTTTAGCTTTTGACAGGAGCATAGTAACAATACTTTGAAGCACAAGCACAGAATTTTACAACCACATTAAACCACCACTCACAGATGTGAAAACATATGTGACTCTAAGACTTGGTGAAATCTAATTGCTTAGTTGGAGGAGAAAAAAAGGGGGAAGAAGTGTAAATATAGTAATAAGAGAATTTCCTATTGCAACCCTTTAGATTCTCCTGTCAAAGATGAAAAGGGGGGGGGGAGGGTCTTGGGATTTGGTTTGGTCAGAAAATTCCTAGGGAAGTCCCACATACTGACATTTCAAATCATCACCTTTCTTTTCCTTTGAAAGTAGAAAGACACCTTTCTTTTCCTGTTAAAATAAATATCCATGACTTTTTTACATTATTTTAATGCAGAATTCTAGAGATAGAGTAAATAAATGATAATTATCCAAAATTTTAAACTAAACGGATTCAAATTATCAAAGATTCACTGTATTTTCAAATATTTCTTAATTAGTATCTTTTGGTTTAGGAATTTAATGACCAAAAAAGTCTGATAACAGCCGCAGTGTATTTAGGTAACTGATACGGAACAAATCGGTAAAGATAAAATTTATAATAAGTAGTGTCATCTTACTTGAGTTGGTTGATTGCTAATAAATTAAACTAAACATCATAAAATCAGCTTTTTTAGCTGATGAAATAATTTTAAATATTGAATATAATTTTGCATAGTAATAGATTAAAACTGATTTTGAAATTTTACTAATAAAATAAATTTTGTTATTGAAAATGTTTCTAATTAGAAAATTAATTTTAGAATTTGTATTTCATTTGCTAGGATACAACTGAATATGAGCCTCCAACTACACTGGGCAATGACATTGCAAATAACAATACAGATGTTTCAACCGAATCAAAACGGGTAAGTAATGAATACATAACATTTTTATTGAAAAATATTGCTGTTACCTTACTCAAAAATTGTTTAGTTATGATGCTGTAAGTTCTTGTTTAGTTAAGACATGCATTTATTGAAATAACTCTGAATATTCAAGTAATTAACATTTTTCTTTCTGCTATTTATTTTCCAAAAATCAAGAATGATTTTAATCATTGATGGCTTGTAAATATTTTTGCATCAACAAAGTAATATTATCGAAAGAAATAGAAGCTGCTATTTAAATGTAATGATGTTTTTTTTAAGTGTAAAGCTTTATTAAGAAAAAGGGAAAAAAAACATATGCTATCAATGATCAACAATTTTTAAGCTGATTTACCTTAATGAAATGCCTTTAACTACATTTTCCCTGAAGTTATATTTTTAAATGAAAGAATCATAAAATCACATTGAAATGACAGTATATGCTATTTGGTATTTTATTCTTTGCACAATTTCATTTTAGGAGTCTGTGTATGCTGAAAGTGAACAGAATTTCAACAAAACTCTCAGATTTTTACCGATTTTGTCGACATTTTCATTCATCTTATTTTGTAAAAAATATTTCTAACCATTTGAATGTTTCAAAATTTTTATAAGTGACTTAAATCTTGTCTATTGAGATGCTCTAAAAAGATTGTGCTAAAATACAGACGTTTAGTTATTAACATAAAAAAGTGTCTCTGTGAGGCATGAAATGATCTGCATTTGCCAGTATAGTTGAAAATGTAAAAATTCATATTTTTTAAAGCCGATTGCACTATCAATAAGAATAAGGTTTCAGCTTTAAGTACAAATTTTTTATATGCCATTACTTTTAAAATTTCACCTTGGATGGGAGAATTATAACAAAACAGTCAAGTTTTTACTAATTTCATCATAATTACACATTTTGTAAAAAAATCTAAGATTCAATTAAAACACAGATGTTTAGGTAATTTTAATTTACAAGGGGAGGGCCTGAAGTTGGTGTCACTAAATGCAATGAAAATTTATGTATCGATAGAATATAGTTAGTATATAAATGTATGACAGCTATAAAGTGTAATCCCCTGGGGAGGTCTTGAGAAAATAAGTCTGAAAGTTTGTGTTACAGTTCATGATCCGATAAAATTCCTCCCACAGCACATGGCTTGATAGCCTGTTCGGCAACATGCTGGACTTGAGATTTTTCTTCATGAGATTGAATCCCACTCACTTATTTTTCAAAATGAAAATTTTCATCAAATTTTTTTAAATGGCAATTGAAAAAATAGCATAAGTAAAATTTACAATTATATAAATGAAATTTATGTTTTGTATCATATGAATGCAGTTTTAGCTATAGAAATTTTGCATGTTTAAATATTTTCAAAAAGGTTAAAAAAAAAGTCCAAGTTGCCTATAGACCACAATTTTTTTGTTTAAAATTATTTCAGTGAATAATCTACTAATCAAAGAAATAAATTTGTGTTATAAGTGTATGAATTATATTATTTTGTTTCATTATGAAAATATTTTGAATATTTTTTTTGTTTTGTAATTCTTAATAACTTTTTTAAATTTTGGATTTTTGGTTTTGTAATTACTGCCTATTTAACTATTTTCAACAATTCAATATATTTTTAGAACTTATTTTTAAGAAGATAGACAATTTTATAAGCATAAGAATCCAAAATTTAAAAAAATTCAAAAGTTAAAATGGTATTTGTTAAAAAGCGGTACATTTATGCATTATTTCAATAATCAAAAAATTGGAATTCAAAAAATAAAACAGCATGTTATAATTTTATTTAATGTACTTTAGTTTATTTCATTGTGAAAAATGGTAACTTATTTATCTAAATAACAGTGAATAAATTTTATATTGCATAAAAGTTTCAATTGACTTTTTTTTTGAGGGGGGGGGGGGGGTCAGAGACTGGCTTAGTGTGCCCATGCCGACCCCTCTTTTCCTTTCCCTGCATCAAATGCGCTCAGCGTCAAAGTGACCGGATATCGTTGTCACCTCTGTCTCTTGTACATATGGGCAGACATACAAATCACAGAAAAAGGTACAGTATAAAAATGCATATCCGTTAACATAAAGTGCACAAACTGAAAAAAATATATATAAATAAAAAAGGGAAATAAATAAAAGTATGGTGATAAAAAACCTGTATACATATTTTTTCACAAGAAATTTGAACATTAGAAATTTTTTTTAAACTACTTGCGAAAAGAAAATTTTATGAAGAAATAATACTTGTTACCTAACAATATATTTTTTTCCCTCAAGCATGTTATTTTTAGGTAGCTTTCATTACAAAAAGTAAAAAGCTACCTATTGCAGCCGTCCGGAGGAAAGCACTTCCAGAAAATTTTGGTATATTTTCACCGATCATGACCCTCAGACCCCAAACCACCCTCCGTTCAAATGTTGACATATATTTATATATCTGATTTTTGTCATGCGATAACTATCGTATTTATGAACTGATTTGAATGAAACTTTGTATGTATATATTACATACAAATGTCTCGACAGAGTTCGTTAGACAGCATCATCCGCCATCTTGTGTCAAAATGGAGGCCATTTAAAAAAAATTTAAAAAATTTAAAATTTAAAATTAGGTACAAAAAAAATGAGAAATTGAAAAAGATTTTCCTTTTTGCATATTTGACCTTGATACAAAGATTTCAGGGCATTTTTTTTGTTTCATCTATATCTTGAAAAATGGCTGAGTTATAGCACTTTCAATTTCCAGTGTGGTTGACATTTTGAAACGGTCTGAAATTTGTCACGCGATAATATGCATATTTATAAACTGATTTGGATATAACTCCGTGTGTACATAGTACATATCAATGTCTTGACCGAATTCACTAGCCAACTTCATCTGCCATCTTGTTTCAAAATGGCATTCAAAAATCTTTTAAATGTATAATGATGTACAAATAAAAAATTAGGAATTGAAAAAAGATTCTTTCGAATGTATTTATCTTAATAATGAATTCCGGAGTATTTTTTGCTTTTTCTTTATCTTAAAAAAAGCCTGAGATATAGCAGTTTGAATTTCTAATGTGGGTGACATTTAAAAAAAAATCAATTTGCCCACGATAGTACTCGTATATATTAATCGATTTCGGTATGAGAGTGCATGTCCACATGAATTAAGATTTCGACCAAGCTCATTGGTTTGTTTTATCCATGTTGCTTTAAAATGGCATACACTTCATGATATCGTGGAATTTGGCGACTATCTAAATCGCTGAAAATAAAACCAGGTTGAATAAAATGACTAATTTCTAAAAATTCCTATTAATAATCAGTATTGAAAAAAACTAGCATTCAATCTTATAAAATTGAGTTTCACTAATTTGAGCTTCGTATGTTTGAATAATATAACTTAATATAAAATAAATAATATACAGTAGACTCCCTCAACTCTGCACAGCTTGGGACCAGAGGTTGTGCGGATTTTAGAATTTTGCAGATTTCTGGTCATTGCTTTGTTTACATTTTTTAAACAGTAATTTGAGTGCAATCGGAACTATAATGAATGCTTACAATATAATAAAATATTAAAATAAGTAATAAACTAAAATAATAAAAATTTAAATAATTTTTTTAATGATTAAAGTACTAATAGCAAATGTCAAGTTAATAATCAATAGTATATGATTAAATATTCATTTTAAAGATTAAATGTATTTTTCCAAAATTATTCAACAAAACTTACCTCATAAAAATATATTACTAATTCACATCAAAATTATAAAATAAGGATTTTTTTTTTTTTTTTTTTTTTTTTTTTTTTTTTTTTCAGGTTTAGCCAAGCTTAATAACCAAAAAAAATCTTGATCAATGCATAAATATATTTAGTAAGAAGATTGTGATTACCAGTAATATCAGAAATATCTTTAATTTTTTCTAAAAAAATTTATTCTTCCTTCATGGGGGGGGAAAAAAAAAAAAAAAAAAAAAGCATGAATAGAGTATTATTACGAAAATTACAAATTAAAAAATATATGGAATTGATACAAAACTAAAAAAATCAAATTTTGTCCCAATATCCAAACTGAAAGTTTCATTGTTTACATCCATAAAATATGTGCGGATTTTAGAGAGTTGTGGATTTCTGGTTTGTGGATTTGAGGGAGTCTACTGTATAAATAAATATGAAAGCTACCTCTTCCTCCTGGCATTGCCGGAAGGATTTTTTTGTTCAGTAACATATTTTTTAAATATTTGACATAGCATAATTATATATGGAAACAAATATTTTCTTCAATTTTAAACTAATTTCTCATTTATTCATATTTATATCATATTGTACATTCAGATGTTTCATTCTAAGTTTAGATGTTCATCCTAGGATTTTTTAACTAAAACTTAAATCTGTATTTTTTGATAAAATTTTATTTTTACTGAATATATAATTCTTACAATCGATCATGTTTTTCTTATGCACATGCTTACAAAAATTAATTATAGGAAGATGAAGAACATTGAATCTCCTTATGAATTCAAAACTGAGAATTGTGTTCTCATTGGAAAAACATGCGTCTAAAAGGAGGGTAAAGAAATTTATCTTAAGTTGCACTTAAGATACTTCACAAATTCCCTACTGACTACAAAAAATGTTGACTCATTGTCTGATTCATTTTTATGCTTAAAAAGGAATGAAATTAACATTCATATTGAAGCAATTTTTAATTAAATGGCGTTTTCCATTTTCAGATAAATAAATTACTTAGAGTTATAAGTTATTCTTGTTACGTAACAATTTTATCTCGGCTCTATCTATGGCTCGTGACGCACATTTATACTTATTCTCGTTAAAACCATTTCGTTGAAAATAGCTCATATTTTATAGGTCCAAAAAAATTTTTGCCGGCCCGGCTTAGTTTATGTTGTGTGTTGGCCCGGCCCAGCCTGGCCCGTTGAAAAAACTATTCTAAATCTGCTGGCTCGGCTACGTTAAATTCGAAAGGATTCTGCCGGGTACAGGCCATGAGCCAAGCCCGAGCCCGTGCAGCCCTCTACTTTGTAGACCCCATTGGGAAAGTTTTTATTTTTTGGTCAAGTAAAGAACATTGTGCTACAAACATCACTAGATAGACTTAAAGCCTATAATTCATTTATGAAAATTCTCCTGAACACAGCGAAACTTTGTAGTGATCTTCATTTCAGTTTTGACTGTGACTTTTATGCAACTTTCTTACATTTAATATACAATGCAAATACATTCGCTTAGATTTTTTTTTTCCATAATGACTTTCCGATACCTTTAAGTTTGAGATAAAAACTCTTTTTTTTTTTTCTGAATACTAGGGTGACTTTTCCTGTTACCTCCTCTCTTTTCTTCAATAGGTTCTCCAGTACTAACTTTTTTAACAATATTGGACAGTCTTGTACATCCTACTTTAGTTATAGCTAGGAGATTGTTTTTACAAACACAGGTTTGCCTTCCATTGCAAGTAGTAATGTAATACAAGCAGAAAAGGCATGCTGTGAGCCCGACGACTTGTTTAGGTTTGATTTATTAGGCCTATGTCGAGTAACATTTTTTGTAATAAGCAATGGAGATATAATGTAATCTTATCATTGTTTGTTTGACACTTCGTAAAACCTATCTCAAAATTTTTTAATATCCTTAGGCCTAACTTTTTCACACATGAAAGTGTTTTACTAGAATGTTTGCATGGAACATAGACATTACTACCTGAAGGTGCTGAATACCTCTTCATTTTCACTTCTTTTCTTTTCCCATAAGTTTTCTGCTTTTGTCGTGTTCCACAATTTTCAGTGCTCACTAATGTACCATCTACCACTTCTTCCATCTAGAAATCTATTATAATTATGAATCATTTCACAAAATAAAACGAAATATTACATGTACTTTATACAAGACAATAAACTAATCAGCAGGTGACAACCCCACTGATGAGAAGGGTCCTGTGACCATTCAAGAAAACTGTGATTGACAGACTGGAGAAATCACTGTTTGAATGAATGCTGGCTTTGGAGAAAACAATCTTTGATTGAAACGTCAAATTTTAAAATTGGTTTAAATTAGGAAAGTTTTTTGTTAAATTCTGTTTATTTCTATGCAATTTAATACAGAGTTCATAAAACAAACAAATATTCATGTATTTTTTAGTGAGAAAACATGCTTGCTCCATTTATATTTTTCCTAAATTTATATTATGCATACTTTTTCAATTGCAGTGCGAAAATAATGAGAATTTTTGTTGGGAAAAATAAGTTTGAATGGAATTTGATCTAAAGAAGAAAAATCTTTAATTCAGCATGTTATCAAACCAGCTACGGAGGAAATTTATCAGATTATAAACCGTTATGTAAACTTTAAGATTTACTTTCTGAAGACCCTCTGGGTGTTGCACTTTATGGCTGCTGGTCATATATTTATATACTAACTCTACTGTCTCTAAAATTGCATCTCTGAGAAATGTTGCAGTAAGGAAGCAAAATTTTTTTGAAAAAACATTTTTTGAAAATATTTCAAAGGGTTATTTTTTCAAAAATCAAAGGGTTTATTTTTTTTATTGATTGTGCATTTTAGATGCAAGAGAATTATCTTTAAAAATATCTTCCTTTTTTTTTTTTTTTTTTTTTTTTTTTTTTTTTTTTTTTTTTTTTTTTTTTTTACTAAGCAGTTTTGCTGTTGGAAGTTAATGACAAAATGATCCCTAATTTCTTTTTTTCTACCTTCATTTTCTACCAGTATGTAAATAAGGCATCTGCTCATGTACAAGGCTTTTCCCTGTAAAAAAACAAAGGAATATTCAATGTAAAGTCTTTGTAATTTTTAATAATTCAGTTGATTCTCAGAATTTTAAACGCAGCGTCAGAAGTTTTATATATGCGGTAGATTTTCTTAGTTGTCACACACACAGAGCAAAACTTTCTTTTATTAGTTTGGATATCTTCTAAGACTTTGGATAACTTCCGTATTTGAGTTAGGCTGAAAAGGACACTTTTTTTTCTCTTTTTATAAATTTTTAACATTGAAATGTGCCTTTGTATTTAAGTTTAATGGAAACTGGGTGATCAAATGCTGTTTGCTGAAGATGTTTTAAAAAATCACTTTGTAATAGAATAAAATTTTTAGTTTTAATATTTTAATTCTTCTTTATTATTATTATTATTATTATAATAAAGAATCTTTAATTCATTTATTCATAATTCATCCTTAAAGCATTATAACGAAAACACTATGTATGTATTCTATTTTGATAAAATATTCCAATTTTGGCAGTACAGTTACAAGAATTTATTTAATAACCTTAAAGTTTCAACATAAGTAAAATTATTCATGTATGAAAGCATTACATTAAGATAGCTACTTTCACATAATCATAAACAATTTTCTTATCTAACTGCATAAAATTTTCAGGTTTTTTTTAGTTCTAATAGTTTTTTCTTATAAAAGTATTGTTTTTTACTCTGCCAGAAATCATCATTCAAATCGGTGCTCAATTTGTCAGAATTAGTATTTTATATTCATTATAATGAATTGAATTAATTACACTAATAAAGAAAAATTGGAGGGTATAAAATTATTTCTTTGAATTTAAATGGAAAATTCTTGGCTTCATAAGAAAATGCTTTGATATTCTGGGAATGAATGTCAACTCCTAGACCGCAGCCTAAATTCATAACTGTTATATCCTTCATATCTCCAAAGAACTTTCTTTTGAATTTCTCTTAACACAATAATATTTCACACTTCTGCTGCTAATGAGATAATTATTTGTTATTAACTTTACATATTTAAACTTACAATAACCTGAATTAGTGAAATCTATTATGGTAAATACATATGCGGATATTTGGAACTATTTTCATTCAATTGTCATTATAATGATAAAATATCAATTATAATTTTTCACTGCAAAAATTTTTTAATTGGTTACACCTAAGTCTAAAATGCTAGATTTTTAAAATTGACCTTTTTTTTAATATTTTTAATTTAAATTCAAAAAGGAATTTTACTTGTGCATTTAATATTTCTTTAGTAAGAAAAACTTACTTGTGAAAAACATAAGAGAATAGATAAATATTACTGTAGGTAAAATGTTCAGCTAAGCCAACAATGGTGCTTAAGGAGTACTGATTGGGGTTGTAACTTTTGTTACTAAGTGCAGTGACACAAAAAGTATGACAAAGTTTCAAAAAATAGTTGGTGAGTGGTTTCTAAATCGGGAAAGCAAAACTACCGTACATTCTTTGAAAATGGAACTTTCATAAAACAGTCATGTTTTAGCATTTCATTTTTTCTTTAGTGTAAATACTGTACAATTTTACCTGCTAAGATGAAAACAAGTTTTAATTGTTCTAAATAAACATGGCAATGTTATGCAGTAAAACCTGTTAAAGTGGAATTGCTAGGGACTTGAACAAAATTCTAATGTAGTAGTTGTATATTCCTATCATAGGAACAAGTATTTTATTTTTGACAGAATTCTGTTAGAAATAAGTTCATCTGCATATCATTTTTGAACAAAATACAGTAAAACCTATAAAACTGAAACAATAGGAACTGCTAACATATATATTTTAGATAAGTCCATGTCTAGGCAGATAGCTCTGTAAACATATGATTATAGTTTGGAAAGAAGCATAAAAAAAATTCTTTTTCGGTAATTTCTGTCTTCTTAGTTTTTATTGTATTAAGATTCACTATTAAGTTTGCTGACTAATGAATAGCATGGTACTAAAAGAGATTTAAAATAAATTTTGCTTATAAAAAATCAAGAATTTTTGCATCCTGCACAGTGGTTACATGGGGCAGATCTTGAAGGTCGTGAAAATTAGGACATCCCACGTAAATCAAGATGCCTAGCAACACTGGTTGCGACCTCTGATCTCTATCAAAAGTTAAAAAACTTAAAATTAAATTTTATTAAACAAAGCATGGCCAAATGTTAATTTGGGAACTTTTGGTGAACACAATCATTTGAAATTTGGAAGGAGCTCTGGGAATTGAACAAAACCTCAATGATGGTGCAACTACTATCTAATAAGCATTAATTAATCATAACTTCATTGATAGATCAATGTAAATAGAGGCAAAAAGTCCAAATAGAGTATAAAGTGTGGTACCAAGAGCCCAAAAAATAGCTCCCAAGATAATAAACCCTAAAAACTATTTTTAAAAAAAATCAAAGGAGGCAACATATGAGATTAAATAGATAACATAGTCTGGGTTAATTTATTCCAAGGGAAAATTTATCACCTGTAAAACAAAAAATTGTTTCTCTTCAACCTCGCTGTTCCAACCCTTATATTACTGCTCATCAAAAAAACAATTCCATTATACTTCAAAGGACCAATCCTGCAGCAGTTTTTTGGGCAGCCAATTGGAATAAAGTACAGAGGGTGATTTGTTAACAAATTGTTTGGATTATGAACACTTTCACAAGATATTTTTATGTTTTGAATGAATAATAAAAAAAAAAAAAACTCAAAAAACAAAGCTTAAAAAGCAGTGTTGTTTCAGATTTGCTGACTTTAATTGCAGCTATTGTCTACTTCAAAAACATTTTAAATTTTATATCTATGGCCTAATTTATTTATAGATTACCAGGGATTCAGGTCTTAATTTTTAAGGCTCCCAAATTGGATTGAACATATCAGAAATGTTAATTTTTATATTTTGTATCCCTTTCCATTGAAATATTTTCAATTCTAAATTATTTTAATTGAAATTTAATTCACAAATTATTAACAGGCTCTAGCCGTCACTTGAACTTTATCGGACCCGGCATTGAACATGATCTTTTAGAGTACTAAGGAATTTTTGAATTGTCAGTGACAAATTGATTTATTGCTGTAGTCAATTAATGTAATCCTAAAACTTTTAAGGGCATATCATTTATTTTTTTAATATGCCATGGTACAGGCAAAGTCATCAAAATACATTCTGTCCATATTAAGTAAGGGCATATATTAATCCTGTTATAAAGATTTGTTACTTTTTATACATTATCAGCAAATATAACTGAGCTAAATTGGGTCAAAATTAGCTTTGTGTTCAAGTCAATATAGAGCAATTCCATCTCAGCTCAGGCAGGGCATGTCAATTCACCATCAGATTTTTTTCAAAAAAATATAGTAGTTACAAGGAAGTAAAACACAAAATTTCCCAAAAGGATTTTTACCAAAAAAAATTTTTCCTCCGGTTACAGCACTTTCAAGTTTGTGATAAAATTGACAATTTTCAGAAAAACTGAAAAACGCTTCATTTTGAAATGAACACAGTACCAAACATATTCCACATATTCAGTCAATTTATTTTTTACAAACAGTTATTAAACTGAATTTTACTTTAGCACAGTTTTAAAAAATATTGTGACATTTTTACTTAATTAAAAAAAAGTTAGTTTTTTAAGTACAAAAAATATAATTATTACTGAATTCAAGATTTTTTTCAGAATGAAAAAAATATTTTAAAGCTAAGCATTAATGGCAATCCAAAGACCTTTTAATGGCAGTTTTAGAGCAAATTCTATTGTAACCCTAAGGTGCATACAACTTTTGTAATTCAATTTTAAATTATGCAAAATCTTGTAAAATCGCTACTTTTGAAGTGCAATTTCTCAAAAACACCATTTTAAAAAATCTGATAATATGCTCAATAGATACCTTATTAGTTTCTAATAAATACCTTACAAGCAAATCCTGTACTTTTGCTTAGAAAATTTTACATGATTTTTTGAAAATAACATGTTGTGTGGTTTTTTTTTTTTCAAAAAACCAGAAAGTAACCAAAGTAAGTAAAAAAACTCTTTCTTATTTAACCGAATTTGTAATATGATTAATATTTCAAACTAAAAAATACAACCCTGGTACATAATTATTACTGTTAAAATATAGCTAACCATTTGCTTAAGTTTAAAATTGTATAAAATACAGCCATTAGTAAAATTAAAATTGATCATATGTCATTTCATTCCATACTCATAGATGTATCAAATTCACCTACAGTGTGTTAAATATTTTGTTATGTAGTATTGGATATAATATATTAATATGCAGATACATACATTACAGAAGAATTAGGTACTGAAAATTTCTTGAATTAACTTCAACTCCTTATCGTAAGTTTGAAGTTGTGCAGATTGTCCTATTGGAACTGATTTTTCTATTTTTAGAAGCACATTTTCCACTGGTAATGCACATTCATCTTTTTTTCTTTCCAGATTCTTCTGGCCACTGGAATGCTTTAGCAGGATTATGGGGGTACATGAATGATACTTTAATGTCACAGTTCTCGTGATATACCACTGATTTGTCCTATCCACTAATTATTTTCTTAAATGCATCCAATGAAATCGCCAATTTGGAAATCATGTATTGAATATTGTTTTTTTATTTGGCTGGAGGTTTCAACTTTTGTCAATATATTTTTAATCGTTCGTCCCATATAACCTTCATTATTTTCAATCTCCTCAATAATGTTTAGATGGTATACCAGCAATAGATCTTACATTGGCATATTCTTTCTCTTTATTAGCTCTATAAGCTTGAATAATCTTTTTGCCTAGATGTAGCAGAATGATAATTTTTAACAGAGAGGAAAGTTCAGCAACAAATCAGACAGAATCTCAGATGCTCTTATAACAATTCTGAATAAAAACACCTTCACTAAAATGTTCTATTTTTATACAGCATTAGTAAATGGTAGATTGTAAGATAATAATTGTTAAAAAGAAGTTTAATAAAATAGAAAACTTTCTTCATGTTGATTTTTTTAATTAAGAAAATTATTAAAATTTTAAATATAACTGTACTGTTAAAATACATTGCAATAAGTCAGGATCAAAAAATTGAAATTTTTAAATTCAATGAAGTTATTAAAAAAACTTTTAGTTATATATGTACATCTTAGAACATATTAAAACATAATCATCATAGAATATCAAAATATATTTTAATAAAAGTGTGAAAATAATGTTTTATAATATTTTCCTCTAAGCAAAAATATACCTGTTCAATAGCAATCTAATTATTGAGTACTAAAAGGAAAGAAAATGAAAAGAAAATCAGATTTTTCTTTTTTTAAAGGGGAGTTTGAATTATTTACATTTTATGAATAGGAATTTTTGAAGATTAGCTTATATTTATCTGCCATAATTATGTGCATAGTATTACCTTTTCATTAAACAATAGAAATCATATTATTAATTCAGTGAAATAAGAAAGAGCTTGACTTTCTAGTTTTTCAAAAAAAAAAAAAAAAAAACACAACATGATATTTTCAAAAAATCATATAAAATTTTCTAAGCAAAAATACAGGATTTGCTTGTAAGGTATTTATTAGAAACTAATAAGGTATCTATTGAGCATATTATCAGATTTTTAAAAAATGGTGTTTTTGAGAAATTGCACTTCAAAAGTAGCGATTTTACAAGATTTTGCATAATTTAAAATTGAATTACAAAAGTTGTATGCACCTTAGGGTTAAAATAAAATTTGCTCTAAAACTCCCATTAAAGGTCTTTGGATTGCCATCAATGCTTAGCTTTAAAATATTTTTTTCATTCTGAAAAAAAAATCTTGAATACAGTAATAATTATATTTTTTGTACTTAAAAACTAATTTTTTTTAATTAAGTAAAATGTCACAATATTTTTTAAAACTGTGCTAAAGTAAAATTCAGTTTAATAACTATTTGTAAAAAATAAATTGATTGAATATGTTTAGTATTGTGTTCATTTCAAAATGAAGCGTTTTTCAGTTTTTCTGAAAATTGTCAATTTTATCACAATCTTGAAAGTGCTATAACCGGAGAAAAAAAAAATTTTGGTAAAAATCCTTTTGGGAAATTTTGTGTTTTACTTAGTTATAACTACTGTATTTTTTTATTTTTTTTTTTTAAATCTGTGATGGTGAATTGACGCATATCAATACTGCCTGCCTGAATTGAAATGGAATAGCTCTATATTATTCCTACTGTAACATTCTTGTTGTATCATTGCTATAAAACATTTTATTTTATAACAGCATTATTTACATCAGTCGATTTGAAAAATTATGTAAGTACATATTTCTAAATTTTACATTACCTATATATTTACAACAAAAGGACATTAGTCCAAATTATATTTTTAGTTTTTTAAACCCAGGTACCTCATGTCCTATTAAAAAATTTACACATTCTTAAAATTAATTTTTTTTTTTGTGTGTGTGTGTGCCAAAATAGACAAATTTAACGACTTTCTTTCATTTGGGCCAACTATGTGTTTTAGCATTGCTAAACTTGAAAATTGATTTTACAGGCAAATGTTGCCATTATTTAACTAAATATCACCTATTTTTGTGGCTTATTTTGGTAACAATTCAGCAACTTCATGCCTGTTCAAACCTCAATTCCAATTGAAATGCATTAATATGTAGAGAGTCCCAAATAATCTGACCTATCTCAATGGTCTTGCGCTGAGAAACAGTATAATATAAAATTTTGTTGAAATCCTTTTAGCTTTTTCTAGCTCATCTCTCGGGAGTCTCACACCTCTTTTTTCTGCCCTTTGTAACTTGGCCATTTAAAATGTTTAAAAATTGTAAATTCTTTTAAAAAATCTGTTGGAGATTTTGTATCTGATTATGGGTCTGGGTCTAAAATAAACGCTGTATATGTGTATAAAATACAAATGGAAATTTCATTCTGGGTGCTTATGCTTATAACTTTAATTTTGCTGCATGGATTTTAGTGTGACTTGCACATTTAATTTATCAGAGAAGGTATTTAGTATATTGCATATTGTTTATAGAATTACAGGGGAGCATTCTATTATTAGATAAACCTGATTGTTGAAGATTATTCTTTTTTAAAAGTTCTACTAAACAAATTTTGTTAGGGCTTGCAATGTTAATTAATATTTGTCATTGATTTAGTATATTGCATATAGTTTTATGCTGCTTATAGAATAATGGTGAAAAGTTCTATAATCACGTGAACCAAATTACAAAAGATTAGCCTTTTAAAAAAGTTCTATTTGACATAGGAATCGCATTGTTAGATAATTTTTCAAGAAAAGTTTTAGTACATAACATATCGTTCTACATTGTTTTAGTTATAGAATTAAGAGGGAAAATTCTATAATCAACTGAACCGAATTATTGAATGTAAACCTTTTTAAAAAAATTCTGCTAAATGGATTTTTTGGAACTTGCACTGTTAAATAAATAATATTTTATGGATCAGTTTGTTATATTGCATATTATTCTACATTACTTAATTGTAGAATAAATTAAAGGGAGCTTTTTAATCAAGTGAATCTGATTACGAAAAATTAGCCTTTTAAAAGACACTATTGAATGCATATTTAAGAGACTTGCATAGTAATATTTTCTCAGTAATGGTTTTAATACATTGCATATTTTTCTATCATTCTTTACCAAATCCTACTATTATGGTCAACTGAAAAAGTTGGTCCTTAACATCTCAAAACTTGTCTAATGCTTTAGAAAATATAATAGCTTAATAGTGTCTATATCTTTATCTGTAATCCTGAGGGACATTCCACGTAAAAGTTCATATTGCTTTAAATAGGTCAAATTCACAGATATATTTCATTTGATTTAAAGTTTGTTTTAAGAAACCAACTAGCATAGTCAGCAAAGCTTTCTAGTTTTATAATAAAGATGAAAGTATTAAATTTTAAAATTAAGTTGCAAGAGACAATAAAATGAGTTATAAATTTGGGAAGGTAACCATTATGTAATAATATACAAAGAGGTGCTATACTCAAATTGTTAAACTCTCTATTAATTTTTTTCAATTAAAAATATTTATTTGGGACTTTTGGAGCTGAAATATGATTATTTCTAGTACATGTATTAATTTTCTGGTTATTAAAGTGATTACCAAAAAGATTTCACTACATAATTTTAATTTTTCCATTAATTTTCAGCAGTGAAATAACGCTAGAAATTATTGAATATTTAATATGTGATTTATCAGATTCACATTGTTAACTAAGCATAGAATTAAGATTGGAAAATGACCAAGCCAGTAATAACCTAACCTGGAACTCTTGGAATAGTGCTCAGTTATTTTACCATTTAAGTTACAAGGGCGATGTCTAGCTTAATAAACCAGCAGCACAAGATGGAAATAGTCCTTAAGAGCACACAATCCTGTAGCAAAACATGACACATGTAAACCCAACATTGGTGAACATGTATAGTTTTAATTTTTCAATTAACTTTCAGCCATGCAATTCAGCAGTGAAAATTAATTGAAAAATTAATTAAAATTATGTGTGATCACTGATGCTGGGTTTGTGCCTTTTTATTTCAGCACAGAATTGTGAACTCATGAAGACTGTTTCCATCTGTGCTGCAATTGTACCCTTACCAAAATATGTGAGTGAAAGATGCTAAACTAAATATTGTCTTCATAGCTTAAATCATAGAACACATAGAGCGCTAATTTGAAGGATACCGGGTTTGATTCCTGACTTGAACACTTTTCAATCTGTTAATTCTATGCTTAGTTAGCAATGTCAATGTAATAAATTGAGTATTAAATATTCAAGATTTCACTATTTTGCTTACTTTAATTAATTGCTAATTAATTTACTGATAGGTTCACTTCTCACATTCAGCTGAAAGTAATGAAAATGTAAGTAAATTTCAAATGAATCTTATTTAATATTCTAAAAATAGCTGCTTCTAATTTTAAATCAAAATGCTTGCAACATGTGTTGATTTTTCCCCCCTCGGTCTGTTTTTCTTTTTCTTTGGTGTTTTTAATTTTGAAACGTTGAAATATACTCTTTGGGGAATTTTTACTTAAATGATAAAATCCAATTATAAATATTTTTACTGCATCCATCTTTTAAATCATTCAGGGCTGCAATCTTCAAATTCATTTTTCTCAATTTTGTGTATTTTAATGTATTATGTTAAAAATACTAAAATTACAGCATTTGTTTCACTGTTGATTTGACTTTTTATTAATGGGTGTTCTTTATGCTGTGTTATGTTATCAAACATTGAGGATTGGATTTGCATTAATATGAACATTTTATTTTAATTTTTAAGTAAATAGCAAGTTTTGCTGTATTTTTACATGACATTTTTTTTTCTTGCTAATTAACTTTTTGAAAATCTCATCCTTGCCCAGATATACAGCATACTTCTAAGAAATGTATGAAAAAGTGTTGCAAAAAGTTCAAAATTGAAGTGTGATTTTAACTTTCTTTAATGAATTTTCAAATTTTACAAATTAGTTTTATTCTTTTATTTTTCTACACAAAGCAATTTAATAATGTGACAAAAAGATATCGTAAAATTTAAAGGTGCTTCAAAGTGCATAGAATTTGATCACTGATAACAGTAAGCTATATGCTACTGAAACCAGTATGCCTTTAACTTAATTTAATTGAGGCTTTTAACGTAGTTACTTTTGCATTTCTATTTATAGAATCCCCTTTGAACAATGGGTAGTCTAAAGGCTGCTGAAAGATTAGGAAAGATGCAAAAATATATATGTATATGGGAATTATTTTAGCTGTAATAAAACTTGTGATTTCACAAGTAATTTTTAATACATTTTATGTATGGGAAAATTATGTATTCAACTTAAGTAATGCATACACAGAAACAAGTAACTTGGATATATCTATGTGTTGTATTTAAAGGCATTAAATGGGACATCATATAGAATAGAAATGTTATATGCTTTGGATCATCAATCACTCAATGAATCATAGTGCTCTGTTTGGTTTGAATATTTGAATATAATAAAGTTTTTTTTTATTATTATTATTATTATTATTATAATTATAAAAAGCAAAAGAATTGTAATATATTTTAAAGTTAATGTACTATTTTTATTTTATTGAATTTTATTTTTATTTGCTTCATGTTTTCAAATGATTTAATAAACATTATTTCTTTATTTTTGGCACCATCATACAGTAGTTTAATTTTTGATTTAATTAGTTGAAGTACCTGAATTTATCTCATACCTGATGACTTACGTATGTAATAACTGTGATGTACATAAGTGAAAGAATTTGGAAATTTATCTTCCAATACAAAGAAATATAAATGTTCTATTTAAAACATATATATATATATATATATATATATATATATATATATATATATATATATATATATATATATATATATATATATATATATATATATTTGTGTGGATCAGATTTTT
This sequence comes from Maratus speculifer, assembly GCA_964019185.1. Lineage (NCBI taxonomy): Eukaryota > Metazoa > Arthropoda > Arachnida > Araneae > Salticidae > Maratus > Maratus speculifer. Next base: position 82,144,220 of record OZ025295.1, read on the forward strand.
ATTTTTACATAAAATATAATAAACTTTAGATTTTATCTCTTTATCACCGCTACCAAAAAAAAAAAAAAAATATTTTTTGATTTTTCTGCATGATACTCAATTGAAGATTAACCATATAGTTATAGGCTCTCCATGTTTGAATAAAAAGTTTTCTGGCAAATTTTATTTTTTGTGAATTTTTGATTGCACATTCTTATAGATTTCATTGGTAAATAGTCTCATCATTTTTAAACCATTAAATTTACTTGTAATTGTGTTTGTTGCTTTAACTACATGTGAATACATAAAACAACTAAAACAATACCTTTTTAATAACATCTTCTATTTCCATAGCTTGCCAATGGATATTCTAAACATCCCAGAGGAAACTCGAGCCATGTACTTATTACTGATGACTATACAATCATTGGTGGAATACTTAAAATATGGCAAGTTTATTATTTTAAAAATTCAAAAGTTTGAAACACATAAATGATTAGCTTTCATTAATGTGTGTTCTCTTTTACAGCCCTGCTACAGAATTGATTTTTGTTACTTCTCAAGAGCAGTCTTCTAATGATGTTATAATCAAGCTTTCTTGTGTGTCAGATAAGCCTGTCTCATATAAGGTTATTTGAATTTAAATTTTATTCTGACAATCATTATGATATACATTTGATGTACAATCCTAAAATATTAAATATTTTGTAGGTGAAAACAAATAATATTGATAGTTACAGAGTGAAACCATCCATTGGTATAATTGAGCCTGGAAGTTCTATTGAAATCAATGTGGTTCTACTTCAAAGTACTTTTTTTTATCGATTCATAATTTTATTTGAATTACATGTTTTCTTGTATAATGCTTCTCATATTATTGAGGGTGTCTGGGATAAGATTATTAATAACAATGAATGAATAACTCATTCAATATGAGAATGTAAGTGACAGCAAACAAAAAAAAAAAAAAAAAAAAAAAAAAAAAAAAAAAAAGGCTGCAAATAAGTTTTTTTTTTCTTGTTTGGTGCTTATCAGTTAATCTAATTGCATCTCTTGTGGTGTAACAGAACAGAAATCTGCACAAGCCTGGCTCAGACCTATTTTCATTTACAATATTCGGGCTGGGCCTGGTCTCCATCTTTTCAGGACGGGCTGGGCCATACTTTACGGAAGGCTCTAACTACTCTTTTCAGATCAGGCTTGAGCCTTACTTTTTTTTTTTTTGTTATCAGTCTGGACCAAGCCTAACTTTTTCAGTACTAAATCGGGACTGATTTCATTCTTCCTAGTCTTCACAAGTCAAAATTTTCTGTCGAGATTTTGAACTATCCTGTATGAAAATAATTGCCTCAGCATGATTTGGTCCATTCAAAGATCAGTAAAATTTGTCCTAGCCCAAATTTTTTTTCAAAAAATGCATACATTTTTAAATTGTTGCTATTCTATACCTAAACATTAAAATATAATAAAACATATGAAAAAGAAATCATCCAGGAAAAGGGAATATACTAATACACAAGAAAAGAATAAATAATACATTTATGCTTGCCAAGAAAGACACTTGTCTGCAATGCAATATGCAATTCAGTTTTTAAAAAAATTTAATGTATAGCATTTTTCAGATTTTTAAGTCTCTAATATATGGATTAACAATATTAGTTACAACTGAAATATTTATATACAATAAATAGGTGGTTTTTTTTAAGTAGATTTGGTTAGAATTCCTCGTATGAAATAAATTTTTAACCAATCAATGTAAAAATCAATGTTTTCTAAAAATTCACTCAAACTGCGATTTCAATTTTTTTCAGAGTTGGGTTGGTCTTGGGACGGGCTTTCAGCTATTATGCCAGGCCATGCTTGGCCAAACATTTCATTTTTCTGCTGGAAAAGGCCAGAGCCTGCAAATTTCAGCCTGTGCAGATTTCTACAACACATGTCCAGCAAAATTCCATTTCTCTCCTATTATCTTTTAGTATCTCCTGAATCCAAGCAAGCAATTATATGAAAAGCTGTTACTGTCTATCTCTCTGGCAGCAGTGGCAGAGATTGCCTAAATTCTTCCTGCTTAATCACCGAAAACTTAAAATTCAGAAAGACTGTAGCAACATTCAAATTTGCTACACTGTGTATGCTATTTTAATTTTCCACTGTAGGGCAGCCAGAAAATAGTATGTGATGTCAACATTAAAAGTTTGTTCTTTTTTTTTTTGGGGGGGGGGGGGGGGTAACAAAATTTTCATGTATGTAATAACGTGAATGAGAGTTGTACTATAGTGATCTCTTCTTTTAGACCCAGACACCCTGTATACAGACAATATATTATTGTACTCATAAGTTTAAGCAATAATGTATTTTCCAAGCTACTTTTAACCTCTTTTTAAAATTTACAATTTTTAAAATTCAATCTTTTTTCTAATTTAATGGGTCTAAACCTAAACTTTTAATGCAAGGTATAGATAAAAAAAACTTTATTTTGTTCTGTATGTTAAACTAGGTTTTGTTTTTTTACTAATCTAATTCATTCAGATTATTATTATTATTTAACTCTGATTGGTAGAAATATAACTTTTGACATTTTTCCAGCAAACTTATGGGAAATGTCTCACTGGAAGTTAATACTATACCTTTAACTTAAACTGTCAGCACTCTGCCTATTGAACTACCTGAATTAATAACTGATCGATACATTTAATTCAGTTTCTTTTTCTTGTAACAACGTTTCATCTACAATCTAGATAGTGTGTAAGCGAGTTGCCAATCCCCATAATAGATTGGGCAAAGCATTGGGAATTTTTAAACATACAGTCTTGGGTTTGACTCCCTCCCTAGACACTTTTTCACTCAATTTAAAAAGTGTCAAATCTTATAATTTGTCCATAAATTTCCACAGATACTAGTCTTGTATGTATCTTTTAAAAATAAATGAATAAAAAAAGTAAACATTTTGTCTAAGTATCTTAAAAAATTCATATGTTTAAATTATGTGAGTACTTTCCTGTGCCAAGTTGAAAAAATAGGCAAATGTTTAAAATGTTTTTTAAAGGTTCGTTGAAGTATATAGAATAGTTAATATAACAATTTGTAAACATTTGATAACTTATAACATTTGAAAGGTACATGACCCTTTAAATTTGAGTATATCAGAAAATATATTTACCTGCCATAGTGATTTCTTTTTTCTTTCAAAACCATTACTTGTGTTTAAAGGAAAGAAAAAAATAGCATCTAACCACAGTCATTTCTTCGATAAAAAAATTTTCAGTAATGAGCAACTAAACATCCTAATGATACAGGAGTATTCTGTTAGAATATAAATTCCATTAAATTTTACCAGGTGCTTAAATCTTTGAGAATTCCGCTGAATTTTACTAAAAGTTGGGCATTTTTTCAAATATAAAGCACCCATCAAAGATTTGATGCATACATACAGAGGAATGGGAGCCTTGAATTTAGGTCCCTGCCTGACTGTAAAGATGTTGGCAAATTCTGATGTTAAAATTTTATTGGCTAGGTTTTCTTTTTTACTTAAATTATGTAAAGTAAGAATATGCTGTTTTTTGTACTACTTAATTTACAAGATCAAGGCTGGACTGTCTAAGATTGTTATACTCCAGTAATTTTTGCCTTGTACTTTCTACTATACAGAACTTTTCATTGTTTTTGCTTCGTTTTTTGTTTAGCAATAAAATAAATGGAGAAAACTGGTTTTTGGGATTTTTTAACTTATTGTATTTTTAATTTTCTTAAATATTGTGATATAAGGAATGTAAAAAATTTCTAAATATATTTAATATCTATTTCCATATAACATTTTTAATTAAGCATAGAATTTCAAATGAAAGTAATAAATAAAATACCCTGCATCTCTATAATTTGAATGATAAAATTTGTATATTAAATTTGGCTTTTATATTTATTTCTTTATTTTAATACGTCTTTAAATTCTTAGATTTCTATCCTCTACCATCTGATAAATTTTTAATTATGGCAATGGAAGTGCAAGATTCAAATATGTCAACTTCAGATCTAACTGCCCTTTGGAAAAGTGCTCAACCTAATGTCATAGCTGATCATAAGTAAGACTTTTTGTTGTCTGTTTTTTGTTTTGCATTTTACTGCTGGATCATAAGCTCTTTTTACTTATTTTTATTTACTTTGATCTAAAATATTAATATAAAAAAATTATTCTACTTTGTTATTGTGTTGAATTTTTATTACAATAAGTGTTCTAGGAAGAATTCTATTGAAATGTTTTTCCCAAATTCTTGTAAATGGCCATCAAATATTACAGTAAAAATCTATTTTATCTGAATAAAATATAATTTTCCCATTTGTATTCATAAAACATGCAGTAACTTTGTAAAATTGATCTATCGATTTGCAGATGGTGTTATTAATTCAGAATTAAAAAATCCATTAGAAACGACACCTCACTTGACCTAATTTTAAAAATTTGATTTCTTTCCTTCCCTAGGTTGAAAATAGTTCTCCTTTTGCTCACTAAAACATTGTAAAGTGACAGTAGTTAGGAGGACTCATCGGATTTTCATTTCTGGTGCCAAAACGAAGTTCTTGCCTATTTTTATAAATTGGCCATGGGGTATTGACAAAAAACCAATTCACTTGTAGTATATATTCAACATAAAATCCATTGTGTGTGTTGAAACTTGATAAAATTTAGAGAGAAATGTAATTTTTTTTTCATAGTTTTGAATAAAACTATGGAATTAGAGTGCACTACATATAATTAGTCATATATGGTGTTTTCAACAAGATGTTTTGTATTTCACTTTTCACACTGATTTTTTTATATTCGAAAATGTTAGAATGTTTTAACTGTGACTGTTGTAAATTTTGTCCACTGTGATTTTTAAAGGATCATGTATTATTACTATTTTCATTTCTTGGCTTTTTTTCAATATTAGTAAAAAAAAATGGATTTAAATCTTTAAGATTAATAAATTAAATTTTTCAATAAAGTTTATGTCCAATCACACAGAGCAATTTTTTTTTCCTCTTTTGTTTTGTAGCACTTTTTAATGTGATTTTTATCTTTTATTTTTAGTGTTTTTTTGGCGTTCTTGGAAGAAATTCAATTTAAAATATTTAGCTAGTAATTTTTCTCCTCCATAATTTCTGAAGATTTTGTTATTTTAAATGCCACTTTTAATGTGAATGTTATTTTTTTATCATTTTGAATGCAAGTTTTAGCATTTTTTTCCCTTTGCGTTCTGTGATCTGTTGACATTTACAAAAAAGATTCTTTTTCAAACATTTAGCATAGTATAATTTACATTTTATTCTTTGCAATTTGTTATGAATTTAACGTTTTTTTATGTTTCCTGTAAGTCTTTTGATATTCAGAAAGTAATTCCTGCTAAAATATTTTATCCCACTGTTGTAAATTAGATCCTCTGCTATTTTTGTTTTTTGATTTTTTTTTATATTAATGAAAGAAATCTGATTTTAATATTTTAGTCCAATTTATTCTGTATAATAATAATAATAATTAGGATGAGCGAAGCGAATCCTCTACTAGGCCACTCAAATTACAATTTGTCGTACACTTTACAAAAAAACTATTCAATATTTTAACTTCAAATTAAACACAAAAATAAATTATGATCTGTAGATTTGCACAATATAATTTTTTTACAGTAAAACGTTAAAAAAATTATTATTTTAATTAATTTATTTTACACTCATTTCCAATACGGACGCTTTTTAGCAAATAAATAAAAAATGAAACGCGTATATTTTCAGAAAAAAAAAAGTATAAATCATGGTGTAAATAATTATAGATAGAATCATGATTAATTTATTAAATAAAACATGTTTTCATTACTCTGCAAAATCGTTTGCACAGATGACACTTAAACACTTTAAAAGAATTGTATTATGGAATATTTTTTTTTTGTAAACTGGCAACAAAATAATTGTAAACAAATAAAATTAATTGTTAAATTTGTTGTCTAAATGAAAAATTAAAAGAACTGCGTGAAGTTGATGGCTCGATTCAAGCTCTTTATAAATGTACTAAAGCAAAGTTGGCCGATTCAGAAACGACAAATAGACTTTAACCATTTCTTACTTTATCATTAAAGAAAAGCACAAGCCACCAGACCAGATATCGCGAATAATCATGGATAAATTTGAATACTGCAGTAATTTAACTTATAAGAATTGGGGCGTACCGATTCCCCCAATAATTAAATTCTGGAAAAATGGAAGCATAAATTGTCAAGGAAAGAATTTCTTCTGCAGTTAGCTTTTGCTGTTACAATTCATAAATCCCAAGTTTTAACATTAGGTGAAGCAATTGTAGATATTGACGATATATAGACACCAGTTGGCTTAAAAACGTACATAACGTTGTCGTGAGTGAAAATCCTTCAAAATTAAGCATTCAATAGAAATTTTCCTTACGAAAAATTCTACAATATCAAAAATTCTCATACGCTAACATGTATAAAAACGAAGAAATTAAAATAAAATGTTTTACATTTAAAAATTCATAGTATCAACGAAAGCAGATTTCAAATGTTTTTCCAGAAAATAGGATTTTGAAGAAGTAACTTTCTTCAAGCTCTCTTCAAATATATTATTCTAAAATAGCTATCAAAGATTATCGGATGTTGATTACAAAGATTAGAAACATGCATATTTCAAACAACTTTAAAAAACACCAGTGGTTACTGGAAATTGTAAAAACATCTTTAAAAGAGCTTTTAGTTGAAAATTTAAAAATATTTTCTAAAAGTTTGCTTCGAAAATATCTATTTATGCCAGTCTTACATCATAAATAAAAAATTAAAATGCGCCAAAACATAAAATAACGTTTTTGTTTAATAAAGATGCAAAAAAAATATAAAAAAATATTGTTACTTTCAAATATCTGTTTTATAAAATAATGCTTCGCGAATCCAAACAATGCATGGCTTTTGCTAGTAATAATAAAATCTATGTAATCTGTATACTTATTAAAATTTTATCTCTACACTGTACAAAAAAAAAAAAAAAAAGTAAATCTACAAAAATACAGTAATTTTACTAAAATTCTACATGTAACTGAGGATGCAATTACATAAAAAGCTCCAGGCATTCCAGTTTCCTAAGCAATTCTTAGTAACCTTAATTTTTTTGCATCACAAATATGTCTTTTATATGAATTTTTGTTGATGCTGTTACACAAAAAGCTCTATATCCCACACACAATAGTTCAATCCCAATTTCCTAGAAAAAAATGTAACTTTACAGTTTTTTTTTTACAGGGTAGTAAATTTTGTCCTTTTCAATAAAATTTATTCAAAATCGTCAAGCGATTTACTTTTTTTTTTTTTTGTATGTGATTTTTGAATTTTGTTTTCTACTTTGCAACTATTATTATTATTATTTTAGATTTGTAAATAATTTGGTTTTAAACTTTTTAGCAAAATATAATAAATTTTGTCACTTTTTTATCAAGAAATTTTTAGTAATTCAGATTACAAATGTTTTAGACCACTATAATAAATTTTGCCATCATTTTTTTGCATTCCATGGTGATTTTTCAACATTTGTAAGTCGGATTCGGTGGCAAGCTTTTAACCAATATAATAAAATTCGTTCACCTTTTTTTGTGTTTTTATAGATTTTTAATGTAATTTTCAGTGCGGTTCTTAGTGTGTTTTCATGTAATTTTTTTTTCCCTTTTGCATTTGTAAAAAATTTTTTTTTAATTTGAGCCTAAGAGTACTTTTTATTCTATGTAATGTTAAATTTTTTGAAAATTTTTAATGAAATTTTTTTTTTTTGTCTTTCACAGCATTTTTTTTTTTTTTTTTTTTGTCTTAAAATGAAATCTGTTTTAAACATTTCTAATGTGATTTATAGCATTCATTTTTGCTTCTGCAACAATTTTTTTTTTTTTTTTTACATTCCAAAAGTTTCTTTCCTGATTACTTATGCTTGCTAAACATATCACTTTGGAAATCAAAACATGCTATAAACACACTGCGAAAATGTTGTAAAGCTGTTTAAAGCCAAGGAACTGTCTCATAAAAGTTATGGTTTAGAATAAGCTAAAATTTATGCTTTAGAATAAGCTAAAAGTTATGGTTTAGAAACAATCTGATAAAATTTGCTGTTCAAATGATATTTACTCACTTGTACCACTGTAGTACAATGTTGCAAACTTAGATTACATTGAGTTGCCTCTAAATGTTACTGAAATGTTCTCAAATTTGATCTGCTTTATTTTTTAGTACATTGGAACAAAACAGAAGCGTAGGACCCAACAAATTTTCACCTTCTAAATTTTGGACCACCGTACTGTGCACTGATAAAAACATATATTGAAATATTGTTCAATATTTCAAGCATCAAATAAAGAATTCTTTAAACTACTTATTTACCATACTATTTATTAGTATCATTGGTCGATCAAATATTTTTCTAGTGGTTATGAGTTGAAATCTTATAGCAATTTTTAATACATATCTTCACAACAGAAAATCCAAGATAGCTACTTTTAATTTTTATTGAGGCTGCTAAAAGAATATCTGAAACATTTACACATTTTGGAAATATTTAGATTGTACTTATTTTGAATGGTCTCTGTAGCAGATAGTTGAATTTCTATTTTATAAGCAATTACAAAAAATTAGTTTATTTTGGAACATATTGGAAAAAAGTTACACAATAAGGAATTAAATATGTGTTTTCAGTGTTTCACATAGAAACTATTTTGCTGACATTTATTTTTATTTGGTGACTGTTTTTTATTTTTAATTCACCAAATCACTGATGTTGGTCGAAAGCCAGCGAGAGTCCTAGTTATCAGGATTCAGGAAATTAATTTTCATATTTAATGTTTTAAAATCCTTTTCTTTTAATTTAAACATTTTGTAATTCTTCATTATGTTATATATATATTTTCATTTTGCGTAAGTAAAAAGATTAAATTAAAACCCTAATAACAAAATTCTTGAACAGAAATTGTAAAAAGGCTAATTTTTTGCTATTAAAAATTATTTTAGGTTAAAGTGTGTAAGTCAAGAAGACAAAGAATCAAGAAAAGAACCGATAGATGTTGGTGAATCTCTCCAAAATATGAACAAACTCTTGATGAATATAGACTTAAAAGTAAGTTTTGTTCCATTCAATCAACTGTGTTTTTGTTTTATTCTTCATAGAGCATGTAAGATTTGTTTGTCGCATACAAATGGCTAATTTCCATTTAATATGTTCACTATCATCATTCATCATTTTTAGAAAGTTTTAAACATAGAAATTTCTTTATTTTCAATTATTAAGGATTTCAATTTTTATCATTGTAAACAAATCTAATAACATAAAACTATTTAAAAAAATAGCATGTTTATATAATAACTAATGAAATACACATTAAGCTGCAGAAATATTATGTAAGAGATTAAAATATCATAAGTAATTTGGTATTTTAATCACCAATAAATAAAGAGGAAAATAAATAAGATTTATCTTCTCTGATATGAATATTAACTTCACCTCCATGCTTCAAATTAACAAATGTAGGTCAATAAAGGAATGAAACTAAAAAAAATTAATGCAATAATACAATGCAACTCTTTAGAAAGTTAATATAGAGTATGCCTGAATAAGTTGATATGCAAGGTAACAAACTTAAAAAAAAATCAAATGTTTACCAATTTACAGTTGCCATTGTTGTAAATCTTATGAATTTTAATAAATTATAAAGACTTAAGCTGTAAAATAAGTTTTGTGAATTCTTAATGTAAAATCTGAACTTTTTGAAACATTCTTCTCTGAAACTTCTTTAAAATAAAAATTTCTAATTGAAAAACAACTGGTTTTGTTTACCTTCAGAACTCTGTCAAAATTTCCAATATTTCTTAAAATTCCAGTTCCTAAAATTCTCAGGTTTATTCCTGACTCTCAAAACCTGTAGGTTTTTTACAACTCTAGCTACCTATCAGTTTATTTTCACTTCATCACTACTTTAATGTGATTTGCAATGTATTACTGTTCCATAGTCTGCCTTAGATTCATTAGCAAAACCATGGATTTAATCATAGTTTTTAATTAAAATAAATCTCTCAATTTATAATCCATTTAATGGTTGCTATTCAAAGAAAAAATTTCCACCCCTCCTTTTTATCTAGCAGAATATCATCCCACTTAAGCTACAATAATATAAGATTGGGAGAAATACGTTAATTTTGGTAATTATTGGGTCTATCTATACAATAAGATCAAATAGTGTAGCTATTCTGCACAAATGTTTCATAATTGTATTGGTTTCTAAATTCAATTTAAAGCAAAAACAATCTTTTTTAGATTTCTACTAAACTCAAAGTATCATAATCTGTTTGTTTTTGTTTTAAAAGCAAAAATATATATCAAACTGCCTGGTGTACTGTCTGGACCACACTATCATTTCGTGTTAACAGATTTTTCATGGTAAACTTGTTTCACTGTATACGAATGTGTCATTTCAAAAACCAAATAAAGTTTTTTTTTCCAAACATAAATCAAAATGATTTTCTATTATTCTTCCTTTTATTCATAAATTATAAAAATTATTCAATATTCACACTTTGAAGTTCAAACTCTATCAACAATCCCCCCCCCCCCCCCCCCAAAAAAAAAAAAACCCATAAAAATTTGTTTACTTGTAAATAAGTTTTTTTAATTGCTGAAAAGTTCTGATTCTGTGACTTGTGTGATTTTTGAAATGACTGATTCATATATTTACAAACCTAACCATAATGATAAAGAGGTAATCTTGAATAATTCCTTTATTATACCAAAATGGAATTTAATAAATTATTGTTCAGTATCATACTTGATGCACTATAAACAATTGAGCTTCATTGTGGGTTTATAAGAATAATATATTCTGTGATAAGGCATACAATATACAATTTCTAGTTTTTTAGCTTTTGACAACTTCTTTCATGTGAGCCATTTAAACAAGTAGGATCATCATTTAGGGGAATGTATGTATGATTTCTTCTGTGTGTGTGTGTGTGTGTGTTTGTTTGTTTATAATGTTCTTCACAGATTTTAGATTCTTTGTTGTTTGGCAATTTTGCTTTGCTCTATTTCCCATAAATGTTTGTGTCATCCACATTTTTTGCTTTTATAAGTTCATGGTGGACTCCGTTTTTATTTGCTCCTAGTATTTCACTTGAAATTACAAATCCAAATGCAGTATTTTGTAAATTTAGCTCTCTATTTTTTATTTAAATTTGTTCTAATATCGGAATTTTATAAATTTCAACATCCAGTGGTACATAAACTTGCTCCAAAATATTGAACACAACATTATCAGCTGCTTTTATATTATTAAACTCTTAACTGTTGACATTTATTTTATCAGATGAATTTAAATTTGCAAAAATTTTAGGTTAAACTAAGAAAAATTTCTTGCATGTAACTTTATCTTCAATGCTTATTGGTACATTCATGTAATTTAATTGGGGGGGGGGGGGGAGTGTCCTGTCCGAGAAGATTGAAGAAGTACCAAATTTATTCTACCAATACCAATTTTTTTTTTTTTTTTTCCTTCTATCTTTACAAGAAGAAAGTATTGAATTCATATAAATTTTCGATGGACTTTACATGTTTTAGGGATCAGAGATTCCAAAAACCATGTTTTTATAAAATATCTGTGACATATTTTGTGGGTGCTCTATCTCAAGAAAAAATGCACGGAATTTAATAAAAATTGATATTTAGGTAGTCCTGATATAAATTATTGTTGATTAGTTTTAGGCATAAATTGCTCAACAGGTGGTGCTGCTATGCTGCATTTTTTATGATTTACGCAACAGATATATCATAAGAACAAATGCACAGATTGTAATAAAAATTTATATTTAGGTAGTCTCTTATTTAAATTGATGCTGATCAGTTTTTGGTGTAAATTACTGAAAATGTGGCGCTGTTATGCTGCATTTTTTTGCAGTTTATCCAACAGCTGTATCAAGAACTATGCATGAGTTGTAATAAAAATTTATATTTAGGTAGTCCCTGATATAAATTGATTAGTTTTTGGTGTAAATCACTTGAAAGGTGTCGCTGCTATATTCATATTTTATGATTTATGCAACAGCTGTATCCCAAGAATAAATGCACCGCTTTTAATTAAAAAAATGATACTCAGGTAGCCTTTGATATAAATTACAGCTGATTAACATTTGGTGCAGGAGTGCAGTCGTAAAAATAATAGAAGATATACACTCTAAACAGAGGGTATACCCTAGAGTGCGTATACTATAGTTTACTTGAGAAACAGAAGGTATATGGTGTTTCTTTAAAAATTCCAGAAGGTATACAGCATATTCCCCGTACATCCTCCACTACATCCCTGATTTGGTGTAAATTGCTCAACAGGTGGCCAATAAATTTGTAAAATATAAATTAATCCGTAGACAGTGGATAAAGAAGTAATACTTACTACTTTAAATGCTATAAAAGTGCGTGAAAAATCTTTGGCTAATTAATGTTTTGTAAAATATAAAAGTCTTTTGCACATTAACTTTGTATTTAGACACAAAACAAAGTCTGTGCTTTATTATTCCACATAACATTTAAAAAACATATACACTAAGATCTATACACAATAAAAAATTCCCGATTCAAATATAATTACAAGGAAATAGCTTTATGTTAAAGCCTAAAAAAAATCACTCATTTGTGGAGCATGGAATAAACTTAATTTTTTCCCCTTTCCCTTGTTTCCTTTTTTTATTATCATAGTCTGTTTTACATCCAAAAACACCTAACTTATAACCAATCTTAATTTATTTTATGAAATATCAATATGAAACATAAACAAATAAAATATTTTTTCATTCGGACATATGCATCTTAGGCATACAATCATATTGAAAGTCTGCTGAGTCATGCGCATTAAGTTTCCACTCCTGTTTCTTACTACGTGTATACATGTTTCATTTGGTTCAATTTTTAACCTTTGAATTCAAATAACTCTTTATATAATGAATTTAACAATTTATTTCTTTACAATTCTTTTGCTTCCACTTGACAAAAAAAAAAAATATATATATATATATATATATATATTAATAATAATAAAAATAAATAAATAAATAAAAATAAATCACAAATTCTTTTTACATGTGGGTCATCAGCTTTAATAATTTTGTCAGAATACAGAAAATACATTTTTTTTTTTTTTTTTTTTTTTTTTTTTTTTTTTTTTTAAAGTTAATCACGATTCTATCCATAATTGCTAACTCCATGATTTATTTTGTCTTCTGAAAATATGCCTGTTTCATTTTTTATTTGCAAAAATGCTTTCATAATGGAAAAGCATGTAAAATAAATTAAATTTTTTTTTTTTTTTTAAATCTTATTCTGTAAAAAAATATATTGTGCAAATCTACAGATCATAATTTATTTTTGTGTTTAATTTCAAATCAAAATATTGAATAGTTTCTTTTTGTAAAGTGTACTAAAAAATGTAATTTGAGTAGCCTAGTAGAGGATTCGCTTCGCTCATCCTAATAAATTTACTCTTTTCATAACTACTTATAAATATTTATTTTGGAATATATAGAATATCCTTGCTATTATTGGGAGTATTATCTCTCCCTTCCCTTCTCTTTTTTTTTTTTTTTTTTTTTTTCCCTTTTTCTAACTATATTATTATAACTGTGCATATCAATGAATTATAGTCTATTGTTTTGCATATTTTGTTCAAATTATTTTACTATTTTTTTTTTTAATCTGTTGTAATTTACTTTGATTTTTCAGGTGCAATCTCTTCATGCCAAGCAGAATTATCTTCAGTTGCAGCAAATTATTTTATTATTCTTAACAATATTGTTATTTTTCATGTTTTGTATGCAGACAATATATTCTGATGATTCTCCTTTACGTTCCATTTTAGGATTTAAATAATACTTGTTTTTTATAGTTATACAAATATTCAAATATAACCTTTTTTAAATGGGAGTAATTTAAATTTACTAATGTGAAATTAAAAGATTAAAGCCAAAGTTGGTTTTAAATGTAAAAAGTTATGAAATTATCCCTAATCAAAGTTATTTAAAATCTAAATTTTGTTTATTTGAAGATATACAAATAAGTATTATAGATATGTAAAACATAATTTAGAAAATTTTAAACATTTAAAAAAACTGTGCTTTGTGATCTTAAGTGCAATTATTTGAATATTATGTACAGTTTTATTCAGTGTGTGTTTTGATTTCTTTTTTCTACTTTTATATTTTCTATAGATAAAAATTGTGTACAGCTGGTTTTGTACTATGACATCTGTTTTTTTTTTTGTGAACTAAGTCGATTCTATTTGTCTCTTAAACTGTGAAGGAAGGGAATTTTAAGGAGAAAAAATGTATTTTTTTTTTTTTTGTTATCTTGCGTATAACTTTGTATTCTAATATTAAAACAAGATAATGTATACATATATATTAGTAATGATCCTGTTCTTGCATAACTTTAGCTTGTGATAATGCTTAATAATAAGTTAATGAAAAATAATTGAATTTTAGTGTAAAGGTGAAAGTTTAACTTGTGTAGCAGTGATAACAGATAGCTATATGACTGTTACAATTGAGAGCTTTTTTTAATGAACTTTTTGAGCTTTTGGAAGATTTGTAAAAAGAAAGTAGAATTTTTATTGGATAAATAGGTATTCTTAAATTTTTGTGATCATTTTCTGTAATGGTGATGCAAAATTTATTTATCTGCTAACTAGAAATCTGGTACTTCAAAATAATGCTTTTTAACAGCATGTACTTATAAAAATGAGCAGAAAATTTTTATATAAATTACCAGGGAAAGTCAAAATTAATAACTATTGATTTTTTTCTGCATTTTGTTTTCTGTTTAACTTAGCTATCATTTGTCTGTCTTATAAACCTCTTTTTAAATTGAAAAAATGTTTTTTACATATGTTGGTGTACATACAATCAAACTTGTTTTTATAAATGAAATGAAATATTCAACTTTATTCTTAGCAGTCTATTTTATTATTTTTATTTAAAATGTGTGTGGATAAAAACTAATTAGGTGTTTTGAACATTTTTCTTGTATTCTGTGGATAAATTTTACTTAATTTTTATAGCATTTTTAACAGGCAATTATTTTATATCTATAACATTTTTTATGATCATGTGTTAGACCTTATTGCTCAAAATTTGTTCACTGTTATTTTTAAATATTTATACTGTAAGAATTTATAATAAAGAATATTTTTGTAACTTGTTTTCTTTTCTAATTAGAAAAGTTTTTACAGCAATTGATCATTTATATTTCTAAATGGGCAAATAGTCATTTAAGCAATTGTATTTTGTTGAATATTCAGGACAATTCAAAAATCTTTAGACAAACTTTAAGGAGTGATAAAATCATTAACTAACAATATGGGGCACTATCACAGAATAATGCTAATCTGATGATGATTGCAGCATCTGTAGTGACAAGAAGCTCCTTATTTGCAGAATATTTCGGTCTGTCTAACCTGCAAATTTTATAATCTTTTAATGTATGTGCATATAAATTATAGAACAATACTATTGCAAAATAATTTATATAATTAATAGGCAAAACTGTTTCTTTAGTCATCTGCCCCGAGCTTTCTTCTAAACTGATTTTGATAATTATTTTTTTAAATGAAAGTTGTTAATTTGTAGGTGTGGCTATAGTAGCCTTTTTTTTTTTCTTTAAATTCCTGTTTTTATTTTCTCAAGCTTTTTATGAAATTTCCTTACTGTGATGGTTATCTGTATTGTTACAGAGAAAATGAAATAATGAAAATTGCCATATTTTTGCTGGTGTCATTTCCTCATTACAATTAAAGATATAATACCTTTGTTTTAATGTAAAATAAGGTTGTGTTGTAAAAAAAAAAAAAAAAAAAAAAAAAAAAAAAAACATGCATTTTCCTGCATAAAGCTGTTAAATTTGAATTTTTATTCATTTCTCTCATATAAAGTTTGAGATGCTAATCTCAATAGGAGGTGAAATGTGTTGGTGAGTGAAAATGTTATAATTAAAAAGGAACTATTTTCTTTTATAAAACTAAATATTTTATTGCAATGAATACTTAAAAAAAAAAAAAAATCTGGATTTCAGATACTAACATTAAAAGCTTAGAGTATGAATGTTCCTATGCAAGGTTTTAGCTTGGAAATATATTTATAAATCATCTGTTGTAAAAATATTCTTGAAACAAAGAATATAAAAAATATGCATGTAAATTTTGCCAGGGTGAAAACCGCATAATATTTAGTTTTCACTGAAAGAAAAATTCATTGTGTCAGTACTTAAATTTTTGCTGATTTTTCATTCCATAATACCAAAGATCACAGCCTCAAATAATAACTTACTAACTTGTTATCTTGGTTACATATTACTAATTATTTATAGGAATAATGTTGTTAAATTTTGAGTTAATGGAAATAGTAGTTTGGTAATTTTTGTTTAAAATATTTGTTTTAAGAGGTAACCTAATGAATAAAAGATTGTTTTATGCAAGCTTTTATAAATTCAATCTAACAGATTTTTAAACATTTTCATCCATCAAATTTGACTTTTTCAAACTTGTGATTAAAAAAAATAGTCTTTAATGTTGTTAATAAAGTAACACTCTAGTAACCAATACAATCAGAATTTAAATGTACATAAAGCAATGGTATACTATAGAAATATATAAACTAAAGTATTTAAAAAGTCAGAAGATTTCATATTCTTATTGTTTTTGAGCAAATACAGATGCAAATTTGGAAATTTCATAAATAAACATTCATACTTTGAAAAAAAACCTTTTCTAACATTGTTTATTTAATTTATTCAGCTTAATTTATTAAAACTTTGTCACTACAATCATCGAAAACTAAAATTTTTTACAGAGAAAAATAAAACTTTGTTTTTAATGTAAATAAGTACAAATCTTTGAACACTTTATAAGAGTAAATGACTATTTTCATATTGTATTTAAAATTTTGAAAAATCATCTTCCGTGCATGACATTTATGGCGGTCTTTTCTAGGCTTCTCTCAAATATTCACTAATTTTCATCACTAAATTCGAATTTAATATCTTAATGTGTAAATTTATTGTAGTAAAGTATATTATAGTTGCAAAAGTATCATTCATTATTTGAATCGTCATATGTCAACTACATAATTGTTTCATTTCTTATCAATTTATTTCATCGATGTTTGCCTGCCAGCAATGCATAAAAACCAATTTCGTTTTACATAAATTTACATTGTATTAATATAAAGCAAGCTAATATTATTCAGCAATGAAAATCGGCAAAGAAATTAATATTTTGTGTTTTTTGTGGTAAAAAAAAAACAAAGAAGTTTGCAATTCCATTTGTATGCATACAAGATTGTACCTTGCATATTTTAACTTTTTAAAATTTTGAAAATTACTAATAATAAAAGGCAAATACCATTATACTATCATTATAGATTTTTTGGTATTTTTCCATTACACAGATACCATTGTTGTAAAGCATAATAATTGCCACAAAATGAAAATCACATGAAACATTTGAAAAATAAAAGAAAAACATTGTCAGTAGGAAAATGAGCATTTAAAAAATATAACATTTAAAAATTAGACTTTTATGAACTATTTTGTTAAATCACAAATATATACTTATAATAAGTGAATAACTGTTACACAATGAAGTAATAAAATGAAACTCATATTAAACTACTTGCTTAAAATTGCAAATATCTTTTTGCATTGCAGTAAACATTTCATTTTTTGAATGAAGCTACATTAACTCAGAGATATGATTCTAAATAATGTCAAATAGTTCGCTGATGTCTTTCGTTGTGCCATTTTGTGATGTTCCATAATCTCTCAACATTTTGAGTATGACAATCTAATATTAGGGTTAATAAAATTTTATTTAATTCACTGTGAAATGATTATAACCAGCATCTTGAAGGTCATCTATTTTATATTCTCTCCAGCAATCTGTATGAATAATATTCCCTCAGCTACATTGTTTTTTATTGCCACCATTAAAATTTCAGCTATATGATCGTAAAAAGGAATAAGAAATCAATCCTGTTGACATGACAAACTGCCTTACACCCACTTCCTATATTGCTTTTTCTTATGATAGACTTTCATTTACTTCTGTAATTTTATTAGGTAAACAGTTTTTTCCATTTGGTCATGAACATAAAGTATTTGCACAAACTTCTGTCAAATAACTATTGGTCCATTTTTGTGTTGTGGTTCATATCAAGTTGCAGCTCACAAAACTCAACTCTTGGCATCATAAATATATAAATCTTAAAACATTAAGAAAAAACAACCCCAATCCTTCAATGTTTTCCGTCATATTCCTACACTTTCTTGGCATTATCACAAGGTAGATCTCCATTTTGGATTTACAGAAGTCATCCATAGTTTTATTTCATGGTTTCTTTTTAATACAATTTTACAAAATTATATTAAAAGTTGTATAAATAAATTGTATGTATATATAATTTATTTATACAACTACTTCGTACGTATGAATAATTTATACAATAAATTGTATGTATATACAATTTATATAATGTATAATATTAATACAATTGTATATAATGTCAAATTGTATTTATATGACAAAATTGTAAATTCCTGAAACGGTTTTATCACAACTTTCTCATCTGGTAATTGACAAATGATAAAATTCATCTCAGCCATCAGTAATAAAAGCAAATTATAACTTTTTGAAAACATAGGTTTAACTTCTGGACACCCCAAGAAAACTATTAATAGACTTATCTATAAAGCTATGAAAAGGATCTTGATCAAATCCGAGCAGTTCATGAAAATATTAGATATACTCAGTGTTCTCGCTGTCGCTCGCCATTGTGCCAAATTGCGACTAAATTTTTCATTTGGTGAGTAAACAAGCCATTAGATTTGCCAAAATGCTAGTGCTCCATTTTTGCTTTTTCTTTCTTTTCAGCCTTTTATACATATACATGCATACATATTTTTAATATATACATATTTTTAATATGTTTGTAGCGGACAGTTGAAATTAGATTAATAACAATCGTTAATAACAATCTCGTCGGAATCTTTTGGTAGGTGTAAGCAATTTTTTTTATTATTATTTATTATATTTTTTTAATAGTTAATTTTCCGTAATCTGAATTTTCACCAATTCTAACAGGTTATTCCATGAGAAATCAACCAAAAAAATTGAATATTCAACCTGACCATTTCAGATTTCAATGAAGCTGCTAGGGACCATTCTCAGAGTACATTTTTATTTTTTATTTATGGCTTTAAATTTTAATACAATTATTTAAAATTTGAAAAATGGTCATTTTTTGACTTGCATAAATATTTTCAATTTTGAATTTCTCAAGTTCTATCTAATGTAGACAATTTTATGACCACTCATTTTAAATCTGCGTTTATAAGCTTTGATATGAAAGTTGACTATGCATAGTTAAAAAAAAAAAAAACATTTTTTAGCTAGTGATTTTTAAAATTTTTAAAAAAATTGTTTGTTGTAATATTATAAGCTTAAAATTCTGAAATTTTTAGAGTGGTATCGCAATGGGATCAGGAGCAGTGTTCTCGCTGATATTTGACCAACGTTAGAAAAAAAAAAAAAAAACAAGATGAATGTAGATTCTGCCATTGCAGAATTCAGTTTCGCCTCCGATTAGAAAAAAAAAATCGATAGAAGTTTTTTAGAAGGGCGACCTCGTTTAGATTGCAATGAACTAACTTCATTTTTCTTGTGTTTATCAATATAATAGCAAACAGAACAGCGTGAAATACCCAATTGAATAGCAATTTCCCTCTGAGACATTGGAATTGCGGAATAATAAAGAAATACAATTTGACGTGCTATTTCTTCATTGACTAGATTCATCAAAAACGGATTTTTTCTTTAGTTTAAACGCTTTTTTATAGACTCTGAGTAAAAGGAAATGCAATTTAACAATAAAACGAATGAAATCCAGTCGAATTCGACGAATGAAATGCTTAAAAGACCCGATCGATTTGGTTTTTAAAAAAGCAAAAGTAATTACATTGTTGAATCAATATATAATAAATATATTTACAAAGTAAATGTCAAATTTGCCAGTCACAATTTTGCATGCAAATATTCGCACATCTACAGTTAAAATTGTAATATGAGTGCCGGCGAAATCCAGAAATTTTATTTTA
Source organism: Maratus speculifer (assembly GCA_964019185.1). Lineage (NCBI taxonomy): Eukaryota > Metazoa > Arthropoda > Arachnida > Araneae > Salticidae > Maratus > Maratus speculifer. The sequence continues at coordinate 82,164,386 of OZ025295.1, forward strand.
TATACACTCACAGAAAAATAGCTTTATTAAAAAAAAAAAAAAAAAAAAAAAAAAAAAAAAAAAAAAGTAATATCGGGTACTACTAGGTTTTTCCATCGACCAAAAAATAATCGCCAAACTATAAGATTAAATGCCAATAATGGATGATCGTGAATGTCACATTCAATGACATTAAATACGATTCGACGGGATAACAGAGTAGTACCTAATATCGTTATGAGTAAAAATGCGATGTTTTAAATAGTGACGTCATTTTCTTTTCAAATGTTCTTTAAAAGTTACTGTTTATGAAAAAGGCATCCATAATAATATTGTAATTCCCATTTAACTGGTTGCTGAATGACATAATTTTCCTCATTTGAAATTTCTCTTATTTTGATTTAGACATTAATTTTTATCATAAATTATTTTCTGTTATTTTATTTACATTATTAATATTATTTCTCAATAAATATATTTTTTTTTACCTCAATTAGTGCATAATTATACGCAGTCATTTTAGAAAATAAATTTTTACTATCGAGAGAAAAGCTAAACTGTGTTGCCACCATTTTGAAGAAATGTCATGAAAAAGCTTTTAAAATTAAAAATAAAATATAAAAATGGAAATAAATTGAAAAATAATTAAAATGGGCACAACTACAAATAAATAGCTTTCATTTAAAAAAATAATTATCAAAATCGGTTGACTAGAAAATTCAGGGCTGATGACACGACATTTTTAGCTTGTCTGAAAGAAATAGCATCGGATGCTAAAAAAAAAAAAATAGCAAAATAAACTTGCTGTGTAGCATCAAAAAAAAAAAAAAAAAAAATATATATATATATATATATATATATATATATATAAATATATATATATATTTTAAGTTCTTTAATGTTCCCCTTTTTTTCAATATGTTCTAAAATAACCTAAATTTTTAGCTCACAGGCTATCATAGCCTGAGAGCTTATGTGCCCGCCCATTCTGTATGTATGTATGTTTGTGCGTGCGTAATGCGATAACTCATGATAAAAACATCCGATGCGCTTGAAATTTTGTATATAGGTATATCTTGACAAGGCGCTTCCCTGATTAGTTTTTGGAGTTCATTTGATATGTATAAGAGGGGGAACAGGGGGCTCATGCCCCTCCCCTTAATTGATATAAATAGGTTTTTCATGCAGAACTAAGTTTTCGTTCAAAATTTAGATATAGGATCATTCTGATGAGGTGAGTCCGTGGCTGTTATTAGGTGTTCATGGAATAAGTATAAACAGGGGGAACGAGGGTTCTAATGCCCCTCCCCTTAATTTATATAAATGGGTTTTTTCAACCAGAATTGTCAGATTTCGTTCAAATCTCTGAGTAGTTTCGGAAGTTTAATGGTTAAGTATAAAAGAGGGGGATAACTCCCCTTAAATTATATAGTTTCTAAATGGGTTTTTATAAAGAATTATTCGATTTGCTCTAAATTTTGGATATAGATTTTTTATATGATAAAGCATGTCCTTGATAGTTTAGGAGGTTCAATGATTAAGTATAAAAAAAGGGGAAAGGGGAGAGCTGTTTCCCCTTAATTTTTTTTTTTTTCGAACGGAATTAATCCTTGAAAATATAAGGCTATAATGTACAGTTAATATGCGTAGCCTGTGAGCTCAATGCCATCAGTTTAACTAGGCAATATTCTTTTTTATTATAACTGCGACTATGATTGCTATTAATCTAATTTCAACTATCTGCTACAAATATATTAAATATATATATATATATATATATATATATATATGTATATAGATATATAATATATATTAAAATGTATATTTTAATAAATAAATATTTTAGTATGTATTAAAACTTTACATTAAAAATATGTGTATACACATATGTATGAAAAATGAAAAAGAAAGAAAAAGCAAAAATTGAGCACTAGTAATTTGGCGAATCTAATCGCTTGTTTACTCATCAAATAAAAAATTTAGTCTCACTTTGGCGCAATGGCAAGTGACAGCGAGAATACTGATCAGGAGTTATTAATTAAAAGCTGAAAATTACCATACAAATTATAAACAACAAAATATAATTAAATTGTTATTTTAATGGTAATTTTTTGCTTTTATTTCATAACTCCTGATCTCATTGAGATCCCACTCTAAAAATTTCAGAATTTTAAGCTTATAATATTACAACAAAAGTCATTTTTAAAAATTTTGAAAAAATTATATCTAAAAAAAATTTTAATTTGAAAAAAATTAACTTTTATTTTTTTTAACTATGCATAATCAACTTGCATATCAAATTAAACCTTATAAATTCCTCTTTAAAATGAGTGGTCATAAATTTTTCTACATTTGATAGAACTTGAGAAATTCAAAATTAAAAACATGTAAGCAAGCCAAAAAAGGATGATTTTTCAAAAATTAAATAATTAACTGGATAAAATTTTGATAAGATTAAAATATATATATATCATCAGGCATAATGATTCCTAAGAGTTTCATCGAAATCTGAAACGGTCAGGTTGAGTCACAGGTTGATTTGGTATGGAATGACCCTAATAATCATTAAACATGAGCATAATGAAAAATTATCTTGAAGGCAACCCTAGTGATTTGCTATCTCTATTAAATTGTCTACTAGGTAATGTCTTGATGCGTGTCAAAAATATGATAAAATTCATTATAACTTGCTGCAAGAAATAAAGACAAATGTGGTAGAACTCTTATACGAATATTCTTACATAATATATTGATATGCATGAATACTATTCTTGCATTTAACTCAAATTAAAAAAAATAATAATTTAAGGACTTTCATCACTCTGCCTTTTTAAATATAAAATTCCTTGAAGCTTGATAAAGGATTTTTCCTATCGACCTCTTTATTTAAAATAAATAAGCTATTTATTTATGTGTTTAGTTCCTATGTGTTAATTATAATTTTAAAAAAAATCTTTTGTACTTAATATGTATTGTACTTTTCAGCTTTTAGATGTGGAAGTGTGATAATCTATATAATAAAAGCCTAACAAGGAAGGTCTCCATATTGGGCATACTCAGAATTTCTTGAAAAAAATACTGATTAAACTACTCATGTATATAATAAGAATCAGTCAAATTTAGCGGCAGAATTATAGAAGAAACTCACTAAAAAAATAAAATACTTTTGAGTATTTGGCATGAAAAGACGAAAATACATTGCGATACATTGCATCACGCGATTTGGCCAGCAGCATTTTCCCCTCACCAAAAGCAAACGATTTTAATGCATCTGAAAATTTCTTGTCAGTTAAATTTTAGAATACGTGTAAATAGTATTTAATGAATTTAAATTTGCATAATGAGAGTTTGACACATACATGTATTTTATGTTACATTTTTCTGTTGCTTTTACTGAAGTTATTTAATTTTATCACTTTAAAAATAAATTCTTGTATAAAAATACTTTCATATTGAAAAGTGTTTTTTCATATATTTAAGCGTACAACAAAATAAAGGCCAGATGAAGAATGCTGCAGTAATGCATTTCAATATCGGAGAAGTTTTTGTTTTCATAGCAACTAAATTGAATCGACAGAGCTCAATTAGATTGGAGTTAATTATGATATTGAAACAATTTTAATTAATTTAAATTTTGTTTTAATTCATAAAATTTCACAGTTAATTTTCATTCTAAATACATTGACAAAAATATAGTTAAAACAAACTAAAGCTGACAAAACTAACGTTATATAAATAAAATTTCTTTAAACAATTTCAAGACAATACATTTTTACCTTAAAAAGAATTTCACATAAAAAAGTGTGTTTTGAAATTTTATTTTGTCGCGAACTGATGATAAATCGCCAAATAAAAGAAATGTTCATTATTTTTTTACGAACGTTCTATCGGGATTACGCCAAAAAATTTTTTACATATTTATCCACATGAGAAGAACATTCTGTAATTTTTTCAACATTTTCTGAGTATGCCTGTATGGAGACCTTCTTTGTAAGTCATGTGACTGTCATTAACAGTTCCAGGCTGACTGCATCAATTTCTTATTCAATGCAGCCATTTGGCTGCTTGTAGGATGATTGTAGATGATTAAATCGCCAAAAAAAGTTCCATTGCCATCATTTCATTTAAAATCTAGTTCTATCAGTTATTTAATTTATAATATATATGGATCATATACATTTAAAATACACTTTAATAATAAAAACCTAAGTCATATGACTGTCTTAAACAATAATGGGCTGACCACTTTGCTTTTCATGTATACCAAGAAGTCATTTAATGAACATTAATTTTTCCAATAAAGAGAATTTTAGAAAGATTATTCAAAAATAATTAATGCGAGTGATAAATTACATTAAAAAATGGATATATTTGGCAACAATTTCACTTGAAATTTGGCTAACTGCTGAATATCTCATTCCATCAAAGTAAACAGAGATTCGTTCATCACAAGTTATTAAAAATATTAAATCATGCAGATAATCATTCATAAAGCCAGTTTTTCAGAGAGCAATTAAAAATAATGAACCAGTTTGTGATTTTTATAGTTGTCAAGCCATAAGGTGAAATGTAATTTTGTTTTAGGATTGTGCCATATACTGCTAAAAATATTGTGAAAAATTGCCTCTATTTTTAAAGGCTATTTATTTTCTGATCAATGAGAATGCTACATAAGGCTGAGGTTGTAGCAGCATGGAGTATGCATTTCAAGATGACCAAACTGGTCACCAGAGGCGGCTAGTTGTGCTAATATAGTTTTAAAATTTTCATTTAAGAAAAATATTTAAATTTTGGTTAAGCACTAATATCTTTATCAGTTTGTGTGAAGAGAAAAGAGAGAATTTGTTAACATAAGCTTGTAAATTTTTTACATACTATATGCATAGGCGTAGCCAGCCTTTTGAACGGGGGGTGCCCAAATTTTTTAACCTTAACATGTTGGGTACAAATCATATCTTATGCAGTAAAACCTAATAAAACGGAACAGTATAAAACCTATCGAATTTCCGTTTCAGACAGGTTTTTATTTGTGGAAGGTATAATTGTGAGGTAATTCTTTTAAAAAGGACCCAAATGCAATTTTTCATTGCGTGAAGAAGGATGAGAAGTTGCTCAAAACTAAATCTAATGGATAAAAAAAATATATAAACATAGATGAAACATGATAGATATAAAACAAAGCTATCCGTAAACATAAATCTGTAATTATCACAAATTTTCATTTCAAACAGCAATGAAATACTAAAATAAACACTACTTTAGTTTCCCCATCATTTTGAGCAAAGTAGCATTAAAATAACTTGCAGTACGCAATTTGAAGTGGATAAGAGTTCTTTCAATATTGTCAACACATGAATAAATAAAAATTTCCAGTAAAAAAAAAAAAAAAGAGCCAGTATGAATGTTAGAATAAGCTTCCCCCCCCCCCCCATCGGCTGAGCCCATCTCATCTCTAATCTAGACTTTAGATTGCAAAAGCAAAGATGTAAATAGTTTCTATCCTTGTCAAGAATTTATGCTAATTTTTTATGGAATTGCAAAAACATGCATGAAAAAGAACGGCGTTAAAAAAAAACTTCCATAAACAAAAGACATCAAATTGGGATTATAAAACCAACTTTTTGACTTACTGTGATTAATACAGATTCTAGTAAATATTTTAGTTTTAAAAAGGATGAATAAAATAATTTTCTTAAAAATAAAAAAATAAAGAATATTGCCCAGTTAAACTGATGGCATTGAGCTCACAGGCTACGCATACTAATTGTACATTACAGCCTTGTATTTTCGTTAATTCCGTTCAAAAAAAAAATTAAGAAGGGGAAACAGCTCTCCCCTTTCTCCTTTTTTATACTTAATCATTGAACTTCCTAAACTATCAAGTACATGCTTTATCATATTAAAAAACCTATATCCAAAATTCAGAGCAAATCGGATAATTCTTAATAAAAACCCATTTAGTATTTATATAATTTAAGAGGAGTTAGTTATTCCCCTCTTTTATACTTAACCATTAAACTTCCAAAACTATTCAGAGATTTGAGCGAAATCTGACAATTCTGATTGAAAAATCCATTTATACAAGTTAAGGGGAGGGGCATTAGAACCCCCGTTCCCCCTGTTTATACTTATTCAATGAACACCTAATAACAGCCACGGACTCGCCTCATCAGAATGATCCTATATCTAAATTTTGAACGAAAACTGTTGATTCTGCATGAAAATCCTGTTTATATCAATTAAGGGGAGGGGCATGAGCCCCCTGTTTATACTTATTCTATGAACACCTAATAACAGCCACGGTATCGCCTCATCAGAATGATCCTATATCTAAATTTTGAATGAAAACTTAATTCTGCATGAAAATCCTGTTTATATCAATTAAGGGGGGGGGGGGCATGAGCCCCCCGTTTCCCCTGTTTATACTTATTCAATGAACACCTAATGACAATCACGGAATGGCCTCATCAGAATGATCCTATATCTAAATTTTGAATGAAAACTGTTAATTCTGCATGAAAATCTCGTTTATATCAACTAAGGGGAGGGGCATGAGCCCCCCGTTCCCCCTCTTATACATATCGAATGAACTCCAAAAACTAATCAGGGAAGCGCATTATCAGGATATACCTATATACAAAATTTCAAGTGGATCCGATATTTTTATCATGAGTTATCGCGTTACGCACGAACGAACATACGAATGTACATACAGAACGGACGGGCACATAAGCTTTCAGGCTGTGATAGCCTGTGAGCTAAAAAGGAATCTGGGCCTCTTCTTTTATCACATTTCAAAACATAGACTGTCAGTTTTGATTAACTAATTAAACTAACATTGCTTTCATTTTTCTTCTTTTTTCTTTTATAAATTTTGATTTTTTAAAATAATCAATCTTGAATCAGCGCAAGCAAGGGGGGGGGGGGCTATGCGCATGATATGCATACAATTTTTGCTGCAATATTTGTACCGACACAATAAATTTGCATGTGTACTGCATGCATATGAAGTGTAACTTAATGTTTTTTGTTTTAGCCATAAAAAGAAAGAATACTTAAATGCAATTCATAAATTGCAAAAATCTAAAGTTTGATTTATTATTATTTAAACATGTAACTTTTTCAATTATTTCTGTGTGTGAAATTTTACACTATTTTTCTTTAATATATTTTCCTTGTTTTTGTGCCTGCACGCCTTCATGTTTATTGTATGCAATAACAAAAGAATTGTCCCCATGCACAAGTTTACTTTTACATTTTTATTTCAGTTGCTTCTGAAATTATAATTTCTAATGTTATGCTATGCCTGCTGTTTTTACAGTCATTTACCAACGAGCTTCCCCAAAAAACAATCTTTCCAATTTCTATTAATTATCTAATTTTTCTACTTTGAGATAGATATGAGAGTAACTCAAGATTTTAATCATAGCTTATATTTCAGTTCATTGGGAATTTTCCATGTGCATTATGAACACTGTTAGTAAACCTGTCATTGTTATATATATATATAAGACACATAGTATAAAATTCCAATTATAATTTTACTTTGGATAAATTTATAGTATAAGGTGTTGGCAGCTATGCAACAGGGTTAAAAAAATGAATATAAAAAGCTTTATAATATTTGAAATTGTTATCTTATAACATTTGCAACTGTTCGGAAAATTACACTTTATATTTCCCATCACAAAATTACCGTAATTTATTAAGATATTGATTTCATTCATATTTTTATTTGAAATTTACGTTTTAACTAGAAATTTGGTCACTGACCAAACTTCACATTTTTTCAGTTCCTCTGCCATCTTAATTGTGTGCTATGTATTTGTAAATTTATCTATCTATGCAACAGTGTTATGTGATTTCACCTATTGATTATACATAATTCTGTTGCCTGTTTATTGCATTTAGCTGATGCAAAGCAAAATAAAGTGTTTTTGTAAATTTAAAACAGATTATGATTGCTTATACTATTCTTCAACAATAATATTCTTAAAACTTTCGGTGTCTGTGATGTCATAAATGAAATAACCCCTGGTATAACTAGTACCTGATAACCTCAATAATGAAAGAAGTTATAATTTTTTTTTTTCAATTCGTAAACAGTTTTATATACAATTCTACTTTGTATACATACTGTCAATAGAATGCAAAATCATCAAACATAGGGAGGGGGGGGGATGTGTGTATGTTCTGCTCAATAAAATAATAAAACATTCTCAGACATGAAATGTTATTTGAATACACTTCAAGAACCCTTGCTTAAGTATTTATTAAGATTTTACATTTTATTTTGAAACTGTTTTAGGTCTCCTCCTGCCTCCTTAAAAAAACTGGATTATCTTATTTAATAGCTTTGATATTGTACTGATTATGACAGTAGTTTTGCATAATTATGAGTACCCTGTATAAAACTGATTTGTTTTTGTTTAGAAGCAGTTTTTAAAAAAGACTTTAAAAATGTATAACTCGTAGTGATGTCTTAATACAGCAACAGCAACTGCAAACTGCAACTTCCAAACTATGCATTACAGGATGATTGGTCAGACCTTCAAATATGTATAGTTTTTTTCTGCTTATAGAAGACAAGTTAAAACTTTAAGGCTGTTCTCAAGTGCTCTGCTTTAACAATCGCAAAATGTGACACATTTACAAATTCATTTTTTAATGGAAAGATATAAAATTGGAAGGATGACTATGAAATCGATTTAGAATCGAATTGTTTTCCATTTTATAATAATTAAATTATCTATCAAGTTATAAGTGATTTTGATTACATGATCACACATTGTTCTCCCTTTGTTGACTGGTTTTTCTGCTTTCATTAGGAAATGTGGTTCAAAATACCAACTTTGACAACTTGTTCCGAAAAATCACTAGCTTTGCAAAAAAAAAAAAAAAGTGCAATTAGATATTTTTTTTTAACACCTGCTTGTTTCATGCATTTCTGAACAAAAATAAATTCAAACTTATGTCACAAAGTTGTCCTTTTTGATTTTAGAACACATTTTAAGTAAATTTTAAAAGTGTTTTTATGCTTAACATTGTGTAGAATGGCTTCAAACTGAAATTTAGATAACCTGATACTCTTTTGTTAGCATAAAACAATGTCATAAATCGCATGCATTTTAAACTGATTTTAATGCTGTACAGTAGAATCCTTCAAATCTGCAACTCTTCTAAAATCTATACATAATTTACAGATGTAAGCAATGAAACATTCAGTTCAGATATAGGAGGGGGGGTGGGGGGTGGAATGACTTTTACTTACCCATCATACGTAGTATAGGGTAAATATTGCAATCGTTTTGAAAATTGAAAAAAAAAATTGACGGATTTACACGTTTCAGATACTGGAGATTATGAAAAACACATTTTTAGAAAAAAAATTTGCTGTCCGTTTATTTGTGTGTCTGTCTGTCTGTAATCGCTCTATCTCCTGAACAAATTGAGATAGAGACTTGAAACTTTGTATGTGCTTAGTATGTAAGAATGGGATGAAGCCTATTTAATATCAATAACCTCGATTATTCGGAACTATTTTTTTCGGACTCTCGAAAAATTCGTTCTGATGAAAGGTATAAAAATTTTTTCGAAATGTTTTATTTTAAGGAGTGGATGTAAAAGGCAATAAAATAACACAAATTTTGCATCAAGAATGAACTCGATCGGATTATTAGTTGCCGAGATATATGCAACCCTGTTTTCCACATTTTTCGAATTTTCATGACCCTGTATTTCATCCAAATTTCAATTCAAAGATATATTTTGATTAGAAATGAGACGCTTAATCCGAGGCTGTAAATTTTTAGGTAATATAATTATTATTTTTGGAGTTAAAAGAATGTTTCTTTTACGCAATCCGGTACTGCTTGAATATTTTGGCGTTTTATATAATTTGTCGAAATCGGCTCATTAGCAATTCATTGATAGAGCATTACTATGTATATTAAAACTATTTAAATATGTGTTTAAATTTTATTTTGGAATTGCAATGCATTCTATAAATAGTTTACATGCGTTTTATTTTCATATTTTATATTATGCATATCTATGATGGGTAAGTATTAAAGTGGTTCCCCAACGACTAGTTTTAATCTATATTGATTCCATTCCATATGTATTTTAATTTGTAATTTTTGTAAATATTACTGAATTTGTTTTTTCATAAAGAAGAATAAATTTGTTTCTGAAAATATTAAAGATACTGCTGATATCACTAGTAATCATAAACTTTTTTGATTTTCAAGTCTGGCTAAATCTGAAATAAAACTTTCTTATTTTATGATTTTGATGTGTATTAATAATGTATACCTTTATATGAGACAAGTTCATTGAATAATTTAAGAAAAATACATTTAATCTTTATAATGAATATTAAATCATATGTTATTATTAACTTGACCTTTGTTTTCAATATATTAATCAGTTAAAAAATTATCTAAATTTTTATTTTATTATTTATTTTAATATTTTATTATATTGTAAGCATTCATTATAGTTTTGATTGCATTATTGATTGCATTATTAATTGCATTCAAATTACTGTTTAAAAATGTAAACAAAGCAATGACCAGAAATCTGCAAAAATCTAAATCCACCAAATCTCTGGTCCCGAGCTGTGTGGATATGAGAGAGTGTATTGTATAAGTTTTTTGTTAACTATTGCTATTCTCGTGTATGCTTTCTGCAGAAGTTCATTTTTTCTTCTGATATGATTATACAGAAATCTCTAATACTTCCATAGATCGGTCATGGAAAAATTTGAGTAACAAACTTTGGGAATAGCTGTTTTAATAATAGTTATCTAGAAATACTACATAGGAATGTTTACATTTTGGAAATATTTTTTAATATTTCCAAATTTTAATTTATTTATCGAATATAAGTGAAATGCATCTAATACTGAAAATATTTGCAATAATGTAATATTTAAAAGAAATTTGGATCCAATTTGAGAAAATTTTAATATTGCATTTTTTTTTTAATCTTTTTTTTTCTGCTTTAGGTACTTACAGTGCAAACTTGTTAAGTATAAATGCCAGTATTAGTTTATTTTTAGAAACAGTGTAACAATTTCCTTTTAAATGGTGAATTTCTCAAGGCATGGGAACAACCTCAATAAGAGCCTAATATTACAAGAACAGTTAGACCAAGAACATTACTAGAATATTTTCCTATGTCTGTAACTTTTTCTAAGTGATCTCGATACAGATGTTCTTTCTAGTACTAAGAAGAGCTGCATACAAAAGGTCTTAATATTGCATCTTGCAAGGAGGGGAAAAAAAGCTTTGTTGAAGATGACCACTGTGGTCAAAATATCACCTTGATGAAATGTACAGTACAACAGGGCCGTAGCTAGAAGTGAGCAATAGGGGAGGCTCATATATTTTCTCTCTCTCTCTCTCTGACACAAAAAGATAAATGAGTGCATATTCACATCGTAAGTTAAGTACTATGTTTCTTATTAAACTGTTATAATAACTTCATTGTATGCTTAGAAATGTATGTGATGATGAAAATTTTGAATATATAACAGGTACAAAATTAAACATGTTAGCTTCATAAGGAATAAATAGGATGGGGAAGAGTTGAAATCCTTATTTTAGATACAATTTAGTAATTCTGCAAAATTGCGAAAAGGTTTCAAAACTAAATTATATTTTTGAACAGAAATTCATTTGAATTTTCGGAACAGAAATTCGTTTAGTGACCTTAGAATCTTTTCCAGGGGGAGCTCAAAAATATTTTAGGGGGGGGGGGGGGCTGAGCCTCCCATGGTGTCCCCTTAGCTACAGGCCTGCAGTACAATTTCATTTTCTCCTTTGAGATCCAGTAATAGGTCTGATTATTGGTGACATCACTTTTTTACAATTTGAGTGCCTGAGAAAGACTCCTTCTCCTCCAAAATAATAATAATAATGATAAAACAAAATAACTAAAAATAAAATCCAGTTGGATAGGAATAGAGGGAGATTAAAAAGGGAGTTCCAAAAGACTCTGATGGTCGAACATCTCCTGGATCTAGTGAAGGATGCAGCTGTTGATGTCAGAATACAGAAACTTCTTTGAGAGTGTATCTCAGGAGCTTTACACAAAGTGTCCACTAAAGTACGAGAAGAGAGTGTAATGCACCATCCTATATTTAAAAAGTCTATTCAGAGAAACATTAAACATCTAGACAATTTTTAGCTTAAACATATAAAAAAAAATTTTAAAACCTGATAATAAAATGTCAGTAAACCTACAATTCAACAATATAATGTAAATAGCACTTCTTTTGCTTTTTATTTGAGAGTTTAATTTAGTGAATGAATTTTGAATTTATAATTTAAAAGCAAAGGTGTTTTTTGATACTATTATCAAACTAAAAATTTGATTGACACACTGCAGGCTTTTTACATCCTTAAATATTGTTTTTTAAAAAACAGTGAAATTGTCTTCATAAGAGGAGTTGAAATTTAAGTATTTTTTTAAGTTTGAATCTCAAAGGAAAGATCAGAGTTTACAGAATTACTTTGTCATTAATTTAATAATTACATGATTTAATAAATTGAAAATATCAAAAGAAAATAGGATAAACATTAGACACAATTTTCAAATGCATTTATTGCATAGTTTGCTTTTGCATATACTTATAGGTAACTAAATATCAATTAAAATTAATACGATTGGGATAAAGAATACTCATTATCAGTAAAACTGTTGCCTTCTTACCTCATTTTAAATATATGTTCAGATAGTGGATTTGAAAACTTTTGGAGGTAATTCAAATCTTTAAAAAATTGTAAAGATTTTTCATATGGCATAAAATAAGAGTCCAGATGTAAAGAAATCAATCTGGTTTACTTTTTATTGATATATCACAAATGAATCTCTCACTTCTATACAGAGATATTAATTGAAGACACTTACCTTAGCAATATTTCTATTACTTATACATAGAATCCATTTCTGTCTATAATAACTAACAGAAAACAACTATAATATGTAACAAAATATAATGACGCATTTCATTAATAAGTTTCAAAACTCAAGTTCATTTCTTATTTTTATTTATTTATTTTATTTTTTCTTTTTGGTAGCATCAACTTTATTATAAATGTTTTGTCTGGAAAAGAAATGTGTATCCAAACACTTTTTTTATTATTATTGTGTAATATTGGAATAAAAGTAATGTAATGTTTTTTAACATACTATTTGATGTTTATGAAAAATATTTTACTGAATATATGTATACTTGTACTGCCCCTTTTTCATATGCATAGAACCTAAAACATAGAATCTAAAACATATGCATAATCTAAAACATAGAACACTTTTTTTTTCCCCTGCAACATTTGCTTTACCTATTTTTCTTCTTTTGCAAAATTGTCCCTGAATAGAGTACAGTGATAAAAAGATTTCACGTTATTTTATTCCTGTGAGTTTTTCAGAAATTTCCCAAAGTTTTTTAGCTATTTTGTCATTTCTTGCAGTAGGCGATGTCCAACTAGGTGCGCAGTCTACAAAGTAAAGACCAGAAACATGTTTTACTTCATCAGCTACTGCCAAGTATATAGAAGTTTGTGCTCCTTCATTAGCAGTTTTGAAAAAAGGATAAACTATTGGTAACACTAAATATTTGATAAACCACCGTGCATTTCTGAAGATGCCAGTTCTTACGCCACCAGGATGAACCGCATTGACTGTAACACCAGTTCCTTCTAGTTTTTTTGCTAGTTCTCTAACAAAAAGTATGTTTGCCAGTTTTGTACTACAGTAAATCCAGTACGGATCCCTTGCATATTTTTCACAATTAAGATTTTCTAAATCCATTCTTGCCCATAGATGTGTGATAGAAGATACGACTATAATTCGAGAAGGTGCAGATTTTTTCAACAAATCTAGTAACAGGTGGTTTAGCAGGAAAGGCCCAAAGTGGTTTGTTGCAAACTGGAGTTCCAAATTGTCTTTCGTTAGATGTAAACCCGGTTTAGGAGTACATCCAGCATTATGTATTAAAACATCTAGTCTATCCAAACTTCTATTCATTTCTTTTGCAAAACATTTCACTGATTCTAATGAAGAGAGATCTAAATAATGTACAGAAACATTCTTATTTCCTGTAAAAGTAATAATATCCTTAATAGCCTTTTCTCCTTTTGCCATGTTACGGCAAGCCAAAATCACTGTTGCTTTTCTTTTTGCTAATTCTAATGCAGTTTCATATCCTATACCAGAGTTAGCTCCGGTTACAATCACAACTTTTCCTTCCATTTGATTCTTGTTTTTACATACTCCTTTGCAAGCATTTAAATATATTTTTAAAAATAAAAGAAATATCGCTGTAATCGGTAGAAGTATAAAAAAATCCATGACAGACTTCTTATTTACTATTTATGAAAACTTTTTTCGTAATATGCAGATCAAAGGAAAGAAATAGGAAAAATTTTAATTCCTAAATCTCTGGTGTACGTTATGTTCCAATAAGATCTGTCTTCGCGTGTCTGAAATGAAATAAGTTTTCCTCGTAAACGAATAGCTTTATACGTTAAGAATTCTCTTGCCTTTCTGAGCAAAAGTCAAAAATTGAATGGTGGCGGGAAAGACGTAAACAACTTTGCGGTCATTCGGATGTTGAACTTTGAGATCCTCCGCTCGAGAAGTCTGTGCCTCCGCTCGACAGATGGAATACTGAAAGAGAACAAGTGAATGACGGAAAAGCACTAGCGCGTTAAAAAGGAGAACAAATCGCACTGTGACTGATGTGTAAATTAGTCCATCAAAGAAAGTGATTCCATTTTTTACTTTTTTATTTAGCTACATAGTGAGATATGTTCCACATTTTGCAATGAAGAGGTTGCAAATGCAGTAGAATCTCGTTGTAATAAATACCACTTTACAGATATTTCCATTTAATAAATATTATTTGGATTTTTTTTTTTAACTTTGCTTTTACAAATATTTTCAGACTCATTTTAATAAAATTGCTAAATTCTCAAAAGTAATACTAATTTTATTTTAACGAACGATCTTAATCGAAAAACTAGAATTCTGAAAAATCTTTTTATTTTCACTACCACACGATCTTCTAATTTTTAGCGTATCTCTGGGCTGGTTTTCGGCCGATCGACAGTGTGAGATTGCTCTCAGGTGCGGATCTTTAAAATTAGGAAAGTTGCCTTTAGATCCATGAAAATTTTTCTGGTTAGCCTTTACAATCGTTTAAAACAATTTTGGAAATCCAAAGAATTTATTCTTGAATTATTCGAATTTAGCTATAAAATGCTGTACCTAATAACGAATTTTTAAGCTCCAACAATTCACATTTGGAATTAGATTTATATACAGTAAAACCTCTAAATAACGGACACCTCGGGAACGCAGAAATTGTCCGGTATTCGGAGGTGTCCGCTATTGGGAAAACCTCAGAGATTCAAAAAGTGCTAAGAAATGCTTTATGTTTCATTAATTTACTTTTATATGTCCTAAAACCTCTATTATATAATTAATCAGAAATTTAAAATATTTTTTAATCAATAAAATTGAAATAAATTTGTGCACACTTTTATAAACTGTTTATTATATTCTCGTGAAATAATCGGTTACAAAAGTTTACTTTTGCTTGCGATTACATGTAATTTATTTTTCTATGTGACGTTACTGCACATTATAAAGTTCCAGGCAGGAAGGGATAGATTGCACTTTTTGACCTTTAAAAGCATAAAATCTCAAAATATTCTTTGGTGACATTTCAATGCTCTGGGAGATATTCCTCCCGGGCAACACCCTGAATTTAGCACTGAACGTGTGGGGAAGGGGAGATTTTCCCCAGCTCTTTATCTACATTTATCTGTGATCACAAAATTTGTGACACGTTGTCCTGATAAATTCAGAGGCCTTTTTTGCCTTTTTTTCATTTTTTTAAATCTCTTTAAAACATACTTTTTCATCCTTTAAAGCCGAATAAAGTGTCCGCTATTCGGAATGTCCGTTATTCAGAAGTTAAACATAAAAAAATTTAGGTTTTGGGAGTGGGGATTGGAAAACTGTCCGTTAAATAGAGGTGTCCGCTATTCGGGAGTGTCCGTTATGGAGGTTTCACTGTATATATACACACATACAGTACAGGGTTCTGCCCCCTACTTGCTACTCTTGCTGGAGATCTGAATCTGCACACGCCGGGCCCGGGCCGAGGCTTTACTTTTTTTCTGAAGACTCGGGCCGGGCCTAATCACTAATCTTTCTGGGCCGGGCTCGAACCTTACTTTTTACCTGAAGGGCCGGGCCCCGGGCCTAACTTATTTTTTCCATACGAAGCAGAGCTGATTTCATTTTTTCTAGTCTTCACGGACCAAAATATTCAGCCCCGATTGAATCTTCCCGTATGAAAATCATTTTCTCGACGTGGCCAAGTCTGTTCAAAAATCAGAAAAATTTGGCTTGGTCCAAAAATTTTTGCAATAAAAGCATTACTTTTAAATCGCCATTATTCTACAATTAAACATTAAAATTTATTCCTTTTAAAGAAACGTAGATTTCTTGGCTTATTAAATTAGTTAAACGCGTGTAAAAAAACCTGCCTAAGACAGAATCTTTTTCTTAAATTGATAATTTCTTTTAAACTTTTTTAAACTGTTCATCCATGCAAAATGTATACAATAATACGCCAAAAAAATTAAATAAATAAATAAAATAATATATATATATATAAACAGTGGCGGTCAAAAGTTTCCGGCCACTTAGTTTTTTTTTTTATTTATTTACCAAAAGGTTTCAGCAAAGAAGAAGGACAGTTGCTTTAAAAGTTAAGAATATGTAAATGATCTCTGACCACGTGATCATTCTAATTGAATATTGAAGATGCTTCATGCAAAGGGGTAGAATTTGAAGTTCGCGTGTGCAAAAGTTTCCGGCCACTCATCATTCCTTAGTTTTTTTTCTATCGGTAAAGTGTTTTTTGGTCACGTTTGTGAATGAATCAACGTGAATGGCATAGTTTAATGTCAAAATTGAAAAGTTCAACAATTATTGCTCGTAAATGAGTGATTAGTTTGATATTAAGTGAGTGATAAAAGACTATTCTTCTCGAGATATTGCGGCAAAGTTATCGATTGGTAAATCGACTGTAAACGATATTTAAAAATTATATAAAGATAATAATGGCCTTCAGAACTTTCTGAGGTCTGGGAAACCCCGGAAAATGACTATTCTTCTGGACAGAATTATCAGGAGATAAACATTTGATGATCCACATAAACATTTCATTGCAATATCCCGCGATATACGGAATGAAAATATTGCCAAAATAAATCGTTCTACCAAGTCCAGATGCTGACGGGATGTGGAACTTTATGGAAAGGTTGGCGTTCAAAAATTTTTCATAGGTAAAAAAAAAATCGACGTACCCGACTGGCGTTTTCCAAAAAACACAAAGTCTGGTCAAGTGAAAACTGGACAAAAATACGATTTTTCCATCAATTTAATTTCAAACTTTTTTGGCAGTGATGGTAGACACTACGTCCGATGACCTAACAACAAAAGATTTTATTCGACCTATGTTATTCCTACATTGAAGCAAGGCAGAGGACACGTTATGCTGTGGGAAGTATTTTCTTTAAAAAGTGTCGGTCCGTTACTTGAAATCCACGGCAAGATGAATGATGCAATGTATAAGGATATCTTGCAAGAATATTTGCTTCGTTATTAGAGGGAAAATTGCGGTCGTAACTATTTTTTTTAATGTGATAACGACTTATATAGTGGCGCGGCCAGAATTCGGCTCTGGGGGGGGGGGGATAGAGTTGCTTCAGGGGTGATTCTGGTTGAATTTTTTTTTCGGAAATCGGCGGGGGGGGGATCCGCGAGTTACCCCCCCCTACGAAGGGGGTTTATCCGCGGTCTTCAGACGAAATGGGCGTTTTCATGCGACCTTCAGACGAAATCAGCGATTTATTTGCGATATTTTAGCAAAACCGGTGGTTTTTCCGCGATCTTTTGACGAAATCGGCGTTTTTCCGCGACTTCTAAACGAAATTAGTGATTTATCTGCGATATTTTAGCAAAAGCGGCGATTTATTGCGATATTTTGTTGAAATCGGCGGTTTTTCCGCGATCCTTTGACGAAATCGATGTTTTTCAGTGTTTTTTTTTTTTTTTATGAAACCGGCGTTTTTTTCGATGATCTTTAGACAAAATTTGCAATTTTACGCGATCATTTTTTGAAAACGGCGCTTTATCCCCGCGGTCTTTCGACGAAATCGGCGTTTTTTCCGTGATCTATTGATGAAAGCGGCCTTTTTTTCAATGATCTTTTGACAAAATATTTTTAAGCAATCTTTTATCGAAAACGGCGTTTTTTCCGATTTTTTAACCAAATCGGCATTATATCAGAAATCTTTAGACGAAATCGACGTTTTCCCGCGGTCTTCAGACGAAATCAGCGTTTTATCTGCGATATTTGGCGAAATGGCCGTTTTTTCCGCGATCCGCACAGGAAATTCGCGATTTTCGGCGATCTTTTGACAAAGTTCGTTGACAAAAACATTGACGAAATTGTCTTTTTTTTCACGAAATATTGACGAAATGTGTGCTTTTTCGGCGATCCTTTCACGAAATTTGCATTTCTCCGCGATTGTTTTATCCGCGCTCAAAACCGTACAAGTTGTCAATTATGCGGAACTGATAACCCAATTTCAAATTTTCGGAAGAGGATGCCTTAAATTTTCGAACGAGAATCACCCCCAAGTTGCTTATAGATAAACAAAATCTCCATCTTTTTTTTTTTTTTTTTTTTTTTTTAAATAAATAAATTAGTTAACGAGTTATAAGCGATTTTGATTGCATGGCAACCATTTTTTCTCCTTTTTGTTGCTACTACGTCGTAAATTCGTTTCAAATCATCCACTGTGAGACTCGTCTTCTGAAAGATCTTATCAAAGAATGAAGAACATTTCTCTGTTACATAGCTTTTTAATCATGATATCTACTTGCCTGAATCTAGGAAAAATAGCTATCGGAAAAAAGTGACAAACTACAAAAGCGGAAAAAAATGACACGGAAAAATTTACCGGAAAAAAGGCACATGATAAACATGTTACTGGAAAAAAAGTGATAAGGAATTGATTTTGGGGATTTATTGGTAAAGTATGAAAGGGGGGGGGGGGGTCGGGGGTCGGCTCTTAATTTAAGTGAATGATTTTTTCATGCTGAATTAACTGTTTTGGTTCAATTTTTGGATATGTGTTCATACTGAAAAGACGCTTGCCTGATTAGTTTTGGGAACGGACGATTACCCCCCCCCCCCTCCGCCCTAAATAAGATGAATGGTTTTTTAAGCAGAATTATCCAACGTGTGCCAAATTTTGGATATAGGTTTTTTTCTGATAAGGCCTATATATAGTATTGTGGTGTAGCGCCCTAAGTTGGTTTATTTGTTAAATTCATCAATAACACATTTTTAATTCCTCAAGTTCTTTATTAGAACCATAGATCAGTTATTATTATTAATAATTATTATAAATAATTATTATAAATAAAACGACATTACAACTACATAGGAGCCACACTCAAATATTACATTTCGCTTCCCTCTCGGTGCTCAATAATCCCAGTGTCCCCCTCAGCTCATTGCCACTAGACCAGTGCAATTATTTTCTAGGCATGTCCCTTGAGGTCAATATCACCTATTCTTCTCAGCTTTTGAATGAAGATACTTTCACCTCTACATACCTTTTCACAATAAGACTTCGCTATCTATCTTCTGTTACGATTAAAGTTGTCAGTATGCCGTCAGAGTATATAATGCCTGAAGAATTTCGTTAATTTAATGGTTAAATATAGAGCATGCATTGGGGGATAACCTCTCTTAAATTAAATAAATGGCTTTTTACGCAGAATTATCCGATTTGCTTCAAATTTTGAATGTAAGTTCATTAAGAAATTAAGATAAGGGGTATCCCTGATTAGATGGGGTTATGGGATTCTTTTGCTAATTAAAAAGGGGGCCGCGAATATCCCCCCCTTAAATAAATTGTTTTTTATGCACAATTATCCGGTGTATTTCAAATTTTGGCTATAGTTTCTTTCTCATAAAGTGAATCTCTGAATAGTTTTAAGCGTTTGTTTATATATCCTCAATAGCTGTTTGTATTTAAAACTGTGATTTATGTTTCTGCATAGCATTTTTCAGTATTCTATAAATATCGTAACAAAGAAAAACATATCCTGTTTTTCTTAAAATCGTTTTTTTATTTAAATCTGTTTTTATTTTTTTAAGCGTTCAAACCTGAAGATCTCTCAAGAACTACAGGTTTTTAAACAATTAACTTTCTAATTACTAACATAAGCTAGTAATAAAAAAAATATTTTTATTACTACAAATTAATGAATTTACTAGTTCATTCGTTCGTGACAAACAACATAGTTTGTACATTAAAATTTTCTAACATATATATTTTTTTATGTTTTATATTATATTTTGTGATGTGTAATATGGGACATTAATTAGTAAAAATCCAGTTTTAAATGATAAATATTTGGCGTAAATTAAAATGACAATTGCAGCAAATAATTTAGTATATTACTTTTTTCACAAATAAAATAAAATAAATAAATAAACCGGTTTTAAATGCAAAATGAATGGAAGTTAATCATTATAAGAAACTAGTTGGATGTGCCAATCCCAAAACTTTCTTCTATCTCATACGTACATTTTAATATAAAAAAAATAGTTACTCATTTTAATGCTTTAATAATTTTAATTCAATACCGTCTCTACACGAGCCGATGGACTATAGAATGATAGACAGATTTTTTTTTCAAATTCAGGGAGGATCTACTTGCCTTACCAAAAAATAATCATATACAAAAAAATTAGTTCAGTTCTATAACTAACTACATACAATTTATGCGGTGCAATATTGAATATGACATAAAATTCGCTATTGCAGCGCCCCCTTCCGGCGGATTTTTTTCAGATTCATGGCGATCCAACTAGCCATAGCCATACACTTACACAGAAAATTTTGTTCAATTCGTTGCATAACTTCATGTACTTTTGATCGGTAAAATATTGAAAATGGCACAAACATCGCGATTGCAGCGCCCCCTTCCGATGGATTATTTTCAAATTCAGGGAGGACCAACAGGCCATAGTCATACACATGCACAAAAAATTTGGTTCCATTCGATGCATAACTTCATGTACTTTTGGTCGGTACAATATTGAAAATGGCACAAAAATCGCGATTGCAGCGCCCCCTTCCGACAAATTTTTTTCAAATTCAGAGAGGACCAACTAGCCATAGTCATACACATACACAAAAAATTTGGTTCAATTCGATGCATAACTTCATACACTTTTGACCGGTACAATATTGAAAATGGCACAAAAATCGCGATTACAGCGCCCCCTTCCGGCGGATTATTTTCAAATTCAGAGGGGACCAACTAGCCATAGTCATACACTTACACAAAAAATTTGATTAAATTCGATGCATAACTTCATACACTTTTGACCGGTACAATATTGAAAATGGCACAAAAATCGCGATTACAGCGCCCCCTTCCGGCGGATTATTTTCAAATTCAGAGGGGACCAACTAGCCATAGTCATACACTTACACAAAAAATTTGATTAAATTCGATGCATAACTTCATATACTTTTGGTCGGTACAATATTGAAAATGGCACAAAAATCGCGATTACAGCGCCCCCTTCCGGCGGATTATTTTCAAATTCAGAGGGGACCAACTAGCCATAGTCATACACTTACACAAAAAATTTGATTAAATTCGATGCATAACTTCATATACTTTTGGTCGGTACAATATTGAAAATGGCACAAAAATCGCGATTGCAGCGCCCCCTTGCGGCGGAATATTTCAAAAATGAAGGAAGACCTGCTTGCCCCAGCCAAAAACATTCACAAAAAATTTGGTTCAATTCTATTCATAACTTCATACACTTTTTGATGGTAGAATGGCGACATACACACAGACAGACACACAGACACACGGACAGACAGACACTTTGTAAAAACATGTTTTTTGGAATCTCTGACCCCTAAAACGTGTAAATCCGTCGAAAACCGGAAGTCGAAAAAAATTTCGATTACAATACTTTCTTCTATTGAAGATAGAAGAAAGTAAAAAGGTAAAATATGTTATAATCATTTCTGACATGATAGTTTTCAATCATTAAATTAAAAAATAAAGAAAAATTGTTTTCATTTGTTATTACTTTCTTCTATCTTCAATAGAAGAAAGTATTGTAATCGAAATTTTTTCGACTTCCGGTTTTCGATGGATTTACACGTTTTAGGGGTCAGAGATTCCAAAAAACGTGTTTTTACAAAATGTCTGTCTGTCCGTGTGTCTGTGTGTGTGTCTGTGTGTATGTGTGTGTGTGTGTCTGTGTGTCTGTATGTCGCCATTCTACCATCAAAAAGTGTATGAAGTTATGCATAGAATTGAACCAAATTTTTTGTGAATGTTTTTGGCTGTGGCAAGCAGGTCCTCCTTCAGTTTTGAAATATTCCGCCGGAAGGGGGCGCTGCAATCGCGATTTTTGTGCCATTTTCAATATTGTACCGACCAAAAGTATATGAAGTTATGCATCGAATTGAACCAAATTTTTTGTGTATGTGTATGACTATGGCTAGTTGGTCCTCCCTGAATTTGAAAAAAATCCGCCGGAAGGGGGCGCCGCAATCTCGATTTTTGTGCCATTTTTCAATATTATACCGACCAAAAGTACATGAAGTTATACATCGAATTGAACGAAATTTTTTGTGTAAGTGTATGGTTATGGCTAGTTGGATCGCCCTGAATCTGAAAAAAATCCGTCGGAAGGGGGCGCTGCAATACCGAATTTTATGCTATTTTCAATATTGCGCCACATATAAGTGTATGAAGTTAGTTCTAGAACTGACTAAACATTTTGTATATGATTATTTTTTGGTAAGGCAAATATGTTCTCCCTGAATTTGAAAAAAAAAATCTGCTTATCATTCTAATGTCCATCGGCTCGTGCAGAGACGGAAATTCGTTTTTACTCCGATTAATTGATTGAAGCAAGAATTTAAGATGAAAATCAAATTTGGTAAGGTATTGAATTAAAATTATTAAAGCATTAAAATGAATAACTATTTTTTTAATATTAAAATGTATCTATGAGATAGAAGAAAGTTTTGGGATTGGCACATCCAACTAGTTTGCGTTCAGTTTCATTCAACTCATTTTTACTTTCTTCTATCTTCAATAGAAGAAAGTATTGTAATCGAAATTTTTTTCGACTTCCGGTTTTCGACGGATTTACACGTTTTAGGGGTCAGAGATTCCAAAAAACATGTTTTTACAAAATGTCTGTCTGTCCGTGTGTCTGTGTGTCTGTCTGTGTGTATGTCGCCATTCTACCATCAAAAAGTGTATGAAGTTATGAATAGAATTGAACCAAATTTTTTGTGAATGTTTTTGGCTGGGGCAAGCAGGTCTTCCTTCATTTTTGAAATATTCCGCCGCAAGGGGGCGCTGCAATCGCGATTTTTGTGCCATTTTCAATATTGTACCGACCAAAAGTATATGAAGTTATGCATCGAATTTAATCAAATTTTTTGTGTAAGTGTATGACTATGGCTAGTTGGTCCCCTCTGAATTTGAAAATAATCCGCCGGAAGGGGGCGCTGTAATCGCGATTTTTGTGCCATTTTCAATATTGTACCGACCAAAAGTATATGAAGTTATGCATCGAATTTAATCAAATTTTTTGTGTAAGTGTATGACTATGGCTAGTTGGTCCCCTCTGAATTTGAAAATAATCCGCCGGAAGGGGGCGCTGTAATCGCGATTTTTGTGCCATTTTCAATATTGTACCGACCAAAAGTACATGAAGTTATGCATCGAATGGAACCAAATTTTTTGTGCATGTGTATGACTATGGCCTGTTGGTCCTCCCTGAATTTGAAAATAATCCATCGGAAGGGGGCGCTGCAATCGCGATGTTTGTGCCATTTTCAATATTTTACCGATCAAAAGTACATGAAGTTATGCAACGAATTGAACAAAATTTTCTGTGTAAGTGTATGGCTATGGCTAGTTGGATCGCCATGAATCTGAAAAAAATCCGCCGGAAGGGGGCGCTGCAATAGCGAATTTTATGTCATATTCAATATTGCACCGCATAAAAGTGTATGTAGTTAGTTATAGAACTGAACTAATTTTTTTGTATATGATTATTTTTTGGTAAGGCAAGTAGATCCTCCCTGAATTTGAAAAAAAATCTGTCTATCATTCTATAGTCCATCGGCTCGTGTAGAGACGGTATTGAATTAAAATTATTAAAGCATTAAAATGAGTAACTATTTTTTTTATATTAAAATGTACGTATGAGATAGAAGAAAGTTTTGGGATTGGCACATCCAACTAGTTTTATGTTACTTGAATATTTTTGCGGCAAACCTTTACCGGGAAATCCCCTGATCGACAAATTTCCTAAGAGACTAGCCGCCCGCGATATCTACCGGACATCCCCCTCCGTCGAATGGGGAAAGCAAGCTTCTTTCCCCGAAAGGGTTTCCTGAATGGACTGCTGCATCCCTCCCTATTTTAACTATATTCATTAGCTTATACGCCATCCAAAATTTGAAGCAAATCGGATAATTCTGCGTAAAAAGCCCTTTATGTAATTTAAGTGGGGGTTATCCCCAGTTTCCCCTCTCTATACTTAGTCATTAAGCCCTTAAAATTATTTAGGGATTCACTTTATGAGAAAAAACTTATATCAAAAATTTGAAATACATCGCAAAATTATACATAAAAACAATTTATCTAATTTAAGGGGGGAGGGGATAATCGTCCGTTTCCCTATTTATACTCAGCAAAAGAACCTCATAAATAATCCGGGATACACCTTATCATAAAGAACCTACATCCAAAATTTGAAGCAAATCGGATAATTCTGCATAAAAAGCAATTTATTTAATTTAAGGGGGAGTGGGTTATCCTCTGTTTTTGCTTTTATACTTAGCCATTAAACCCTTAAAACTATTCAGCGATTCACCTTATCAGAAAGAACCTATATTTAAAATTTGAAATACATCGGATAATTCTGCATAAAAACTGATTTATCTAATTTGAGGCGGAAGTAATTGCTTGTCCTCCCCCTTTATAATAAGGAAAAGAACCCCTTAACTAATCCGAGATACGTTTTATCATAATGAACCTATGTCCAAAATTCGAAGCAAATCGAATAATTCTGCGTAAAAAGTTATTTATTTAATTTAAGAGGGATTATCCCCGTCCCCCTCCCCTTTATACTTAGTCATTAAACTCTTAAAACTATTCAGGGATTCACCTTATCAGAAAGAATCTATATCTAAAATTTGAAATACATCGGATAAATTTACTTAAAAACCAATCTATCTAATTAGTGGGAGGGGAGTTGTAATTGACCATCCTCCCTTTATAATAAACAAAAGAACTCTATAACTAATCAGAGATACGTCTTATCATAAGGAACTTATGTCCGAAATTCCAAGCAAATCGGATAAATCTGCGTAAAAACTATTAATTTAATTTGAGAAGTTACGGATGGGGGGGGGGGGTATCATATTCCTAAAACTGAACCAAAACAGTTAATTCAGCACGAAAAATCCATTTACTTAAATTAAGAGCCTCCCCCTGATACCCCCTAAATACTTAACCAATGAATTCTCAAAATCAATAATAAATTCCCAAAATCAATTCCTTGTCCCTTTTTTTTTCAGTAACTTCATTTCCGCTTTTGTAGTTTGTCACTTTTTTTCGGATAACTGTTTTTCCGGTAACTTTATTTCCATTTACCGACTTGCCTATTTCGGGCGTTTTTTAAATAAGAATTAATATTAGTAAAAAAAAATTGTCTGAAAGTAGTCCCTTTAAAGTAGTAGTAAGTAGAAAGTAGATAGAAATTTGGCGTCCCCCTAAATCTCTGCACCCAGGGCGACCGCCCTCTTCCCCCCTTTCGCACGGCGCTGTTAATATCTTTCCAGAGACATAAATATAAACGAATTATATAGTTTCCAAACATACCTGGATTTTAAAAATTGATCTCTTATATCCATCTTTTTCATAATTTTCTTCTCTGAAGAGGATTTAATATCCATAGCGAAACGCACAATAAAAGAAACCTTTGCACTACACCAACAACAGAATGTTTGTGGAATTAAGCCTATCCTTCAAAGCATGCGTTATTGTGTTTTTCCTTGAATTCGAGAGTCCAGTCCGGTTTCCAAAAAAGAGCAAGAAACAGATGTAACTAATTAAGACCCCCCCCTCCCCCCCAATGGTGCAGTATTGAAAAACCCGAGACGGCATTGGCAGTGACAGGAAATGACCATTCCTTTTAGCCTTCGGCTGATTTCCAATAGTATTATGAATGCCGGCCTTTTCCGAAATGGGTGACCAGTTTTCGATACTGATACCGTTACTATGTGCTTTCGCCATTTTTTAAAGAAAATACATTACTGCCGCTTATACGAGTCAAATTTTTTAATAAAATTTGATTCAATAAAGCGGCAGATTTCGAGAACAAAACAAATAAAATTCTAACTTTAGTTTTATTTTTTATGATTCGGCTCATAAAAATGGAAATTTCTGTATTTTTGTCATGGCTCTGGGGGGGGGGGGGGTAACCCCCACCCCTCCCCCTCCTCCTCGCTGCGCCACTGACTTATAGAATGTATGCAAGACTCGAAAAGTAGTGGCTTTCGCACAAAAAAATTCACTTTTGAAATGGTCAACCCGAGCGTGCGATATAAATCCAATAGAAAATCTTTGGAAAGAAGTTGGTAAACGTGTACGGAGCTATAAATATTTCAACTCAGCCGAAATTTCCAAAAAATTGCAAGAATGTGGAAAAAACGTATCATTGACGATCTTTAACCGCTGATTGTATGAATGTCACGTTGCTGCACCGTGATACTTATTACTAAAAGTATATTGATAAAATACTAATTGTAAATGTTGTTGATCACTGTAATTTTCTGTTACAATACTATTTTTTTTCCCAAACTTGCGAAGGTGGCCGGAAATTTTTGAGAACATGCGTTTTCCTCTGTACATAATTTTGTCAACTAAATTTATTGATATTTATATGTTATTGCATAGGTAAGTTCCCAACTAATATGTCGATAAAATGTATAAGTATCACTTTGAGATTCCTTTTCATATGGAAATATTTATAAATTATAAAAAAATTTTCTACTGTCCGGAAATTTTTGACCGCAACTGTATATATATATATATAACATTTACACCTACTAAAAAAAGAACTTGTCCATAACGTTTTTTTTTTTTTTTTTTCTATGCGATATTGTCCTATAATATTTTAGTTTTACCAGATACCTTTATTTAGATTTCTATGTCTCTATTTCATAGAATATTGATCAATAATATTAATGGTAACTGAAACATTTACATGCAACAAACAGGGGTTCATTAAAAACCTAAATATCGCAGTTTACGACACTTCTGCATAAATAAAGATTATAAACATCGAAAGAAAAAAAAAGACAAATTTTTTCGTCAGAATTTTTCCGTAAGAGTAAAAATCTATGTTCTGTTGTTCTGTAGAAACTCATTCCGTCCGGGCCGGATTCGGGCAGAAATTTTGACATTTTTCCGGGCCAAGCCGAGTTCGTGCAGTGTTTTTAGCTATTATATTGGACCCGGCCACTAAATTTTTCTCTACGGGTCGGGACGAAATTTTAACTTTTACAACGGTCCGGGTCGGGTTCGGGCCTGAAAATTTCGGCTCGTGCAAATTTTTAACTCTTGCTAAACCCCAGTCAGACACCGCAAGCTTTAAAAATACGCCAATTTGTTATGTTTTAATTTTAAAATGATTACGGTAGAATTGATTATAAATAAACGATGAGTGGCGTAATCGAGTTGCTGTTCATTTTGTTTTTTCATTGAGGAATTTTCCGATTTTTAGGTGTTATCAATTTGTTATTTGGCAGTTTTTCTGACTCATTTTTAAGCATAAAAGTATAAAATTCGCAGGCTTTACTATTAAAGCGCTTTAAATCGAATAGCATTTCCCACTTTTCGATGAATTACTTATTGAGTTAATAATGGAGTTTTGTCAATTGACAATTTTTTTTAATACTTTCTCACACTGCTGCTTCGAGAATTCGGTTCAAAACACCCAGTCAGTGTTGAATTAAGGGGCTGTCCCGTGTGACATCCCTCCCCCCCCCCCGAGCAATGAAATATCACCCCCGGTGCTACAGAAGTCCTTCCCGGAGGAAAGTGTCTGAAATCAACACTGCAACCTTTTTGCCGGTATTTTAGGGAAGATCATCTATTTTTACCAAAAATGTAAAGCGCAATTCAATTACCCAGTTTCTAAATAACAATTGCCAGTTCATGCATTTCCAGGATCTAACTTATGTGGTACTACCCCCCCCCCCCCCCCTCCATAAGTGTAATTAGGATTTTCACTAAAAAGTGCCAAATGATTAAAATTAGCCAAGAGGGATAAAAATTTATAGATTTTCAAACATTTAGGAAGGTAAGAGTGGTGCTTTTCCCTCTCTTCCAGTATTCCATTCATCTATGCGAAAAACAAACTACATTAGAAAATCAATGAGTGGAGTTTTATTATAACAACTTAGTTTGTCGGACGCTCCTCTCAGTCCACCAAACTTAGAAGAATGTCCTAGGTAGTTTAAGCTGCCACCACCGATATTAATGGGTGATATCGGTCACCTGCTGTGAGGATTGGGTAAAATAACACTGACGCTGTTAATGAACTGAACTAACAGTTTATTTAAGATATAGATATGTACACAAGAAACAATATTTACAACTATCTACAATTACAACTCGGATATAGATGATCCGGTTCAACATTAAATTAACTACACTAAACGTTGGTTGTGTACCGTTCAGCTTACACTTTCTTCCTCACACTCAACGCACGTTCGATACGCTTTATCAGAGATTACTGCAGAATCTCAATACACAAGGGTACTAGGCCTCACTTTTCGGCCTATAACACTATCCACCGGGACGCCTTGTCCCACGCTCAAAATATACACTATCCAACAGGACCACAAATCCTGAGCGACCTATCGGTCTCAACGCCAAGCGAGAACTGTCTCCAACCTCTCAGTCCAGAGTTGACCTTGTCAGAGATCTTCCTTCCCCCAGCAGGGCCTCTTAGAGTTCCTCCATTGGTTCAATTCCGCACTCCAACCTTGAGTCATGACATCTCCTGTTTACACATCACTCCAATAGCTAGATGACAGCTGAGGCACGCCCCGCGGCCATCACTTTCATTCATCAACGAGTGCGTCATCTGCACACCTGTGTCAACATCTGTCATTCGTTATTATAGAAAAGAAAGAAAGGTATTTCGAGCTTCACGGATACACAACCCACAATACATAAAATATTCAGATAAGGAAATGTTATTCCTTTCTAATTCAGGGCAGATGTCTTCTAGGAACCTGACACTATTGTTTTCAAAAGAAATTCTTTATTAACGTTTTCCTCGTAGCGTAACAAGTTAAAACCATTAAAAATGTCCAATTTGCGACATTTTGTTTTAGCCATCTTATAACGTACATAGATAAGCAAAGAAAAAAATTGCTAAGAGATACTTCTGTCAACCAATCTATCATATTTTTCTTCAATTATCCTGCTAGTATTTTTTCTTAAAATTGTGACTATCTTTTTGTGCTCCCTGTATACAGATGTGAATTACACAGAGTACAAAATTTAAACATATGTACAATACGTATGAAGTTTAGACTAGCCACTTTCATATTATTCACAAAAAAATTTCTGTCGATAGACAGGGAGCCCTCCCCCCCCCCTCCCCCATGAGCTTAGTCGGCCCCTGTGCGTTTCCGAACAAAAATGAATCCAAAAATTTGTCAGAAGGTAGCTCTCTTTTGGATATAAAAACAGCCTGAGGCTAAATCAATTGCTGTCATGAAAGCTAACGGCGACGGTTTTTCGCGATTGAACAGAATGCGTGTAATATGTATTAACCCTTTCCGGCGCGGACAAATTTTGTTAGTAAAATGAGAAATTATCGACTGACACCGGAATTTACAAACGACTTTTTAAGAAATCAAAAACTCCTTAATTTAAGCTTTTATTGTAAAAGCAACATTTTATTAAAATATTATTGGTGCCAATTGCAAGTTTGGAATTAAAATTAGGTGTGTCCAGAGCAGACACACTGCACCGGAAAGGGTTAAACAGCAGAAAATTAGCTTGTATAAAATGGCTAAATGAATAATGTCCCTGACAATACCGGAATTTTATAACGACGCTATAATAAAAGTGTTTCAAATAAGACATTCAGTGGTGTAGTCGTAAAAATAGCAGAGGGTATTATACCCTAGAGTTTATATACTATAGCTTTCTTGGGAAACAGAGGGTATACGGTATTCCTTTAAAAAATCCAGGAGGTATACGGTATGTACCCGCGTATACTCTACACTACATCCCTTAAAAAAATAACACAGAAGAAAAATGTTTTATTAACAAAAATATACCGATGAGACAGAATTAATGTTTTTCTAGCATAATGGCTAAGCAAATACAGGCTTTTGAATGCATGTCATTTGTAATCAATCTAAATATAAAGCTTTAAAAAATAAATCCATTCAATTTTTCAGTGAAAATTGACAGAGTTAGGTGTATGCAATTCATAACTGTTCTTCAATAATTATTTATTTATTGCACATCTTTACAGCTTCAGATAACTTAATGTAATCTCTCTTCTTTTTATGTTGAGATTTAAATAGAAAAGCCACAGTAATATTTTAAAGGGCTTCTTATCATTAATTTCAATAGACCAATTTCATTATCGATCTGATTATTGAAAACATGTGAAGTAAACAAATATTTAGCTGATCATCAGGAAAATGCAGGACATAAAGAACTCTTCCTCGCGATTAAATAGCTAATAACCATATCGATTTTTTAACGGTTCAAATCAACAACAGCTGCATCAACAATCAAAACAAAAATCTGTTATTAAGATTAAAAAATAAAAGTGCCCATTACAGTGGCTTAGCAACTCAAAAATCGTTGGGAGGGATTTAAGAGTCGTTTCCGCATTAATTGAACTTTTAGGATTATTGCTATCGATAACATACTTATGGGAACTAATCATATATAGTATTTCTGTCGTCAACTAAAACTAATACTGTTTTCTCAACTAACTGTACTAACTGTATTCTCAACTAATATGTAAGCACCGTAATGACAAGGGACTGTACATATGTAACGTTATAATTTTAGGGGCGGGGGCAGGGCGTCTAGCACTTGATATCGTACGATATCTCTAGGGTGAAGAGACGTCTTTTGAAATAATTTTTTATCAAACCAATTTTTTTTTCCTTTTTACTATTTTTTTTTTTTTTAATTTTTTCTTTGGAAAATTTTTCCTTTTTGCTATTTTTTTTTATTTATTTTTTACCATCAAAGTAATTTATAAAAAATTTCTTCATTCGTTATCGATTTTTATGAAAATACAAAGGTATTATTAAAACAATTAACCAATTATAAAATAATTTTATACCAAAATATGGAATTTCCCAATATTCGGCATTCCTATTCTTCTGCTGTATATGGATATAATGCATTGTTAGAGAAACTAGATTCAAAGTTGTTATGTTTGCTAGTTAAAAAAAGGATGAATGTTACTTACCTATTTTGTTGATAAGAAGTTCTTCTTACCCCTACCCGTCCGAGAGGCAAGTGCATAAAGGCAATGTTATTGTTGAATGCATTGTTTAACAAAAAGCTAAATTTTTAAATAGTAAGCAAATCCTTAAAGTATTATTTGCTATACAGTTATTCCATTTATAACAGTAATATTTTATTGATTTATTTTCATTTAAATCAATAAAATATGCGAATAATAAATGTATATCATTGCAAACACATAAAATAAAATAAAAAATGCACGTGGAAATTGAGGTACGTTCGTATATAACGAGGTTTTAAAAATATTCAGATCTTGGTGCAATAATATACAGTATAGTAACCGAAATCTTTTGCGTGTCCCTGTGAATACTATCTACTTTCTATTATTCGGGAAGTAACTTGTAGTAAATTTTAGCAACGTATATGAATTTCATAAAATGTGAAATAGTTTAACTGTTTAATATAATTAAAACGCGCCTCAAACAATGTTTCCCCATATACCATTTTGTAATAGAATACTTTTGTGTGACCCTGTAAATTGATAACAAATATTCTTTTCACCATAGATTATACAGAAGGTATATTTTAGTACATAATTCATGGATGCGTATCAATTTTATTATGTTCGAAAGAGTATAACATCATTAAAATGTACTTGAAATAATTTTTTCGTATTGGCGTAATATAACGGAATGTTTTTAATTCTCCTTTTTCTTTCTTTCTAACCGATGAGTAGGCCCCTACCTGCCGAGATTGTAATTAAAAGGTACATCCTGTTTTCATAACATTTGAAATGAATCGACAAAATTATGTAACAATTATATATTTTAAATTTTAACGATTCGATTGGATAGTTTTTGCGCTGTTGTATGCAGACGGACGGACTGAAAGACGACTATAGGTGCTACAGATTTACATAATTACAAACGTACCTTAAAAGAAAAAAAAAGTGATATATATATATATATTTATTTATTTATTTAATTGTTGAGGATATTATTAGTGAAAGGGAGGGGAGGGGGGTCCAAAAATTTAATAATAATTTAATTATTAAGTCCACTCTACTAGTCCACTCAAATGACACTTTGTCGTACACTTTACAAAAAAACTATACAGTATTTTCACTTGAAATTAAACACAAATATAAATTATGATCTGTAGATTTGCAGAATATTATTTTTTTTTTACAGAAATACTTTTCAAAAAATTATTATTTTAATTAATTTATTTTACATGCATTTCCAATGCGGACGCATTTTAGCAAATAAATAAAAAATGAAACGCGTATATTTTCAGAAAAAAAAAATATAAATCATGGAGTAAATAATTATAGATAGAATCATGATTAATTTAATAAATGAAAAATGTTTTCATCACTCCGCAAAATCGTTTGCACAGATGACACTTAAACATTTTAAAAGAATTGTATTATGGAATTTTTTTTTTTTTAGTAAAGTGGCAACAAAAGAATTGTAAGCAAATAAAATTAATTTTTAAATTTGCCATATAAATGAAAAATTAAAAGAACTGCTTAAAGTTATTCGCGTTTGAAATGAAATAGACGCCCTCTCGCGGACAAAGTCGAACTAAAAGAAATAGAACTGATACCATGAGCATCTTCCGCTGAAATCAGTGTTTAAAAGGCCGATAAATAAATAAACAGTTCTATAATAAATAAATAAACAGTTCTATAACGAATGCAACGTTGGGTTCTTTGTATTAAAATTATCAAAAATCAAAATTTTATACACAAAGTTTAGATCTATAATATAAAAAAGTACATTTGACTTACTCATGACAAAATAACATGACCGCAACACAATGCTTGCATGATTCGCTTGACCCAGCTTTGCAAGAGCAAGAAATTTTTTTTATTTTCAATTTTTTGTTCTCCTTAACTAGCAAACCTGAAATGAAATGTGGATTTGCTTTTGTTTGGCTTGTTTGTAAACACGAGCCTACAATCTCTATTTCATCTCCTTTACATTCTTTAATGCCGCACATTATTATTCTCTTTGCATCAATAATTGCTTCAGCTTCTCTAAAGCATTTACTAAATTTTCCAGCATCTACAAATTCTAAAATTGTCGATATTTGTAATTTATCTCCCATAATTAAATAAAAAAGATAAAAAACAGCACTTTAACCCTTTGCGGCGCAGTGGTTTAGTAGTTAAACCACTTAATTTTAATTCCCAAACGCCACATTCGCACCGGAATTTTGTTTAAAAAAATTACGGTTTTTTGAATGCGTGAAATACAGCGTTTTCTTATTTACAAATAAAGTTGTTTTCAAATTCCGGTGTCAGCCATTAATTTCAAAACCTAAGGAATTAATTTGCCCTGCGCCGCAAAGGGATAACTAGCTCTTTAAACTGGTTCTATGCTACAGTGCTACAGCATGGAACGTAAACAAACAAACGTAAACAAACGATTATCAGGTCTAATACAACGCCATCTTTCGGTCATTACAAACGCGAATTGCCTCGATTCAAGCTCTTTATAAATGTACTAAAGCAAAGTTGGCCGATTCAGAAACTATAAATGGACTTTAATCATTTCTTACTTTATCATTTGGATTTAAAGTAATGTTACGTTCTTATTTGTGGACCGAAAAAGGTTTAGTGAACGGTACTTTAGACTTTGTTGCGCGTATTAAAGAAAATCGCAAGCCATCAGACCAGATACCGCGAATAATCATGGATAAATTTGAATACTGCAGTAATTTAACTTATAAGAATTAGTGCGTACCAATTCCCCCAATAATTAAATTCTGGAAAAATGGAAGCATAAATTGCTCAATAAAACAATTTCCTTTGCAATCAGTTTTTTGCAGTTATAATTCATAAATCTCAAGGTTTGACATCAGATAAAGCAGTAGTAGATATTGGGGATAAAGAGACACCAGTTTGCTTAACGCACGTAGCGTTGTCGAGAGTGAAATTCCTTCAAGGTTTATCATTTTTTAGAAAATTTCCTTACGAGAGATTCTACAATATAAAAAATTTTCATATGCTGGTATGCAGAAAAAAAGAAGAAATTAGAATTAAAAAAAAATTACATTTAATAGTTCTTAGTATCAACGAGAGTAGATTTTAATGTTTTTCCAAATATTTTGTTTGAATGTATTATTCTAAGATTGCTATCAAAGATTATTTGATGTGAATTACAAAGATTGAAAACATACCTATTTCAAATCATTTCAGATAACTCCAGAGGCTATTGGGAAATGTAAAAACATCTTTAAAACTTTTGATTAAAAATTAAAAAAATATTTTGTAAAATTTTGCTTCGAAAATATTTTTATTTATACCAGTCTTATATCACAGATAAAAAATTCCGAGGAAATTCTTAATTATTTGGCTGAATTTACATTTCTAAAATTTAAATACGCCAAAACATAAGATAAAGTTTTTGCTAAGATGCAAAAATAATATAAAATATTAATGTTATTTTCAAATATTTATCTTATGAAATAATGCTTCGCGAATCCAAACAAAGCACGGCTTTTGCTAGTATATGTATTAGTCCCTAAATGAGGTATCATTGGAATGACTTCAATACTGAATACATGCATTGCCCATTTAGGGATCATCTATTAAAACTTTACACTTACATTACGTTTCAGGTGAATTTTCTTTTACTTCTGTTTTCCCGTACATCGCAGGATGTTCCATTCCAGCAGTGACACACTTCTACTCTCAATGTTTGGCGTCATATTTTTTGCAACTGGTAATTTTGATTAAGAGATTAAGACAACAATGCATTTATTATTAAAATATTTAAATATATATGATTGATGGATTATCGGAGCTTAGGCTCAATGATGAGGTTTGTAGCTTCGCTTCACTAAATATATATGTATGTATGTGTGTTACTGAAGTAAATATTTTAAAACCGTCGTGATTTTGATTGTTTTTTCTTCAAGCTGTTGTAATTTAAAGGAAAAGTAAAAGCAAACAATGCCCAAGAATATCTGAGAAAATGTACGCATTATATAGTTTTATAAATTTTATTTTACTGTATGTAAACAATTAGGGGAGAAGGGGGTCAGTGTAGACATTCAAAATAACAATTTAAATAATGTAGAAAAAATTACCAAAAAATTTACACAAACTGAAAACATTGTACTCCTTACTAAGCAAAAATTTAGTTGCAAAGGCTTAAAAAGTTTTTGAATAGTTGCAAGAAGTTTAATTTCATGCATGAAAAGTAAAAATACGATTTCTTTTTCATTTTTGCAGCACAAAGAATTTAAATTTAGAATCCAATAAACAAGTTGCTATAAGACAAGTGTAAATTGTCTTCTTTATTTCTATAACTTTCATTAAGATATTAAATTGGTTAAATGAGTATAACTGAAGAATAACTTCACAGTGTTAGCATGGGGTTAGTGTAGACACGTTACTAGTTGTTAGTGTAGACAGCTTATTGTACTGCATAATTTGTATTTTAAGTACTAAATTTATTATAATGTAAAGATTTACAGAAAGTATGTTTACTTACAAAGGTAATTACTATATTAAACATCAAATAAGACTACTTTCCATATAAATAAGGATATATGGGTCATTTTCAAAAAACTTGTACATTCTATGTCCCTCAACTTTAAGAATTTTTAATAACTAAAATAAAGTTTAAAAAACAAAATTTAAGCATTTACATTATTTGTCTGACTGTTTAGAGTAAATGTGGGCTAAATATTATCAGAAATTAAAAATAATATTAGTGTAGTTATGGTTTCAATGTGTCAGCTATAGCTAAAATGCTATGTCCCCTGTTTCCTTTTTACTTTTTCAACTGCTATAAAATTATAAATCAATTGTCAAAAGTGTTAATTTTTTCAGTTGTGACAATTGTTGTATGTCTTATCTGTAGCATAGACCATATAATATATTTTTAAAAACTTGTTCTTTTATAAAAATGGAACAATTTATTGTTGTCCCCAGATTTTTTCCCCTCTGTTACTTCCACTCTGTTACCATATTTATTGTTATAAATTATTACTACTAAGTGTTCAACACAAGGTTCTGCAGTTCTTTGAACAGTCTATTTTTAGATGAGGCCACCATTTTTTAAATTATTAAGTTATTTTCACCGTGGTGTTGAACTAAAGCATTTACAAGATAAGGATGTTTTATCCAGTTTCCCCTCTGTTACCAGCTTATTTATGTGAAATTTATTTTTTTAATACTTTTATAAAATTTTAACCATAAGATCAAATGGTGCTTCTTAAATAAATAGGCTTAGTTTTTCTTGTTTTTAATTCACTTTGTGCTGATAAAATTATTTGTAGTTTTTTCCCCCTCTGTTACCATTCCCCTCTGTTACCATGCTTACGGTAACAGAGTGGAACAAAGTGTAACAGAGTAAGAAACTACTAAAAAAAAAAAAAAAAACAAGTTTATTTAAACATTGTTCTTGAAGGCTGCACATTCTCGTTTCATGTTCTTAGAACAGAATTAACTAGTTGGATGTGCCAATCCCAAAACTTTCTTCTATCTCATAGATACATTTTAATATTAAAACTAGTTGGATGTGTCAATCCCAAAACTTTCTTCTATCTCATAAGTACATTTTAATAAAAAAAGAAAAAATAAATAAAAATAAAAAAAAAACGTGGTGACCCCAAAGTTACCCACTATCGA
The DNA here is from genome assembly GCA_964019185.1 of Maratus speculifer. Classification (NCBI taxonomy): domain Eukaryota; kingdom Metazoa; phylum Arthropoda; class Arachnida; order Araneae; family Salticidae; genus Maratus; species Maratus speculifer. Next base: position 82,201,707 of record OZ025295.1, read on the forward strand.
ATTTCCTCGAACATTTGACCTAGCCTAATGATATTCTGGTATCCGAAAAGCCTAAAATGCAAAATTTATTAATATTCTGAGAAAATGAGCTTAGTAGTGCCTCATGTTGGGTATTTTATACTAAAACCTAATAAGCATCTATTTATGTCAAGACCTAACAGAATCTGAAATTTGATGGAATTTCGTCCATTAGTTCTTGAGATATAGCTATAACAAAAAAATTCCAAAACGTAGCACAGCAACACCATATCTTGGCCAATTTATGCCAAAACGTAAAAAAGCGTCTAATTATATTATGGTGTAAAAGAATCTGAAGTTTGATGAAATTCTGTGTATTAGGTCTTGAGATATAGCTAGTTAAAAAAACCGTGTAAAATATAGCACAGCAGCACCATCAGTTGAAGGATTTATAACAAAACGTAATCATCGTGTAATTATGTTAAATGTCATTTTGTAACAAAATCTGACGTTTGATGAAATTCTGTGCGTTGGTTGTTGAGATATAGCTATCGGAAAAATCGTGCGAAATGCAGCATCGCTGCACCACCTGTTGCAAGGTTAATACCAAAATGTAATCAGTGTCTAATTATGTTATATATTCTAGTGTAACATAATCTAAAATTTGATGAAGTTCTCTGAATTAGTTCTTGAGATATAGGCTATCGCAAAAATCATTCAAAATGTAGCATAGCAGCGCCACCTATAGGGCAGTTCTCACCAAAACCTTATCAGCGACTATGTATCTCAAGGTATCGTGGAATCTAAAGTTTGGTGAAATTCTGTGCATTAGTTCTTGAGATATAGCTATCATGAAAATCATGAAAAACGTGGCATAGCAGCGCCACCTGCCGGCCAATTTACACCAAAACTTAATCAGAGTCTATGTATATCAAGTGGTCACAGAATCTGAAGTTTGGTGAAATTCTGTGCATTAGTTCTTGAGATATAGCAATCTTGAAAATCATGAAAAACGTAGTATAGCAGCGCCACCTGCAGGCCAATTTTCACCAAAAACCAATAGGCACTAATTCATATCAAGGTCTAACTGAATATAAAATTTTATTAAATTTCGAGCATTAGTTCTTGAGATAGAGCGCCCACAAATTTTTTGTCACATACAGACAGACAGACACACAGACAGACAGACAGACAGACAGACAGACAGACGGACAGACTCACAGACAGACATTTTCTAAAAATAGTCAAAACGTGTTCAGGACCTTCTAAAACGTATAAATCCGTCGAAAACCGGAAGTCGAAAATTTTCATGAATCCAATACTTTCTTCTTGTAAAGATAGAAGAAAGTAAAAATAGTTATTCATTTTAATGCTTTAATAATTTTAATTCAATACCTTACCAAATTTGATTTTCATCTTAAATTCTTGCTTCAATCAATTAATCGGAGTAAAAACGAATTTCCGTCTCTGCACGAGCCGATGGACATTAGAATGATAAGCAGATTTTTTTTTATCAAATTCAGGGAGAACCTATTTGCCTTACCAAAAAATAATCATATACAAAATGTTTAGTCAGTTCTAGAACTAACTTCATACACTTATATGTGGCGCAATATTGAAAATAGCATAAAATTCGGTATTGCAGCGCCCCCTTCCGACGGATTTTTTTCAGATTCAGGGCGATCCAACTAGCCATAACCATACACTTACACAAAAAATTTCGTTCAATTCGATGTATAACTTCATGTACTTTTGGTCGGTATAATATTGAAAATGGCACAAAAATCGAGATTGCGGCGCCCCCTTCCGGCGGATTTTTTTCAAATTCAGGGAGGACCAACTAGCCATAGTCATACACATACACAAAGAATTTGGTTCAATTCGATGCATAACTTCATATATTTTTGGTCGGTACAATATTGAAAATGGCACAAAAATGGCGATTGCAGCGCCCCCTACTGGCGGATTTTTTTCAAATTCAGGGAGGACCAACTAGCCATAGTCATACACATACACAAAAAATTTGGTTCAATTCGATGTATAACTTCATATACTTTTGGTCGGTACAATATTGAAAATGGCACAAAAATGGCGATTGCAGCGCCCCCTTCCGGCGGATTTTTTTCAAATTCAGGGAGGACCAACTAGTCATAGTCATACACATACACAAAAAATTTGGTTCAATTCGATGCATAACTTCATATACTTTTGGTCGGTACAATATTGAAAATGGCACAAAAATCGCGATTGCAGCGCCCCCTTCCGGCGGAATATTTCAAAACTGAAGGAGGACCTGCTTGCCACAGCCAAAAACATTCACAAAAAATTTGGTTCAATTCTATGCATAACTTCATACACTTTTTGATGGTAGAATGGCGACATACAGACACACAGACACACACACACACATACACACAGACACACACACAGACACACGGACAGACAGACATTTTGTAAAAACACGTTTTTTGGAATCTCTGACCCCTAAAACGTGTAAATCCATCGAAAACCGGAAGTCGAAAAAATTTCGATTACAATACTTTCTTCTATTGAAGATAGAAGAAAGTAAAAATATGCATTTTTCTTTTTAAATATAAAATAGTAGTTTTTGTGGTGAGCTAGTTGCCATAAACATTAGGCTTTAATTTTCGCAAACGAAATGCTTCTTTAATTGTAGTCATTTATATTTATGAATCAATACTACTTATTTATGAAAAAATAATGCAGCGTGAAATACCATTATTTTCGAATATTAATTTTTGCAAAAGCCTTTAATTCTTGCTTGGTCTGTTTAAAATTTTAGGATATCTTATAACACATGATAAAAATGTAATAAAGAAGAAAAGATAATTATTTAAGTAGAAAAGAATTTATAAAAAAGATACACCGCGTCAAATACTACTACTTTCAAATAGTAATTTTTGTAAAAATCGTTATTTCTTGGGTTAAAGCGTCATCCAGTTGGCACGCGAATTTGTTAAAATTTGAAAATCTAAGGTGAGCTGTTATAAATTTAAACACAGATTATAACATATGATAAAAATTTATAAAAACAATGCCATGTGAAATACCAGTATTTTCGAATAGTAGTTTTATTTGCAAATATCTTAAATTCTGCCATGATCTGTTGGAAACATTGAAACTTCATGATAGCTTATAACACACAATAAAAAGTTATATTAAAAAATTGCCTGGTCTAATCCCACTATTTTTTAATAGTATTTTTTGCAAAAATCTCAAATTCTTGCTTTAAAGCACCACTACCTCAACTAATATATGAGATTTTTTTTTTAAACTAAGCAGTGCGTTTGTCATATCACATGATATAAATTTACAAAAGCGAATGCCCCGCCAAAAACCACTATTTTCCAATTGTAATTTTTGTAAAAATCTTAAATTCTTGCTGGATATGTTTGAAACATTAAGATCGTATACAATACATGATACAAACTTATAAAAAGAAATATGCCACATCAAATATCACTCCACTATCAATCAGCGTTCCCTTCAGTTACTTTTTTCCCACTTTGTTACCGTCAATTTAAGTTGGTTTATTTCACTAAATATATATCAATCATCATTTTGAATAATTAATTGTGTAACTTTAACTAATATTTAATTTATGTAATATTTTTTTATAATTTAACTGAAAAAATGTGAATGCACATTTGATTAAAACTTATGATTTTTCCAAAAAAGTAACAGAGAGGAAATCCTTTGTATTTTACAAAAATAAAAATAATCATAACAAAACAACAGTTAGAATTTTCTGAAAGTAGCAATCATGTAATTAAAGGAAATGTGATATTTATTGTTTTAGGTATTTTATTTTTTTTAATAAAATTTTTTGACTGTTGGTAACAGAGGGTAACATTTTACTGTTGCAAGTTCATACTTTATTTTTTATTTGACCTTCCAAATCAAAAAGTGAACTGCTGTCTTCCGTTTTATATACAAGAAATGTTTTAGTATCATCTAATATTTTTATAAGTTGCATTAAAATTTTTTTTTTTTTGGGTGAAAAATTTCCCAAATGTACAAGTTTTTTGAAAATGACCCATATATTGAAATTTTCATCAAATCATTTCAAACAGAAATTTGAAATTGTTTCTTTTGCTATTTTTTTTGTTTAAATTCGCCAATTTTGCATTTTTAGAGGATTAATTTAGCCTTAATTTTAAATTAAATTCAATAAAATAGAATATACATTATTTTATGTTGGTTAGAAGCATGATAAATATCAACTGTTCCATTATTATAAACGAATCCCATCGTCACCAACTCTTAGATGTTGCAATATTGTATATTTTGTAGGCAGAGTGGAAAGTGTAAATGGTTTTAGTGTCTATGATGACATCATTTTACTTTTCTTGATATGAAAAATAATTCCCTGATTAAAAATGGGGAATAATAGAAAAAAATCACACTGCTTGTGATTGTTGGTGTTGCTTCTTTCCTCATAAACCCTTTAGACTGTAATTTAAACTTAGGAGTTTAGATAATAAGTAATATTTGTGAAAAAATTACCTCTCCACACTAGCCCCCAACATATTTTGGTTTTGTCCACACTAACCCCTACAAGGGGTTAGTGTGGACACATGGATCAATGTTAAAAACTGCCAATTTTCTTATTGTTTAATTGTATTTATCATCATCTTTCTGTATATTAATAAACAGAAAATATCATTATTCAATTTGAAAGGGTTGCGAAATTTTAAAAATGCTCATAGAATTTTATAAAATTAAATTAATTTTTTCTGTCCACACTAACCCCCCTCTCCCCTACTTATTTTTATACTTTAGATGTGATGTCACAACTTTTTCATCCAACCCTTTTATCTCTGTCACACTATGCCCCACATTGCGAACCCCATTCTTCTGTCCCTCTCGCCTTAAATTGTTGCGCTTTTAATGGATAACTTACATTTAGATACATTTACATAAACAATCGCATTCAGAAATGAACACTGGATTCTATACATATGTATGTCTATATATACTCATTTTGCTATATGTCTTTGTATATATTTGCAGTGAGATAGTTACAGATGTGGATCAGTCGGCGGCGGGACCGCGGGACTGTCCTGCTGCCCAAACCGGCTTAGCCCCCTGGGGGGGGGGGGGGGAATGAGTTATTTTCTACTATAGCCACGCTTAATAATTCTTTTTAACAGACATTCCCTCCTCAAACGGGACATTACCCTATAAGCGACTATTTTTAGAACTATATAAATAGATGTTTTTAAAATTATATTTTAAAAGGATGTTAAACGGCTTAGTGATCAGTGCTTAATGTAAATTTATATTTGAATTTTGGTTGAATTAACTCCTTAATGAGTATTATTAATGGAATATTAACAATGGAAAATAGCAATTTTTAAAGAAAAAAAGCTGATTTATATAGACTTTTACCGCTATGCGATCAGAATATCAACTTAAAAGAGGAACCTTAAACATACATTTTAGATTTTTTGAACAGCTATCACCTTGATGATTATTACTAATAAAGCAAAACAATGAAAAATATAAATTTTAAGAAAAAAAAATATTTCTGTAGATACTTTCAACTCTAAGAACAGACTATTAACTTAAAAGAAGAAAGTTAAACATACATTTTAGTTTTTGAACAATTATTATTTTAATGAATATTATTAATTAATCAAAACAATGAAAAATATGAATTTTTAATTTAAAAATCGGATTTCTTTAATTTTTTTTTTTCTACAATAAAATGGAACATAGTCTTAGAAAGAAAGTTTAAACATATGATTTAGTTTTTGAATAGCCATTACCTTAATGAATTTTAATAATTAAACAAATAACAAAGAAAAATATTGAATTTTTGAAAAAAAAAATGAATTTTATTAACCTTTGCACTAGTTTGAGATTTCAACATACTTTTAAACTCTAGTTGTGTAAGATTTAAAATTTTAGATGACTACATCTCAAAATATATATTCATAATTAAACCAAATAAAACAATTTTTAGTTTTATCAATAACTGGAAATTTTTACATTTTAAAAAATAATTTCACGAAAACACATAAAAATACGATTTTTTAAACTAATTTCCTTAATCTCTATCAATTCAATAAAATAAAATTCTGTGGGGTCTGTATAAGTGAATATAATTCCAAATACAGCTCACATTCACTTGACCCCATCGCATTCCTAAACTTGGGGATCACAACAAAAGTGTTTTAACATCATAAGCTATAAAAGCATATGGGAAAATGTTCCAATCAAGAAAAATATCAATTTTTAAGGGGTAAAGACAGATTTCTTCACAATTTTTCAACTATAGCATGAAAGATATAAATTGATATTTTTATTTTTTGAACAAACTTTAACTTAATGAATATTAATAATTAAACAAAACAATGAAAAATATTAATTTTTAAGGGAAAAAAAGTTAATTTCTTATGAATTTTTCAACAGTAACACAAGAATATCAACTTCTATTAAAATAATTAAACTTATATTTTAGTTTTTAACAACAAAAACTTCATAAGTATCATTAATTAAAAACAAATAACTATCAATTTTCAAGAAAAAGATTAATTTTTACGTAAATTTTCAACTTTGAAATATATTTGATTATATGTTGTTATAAAATACTAATTATATTTTTAAACTTTAGCTATTTTTAAAAGCTTTAATGCCTTTATAGAGTGTTCATGTTTATATTTTCCATGTCTTACCTACATTCGAGGTGTTGTAGCTAATAGCACAAAATTATTTTTTATTCTAGAAACTGAAAGACATTTCTTACTGCTTCAAACACTTGACATATTAAAACTGTTCTGAGTTATTTAATACGGAAATAATAGCACTCCATCTTAAATAGGACACAATCAGCATGGCAATTTAGAATCATTATCTATCCTGGGATATCATTGAATTAATTATATATGATAGGATTTAATAGAATGCAGAAAACTTTTATTAATATCTTTCTAAGTTTTGATTCAATTTTTATAAAATTTGAAATGACACTACAGAATTCTGCAACGTTTATATACATTAAATTTCAAACCATTTGGCTCTGTAAATTTTGCGTAGTTATATGCGAACAGCCGAACATACCAGACAAAGGCTATAGGCTAGGTACTTCGTATTTATATAATTACGAACGCACCTAAAAATGTTGGTTTATATGACTGTCATAAAACTGAAATAAACATTACCTGGAGCAATGGCATGGCGTGATATACTTTTTTATAAATACCTTAATCATTTGCAAATTTTCTATCCTGATGAGTTTTGTTAATTATTTTTTTTTTAAAGTTTTTATTTGTTAATATTGTTTAAATGGACCAGAATTTTTTTATTTTTTTATACCTTAATTTCCTTTTTATATGAATTCTTGCTATGTTATAAGGAGCTAAATATTGTTCTTTTCAGGTCTAATTCAACAATATTCGACTAATCAGCAAATGAGTATATTTACTACGGTTTTTGTTTACAATGGCTCCTCTGCAGAATATGTAAGCTATTCATTGTTTATTAATTTTTGCATTTCTAATTTCCTGTGTTCATCTTTTTGAGTTTCGTACAAGTGATTTCATTTTAACAGTTTGAATTTTATGTTATCTTTTTATTTAAGTTTCACACATGGGATTTCATTTTAACAGTTTGAATTTACTTTATCTTTTCATTTAAGTTTCATGCATGCGATTTCATTTTAATGGTATAAAATTTATGTAATCTTTTCTTCTGAGTTTCACACATTGATTTCATTTTAATCGTTTAAAATTTATATTATCTTTTCCTCAGTTTCACACATGCGATTTCATTTTAATCATTTAACATTTATATTATCTTTTCTTTTGAGTTTCACACATGCGATTTCATTTTAATCATTCAAAATTTATATTATCTTATCTTTTGAGTTCCGCACATGTGATTTCATTTTAATCATTTAAAATTTATATTATCTTTTCTTTTGCGTTCCGCACATGTGATGCAATTTCATTTTAATCGTTTAAAATTTATATTATCATTTCCTTTGAGTTTCTCACATGTGATTTAATTTTAATGGTTTAAATTTATATTATCAATTCCTTTGAGTTTCGCACATGTGATTTAGTTTAATAATTTAAATTTATGTTATATTTTCCTTTGAGTTTCACACATGGGATTTCATTTTACTGGTTTAAATATATATTATATTTTCCTTTGACACATCTAGGTTCACACATGTAATTTAATTTCAATTATATATGTATGAATATACAGGGTGAGTCATAAATATCGAAACAATATAGGCTATCTCCTTAAATATTGCACCTAGACCCATACTTCTAATTGCAAAAATTCATTAAAAAAGGTAAACTTTTTGATAAGATAAGTTGCAACTCCATGGGGAGTCTATTTGAAAAAGTAAGAAAATTAACTTTTTATACGGCCCCCGTAGGATAAAAATTCCGATTAGAAAAACTTTCCTTATCCAGTCCTGAATAATACATAAAAAGTTGCATCTTCATATCTTCAAAACTCGCAGAGTTATAGCTGTTTGAAGGTTTTAAGGGATTAGACACAAACTGAAATGCGCGCAATTCAAAAGACAATGTTACTTTAACAGTTCTAGGAAACGCGTAAAAAAAACTATATTTTGAGTTAGAATTTTGATTATTTTCCTTTGTTTGTGATGGTTAGCCATATAATTTGCTAAGAAAATCACATCCTAAAATTTATCATAAAATTTATAAAAGTTTCATATGATTAGTACTCGTTTAAATGGGATCATTAAAAATCGTTATAACTCCAAACATTATTTATCGGATTTCGATTTCTTTCCATGTTATTAAAGATAAAAATCTGATTTTTGTTTTGTTTCGGGGTTTTTGTTTTTCAATATTTGTTTTAGAACTATTAAAAATATTTATTGAAAAAATAATATAACTTAAAAAAAAGATCTTATTTTTAAAAGTAAATAGTTTTTAAATTTTGCCCGAAACAAACCTAATGTAAAATAATTAAAATGACATGTTTCAAGTTTGTACTTTATTTTCTCTAAGAATTCTTAACTTTTAATAAGGTCTGCATTGAACGAAATTTTCAATTTTGATCTTGAACAATCCGTATTAAAATCACTGTCTCTGACTGACTTAATACGTGCATGAAATAAGTAAAATTTGGTTCAATCAAAATTTTTATGAAATCCACATAGATTTTAAAATCACTTTTATTTTACAAAAAATAAAAGTAAAAATAATTTTTTTTAACATTTTTTTTAAGAATATTTAAATGCTAAAAAATTAAACACAATAAAATCAGAAAAAAAAACTCTGTTTATGACGGAATTCTGTTTTAAAAGAAAAATGTGTTGATACATGCAAAATGAATACAATAATACCTGAGAAAGAATAAACTCCATTTAACCCTCCTAGGAAGGGCATTTGTCAATTACGTATTTTTTCTTTCCCATGCGATTTCGTCTTAAAAGGTTTTACTGTATAACATCTTTCAAAGTCTCCAACGCATGGGATATGGATTAGCGATATTAAAATATAAGTGAAACATTTAGATATAAACAGAGATTCATTGTCACATAGATAGAGATTAGAGATTGTCACAGATTTAGAGATTGTAGAGATTTAGAGATTGTCACAGATAAATATATTACAGCCTTTGGCGCTTCTTTAATAATAAAAAGTATAAATATAAAAAACGAAAAGCTATAATAAGTATTTTTGGTCAGAACTCCTTCCCGCGAAACAATTTTTAACTAAACTAAAGTAAAAAACTATGTAGAAATTCACGGCTGAGCCGGGCTATGATTTAAACTTTTTTCCAGACTGGTCCGGATTATGATTTTAACATTTTTCCATGCCGGGCAGAAATTTTTTCCCTATGGGTTGATTTGGGACCGGACCTAAATATTTTCATCCATGCAGACCTCCAGTGCTAACGATCAACATATTTTGAAAACAAGTTTTGATTTAAATCAATACGCTGCTTTATTATTTCCAAATAAGAGGCACTGTCTTGAATCGACATTTAATACGGATAATATGAAGACGGTTCCTCATTTGCTTTGAAAACAAGTCAAAGTTATTTGTTAATATTGTTTAAATGGACCAGAATTTTTTTATCTTCATATTATTTTTTATTTTCAAAAATACTTCGTTTACAGGCATAGTAAAGTGATGTAAGTCACGAATTTTGGAGAATTTTGGTTTTTAATATCTCTGTTTCAGATACGGAGATGAAATTTTTTTTTGTTCAGTTTAGGAATAGATAAGGAATAATTTCCTAATTGGGAATTTTGCTCTACGGGGGCCGTATAAAAATTTAATTTTCGTATTTTTTCAAATAGACCCCCCATGGAGTTGCAACTTATTTTATCAGAAATTTCACCTTTTTTTAGGAATTTTTGCAATTGGAAGTATGGGTCTAGAGGCAATATTTAAGGAGATAGCCTATTGTTTCGATATTTATGACTCACCCTGTATACTCACATTTATATACAATCTTAGAATAACATTTATAAGTGTATATTTAAATTTCTATTTATTTCTTAAATACATTTAATACGTCATACTTCTCTGGCATCTAAATAATAATCATATAATCACTTCAGGTACAAACATCTCTTTTTCTGCACATACAAAACACATACAGCAATAAATGAGATATCACGTGCAAGGTTTTTGAACATACTTTTAACACGATACCCTCACATGGGACTACTTCACTCAGGCAAAACATACGCTCGCTAATGTTAATCCTTTGGAAGAAGTCTTTAAAGATATCTTGCTTGCATTTCAACTTTTTTTATGATTTTTTTTTCATTGAATAATTTAGGTCGATTATGCAGAGCCGGAAGGTTTTATTCCTAGTCTTCACGGCCCGAAATTTTCAGTTTTAATTTTGACCCAGCCGTATGAAAATCATTGTCTCGGCATGGCCTGATCCATTCAAAGGTCAGTAAAAATAGGACTTGCCCAAATATTTTTGCAAAGAATGCATGAATTTTTAAATTTTCGTTATTCAACAATTAAACATTTTAATTTATTCTTTTTAAAGAATAGTAGATTTTTAAGCTTGTTAAAATATAACTAAATTAAGATATAGTAAAAAATGTGAAAAAGAACCCGCCTTTGGCGGAATCCTGTTTTAAGCTGAAAAAGTGTTGATCCATCCAGAAATAATATACAAATAAGCAAAAAAAAAAAAAAAAGTTCATGTGATACATTAATATATTTATACTTCCTAAAATGGCAGCTTGTCTATAACGCTTTTTTTTTCTTTTATATGCAATCCAGTCTTAGAAAATTTTACTCTATAGCATTTTTCAGATTTTTAACACTTCAGTACATGAAATATGGATTGACAGCATTAATGATAACTGAAACATTTACATACAAAAAGTAGATTCATTAAAAAATAAATATCACACACTGTTAAAACTAATGGTGACACATTGCACCTTTTAAAGGTGAAAGGCTTGTCTCACTGGTGACACCCCTACAGGAGCTAAAATGGCACCCTTAACTAGGGTGAAAGGATGGCACCCCTAATCCAGGGTGTTTCAGGGGGTGAAAGGACGGCACCTCAGGGAAGAATAATGGCACCCCTTATCCACAGTGTTCAATAGGGTGAAAAGATGGCACCACAGGGGAGAATAATGACACCCCTTATCCAGGGTGCCCCAGGAGGTGAAAGGATGGCATCTCAGGGGAGAGTAATGGCACCCCTTAACCAGGGTGCCCCAGGGGGTGAAAAGATGGCGCCTCAGGGGAGAGTAATGGCACCCCTTATCCAAGGTGCCCCAGAGGGTGAAAGGATCACATCTGAGGGGAGAGCAATGGCACCCCTCATCCAGGATACCTTAAGGGGTGAAAGAATGGCATCTCAGGGGAGAATAATGATACCACTTATCCAGGGTTCCCCAGAGGGTGAACGGATGACCCCCATAATCCAGTGTGCCCTGTGGCATCCTACAAAAAATAGCACTCACAATCTATGGCCCACAGTTACAACCCCCTCCCTCCACCCCGCTTTTCAAGAAATTGTATTGGTTTGAATCATGAAATACAAAGTGTTAACCCATTTTTAAATTGAATTCTGCAAAGAAAATTATCATGATCAGTCAATATTTTGAGTCTTTTTTTTTTCTTTTAGATTGATGGAATATTATATTTTTAAACTCATTGTCAGGTATTTTTGTAACTCAGAGAGGGATAATATGAACTACAAAAATAATCATAGAAAGGTAGAGAATTCAAATTGTACTTTCATTTACATGGAGAGTATTTTAAGAAAAATTCCAAATTTTTAACTTTTATACAGTCTTTGCATTTCAAAATCACCAATCATAAGTCATCACTATTGCATTGTTAGTCATACCCAAAAGGTTTTGTTAGAATAAATCGTAAAGTTTACACAACCTCTACACCTATTTTCTGCCTCTAAAAATCACTGAGTTAGAGTCAAATATTGTGACTTTGTCATGCAATTTGAAGCCTGATTTTCAATTTTATGTTTTGAATTTCTTGTAAAATGAAATAAATCATGATTTTTGACTGTCTCTAACTCGGATGTTTGGATCAAACTTTTTGGGTATGTTTAAGAAAGGGCCAGTAACTATTTTTGTGATTGGGCGTTTTTAGATGCAGGAACATTATAAAAATTTGATGCTTTTTGACTCTAAAATAAGAGAAAGTACAAATTTAATTATCTATCTTCATATGAATATATTTATAATTTTCTTATAGTTTCAGAAGTAATCCGTAACCATCTTTTTTGACACATAGTATATTGCTTGACATGTATTTTCATTATTTTATATACAGGGCAACTGAAAAGTATGGGGACACGGAAAAATGCTATATCCTGTAAAATATATGACATATTTTAATAAAAAAAAGAAAAGAAATGACAATATTTTAACAAATTGTTCACTGGCTTGATATTTATTTTTTACACAAGTTTGAAAACGAAAGATCATAGAATTGACAGTCCGCTGCAGATAATTCTGATTTAAATCATTCTATGCCTTGATAATTTCGCATCACATACAATACAAACTGGGGATTTTCTATTTCTAACTTTGCTACAGAAGTCAAGTGAGTTAAGGTCTGATTGTTCGAAGGCAATACACCTGTTATTAAATATCCACGCAGATGGGCGATGAAGGTCAATGTTGTTTTTGCTCCATGTGAAGGCCCCATTGCTGGTGGATGTTCCATTAAAATTATTTTGCTTCCATGAGGCCAACACTTCGTTGAACATATTAGTTGCTGATCATTTTGACGGTTGTGAACTTTTCGGAGGATTAAGAATTTCATATAATAGAAGAAATGCTACAAAATTTTTAAATAAGCATGTCTCAGATTTTAGTCGTGAAATGTCAAACAACGCACCAATATTTTTTTCAGAAACCCTGCTGTATCTAATAAAAAAATGTAAAACACAAATTAGAAAAGAATATGTAATAAATGCTGTGTAACTTTTAAATTAGTAAGAATATTTCATATTCTTTAAAATTCTTCCAGAAAGTCAGCCATCAAGCTATGAAATGAATTATAGAAAATAAGTTCATTTTATAGTTTTGGTAAAATCACAGATGCAATTGAGTAAAAAAAAAAAAAAAAAAAAAAAAAACATTTTTATAATATATGTAGTACTTACCTTTATAGTGAACTTACGCAAATTCATATTCTATAGCATATATCCGCACAGGATTAGAAATTAAGAACTGTATGTAAGGTGTCAAAATAATGCCTACAATTTTTTTTCGATGTGCCAACTGCATTTCATATTTTCTTATTTCTTTTCACTACCATGTTAGTTAATAGTAATAATATTGCATTGCATATTTAATTTTAATGTATTGAAGGGAAGTGGAGAGGAAACTTTATATATTAAACACCTTTTCTTACTAAACAAAATAAAAACTGACTTTGCATAAGTATGAAACCTGATTAAACTACAATATTTGGATTCTGGAAAAACTTATTCTTTTTATTAAGCTAATATGCATACAAAACAGATAATCAAGCAAATATGTAAACAGAAAGAAAATATGAGCTTTAGATATAACTAGGGATAAGCTAATTTTTAAAAAATCTGAGACTAACAGTACATCAGAAAATAAAAAGTTAGCAAATAAATGAATTTTTGATTGTCAATTATGGTGTGGCATTTAAAACATTTCCAATTCACACATATTTTTTTTTGTTTGTTTGAGGAAGGGAGTACAAAAACTTTAAAACAATTTTAATACAGTTTCTTATTTTAGGAACATATAAGGATGCAGAAATATCTCATAATAAAAGAATATCTTGTTTACAGGGGTGTAATATCCAAGGACCAGTTTAATCAGTCATTGGTTAAAGTGAAGTTAACAGAGGTTATTGACAGGTTCGAAATTCTTAAGACACGTGCTGATGTCCTGGTGCAGAGGGGGGAAAGTGTATGCTAAAATACAAATGAAAGCATTTGCTAAACAAAAATTAAAGTTAAAGAAAGCTAGCTATCAAGATTTGACGACTAGGAATAATTTTTCTATAATTTAGTTTCATTTGACGACTAACGACTGGTGATTTCTAGTCCTGTATCCACATCAAAACACTTTCTGCCAAATTGTTTTTGTGTTTTGACTTATTGCATCTGAAATTTTAATCCAAAGACTAATTATAATGAAAGGAATAAAACACTGAATTAAAAAAACAACCTTTTAGTTCAAATAATCTTTTTATTGTAAACACCAAGAATGTAATAATTATTATTAAACAAAGACGTGACACTATGTGGAACTGATGCTACTAAAAAAGTTTTGAAGACATAAGTATCTAATAAAAATGATAAAAATTTAAATTGGCTTTTGCTATAGTTAACGTTAAACAACCAAAATAATGCATACCACAAAGTAACTAAGCTCATAAAATTATCAGTTTTTGTAATTAACTGTTTATATAAAATTAATACATAGCATGAGTAATTTAACAAGTTGCTTGAGTTGTGAAGCACAATAACAGGTTGAAACACAGAAATTTCTGCATCTTCTTCATGATAAAGAGTCGGAAACTTTTCTTATATCAAACATGGTAATGTAAGTACTGTAAATGTAAGTTCACTATCTGAAATAATAATAACACATTAAGGAAAACACACAACAAGACAGTCCAATTAAAATGCATCATCAAAGTACAGCAAAAATGGTAGATGAACAAAAAAAGAATGAATAAAATTTAAATAAAATTTAAATTATAGCTCACAAGGCTATCAAAGCCTGGCAGCTAATGTGCTCGCAGGTTCTGTATGTAACGTGATAACTCTTTATATAAATATCAGATTTGGTTCAAATTTTATTTGTAGGTTCATTTTGATAAGGTTCTTCACTGATTAGCATTGGAGGTTCATTGATTAAATATGAAGGTGGGAGAAGAGAGTGCTACCCCCCTTAATTTATATAAATATGCAGAAATCATGCAGAATTATCAAATTTTCTTCAATTTAAATGTTTTTGTTAAAATTTTGTTTTTCTTCAATTTAGATGTTTTTTCTTATTTTAAATGTTTTTGTTATTATACAACGTCTTAGAAGCAAAATGTTTTTATAATATAAATTCTTATATTTTTATGTAGAAGATATATTATAAGTATTACGGTTTAGTTATTAGTGGACGTAATCAAGACTTATTTAGTGTTATTTTTCACATTCAATGCCATCAGTTTAACTGGGCACTTTCATCTTTATTGCCTATTTTCGGACAGCACGAGAAAATTACATGAGTAATTCATACTTATCATTCAGATATTCTTTTCCTGTGTTATCATTAAGAATTACAAACTATTTACATTATTAACCATATTTACAAAACATATTTTGCAACAAAGTGTCTATTCCAGATTAGCAACGAATTTCCCTAACATGTCCAGGTATTCCATACCAGTAATAATAATAAAAAAATAAGGAATTTTATTCAAAGTTATTAGTACGCCCCTATTATGTATCCTATATTGCCACTAATCAACGAATATATGGACACAACCCCTCGTGTTTTTCCTTCCTTTTGGGAATAACTAATTTTCAACGTATTCTATTGACAATTATTTTCAAAATTTTCAAGATGTGATTTTGCGACTTTCACAAAAGTTGCTCTATACAGGGGCTATATATATTTGGCTAACATAATATGCAAATGAAATTTTGATATCTTTGACGCATGCGCAGTGAAAAATTATTTAGTAAACCTACTCAATATTCGAACAATTTTTATTATTTTTAAATTCTGATTACAGGGTATTATGTGCAATGTTGTTTGTCGCATTTTCTGAAAAGAATGTTACTTTATATTAAGAACTCTTCAAATTATAAGCAAAAATCTTGGGTAAATTTGAGACTGTTTTTCGGATTAGTTGAAAACCTTAATTTTTCTACGACTGTACATGCTATCGCCTAAAAAATGAACACAGTTTATTACAATAAGCCACTTAATCATAATCTACAGTTTGAGCGCTTTTGCTACATTAGTTTTGACAGGGTTATCCAAAAGATATCCAAAAGGCATTCATTCTTTTTTAACTTGTTGACTCTCCCCTATTGGAGTTTCGGAATAAAACCTTCAGGGAAATATGTGACTTGTACTACACTACCTGACCATTGAGTATCGTCCACTTGCGATTTTAGACATTTTGTTGAATATCTAGAAAAATACATGAGGAATTATCCTGAAACTCTCAGTGTATAAACATAATAGGACAGGTCATATATATCCGTGAAGATTTTTTCCAGAACCTTACAGGAGACCGTCAACAAATTAAAAAAGAATGAATATCTTTCGGATAACCCTGTCAAAAGAAATGCAGCAGAAGCGCTCAAACTGTAGATTGTGATTAAGTGGCTTAATGTTATAAACTGTCTTCATTTTTATGTCGATAGCATGTATACTCGTAGAGAAATTAAGGTTTTTATAAAAATAGTCCCAAAATTTTCCAAGATTTTTGCTTATAATTTGCAGAGTTCCTAATATAAAATAATAATATTTTCTGAAAATCTGACAAACAACATTGCACATAATACCCTGCAATCAGAATTAAAAAATAATAAAAATTGTATGAAAGATGAGTAGGTTTACCAAATAATTTTTCACTACGCATGCGTCAACGATATCAAAATTTCATTTGCATATTATGTTGGCCCAGTGGCCAAGAGGTTCTGACCTCAAACTGGTAGACGGTAGGTGCTGGGTTCGAACCCAATCGCGACCGTCGGCCTAACTGTTCGGAGTTTTCCGTGGTTTTCTTCGAACCTTGCGTAAATACGGGTTAGGTTCCCTTAGAAAGACCCCCACGGAGGGCACCCCACCCCTTAGGGCCTATATCCCACAGTGTAGATAATTGGCCGACATACATACACACATATTATGTTGGCTAAATGTATAGAGCAACTTTTGTGAAAGTCGCAAAACCATAGCTTGAAAATTCTAAAAATAATGGTCAACATAATAAGTTGAAAATCCGTTGTCCCCAAAATGAAGCAAAAAAAAAAAAAAAAAAAAAAAAAAAGAAGGATTTTATCTAAATGTAGTAGTAAGTTCTGTATTGTGCATTCTATATTGGCACTAATCAATGAATATATGGATACAACCGCACTTGTTTTTGCTTCATTTTGGAAATAACGGATTTTTAAGTGATTCTATTGACGATTATTTTCAGAATTTTCAAGCTATGATTTTGCAACTTTCACAAAAGTTGCTCTATATATTTAACTGACATAATATTCAAATGAAATTTTGATATCGTTGACGCATGCGCAGCGAAAAATTATTTAGTAAACCTAATCATTTTTCATACAATTTTTATTATTTTTTAATTCTGTTTACAGGATTTTATGTACAATGTTGTTTGTCACATTTTCAGAAAATATTATTATTTTATATTAAGAAGCAAAAATCTTGGAAATTATATTATAAGCAAAAATCTTGGAAAAATTGGGGAGTATTTTTATAAAAACCTTAATTTCTCTACGAGTATACATGTTATCCACATAAAAATGGACACAGTTTATAACAATAAGCCACTTAATCACAATCTATAGTTTGAGCGCTTTTGATGCATCAGTTTTGACAGAGTTACATTCATACTTTGTTTAATTTGTTGGCGGTCCCCTATAAAGTTTCTGGAAAAAATCTTCACGGAAATATATGACCTGTACTATATTGTTTATACACTGATAGTTCCAGGATAATTCCTCATGTATTTTTCTAGATATTTTGCAAAATGTCTAAAATCGCAAGTGGACGATAATCAATGACCAGGTAGTGTATTATATTTATACACTAAGATTTTCAGGATAATTCCTCATACATTTTTCTAGATATTTAACAAAATGTCTAAAATCGCAAGTGGACGGTCATCTCTGGCCATATAATGTATATCAGGAGCTTTAGGGAACTGGCTAATTCTTTATTTCCCCTTTTGCTATACAGTTGGCAAAAAAAGTATTTGTACACTCTAAAATTTTTAATTTTTAACTAAATAAAAGCAGATATTTTCTCAAAAATAGTTTTAATACAGTCTGTTTACCGTGCATTTTAAATTACATAACAGAAAATTTCGATAAAGATGTAAAATAATTTTCTAATAGGAAAAGTTTAAAAAATTCTTGCAAAAAAGTATTTGTACATTTCTCCATCCTGATATATACTGTGTTTTATAGTGTTTATGGTTCAAAGGACTACTTTTACAGAAACTGTTAATAATTTTTAACTTCATATTATATTTGTCTGACATTTAATATAATTTGCTCTTGAAGTAATTAAGTATAGAACCTAAAACTAAAGAGGCACCTCTAGATAGATGAAATCCTATGATTGAGCATAATAAAAATTTAAATTCGCAACAAGAATTAGTAAAAGCTATTAAATTACCATTTACAACTATTGGATATATAGTGGGACACTATGAATAAATTAAAAGCATCGAAATTCAATGAAAACCAAGACTTCTCAGCAAACTAACAATGAGGGAAAAAGGGAGTGTTGTTAAAAAAGCTTTAAAAAATCCTATGCGTTCGGTTCAAAAATTTGCTGGAGACCTTGCGACATCTTCTCGCATCAGAGTAATACCTCAAACAATAAAAAATATTCTTCTCAATGCAGATTTAAAAGGAAGAACCTCAAGGAAAAATCCATTCATCAGCGAAACAAATAGGCGAAAATGCATAGTATTCGCTTTCGCATTCAGAAGTAAATCATTGGATTTTTGGAAAACAGTAATTTTTTCTGATGAGGGAAAATTCGGAATTTTCTTACCACCAAGCATTCGAAAAAATTGGCGTAAAAATAAAACTGTTCTAGATCCAAAACGTATACTTCAAACTATCAAGCATGTTGGGGGAAATATTATAGTTTTGGGGTGTATAGCTTCTAATGGAGCAGGACATTTAAAATTTATTGACAATGGAAGGACAGGTTTAACATACATTGATGTGTCGCGGCATAATTTATTAAACCGTGCTAAGAAATTATGCATAGAGGAAGCTTTTAACTTTCTGCAGGATAACGACCAAAGCATACTGCTGTGATCACCAGCTCATGGTTACTACAATACTCGAAGACGACTGGTAATTTCTCTAAAATCTCTAGACTTGAATCCAATAGAAAATTTGTGGATGCTATTGGATGCAAAAATCCGAGAAAAAAATATGTATCAGTAAAAAACAGTTTTAAAGAAGCTCTTATTGTGTCATGGAACATTAACCAGACCGCTACAAAAAAGTTGGTGGAATCTATGTCACACCATCTAGAAGTAGTCAAAAACACTAAATAAATTCACACAAAATATTAATTTGCATCATTTTACTAATTTTTCATTAATTATATTACATTAATATAGTGTACAAATACTTTTTTTGCATTATATTTTTGTATATTTGTTTATTATAATGTAAAAAATCGATTCGTTTAATTTTGTTTTTGCTTCTATAATAATATAATGCATTAAATTAATGTATTACAGTATTTTTTGCTTAAATCGTTTGTTTAATTTCATTATAATTTAAAAAAATGAAGTGTACAAATACTTTTTTTGCCAACTGTATGGGGGAAAGTCGGGTGGAATGGGACAGTAGGTTTTTCTTTTTGTGCATTATTCTAAATATTTCATCGATCGCACACAAGATGAAGCAATGGTTATCCATTCTTCAGTTTACAAAAAATATTGTTATGCATAGACTTGCAAATGTATAAAAGAAAAAATTATTTCAAAAATCCAATTTAAATTTGATTTATTTGCTTTCAATATATTAAAGGCTTGTTTATGTATAAATGTAATAGTTTTCCTATTTATGGAACATTATACTGTATATTATCCATAATTTAAACTAAGCCTAAAGCAGCATTTTGTTTGAACAAGAAGTTTAACACAAATAAGGAAGTGGCGAGGAATGGGACGCGCCCAGTTCCTTTTTAAAATTAATAATAATGCGAATTGCTAACATGCAAATATTTTTAGAGGATAATATATTAATTATAACATTGATAATATATATATTCATTCTTCAAAATGTAAATAAATTGGTGATTATTTAAGGCGCAACGCTAGGCACAGAAAAAGACCCGGATGATAATGCAAAGTCTATGAGGGCGTTCTTTTCAAATATTTCGCCCAAATTTTAATATTTTTACGTGATTGTTTTGCACAAGATTGCTGAGGGCAATCCGCAACCGGCGTTGTTTTTATTTTTTCAGTTTTGGTTTCAGATTTTTTTAAAAAAATTACTTTAACTTACGAAATCGGTTTAAACTGGTTCTGAAATTGAAACTATCGTTATCCAAAAAATATAAAAGCAAAATCAAAAAAAAATAAAAACTAGGCCGGTTATGGATCATCCGCAGCTGTCTTGTTAAAAAAAATCATGTAAAAATATTAAAATTTGAGTTAGGTATTTGAATTTAACACAACTATAGACTTTTACATTATCATCCGGGTATGTTTCTGTGCGTAATGTGGGGCCTTAATGACACCTATGACAGAGAATCCTGAATTTTCATTCCAGTCATGAAGATACTGGAATTTTATATTGTGGCATATACATTATCAACTTGCAACCTTTGATTGTTTATCTTACCGACACTATAGGTTATTTTGTGCCTTATAGCTTTTTTTATTATTGCTGTCCCATAACTCTTAATGAGGAGGTGTGAGACATATTTTGAAACTTACGTTCTCTTTAAAATAAAATAGTATTTGCACGTTATGTTTCTATATTGTTCAGGGGGATTAAAAAGTGTTCTACCTTGCATCCTATAAATTGAAATTTTTCTTTTTGTATATATAAAAAAAAATCTTACTTTTGTAAAAAAAAGTCCCACACCACCCCACTCTCCCCTATATAGATATTATATATTAATACACCATTTACATGAAAATAGAATTTTTATCATTAGTATTAAAATACAATTTAAGGGCTAACAGTTTATTGTATATACTTAGGTTTTTACCACCTTCTCCTCAGGTTTTTACCCGTAAAAAGCCAACCCTGTTTATTGGTCTTGTTTCAGAACGCGTGGAATGAAAGATTTTTAAAAATTATATCATTAGAAAAATGTTTAAGATTTATAAATGACAGTGCAAAAATCGCCTTTAAAATACGAGATCTTCATCACCTGCGGAAAAATTTCACATTTGTGTAAAATTACGATATAAGTTTTTATTCATTGTTATATTTTTTGAACACACACTATTTCTGTAAACTATTCTGAAAGTTCAGTGGAGTAAATACAGATTGTTTTCCTTTTATAATTTTAATGGTCATGACTAAAAATTTGTCATATCGGATGATGTTGATGATTGAGAAAGGGGGGGGGGGGGGTACTGATTACGGTCTAATCAAACTTAAATTACTATTATTGAAAAAAAAATATATTTTATTTTATTTAACCATAAAATTCTGCTACTAAATATGGTTTAATGCGAAAGAATACTTTCGAAAAAAAAATGAGTGTAAATCTGCATAGCCGATAATCAGATCATAAGGTATATTCATTTCAATTCCCTAACATTTTCTCACCTTTTTGAAAGAAAATGAAACCAAAAGTATGAAAATATGAAGAATTGGGAGTAAGAAAACATAATGGCAAACCGAAGATACCGCTAAATTCGGGTTTTTAGGCATTTCCCACCAATGTATGACTTGGCTGACTAATAACGTTTTAATATGCAAATCGAGGTTTTATCCGTGATTTTTATTTTTAAATGAGACTAAATGATTGTCCGTGCTACCATCCCCCACCGATCTAATCTTATTATGAAGATTATTTTGGAAATAATGGTGGTTAATAATGAAAATATTAATAATGAAAACCCTGTAAATAAGTTTTGATTACTTTAAGATTTGCAAGTATTCAATTGTCTTAAATGAAAAAGTCCCCCCCCCCTCTCAAATAAAGACAAATCAGGTATACTGAAACAATATTAGAGAAGTTACGCGAGGCTGCAATATGGTGTGAATTAGCCTTTACTGGAGGGGTTCGGATAGCATCTATCCGACAATATATGCAAAGCCGACCAGATGCTGTCCGAGATCCCGTGTAAAGGTTAAAATTAAAACTTCGCGAATAAAATTAATTGCTTTTAACTGTATATAGACGCAAAAACATATTTTAACCTTAACTGCTCTGACAAAAATTGTTACATAACTACTGTGACCTGTCTGTCAGACCATTTAATCTGAAGATGAATAAAATGTTTCATTAATTCTCAGAATACTATTTATGTATTAAACTTTATGTACAAGAATATTATAAATCAAATTCAGCTATTCAAAAGTATTTAGAGGTAGTAATAAGACTCCAAACTAAAAAAATTTGACCAGTATTTATTGTTAAACTAAAAATTACAAGTTAAACTGTGAAACTTGAAAAACTCACGGTGTCTGAGACCACTAACAGCAGTTAAGGGTTAAATCTAAACAGTTGAGTTTAAACGCAAGGTAAAATGGTCATAGAATATTCCGATTGCAACAAGATTCGTCTATAATAACTGATTTGTAATGAAAAAATATGTAAATATTTTTACAATCTTTCATTTCGCTCTTTTTAATTGTGCATCCTTAGGATTCCCGTGCCTAGAGCAGTTTGCTCCAATTGCTCCTAAGGCCTCGATAAATAGTTAAGGCCCTAGCTAAGGCCTCGATAAATCATTTAAAAATATTGACATGTAAACGAGAAATTGTAAAATAACTGCCTCATAAGTTTAATATTAGCAAGCGAGTATTTTGGTGAGAGTGTAGCTTGTAGCTTCACATAATAAACTTACCAATCAATCATACTAACAAAAAAATCTAATTTACTGTTTTCTTATGACATTACATATAGGGATGTACGATAAATTAACGTAACAATAAAATACAATTAAATAAAATTAAATCTTACCTTTAATCAGACTTTGTCCGGTTCACTGGTCGCGCAAATCGCATCATTAAGTCCTCGTTGTTGTTTTATTGTAGCTCAGTGGTTAGTCCTCAATTAATATAGCCAATTTACACACCGCCATGTTTTGCTTTGCTCACACCCGTAAACTTTACTTGCCGACACCGAAAGCAGGAAGACACACGTCATAGCGCATGCGCAAGTTGCCAGTCACCCGATGAGGTGGTAC
Source organism: Maratus speculifer (assembly GCA_964019185.1). NCBI lineage: Eukaryota > Metazoa > Arthropoda > Arachnida > Araneae > Salticidae > Maratus > Maratus speculifer. Next base: position 82,225,280 of record OZ025295.1, read on the forward strand.
ATTGCTACCAATACGAAGTGCATGGCACCTTATTTAGCTCCCATCATCTAGGAACAAATCTGTCGTCACCCCAACCACATATTCAAGCTCTTATGACACCCTAGGGTTCCAAATGGCACCGCCTTTTCACCTCCGGGTCCCAAATGGCACCGGTTTGTCACCTTTATTTTTAACAGTGCAGCCTGCGGCACTTCTATAAAAATGAAGATTATACAGATTTAAAAAAAGTTAAAATGAATATTTTTGAAATCCTCAGAATTCCTCGTACGGGACAAATTTTTAACCAAATAAATGTAAAAATCATTTTTTTTTTTTTTTTTTTTTTTTTTTTTTTTTTGTAGAAATTCACACGGGCCAGATCCTGGCTATCACACGGACACCCGGGTCTTGTGTCCTGGGCACGAAATTTCTTAGGAGCACAAAATTTCATCTAAATTTCTATTATGAAAATCATAATTGTCGAAACAAATGTGATATTTGAGATACGAAGAAATGACAAAAATATATCTCAATATACGTTTAAAAGCACATTTCAATAAATAGTAATAAAACTAGTCGAATGTGGCAAGCCCAAAACTTTCTTCTATCTCATACACGTTAATACTTTCAGAAAAATTAAACATATAGTAGCGTCACCAGTTAGATTATTTACACCAAATCTAATCTGTAACAACTTATTTGAAGTTCTAACTGAATCTGAAATTTAATGAAAGACCGTATATTAGTATTTCAGATAGAATTATTGCAAAAATCGTAATAAATAAATAAATAAATAAATAACTAGATAGAAGCGCCATTTATTGAGCCATTTACTCTAAAAACTGAAGAATACAAACTTATATCAGGGACACCAACTGAATCTAAAGTTTGATGAAAGTTCGTGCGTTAGATTCTGAGGTAGAGCTATTGCAATAACCATGAATAATACCGCATAGAGCAACGCCATCTCTTGTGCGATCTACATTAAAATGTAATCAGAATCATATTATATCAAGGAATAATGGAATATGAAGTTTTATGAAAATCTGCTCATTAGTTCTTGAGATATAGCTATTGTGAAAAACGTGGAAAATGCATCATAACAGCGCCACCTGTTGGGGATATACACCAAAAACTAATCAAATCCAGTATATATGAAGATTACTGGATACTGAATCTAAAGTCTTGTGAAATTCCGTGTTCTTGAATTCTAGTTCTTGAGATAGAGCGCCCACAAAATGTATGTCATATACAGACAGACTAGCAGACAGACTCACAGACAGACATTTTGTAAAAGCATGTTTTTTTAGAATCTCTGAACCCTAAAACGTGTAAATCAGTCGAAAACCGAAATTCAAAAATTTTTACAAATCCAATACTTTTTTTTTTTTTTTGGGGGGGGGGGGGGGTAAAGATAGAAAAAACTAAAAATTACTTTTATTTCTGGAACCATTTTTCAATTCCTAAGGAAATTAATTTTTTTAATTGACACTTTTCGAATAAGTGTATATAAATATAGGGAAAAAAACTACTATCAGTAAATTAACCGATCTAAAGAGGCACAAAAAATTTATAGTGTCGTGCACATAGAAGCTTGCTAGTCGGGCCCTGGGTTGCGCCGAGATTTTAATTTTTTTCCGGTACATGTTCGGGCCAAACTTTTAATTTTTCTATCGAACCGGGCCGAATTTCTTTTTCTATAAGTTCGGTCAGGATCGGGTCTGAAAATTTCGTAACATGCAGACCACCAGTTCTAGGCCTACTTGTGATGAAAAAATTGTGATGATACTTGTGATGACAACAGAATAAAAATAAATGTCTAAGTTAACACTAAATATGGTGAAAGAAAAAAAAAGATCAGATTTATTTATTTCAATCAGATTTTTTTTTTTTTTTTTTTTTTTTTTTTTAAATCGGATCTTTTTCCCCAGCATTAAAATACTGAATAGATACCAAGAGTTTTATCTTTCCAGAACAATTAAACCTCTAATTATTCACATAATCTATATTTTTACACTTTTATTAATAAAATTTAATTATTAGTTAGCAATAGCAGAAATTATAAAAACTGAAAATTAGTATTTCCATTAGTTAGTCGAATACAATAAAGTTATAGACATTAATATATTGTAATAATTATAGACTATATAAAAATACAAGTGATATTTATTTTTATTAAAATAATCAGTGTCTGCGTTTAATATTAAATTGTTAACATACTTAAAATTAATATTTATTTAACAAATAATCTCTAATTTGGCATATAATATATATTTTTATGCTTTGATTACTAAACAACAATTTTTAATTTAGTATTATAATTTTTTAGTATTCATTCTAGAAGGAAAAAGGACAGGATACTACTTCCAAAAAGGGGCACTGTTATACACTATATTGCCATTGATTATGGGACACTTGCGATTTTAGACATTTTACTAAATATCTAGAAGAATACATGAGGAATCATCTCGAAACTCTTAGTGCATAAATATAATTGTATACGCCATACATCGCCGTGAAGATATTTTACCGAAACTCCATAGGGGACCGTCAACAAATTAAAAAATAATGAATATCTTTTGAATAACCCTGTCAAAACTAATGTAGCAAAAGCGCTCAAACTCTAGGTTATGATTGAATGCCTTATTGTAATACACTGTGTTAATTTTTATGCAAATAGCATGCATACTCGCAGAGTAATTAAGGTTTTTATAAAAATGATCCCAAATTTTTCCAAGTTTTTTCCTTATAATTTTCAGAGTTCTTAATATAAAATATTATTTTTTTCAGAAAATATGACAAACAACATTGCACATAGTACCCTGTAATCAGAATTAAAAAATAATGAAAATTGTATAAAAAATGAGTTGGTTTACTAAATAATTTTTTACTGCGCATGCGTCAACGATATCAAAATTTCATTTGCATATTATGTTAGCTAAATGTATAGAGCAACTTTTGTGAAAGTCACAAAATCATAACTTGAAAATTCTGACAATAATCGTCAATTGAATAAGTCGAAAATCCGTTATTCTCAAAATGAAGCAAAAACAAGAGGGGTTGTATCCATATATTCATTGATTAGTGTCAATATAGAATACACGATATGGGATGTACTACTGCATTTGGATAAAATCCCTCATTTTTTTGCTTCATTTTGGAAACAACGGATTTTGTCCTTTTTCTATGGACGATTACTTTCAGAATTTTCAAGCTATGATTTTGAGACTTTTACAAAAGTTGCTCTATACATTGAGCTAACATAATATGCAAATGAAATTTTGATATCTTTGACGCATGCGCAGTAAAAAATTATATAGTAAACCTACTCATTTTTCACACAATTTTTATTATTTTTTAATTCTGATTACAGCGTACTGTGTGCAATGTTGTTTGTCATATTTTCTGAAAAAAATATTATTTTATATTAAGAACTCTGAAAATTATAATGGAAAAACTTGGAAAAATTTGGGACCATTTTTATAAAAACCTTAATTACTCTGCGAGTGTGCATGCTATTTGTATAAAAATGAACACAGTGTATTACAATAAGGCATTCAATCATAATCTAGAGTTTGAGCGCTTTTGCTACATTAGTTTTGACAGGGTTATTCAAAAGATATTCATTCTTTTTTAATTTGTTGACGGTCCCCTATAGCGTTTCGGTAAAAAATCTTCACGGAGATGTATGACGTATACTATTATATTTATACACTAAGAGTTTCGAGATGATTCCTCATGTATTTTTCTAGATATTTAGTAAAATGTCTAAAATCGCAAGTGTCCCATAATCAATGGCAATATAGTGTATAAGGAAATATATTAGTAATGTGTTCAGCAACAATAAGAAAAAAAAAGGACATAATATTTTTAACATAATAAATAATAAATCAGTTATTTTTAATGATTTTATAAGTTAGTATTGAAAAGTAAAATTAAATAACATGTTTTAATACTATCCTGTTTTTCTAAAGAAATAAAGTTCGAATATTTTTGTAAGGTCTTGGACACATGTATTTAAAAAAACTGTGGTATTATGAGAAGTTTTTTTTTCTTCTTACAAAAAACCTCTGGCTTTAACTACAGATAAATTTTACTATTTTTTTTTCAAAAGACATGGTGCATTTTGTCAATTTTGAAAGAGACATTTTGACATCCTTAAAAATGGACAAGAACAAACAGTAAGTAATTATTTATAAAAACTGCAAATAAGTAATTTCATTATAGTTATTAGCACAAATAACAAAACTAACAAATATTATTGACAGCTCGCTTTGCATTTGTACTACGAAAAATTGTTGTTAATCACCTAAATCTTAACTTACGGGATGTATGTATATGCTAATTAAAATAATTACGAAAATGAGGTACAACCATTCATGCAAACATACAGAATAAACATATGAAGAGTTAGTTTCATTTAAATCCTCAAAATATTAAACAACTGTACTATTACCTCTAAAGTGGAGATCTCTTGTCGTGCTTTTGCATTTTTATTACAAGTAGTTCTTTTCTCTTATAAGTTCTTTTACAACAGCTGTCGAGTAGATGTTATTCTTCCATTCTTCTTTAGTTCCAATATTTGACAAAAATTTATTATTGCAAAAATAGAATGAAAAAATAAAATTCTGGTTATTTTTTCTCATACTTTGCAGAAATTTATCATGGTTTTCATTCTTACTTTATATAAAAGAATTAAAGAAAATTATGATGTCGCAAATTATTTATAGATTTAAATATAGTTTTAAAATGAAATGCTTTTTATGCCTTTACAAACTTACTGCATTTATTATTTTATAATTCTGATTAAATTTATAAGCAATTATTTATTTTTTATTTCTTTTACTCATAAAGCAAAATACATATATAGAAACATTGTGAATTATGTTAACCTTAGATTTTAATACTTTTATGTCATTTTGAACATTTAGAAAAATTTAATCAATGATTTAAAAAAAAAATTCTATTGATTTCAATCGCGATTTAATCGCTGATTAAAATCGTTAACAACCTACCACTCGATACCTTTATTTTGCAGAATTTTACTGGAAAGTTCTTATTTGAGTGTGATTTTTGTTGAAGTGTCAGTTACTGGTTAAGTATCAAAAACTGGGGGTTTCATCCTAAATAAAACTCAGAATTAAGAAAGATAAAATCATACTGCAAGAAAAGTACCATAAGTAGTGAAATCTTCGGACATCTTTTTGACTGTCAATCGTTTCAATGCGATTAATATAGAAGTATCGCTTTTAATATATTACAAAGTTTATTTGAATACATAATTGATTTTTCTCATAACAAAAAAGCTTTTTCGTGCCGCTAGAAAATAAACTAAAAAAGGTAAAAAATCTCGTAGCGTTTTTATTGGGAAAAAAAAAAAAAAAAAAAAAAAAAAAGTTTTTGACTATGTTCTGTAACCCGGAAAACCCGGACTGGATCTTTTGGTAATAATAACATAGCTCCCAAATGGTCCGCGAACTGAACACCAATATTTTTTAACAGAAAATTTCATAGTAAGTTTCTACAGCATTTTTGGTAAAACCAACCCCCGAAGGCGATTTCTGAGCAATTTGCAAGAAAAAATATAAAACGAAGATCTTTCTAAGAAAATATTGATGTTCAGTTGGCGGACCACTTGGGAAGCCTGTAATAATAATTGATTTAACTACATTAACAAATACATTTGTAACATGCATTTAAAGCCCAAATCCGATCATGATTCATATAAAGTTAAATCCTGGAAGGAAAAAGACATTGCAATAGATATGCTTGAAGATCCTCAACCTAAAACCCATTTTTCTTTTTCTAACGAAAAACTAGAAATAAGCTAAATTATTTTTTGCCCACAAAACCCCGTAAAAGATAAATTTTAAATATATCAATATAAAAAGCAATATAGCAATCTAACAAATATAAAATAATTAAAAATACAAAAGCAAAAACGTCTACCGAATTTTCGTCAAAAAAGGAGAATTGAAATAGCTTTTCCTTTTTTCTGTTTTTTTTTTTTTTTTTTTTTTTTTTTTTTTTTTTTTTCCTTCTCCGATTTCCTTCATTTTTTTCCTTCGTGAAGTGTTTAATTACTTTAAATTACTTGGGAGTAAAAAGTAAAATTTATTATTTCCGTTATTTATTTTTTTTTTTTTTTCAAAATCGTTAGTGAAATAGAAAAATTAGTTAATTGAATTTCAATATCAATATAGGAGCGATGACCCTTTCCTTGCTTCTTTTTCCAGGTCCCCATAGCTTACAAATTTTCAAGTCAAAGACAATAAAAATTTGTAATAGAGTTTGAAAGTTCTTTAAAATGTTCTCCTTAGAGTTATGATAATATAAATCATACTTTTCAGTGTCTTAAAAATCATTTGGGCCTCAAAACGCCCCAAACCTTAACTATTTTATGTCAGCAATCAAGACTGGAGGACAGCGGGGCAGAAAATGTAATTTTATTGTAGACCAATTAACATAAAAATGCCATTAATGCTTAAATTCACCAGATATTAATTTTTTATGCGTCAGCATGTATTCTATGCTGATCTATGAGTTTTATCCTTTTTTATAAGAAGATCAATAAAGTGCATAAAACTTTATAGGGAAACTTACCATTTTATTTTATGTTACTTCACATAATTTTATATTCTATCACTTTTGAAAAACACATGGCAAACCTTGCATTGTACACCTTAAATTACACTTAATTAGCATTTTTTATAGCATTACAAATGCAATTTAAAGTGACACACGCACGCACACATTTGCAAGATGGAAAAGAGGTTAGGCTTGAAAAAGGCGCCTGATACTTAAAAGTAAATAAAATTTCACATCTTTCTATTTTTTTTTTCTTTTCGGTCAATTGAATAATCAATCTCTCATTAATATTGTCAATTTCAGTTCAATATGCTACAGCTTTTTTTTATTGACACAAATATTTCATGCACATAGTCATACCAAAAATGTGGCCACAGATTGGTGGTAAGGTAAGCTCCCAGAAAAAGCATGTTTATTATACTTTATATTCCCGTTTTGTTTCGTCCGCTGATCCCCTGGATCCTTTAGAATTTATCACAATTTGTTGTTGCCTGATGAGGAATTTTTGCCTTGGAAAGGGCGGCTGTTTCCAACTACTTGTTGCCTCTGTATAGGAAGGAGGTGGAGGATCTGTACTGAAACGGCGATTCTGGAAACGACTTCTCAAAAAATTTCTGTGAGGCTCTTTATTGGTCGGTTTTGATTGTTGTTGGTGGTTCTGCTTATAAGTTCCTAAGGCGTGCGACAATACAACTTCGCCTTCTTTCTTTACTACAGTTTGGTGTTGAGTTGAAGGCGATAGATTATAACTAGAGGAAGGCGCAGAGCTCAGAAGACAACAAGCATCAGACATACGACGCATTGCTGTATTAAAAACAGCTTTCAAAGAAACTTTCTGGACTTCAGATCCACAGGCAACAGAATGTCTTCTGGAAGCAAGTCTTGTCTCATTGTTGGAAATTGGCGAAGAAGATGCAATGAGAAGATGGTCTAAAGAGTCGGAGGATAACTGCCTGTTGAACTTAAAATCCTGGCTATTCCATCTCTTTCTGAGAGGTTTTGGAGACGGCATTCTAAATTCAGTCGTTATTTTATATTTATCGGTACTGATTGAGTTGTTACTTTCAGTACTCGAGTTATTACTCACAGCAGTTTGTCTAACTAGACTTTTGCGGAGCATGGTTTCAAGTGCAATCCAATCAATAAAGAAGTTATATTTAGTGATAAGAGCGTCGGAATCCGAAGTACCTTGACGTTAATCGATTAGATCTCGTTCAATGTCAAAAAACAAAAAGAAAAAAAAATAAAGAAAAATCTCGTAAAGGGATTAAGTTTTCTTTGGTGGTAATTTTGGGATACACATATACTCTTGTCTGCATGCGAAAGGTTTCTCAGCTACGTCAGTACTCGCTGAGCTTGTGTAGCAAATCTTCATTTTATTTTTCTTTGGGTAGATTTGTTTTTGTTGTGATATCTTTGTTTCTTTGTTATGATTGTGACTCATATCTTTAATCTAAGTAATTGTTTGTTTTCAAATGGCTTTTCGAACGTTTACCTTTCTAAAGCAATACGCTTTTTCACTTAATACTAATTGTGTGTATAATCCTTATTATTATTAAAAAAAAAAAAAAAGAAAAGCAAGAAAGAAATAAAAATAAAAATAAAATAAAATAAATAAAAAGTAAACTAATCCATCACATTGATCTTTAATTAGAATATGATATTTACTTATTATCCAACATAAGATTCAGTTCATTAAGGAATGTACTACGCTTTTAACATTTTCTTAGTAGTATTAGAAGTGAATTTATGTTTCAAATTAAAAACTACTTCTGAAGACACTAATGCAGTATTTAATATTCAGAATTGATTAGTCCTAAAGCATTAAAAAAAAAATTTGGAAATTACACGTCAAGCGTAGCAAATGAGGTGCGTTCATACTATAAGGAAGTTTTTAAAATATTAATTTACATTAATTTAAATAAATATAATTTTAATTAAATAAATATTAATTTGCATTTTAAAATATTAATTTACATAATTTACATTATTAATATTCTTTGATCTTAATATTTGGTACTGTGTACGTTGTATATATTCCATAGTCGAATTAAATGCTATTTCGAGCGTTGGCGCTATATAGAACTTTCCTGTGTGTGTGTGGATTCTGCAGCGCCTAGCACGCCTGTGTTCTTAAACAATTAGAAAACCATTCATCAGATTTTCCCCACCACGCTGGAAGAAGATTAGAGGAAGAAAGATTAATCGTTCTTTTAAATAGTAGGTTTGCCTAGAGAGGATCTATTTAAGCAACCATTTTGATGCCTGGATGAAATAAAAGTGGGTTTTTAAAACTTTCCAGCAAAATTTAAAGTGTTTATGCTTTCGGTTTGCCTGGCCGTCTGTTCGCGCTCTAACTCCAGTAAATATACTCGGATTGCCATGAAATTTTAGGAAATTACTTATGTCTAACCTAGAACGATTCCTTTTGAAAATGAAGTTTCTAGCATGATTACTTTATTTACAGGGACAGTCAAAAAGTTAAAATACACTATTTTAAAAAAACATATATTTTTAGGTTATAAGGCAGCTAAGCTTTTTCAGTAACTGCCACAATTTGTCATATAAACTTATTATCTTTTATTCCTGTAACATCTCATAGATTTTTCAGGTAATAGCTTCTCACCATGAGTTTATTTTTCACTATTATTTTCGTAAGGGTTTACGCACCATGTTGATTCTAAAAGATAGTGACGTTCATTCAGTAGGAGAAAATAGGGGTATTTTTCTGTAATCAAAGTGAAAGCTATTATAGTATTGGAAGCATTGCAACTTAAGCTGTCAAGAATTTTTTCGATATTAAGAATTTTTTACAAAGAAATATGAAAATAGCCAGTTGTTGGATATTTATTTAATTTAGTCTTCTGCAAATACCCAGCTATATATTCCAAAAATAAATACTTACTCGGTGGATAATAACCCTTTTCACTATCACTGTATCCAATCCAATAGGTCAAAAAGGTAAATTTTTACTTCTTCTGAAAAAGTTCCTTGAGATCAATAATTTATAGCGTTTGTTTAAAAAGTTCTTGAAAAAAAAAAATGCGTATGTAGTGTGGCTTTAATATTTTTTTACTCTTTTTTTTTTTTTTTTTTTTTTTTTTTTTTGCTACAATCAAACATTTATGCAAAGTTTTTACGGAAATTACTATGCGCAAAATTTTTCTAAGTCTCTTTTAAGATGAGAAATTTATCAAATATATTTAATTAAATTATTAAGTATTATAATATGTAATAAATATAATAATTATATTATATAATAATTATTAATATATTGCTTTAATTAAAATTTCATTAATATATTTCTTTTCTTCATTGTAATGGACTTGTCCTTGTTTCAATAAAACAAATAGTTCCGTCCTGAATCATATTTCCCTTCTAAATTTACAGGAAAGAAAAATTTTTAGACACAAGTGGAAAAGTGAGTTATTCAAGATATAATGTTACTTTAAACAGTTCCAGGAAAACTTTAAAAATATATTTATTGAGTTAAAATTTTAATTTTTTCCCCTCGTCTGTGGTGGGTAAAAATATAATTTGCAATCAAAATCACATCCTAAAATTTCTCATAAAATTTTTAAAGTGGGGTATTTTAAAATTGAACTCTAAACAATATTTGTCGAATTTCAATACTTTTTCATTTATTTAATGAAAAAAATATTGTTTACAGGATTTTTTTAATATTAATTTTTAAAATAATAAATATATATTTTAATAATAAATTTTAAAAGGAAGTAACTTATTTTAAAAAAATCATATTTTCAAAATAAATATATTTTTTTTAATTTCCCAAAACATAACTATTGTAAATTAGTCAAAAATACATGTTCTAAGATTGTGCTTTTTTTTTTTTTTTTTTACAATTTCTGACTTATAATAATTTAATGGTGAGAAATAGTTAATCCCTATAGTTTATATATACAGGATGATTCAAAAAAGATGGGAAAGATTTTGAGGGGTAATAGTATACATCAAGACAAACAATATTAAACAGGAAACCAAGGGTCCCAAGCGTTTTCCAAAGGAGTTATCCGCCATTAAAGTTTAGGGTCCAAAATTTCAAATACACATAAAAAATGGAAAAATTGGTCGATTGATTTGCGGTTTTTACTAAAACTAGCTGCACCCGTCGAAACTCGACGGAAAAGAATATATATTAGGTATGATATATATCAGTCATATATAGACAGTAAAATACTGAGCAAAATAAACAATTGCCAACTCTTAAAATAGGGATAACATAGCTTTTCATTATGAAGATACACAAACTTCAGAAAATAACAAAAAATAAGGAAAACAACTCATAAATTATTATGTTGGACTTAACTTCAGCTACAAATCTTTTTTTTAATGCGATTTCTAAACCTTAAATATTATTTAAATGCCAAATTATTTAGGAAGTGAATATTATACCCCGGAAGACGAGTTGAAAATATCTGCATAGTTTATTTTTTCTCCGATTAAATATCGCTTGATAACTGTACAATAATTATAACATCAATGAAACATTTTAATTATAATAGAAACAGGGACTTACTAAACTGCCTAACCAACCCACTACATATTTACAGTACATGCAATAAATTTAATTTATTTATTGGTTTGTATCCTCCATGAACTTGTAAAAATTAATTTTATTGTTATGGCAACGAAAAAAAAAAAAAAGATATATCTGTTATTAAAAAGAATAAAATTTTTGTATTTGTTGCTGAAATGCAGAATTTTTTTTTAAACAACTAGGGGGGCCCCGCCCCCCTGCTCGCTATGCTCGCCAACCCCCCGCGTAATCGCTTCGCGATTCCAAATTATTGGCTACCCCTGCTTGCTGCGCTCGCCAATATCCCATGGTATGAATAAGCAGCTGCAGACCTCTCAAATGATGTCACACGACTGGTGTTGCAAAGAAATTAAAAATATGCCCCCCCCCTGGGGGGCAGAGTGGGGGTGACACACAAGACATCCATAAAATGAATAAACAGTTGCAGACCTTTCAAATGATGTGTCACACAATTGGTGTTGTAAAGAAATTACAAAATGCGCCCCCTGGGGGGCAGAGTGGGGGATGACACACAACACATCCATAATATGAATAAGCAGTTGCAGACCTTTCAAATGATGTGTCACACTACTGGTGTTGTAAAGAAATTAAAAATGTGACCCCCCCCTGGGGAGAGAAGGGTGTGGGGGTGACACACAAGACATCCATAATATGAATAAGCAGTCGCAGACCTTTCAAATCTTGTGTAGCACGACTGGTATTGTAAAGAAATTAAAAATGTGTCCCCCCTGGGGAGCAGAATGGGGGATAACACACAAGATATCCTTTAAATGAATAAGCAGATGCAAACCTCTCAAATGATGTATCAAACGACTGATGTTGTAAAGAAATTAAAAATTTGGCGAAATATTACAGTTATCGCCAAGTTGGCGTCACTTTTGACAACTAATTTTGGTCGCCAAATTTGGCGATATATCGCCAAGTTGGCGACAAACTTGGCGATTGTTGGCGATGGTAACCTTTCCTCTCTTTATGGTAACCCATATGGCGATGCATAGACGGAGCCCTTTCCTGATTGGTCTATTCGACTCATGGAAGGAGTGGACAACCCGGATTCGTTAGTTCCGGAAATCTTCCACATCAGCATCATTCCAGGAGTCATTCCTTTTAAGGCTAGATTTTTTTTACTATAGAAGGATAACTTAATACAATGAAATGATTTTAATTATTTTTTGATATTATGTAAGATAGAAATATAGTAATACCGGCATATCACAGGTTTTATTCTTTTTTTTTTTTTTTTGTCTAATATGACATCATTTACACCTTCAGAAATACTCATCTTTTCTTAAATAAAAGCGCGATTTATGCAGTTATTTAAGAATTCTTTAGTTTCATAAAATATTCATTATAATTAAATAAAAATTGCGCATTTTATAGAAATATTTTCATTTGTGCACACCACGGACCTTTAAATTAATAGAAGTTCACTTTATTTAGATGCAGGAAGTAAGTCAGTGAATATGACATCATCACTGATACAGCTATAACAATGTATATAATATTCATGGAATAAATTTATCTGGTTTCTGTATGACGACATTTTCTCCATCGACAAAATTTCACTTTAGATATTATATTTTATTAAAGTTTATCTTCTGTTATTTTACTTGCATAATACTTAATAATATTACTCAGTAAATAATCTGTGTATTGCAGGGAATAACTATGTGCAATCATTTTATTATGATTAAATTTTATGAAAAACTTTATTTATTTTTTCCTTTTTTTTGCTTGTTTGTTTCAAATGCGATTATACATTCACCGATGAGATTAATCTCCTGATTGGTGGAAAATAATGAAACAAAATAAATTTTGAGAAAAGCTTAACCTGTTGCCACTGTTTTGAAGAAATGTCGTGAAAAAGCTTTTAAAATTAAAAATAAAATATAAAAATTGAAATAAATTAAAAATTAGCCAGAATGGGCACATCTACACATAAACTGCTTTCGTTTAAAAAAATAATTATCAAAATCGGGCCAGTAGAAAGCTCGGGGCTGATGACCAAAAAACAGCCAGGTGTTTTAAATATATAGATTATTCTTTATGTTGATATTTTCTTGAAAATAAATTAGAAAGATAAATTCCGAAAAATGTCGATAGAGGGCGCTTTAGACTTTGGAGTAACTAACAACTATTTTATGCCGTTATTTTTTGTATCTCATTAAATGGTTTCGCAGGCTTAAACTTAAACTTAAATTTTAAGCTCAGAATCTGAATAGTTGGGAGTGGTTAAGCAGTTCAAACTGAACTGTGTTCTGAGGTTCAAATTTCAAATGATTATAAAAAACGGAAAAATTGGTCGATTGATTTGCGGTTTTCACTAAATCTATTCTTTATGTCGGTATTTTATTAAAAATAAATTATAAAGCTAAATTTCAAAAAATGACGATAGAGGTCGCTTTAGACTTTGGAGAAAGGAAAAACTATTTTTTACCGTTATTATTTGCATCTCGTTAAATTTTTTTAGAAGCTTAGACATAAATTTAAATTTTGCGCAAAAAACTGAATCTTTGGGAGTGGTTTAGTAGAGCAAACTGAACTGTATTCAATGGGGAAGGTTCAAATTTCAAGTTATCATAAAAAGCGGAAAAAATGGCAGATTCGTTTACGGTTTTCGCCAAAACTATTCTTTATGCCAGTATTTCCTTGAAAATAATTTTTAAGATAAATTTAAAATAATTCCGTTAGAGGGTGCTTTAAACTTTAGAGTACCCAACAACTATTTTTAACTGGTATTTTTTGTATCTAATAAATGTTTGTAAAAGCTTATAGTTAAATTTTGAGCTCAAAATCTGAATCGTTGTGAGTAATTAAGTAGCGCAAAATTGAACTGTGTTCGAGAGGTAGGGAGAGTAACATTTCAACTCTTGAACACAGTTCAGTTTGCCCTTCTTATCCCCTTCCAACTATTCGGAATTTGAGTTCAAAATTTAAGTCTAAGCATTTGAAAGCATTTAATTAGAAAAAATAACGTTTAAAAATAGTTGTTGGTTACTCTAAAGTTAAGGGCACCCTCAAACGAAATTTTTAAAAATTTATCTTTAAAATTTATTTTCAAGGAAATAAAGACATAAAGAATAGTTTAATAAAAAACTGGAAACAAATAGACCAATTTTTCCGTTTTTTATAATCATTTGAAATTTGAAACTTTCCAACCCCATTGAACACAGTTCAGCTTGCGCTACTTAATCACTTCCAATGATTCAGATTTTCTGCGCAAAATTTAAATTTATGTCTAAGCTTATAAAAAAAAATTAACGAGATGCAAATAATAACGGTAAAAAATAGTTTTTCGTAACTCCAAAATCTAAAGCGCCCTCTATCGCCATTTTTTAAAATTTAGCTTTATAAATTATTTTCAATAAAATATCGACATAAAGAATAGTTTTAGTTAAAAGTGCAAATCAATCGATCAATTTTTCCGTTTTTTATAATTATTTGAAATTTGAACCCTCTGAACACAGTTCAGTTTGAACTGCTTAACCACTCCCAACTATTCAGATTTTGAGCTCAAAATTTAAGTTTAAGTCTAAGCTCGCGAAACTATTTCATGAGATGCAAAAAATAACGGCAAAAAACAGTCGTTCGTTAGTTCAAAGCCTAAAGCGCCCTCTATCGACATTTTTCGGAATTTATCTTTATAATTTATTTTCAAGAAAATACTAACATAGAGAATAGTTTTTGTGAAAACCGCAAATCAATCTACCAATTTTTCCGTTTTTTATGTTTATTTGAAATTTTGGACCCTAAACTTTAATGGCGGCTATCTCCATTGGAAAACACTTAAGACCCTTGGTTTCCTATTAAATGTTGTTTGTCTTGATGTATACTATTACCCCTTAAAATTTTTCCCAACTTTTTTGAATCACCCTGTATATAAAGATTCTGCTTTGGTTCAACAAATTCCATTTGTATTCATATTGATTTTTTATTTTTTCCTTCCATGTTTAATGCGCTATAATTTATTAAGTTCAATGGTTCATATATTGTAATAATATTAATGGTTACACATACATACATACATATATATATATATATATATATATATATATATATATATATATAGGTATATACATCTTTTTGAAGTTATAACTATAAAATACATTGCTTTTTGATGGCATAATTTATACTTTGGAACGTTTGCTTCGTAAAAATCAAAGACAGAGAAAAAAGAATTAAAAGCTAAGAAAACTAATCCACATCATATAATCTTGAATGATATATATATCATCATCATCATTATCAATCGTTTTCGATCCACTGCTGGATCGAAACCGCTGGATCGAATGGTTTCCGCCAGATTTTTCCAATGTTTTCTGTCTAGTGCTTTCGTCATCCAATTTACACGAGCCATTTTTCTAATTTCGTCTCTCCATCTTACTTGTGGTCATCTTCTTGGTCGTTTTACATCTCTGGGATACCACTGTAGTATATTTGTGCTTCATCTATTGTCTTGTCTTCTTGCAATGTGCCCAGCCCATTTCCATTTTAGCTATTTGATTCTTTCAAAGATGTCAAAAACTTTTGTCTGATTTCTTATCCAGGTTATCCTCTTTCTGTCTCTTCTAGTTATGCCTAGCATACATCTTTCCGTAATTCTCTGTGTAGTTTGTAGTCTTTGTATCATCCGGTTTGTTAGTGTGTATGTTTCTACTCCGTAAGTTAATGCAGGTAAAATACATTGATTAAACACTTTTCTTTTCAAACAAAGAGGCATATTACTCTTCAGAATAATATTGTTCTTCCCAAAAGCACTCCACCCATTTCTTATTCTTCTATTGATTTCATTTATGATACTATTATCCGATGATATTTCCTGTCCTAGGTACACATAACTTTGCACTTCTTTAATCTCAGTGTTCTTGTAGGCAATTTTCTTTTTTGATGTAAATGCATTAAACATCACCTTAGTTTTTTCTAAATTTATTTTTAATCCCACATTGATGCTAGCTTCTGCAAGATCTTTTAGCATAATTTCCAATTCTTCAGGACTGTTACAGAAAATTACAATGTCGTCAGCGAACCGGAGATGACTTAAGTATTCTCCATTTATTCTAATCCCTTTGTTTTCCCAATCCAGTTTCTTGAAGATATTTTCAAAGACAGCATTAAAAAGCTTAGGTAAAATGGTTTCTCCTTGTCTTACTCCTCTTCCGAGCTTGATCTTCGCTTTTTCTTTATCTAAACGGATGGTTGCTGTTGCTTTCTTGTAAATTTTCTTTGATATTGATGTGAGGTTTGTCTATACCAATGTCCTCCAGAGATTCTACCACTGCTGATGTGTAGATGGAATCAAATGCTTTTTCTTAATCAATAAAGGCAAGGCAAAGAGGTAAATTATATTCTTTATGTTTTTCTATGAGTTCCCTTACTGTTTGGATATGATCCATTGTGCTGAATCCACTTCGGAATCCTGCTTGTTTTCTAGGTTGAGCTGAGTCCAGAGCTGATTTAAGTCTTGACGTTAAAACTTTGGAGAAAATTTTATAAATAACTGACAGTAAGCTGATTGGACAGTAATTTTTAATGTTTTCCTTCTCTCCTTTTTTGTAAAGTAGCACCATCACAGCATTATTCCAATCTTCTGGTACATCTGACTTCTTAAGACATTTGGAAAACAGGAAGGAAGTCTTTTTGCAAATTCTTCTCCTGCTTCTTTGATAAGGTCAATTGTAATTCCATCTTCTCCTGGGCATTTACCTTTTTTCATAAATCTAATAGCTTGTAAAACTTCATCTGTCATCACTGGGATTATCTCTTCAGTTTCTGTTAAGATTTCTCGTTGATCATGCACGTTGATTTCCCTCTGATCTTCACATTTATATAGATCATTATAGAATTTCTCAACAATGTGTACTATTTCGTTGCTGATTTTGGTGATTATTCCATCTGCTCTCTTCAGTGCAAAAATACCTTTTCTTCCAACACATACCTTGCGCTTAGCTGATTTTAAACTTTTGTTATCTTCCAGAACTTTTTTAACAAGATCACAGTTAAATTTTCTGATATCTTCTGTAACGCATTTTCTTACTTTTTTGCATAATTCAGCATATTCAATTCTTGATTTAGGATCTTTTTTCTTCATTTTAAAGTCTCTGCGTTTTTTCATCAATCGTCTTGTTTTTCTGTTATCTTCTTAGTCTGTTTTATTTGTGCATCACCGGCTATCTTCTTTGCAATTTCTTGTAGAGTATTGGTTAGCTTCTTGTTCACTGTTGTAACATCTTGCTCTTCTTCTAAAGTTGATTGAAGTACTTGGAAGCGATTTTGAAGTTCCAAATGAAATTCTTCTTTATGTTTCTGGAGGTTTATAACATCGATCGATTTCTTTGAGTGTTGCAAAAACTTCATTCTTTCCACTTTAGTATTTAACAGCAGTTTGCATCTAACCAATCTGTGATCGCTTCCTGTATTGAAGTTATTGAGAATGCTGCAGTCTTGAATAAGATACTTTTTGTTGGTCAAGATGTAGTCGATTTCACTTGTTGAGCCATTTGCACAACGCCATGTCCATTTTCTTTGTGGCTTTTTCTTGAAAAATGAATTCATGATATACATCCGTTCACATTCTGCAAACTCAATCATTCTGTTTCCTCTTTCATCTCGCATACCATATCCATGATTTCCTACAGATAATTCACCTTTCTTTTTCTCTCCAATTCTAGCATTCCAGTTTCCCATTATTAATTTGATATAGCAATTTCCCTTTTGATGCATTGAAGCTACTTCTTCATAGAAATCTTCAATTTCTTCATCAGAATAACTTAATGTTGGTGCATAAACTTGGGTAATTTGCAGCTTGTATCTTTTGGACACTTGTATTACTAAGCTTGCAACTCTATCTGATGCACTATCATATTCCACAATGTGATTCTTCCACCTTTTATGAATCAAAAATCCTACACCACTTGTTCTCCCATCTTCTGTGCATCTGTAGTATAAAACATGTCCGCTGGCAAGATCAATCTTTTCTTCTCCTATATACAGGGTGTCCGAAAAGTCTGGAAACGGTCGAATAACTCGAGAAATACATATGAGATTGAAAAACGTAAATATACATGTTAGATATTTTTAAATAAGCTATTCAGTGATCCCAAATTTGACCTTCGTAATCGACCCCCTGGGGGTCAGAGGGAATCCAACTTTGAAATCTTAAATTATAACCCCCATTTTTTATTGCAGATTCGGATTCTACGGACAAAAATACGTAACTTTTGTATTTGATGTTTATTTCAAATCCTCGGTTATCACGGTGTAATCGAGCATATTAAATCGATACATATTTCGGCTTTTCCAACGGGATTTTCCCTAATCTAAACTAATTGGGGAGAATTTATGTCGTCAAATTCCTCGTCTTTTGCAAGAATAGCGTTTCTTGAAAATCACCCGTGCCGATTTTTTCGATAGCGCTACACAGTTAAAAATTTGTCCCATTTGCTGTAGCGTCACTCCACATCTTTTATAGAATATCTCTTTCATGACCAATGAGAATGTTCCATAACACAGTAAAGTACACTATAAAAATATTGACCCTTTTGCTTCATCGTCACTCCCCCGCTTTTATAGAAAACGATTACTTTACTGTGTTATGGAGCATTCTCATTGGTCACAAAAGAGATATTCTATAATAGCTGTGGAGTGACGCTGCAGCAAATAGGTCAAATTTTTAACAGTGTAGCACTATTGAAATAATCGCCACGGGTGATTTTCAGGAAACGCTATTCCTACAAAAGACGAGGAATTTGACGTCAAGAATTCTGCCCAATCAGTTTTGATTAGGGAAAATCCCGTTGGAAAAGCCGAAAAATGTATCGATTTAATATGCTCGATTACACCGTGATAAACGAGGATTTGAAATAAACATCAAATACAAAAGTTACGTAATTTTGTCCGTAGAATCCGAATCTGCAATAAAAAATGGGGGTTATAATTTAAGATTTCAAAGTTGGACCCCCTCTGACCCCCAGGGGGTCGGTTTCGAAGGTCAAATTTGGTATCACTGAGTAGCTTATTTAAAAATATTTAACACGTATATTTACCTTTTTCAATCTCATATGTATTTCTCGAGTTATTCGGCCGTTTCCAGACTTTTCGGACACCCTGTATACACTATATTGCCATTGATTATGGGACACTTGCGATTTTAGACATTTTACTAAATATCTAGAAAAATACATGAGGAATCATCTCGAAACTCTTAGTGTATATATATAATAGTATACGTCATACATCTCCGTGAAGATTTTTTACCAAAACTCCATAGGGGACCGTCAACAAATTAAAAAAGAATGAATATCTTTTGAATAACCCTGTCAAAACTAATGTAGCAAAAGCGCTCAAACTCTAGATTATGATTGAATGCCTTATTGTAATACACTGTGTTCATTTTTATGCAAATTGAATCCATACTCGCAGAGTAATTAAGGTTCTTATAAAAATGGTCCCAAATTTTTCCAAGTTTTTCCCTTATAATTTTCAGAGTTCTTAATAAAAAATAATTTTTTTTTCAGAAAATATGACAAACAACATTGCACACAGTACCCTGTAATCAGAATTAAAAAATAATAAAAATTGTATGAAAAATGAGTAGGTTTACTAAATAATTTTTTACTGCGCATGCGTCAAATATATCAAAATTTCATTTGCATATTATGTTAGCTAAATGTATAGAGCAACTTTTGTAAAAGTCTCAAAATCATAGCTTGAAAATTCTGAAAGTAATCGTCTATAGAAAAAGGACAAAATCCGTTGTTTCCAAAATGAAGCAAAAAAATGAGGGATTTTATCCAAATGTAGTAGTACATCCCGTATTGTGTATTCTATATTGACACTAATCAATGAATATATGGATACAACCCCTCTTGCTTTTCCTTCATTTTGAGAATAACGGATTTTCAACTTACTCAATTGACGATTATTTTCAGAATTTTCAAGTTATGTTTTTGTGACTTTCACAAAAGTTGCTCTATACATATAGCTATCATAATATGCAAATGAAATTTTGATATCGTTGACGCATGCGCAGTAAAAAATTATTTAGTAAACCAACTCATTTTGTGTACAATTTTCATTATTTTTTAATTCTGATTACAGGGTACTGTGTGCAATGTTGTTTGTCATATTTTCTGAAAAAAATATTATTTTATATTAAGAACTCTGAAAATTATAAGGAAAAAACTTGGAAAAATTTGGGACCATTTTTATAAAAACCTTAATTACTCTGCGAGTATGCATGCTATTTGCATAAAAATGAACAAGGCGTATTACAATAAGGCATTCAATCATAATCTAGAGTTTGAGCGCTTTTGCTACATTAGTTTTGACAGGGTTATTCAAAAGATATTCATTCTTTTTTAATTTGTTGACGGTCCCCTATGGAGTTTCGAGAAAATATCTTCACGGAGATGTATGACGTATACTATTATATTTATACACTAAGAGTTTCGAGGTGATTCCTCATGTATTTTTCTAGATGTTTAACAAAATGTCTAAATTCGCAAGTGTCCAATAATCAATGGCAATATAGTGTATATGTATACACAAAATAATATTCTTTAAAGGAATCTCAACTGTATTTTAATTAAAGTCTGAATTTTTTGTCGAAATTGAGTCGGTCCAGACAGGGCCTCACCCGCACTGTTTTCATTGATATTTGTAAAGGCCGTGAACTGAGAAAATATGAAGAGGCCGAGCCAGGCTCGGGCTGAACTTTTAATTTTGACACCGGGCCAAGTCGAAATAAATTTCTTTCGGGAAGGGCTGGGATTTGAAATCGAATAGTGTTTTTCACTTTTGCTAAATAAAATATAATCTTTTTGAGATATAAGAGATTCTTGTCAAATGGTTGCAAGATATTTCTTCCTTGTGATCACTTGCGGAAATCTATTCAAAACGCTAACTTTGACAGTATTTTCTTAGATTGCTTGTGTCAAAAAATGAATCCCTCCTCGCTCTGAACTCTACAATGTCCAATAACATAACACAGAAAAATAAACTTTTGTAACAGATTTTTTTCACAATAATTTAATAAACAGTGGATAAAAGTGTGCACAATTTTATTTCAATTTTATTGCATAAAAAAATTTAATTTCTGATTTATTATATAATAGAGGTTTTAGGACATATAAAAGTAAATTAATGAAACATTAAGCATTTTTAGCGGTTTTTGAATCTCTGAGGTTTTCCCAATAGCGGACACCTCCGAATAGCGGACAGTTTCTGCGTTCTAGAGGTGTCCGTTATTTAGAGGTTTTACTGTAATAAAGAGACAAGTATGTTTGTCTGTCAGCACTGTTCAGAAGAGACCGCTGCATGTAGAGTTACAAAATTTAGAGAGAAGGTACCTCTATACATGTAGTTTTGCACCTCGAAGCCCGATTTTTGAATTTTTGATTGGAATTTTTTTATTTAATGTTTTAGGCTATTTTTAGCGCTCTTTTTTATGTTTCGAGGCGATTTTTCCATATTAATGAAAGAAATACGGTTTCATTCTTTTCAGTCGATACAGTAATTTTTTTTTCTCTTTTCAATAACGTTTATACGGAATTCGTGCGGTGATTTTTGAATATTTAGCGAATTTTTTTAAGGCGATTTTTAGTGTTTTTTCGCATTTTCCGGTTATTTTTTGACAATGGTAAAAGCAAAATTGATTCAAACGTTCAGCCTAATGAACTAAATTTTGTCTGCTATGATTTTTCAATTTCAGTAAATTTTTTTAATGCGGTTTTCAATGCGATTTTCGATGTGATTTTTAGCGATTTTTAAATTTTTTGTGTGTTTAGCATCGATCTTTTGTCATTTTTGACAAAGTTATAGTTTTTTGTATGTATCATGATCTTATCTATTCTTGAATTTCATGTATGAAAAGCAAAAAACATAAAATTAACGAATGAGCAATAAAGTTATTAATTAGGATATTCACAGTAATCTATAATAATAAAGAGACAAGTATGTTTGTGTGTCAGCGCTGTTCTGAAGAGACCGCTGCATGTATAGAGTTACAAAATTTGGAGGAAAGGTACCTCTATACATGTAATATTGCACCTCGAAGCCCGATTTTTGATTTTTTGATTAGAATTTCTTAATTTAATTTTTTAGGCAATTTTTAGCGCTCTTTTTATGTTTCGAATCGATTTTTCCATATTAGTGAAAGGAATACGGTTTCATTCTTTTCACTCGATATTGTAATTTTTTTCTCTTTTCAGTAAAGTTTATTCGGAATTCTTGCGGCGATTTTTGGATTTTTTAACGAATTTTTTATTGCGATTTTTAGTATTTCCTCACATTTTGAGGTTATTTTTGAGAATCATAAAAATAAAATCGTTTCAATGCCTAATTAACTAAATTTTGTCTGGTATGATTTTTTTCATTTCGATTTTGAGTACGATTTTCGATGTGGTTTTTACGATTTTTTTGTGCGTTTAGTATCGGTTTTTTTTTTTTAATTTTGTCAATATTACAGATTTTTGTACTCATCATGGTCTTATCTATTTTTAAATTGCATGTAAAAAAAAAGCAAAAACCATAAAACTATTGAATTAGCAGTAAAGGAATTATTTTGAATATCCACAGTAACCTACTCTAATAAAACAACTAAACGCACTGTCTGTGTGCATGTATGTTTTTGTGCGTTAGCTAGCAAAATCTACGGCACTTACGAGGCTCAAAACTTTCTTGAAAGTACCCCAAAGTCTCTTCTGATGTATCTGACATTGAGATTTTCAAAATTTCAATTATTACTTGAGTAGTTCCTCTCCCGTTTCCCATTGCATTCCTTTTGAAAATTTTTACCACTAATTATTACTTGAGTATTTCCTCTCCCGTTTCCCATTACAGTCCTTTTGAAAATTTTCACCACTAAATATTATTTGTTCATTTTTTAAACCAATTTTTCACACAGTCAGTGGCCGTGTATTTCAGACAACGTAATTTCACATATTTCGAGTTAGAGATGAAATCACAAATTTCATGTTACTTTAATATTATTATCTCGGAGCCGTGCAACGCCGGGTGGGTCAGCTAGTCTTTAATAAAATGATATAGAAATATTTTCTTAAATCTACTTTTATTATACAGCTTCAAAAGTTACGATGGTTTTAATTTTCTTTTATTCTAAACCTAATTAATTTTTTATTTGAATGTTAAAATTTTAAAAATTATTTAAAGGAAGAGAAGAGGATTTAAGATTCTTTAAAAAAAATCTTAATTATACGATAAAAAAAACTTAATGTTGTAGAAATTGTGACGGCCAAAACTTTCCGGGCCGGTTTTCACTGATTTGTGTGCGGGCCGGGCCGAACTTTTGAGTTTTGCAATGAGCTAGCTGCTCTGGGTCCGGGCCTGGAAATTCCGACCCGTGCAGGCCTTTAATTGTTTAATACAGCGTTAATTTTTTGAAAGAATGATTCTCCTCGATAAACAATGTGAGGGGATTAACTCCCCCATTTCCCACCTTTATACTTTATTATTGAACCCCCAAAACTAATCAGAGATACGCCTTATCAAAAGGAAAAATTATCTGAAATTCAAAGCAAATCGGACAATTCTGCATAAAAACTCATTTATCTAATTTGAAGGGGTAATCCCCGATTTCTTCCTTAATGCTTAATCGTTAAACTTCCAAAACTATTCTGGGATTTGCCTTATCAGAAAGAACCCTTTTCCAAAATTGAAGCAAATCGGATAACTCTGCATAAAAACACACTTATGTAATTTAAAGAAGAATATGAATCGTCTGTTCACCTTTATACTTAACCAAAGAACCTCCAAAATTATCAATGTGCAGCCTTATTAAAATGAACTCATTTCCAAAATTTGAAGCTAATCGGTTAATTCTGCATGAAAAATGCATTTGCCTAAATTAGGAGGGAACGCATTTGTTCTTTCCTTTATACTCAACCAATGAACCCGAAATTAATTACGGAGGTGCATTATCAGAATGACCCTTTATCCAACAATTTATGTCACAGTACGAGATATCAGACTATAGTTTCCTAGTAAGTGTGCATTAGTTATGCGACACAAATTGTCGGCTATCTCAAAAACGTCTCATTTCCGATGGGTGATTACATTGAGTATTTCAATCCTTACAATTATATCTTTTCAGCGATACCACTGTCGTTATAATCGAGACTAAAATTTTTTGCGGTTCCTCTTTAAGTGGGCATTAGCTACGTGACATAAATTGTCGGATATTTTGAAAACGACTCATTTCCGACGGGTAGTTCTATTAAGTTTTTTACTGCTCACGATCAGATCTTTCCGACGATACCACTTTCGTCAAAATCGGTGACTTACACTTCTTGCAGTTCCCTAGTTAGTAGCAGCAGTTTGTAGTACATTTAAAATAAGCTTAATTTCTAATTTCTAGCTTCCCAAGGCCTAAATAATTTTATGTACATTCAGAATTGAATCTTGGAAATTTAACTTGTGTAATTTTGATAGTTATAAATGTAATAAATTAACAAATACGAATGAAAATGTATAACAGATAATAGGTAAGTATGTTAATAAAATTTAAAACACAAAATTATTTGTTATTTATATGCAATTGAAGTTTTAAGAAAGAATACATTTTTAAAGTATATTTCAGTGCAAGTCATAAAATAGCATATTTCTTTACATAAGAGCCTCTTTACTTTTGAGTTTAATCTTCAACTATTGAGAGAGAAAGGGAATTTAAGAAAATATATGCAAATATTCTTAGTATCAATAATTACAGTGTAAAAAAAGATGTTTTAGAGCATAGGTTCCCAACGGGGGCGGTACCGCCCCCCAGTGGGCGCTGGAGCCTTCCAGGGGGGCGATAGCGGGTTTAGAGAAAAATGGGGGGCGTTAGAACAGTCAAGGGGGGCGGTATTGGCATGCCTACTTATTTAGGAATTATTATAATGAAAATAGTTGATCTCCTCTACATTGCCCAGTCCGAGACAAAAACTTTAACTGAACTTTTAAATGGAAATCTATACAGACGAACCTCAATCTGAAAGGGAGGTGGATTGATTTTATTTTACTAATGTCAAAAAATAGCCATGGAACTCGAAGAAGGGCTATGACTCGAGTTAAAAATCTTTATGAATTCAAAAATTGTCTATAAAAAATTCGCGATAATTGATTGGCTAAAAGTTTTATACATAATTATGTTTTTGTTAACCTGTATTTCGAAAAATTCTGAAGTATGACAACACATGCCTGAACAAAGATTTTTAGACAAACCCGAGATTTGAACCAATTCAAAAAATTGTTTAACCTTGGCGAAAGTGATAAAAATCGTTTTATCTATAAACTTGTTTAGAAGTAAATTTATTTGAACTTCTATAGTGAATTTTTTTTATAATTCAAAATATCTTAATCGAAGAAAAAATGCCAGCAATACAGTATTGAATATTTGAAATATGGATCTACGTAATCTTCTACAATCCAATCGTTACCTATGTGCTTAATTTGCCAAGAAGTTTTTTCAAATGAAGCCACGAAGCCTTCTTGGCTACAAGGGTCATTCCATGATGTTTTGTAACGTCAGTCACGAAAATTATAACTGCGAAACTGTTGTCCACCGTTATTTTCGAAAAGTTTTCTTGGCTTTATTCAATTAATGAGGTATCCCCGATGAACGGTGGACAACAATTTCGCAGTTATAATCTCCGTGACTGACGTTACAAAACATCATGGAATGACCCACAAGAGCATTTGAATAAATGCCTGCTGATAGAAAAGACAACGCTATATCCTATTTTTACTTTGTTCTATCTTTACAAGAAGAAAGTATTAGATTCGTGAAAATTTTCGAGTTCCGGATTTTGACATATTTACATGTTTTAGGAGTCAGAGATTCCAAAAACATGTTTTTACAAAATGTCTGTCTGCCTATCTGTCTGTAATGTGACATAAATTTTATAGGCGTTCTATCTCAACAACCAATGCATAGAATTTATGAAAAAAAGTTCTATATTCAGGTATTCTCAGTTATAAATTGATGCTGATTAGTTTTTTTGTGTAAATCACTCAACAGGTGGCGCTGCGATGCTGTTCTTTTTACAATTTCCGCAATGACTTTTACAGACAATCTCAAGAACTACTACACAGATCCTTACCAAACGTCTGATTTGATTATTCCTTAACATGAATAGATGCTGTTTACATTTTGTTGAAAATCTCTCCACAGGTAGCGCTGTTATGCTGTATTTTTTACGATTTCTGCAACAGATGTATCTCAAGAATTAGTGCACTGCTTTTCATCCAACTTCATTTTCAGTTTTACGTTAATAAATATTATTGCTGATTATGTTTTAGTGCAAATCGCATAACAGGTGGCGCTTTTAATCTGCATTTTTTTCGATAGTAGTTCTATTTCAAGAACAAATGCACGGAATTTCATACCATTAGAATTCTCACGATGGACACCGATTGCCTTTAATTTTGATACTGTGATAGCGAATTTTGAAGTATTAACATGTAGGAAATGGAAGAAATTTTGGGATTGTCATGTCTGACCAGTTCAAAGACTGGAAAAGAAAAAATTAAAACAGCCAACTACATCAAACCTTTTTAAGCCATCTTATAATCAAGAAGATGACGGACTACGAACCTCATATATCATTATAATTTTAGTAACGAAAGTTTTAAAATTGCACACAGTTGGCGAGAAATTAATCCCTCTTGTAGTCAGAGGGATAATAATAACTGTTCTTCATCATAAGAAATCGTCTGATATCAATAGAAAAAATCCTGAGTAATAATTTGGTACAAAGAGGAATAGATGGCTAAAAGCATTGAAATATCATTATGCTGTTGCTTAAAGATCTGCAAATTTTCCATTCAACTCCATGGATCAGCATTACCAAATAACAAAAACTCATTAAAGAAAAAAAAATCAAGAGTTATTATTTGCTAAAAATTTAAAAACAGATACAAAGAGAGAATCGATATTTAATACCACGAAGTTAGAACAAGAAAAATAAATTCTTTATCATAATATTTTGTTGCTCGAACAGTGACGGGACATCAAGAGGGTTCCATTAACACATTTTAAACAAGCAGTACTCTCTGTACATTCTGTTACACATCATCAGCAATTAGTTTCAAACAATTGGAATGAACATCTGTATACGTTGCTTCATTGCATTACCAGAGCAGTCAATAGGAATAGAGAAAATTCATTGAATGACAGGATATTTTGCCAAGTTTATAGTGGCAAATAGTGGCTTTGTTTATTCTCAACAAAGTGAAACAATTGTTTCACTTTGTAGTGCAGCTGTCACTATTACGTTGCATGAGACTAGCAAATGAATTCAATCGGTTGCTGCTGCACACAGAACTTCGTTGTCTCTGAAAAGGTATTTATCTGAATCTTTTTTTGATATATTGGATTCAGTATTACACTTAACTAAAAACAGAAGTGTAAAAATACGCTAAAACTGATTG
Source organism: Maratus speculifer (assembly GCA_964019185.1). Taxonomy (NCBI): domain Eukaryota; kingdom Metazoa; phylum Arthropoda; class Arachnida; order Araneae; family Salticidae; genus Maratus; species Maratus speculifer. Next base: position 82,252,830 of record OZ025295.1, read on the forward strand.
CATTGAAAAATAACATCGATTATGTGACAGACCTGTTTAGAATCTTTAATTAAATAAATTTAAATATTCTAAATATCTTTAATAAGGCATCAGATGATTGCAAGATGATGAGTTGAACTTAATTAAAACAAAAAAACCTCATAGTTGCTTCTGTGGGTAAACTTTTTTAGCTCAAAGAAAATCTAAATGGGAGAGAATGTAGCCAAATTGCCACATTATTCGCAGTTAGTGAAAACAGGAATATTTACTTACTTGCTTTATATTTGCTTACTTACATTTGGACGTTCTTCATGAAGTTTTCTCAGAGCGATTCTAAGAAATTTATACATGATTATACAGAGTTGGTTTTCAGATCCTTTGCAAATGCAGCTAAAGCAGTAGCATCATATTTGGAGAAGGAAATCGTGCAACTCTCAGCAAACGAAAACTATAACTAAAATTCACAAATGGATACCAAGAGTTCTAACTTCAAAAATCTATTGTCCTTTAATCTGGATTGTGAGGGAGGGTACATAAAATTTTACTTGCTTTCCTTTCATCAGATTTGGCTGAAAGTGGATTTCCTCGCAGTAGCTAATTTACTGCCTAAGAAAAGGAACATGCATCTTTGAACCTGACAATATGTGACTGATGTGGACGATATTGGAATCTGACATGAAAAAAAATTGTTAAAACTCTAATAGCCTCAACAATTTCGTTATTTTTTAAAAATCCTTATTGGTTTTGTGTTTATTTTTCACTTTTTATGTAAAAATTTTTTGCTGCATTTAATTGTAATTTTAATTCACTTTTACTTTGATTAATAGATTGACAGACAGATAAAAAATATATATTTGGTAAAATTAACTATTGTGGAAGAGGGGGCGTTGGCATTTTTTTCTCTTGTAAAGGGGGCGGTGGACCAGAAAAGGTTGGGAACCTATGTTTTAGAGCAAAAACAAGTGCAGCATTACTGAAGTAACATCACGGTAACTAAATTAGATAATATTTAAATAATTGAAATCTTGAGCAAAGTTCTAGTTTTACATTTAGTAAATTCGATTTAATTTATTACAGTCGTACCAATATAATGTTTTTTTGCTCCCGGAGTGGGCACAGTATGTCGGAAAGGGTTAAAATCATTAATATTTGCATCAGAGATATTTTCAAAAATTTTGAAAACTCATTAAAATCCAGTGAAGGGCGGCGAGATATTTATATCCCATCTAATTTTAATCAAAATTTCCACCAGATACATTTAATGAATTTTTAATTTTATATATTTGATGGGAAAAAAAAAAGAGTCGTAAAAAGCCTTCCGTTATTTTTAAACATTTTTTTTTTTTCTAAAATTTGTTGCGAGTTCAGTATTAGAGTACCACAATTATTTGCCCTCAAACAGTTAAAAATTAGAAACATAATTTGAAAATTTAATCATACATATTTTTCACGATTTGTAATGTATTGTTTATTAAGTGCAATTATGATGGTTAAATTCGGTAATTTTCGTAATAATTGAAATAGATATTAATAGTTAAGAAGTAACAGAAAAATAAAAATTATCCATTTTCCCCAATATTTTGGCAATACATGTGCATGAAAGTTTAGCATTTTTCTTTCTGCTGTTATCACACTGGCCGATTGGTTGCCTTATACAAGGAAAAAGGGGCTTAATTAATTCCTTCTTGACTTTTGAAATTTTAAAGGTTTTTTATTTTGCTTAAAAAAATTGAGCATAGTTTCCATCTATGAAAGCACATACAGATTTACCTCTCTGGAACACCCGAGTGGATTGGTCACTATTATGCCTGCCTCTGTTTTTATACATTTTATAAAATATAAATTCAGTCATTCAAAATAAGTCATAGCTTTCACATCCCGAAAGAAACATATTAGTATCTCTCATTTCTATGTTTATTTATTTTTAGTTACTGATGTTATTATAGCCGCGATTAAAGTTTCTGGTATTTTATTCTACATACGTTTTTGAGATAATCCTCACATAGAAAATTGTATAATTTGAAAATTAATGCATTCAACTCCAGAACTGTGTGGACTTTTGTTTACCGCTGTAAGATTCATTTGCATTATGTTACGGCGTTCATTTTTACTAACACTTTGCGATAGTCTTGCGCATATTTACGGTCACGTGATTGATTGCGCCCTTCATTCACCCTGCGCCCTGCCAAGAGCTGAGGTGCGCTCTTGCTTACTAAAACTTTGAAAAGGTCTGAGCTATATGATCACAAAGAGTTAAAAAAAAAAAAAAAAAGTCTCGAAATCCCTTTTTTTTTTTTTTTTTTTTTTGTCCAAAATTGAACATAAGCGAACCTGACCGAAATTTTCCGCTCTTTGATTTTATGTATTAGTTCGGAAGACATTTGCGCAGAATTTTTTAAGTTATCATGATCATCAAAGAATTATATAAAATAGTTTTAAATAGATGTATAAAGTGTTGAACTGCGGATAGTTTTGGGTTCTAAGGGGTCATTGGTATACAATAACTAGCAATGTTAAAGAGCACCAAATATTGTATATAAACAGCAGACCGGTTTCGGTAGCATTTAGCGTACCGTCGTCAGTGCACACTGACTGCACAGTCAGCACTGACGACGGTACTCTAAATGTGTACCGTCCGATACATTTAATAACGAACAATTTGTGGACGATGCCACACTTGCTTTCAAAATGAATTAAAAAATTTTCGTTTTCAGGCATGAAAACGGATTCACGAATTTTGGAGAATTTTGGATTTTAATATCTCTGTGAGATTTTTAAATATGGGGATATTTTTTTTTTCAATTTAGGAATGGATGAGGAATAATTTCTTAATTGGGAATTTTGCCATACGGGGGCCGTATAAAAATTAATTTTCGTATTTTTTCAAATAGACCCCCCCATGGAGTTGCAACTTACCTTATCAAAAAATTCACCTTTTTGATGAATTTTTGCAGTTGGAAGTATGAGTCTAGGGGCACTATTTAAGGAGATAGCCTATTGTTTCGATATTTATGACTCACCCTGATGTACTGTAATTAGACATTTAAAAGTTCCTTAATTTTTTAAATGTTGAACAGAAAACTTGTTTTTATTTTCCTGTTTTCTTTCTGGAAAAAATAAATTAAAATTAAATGATTAAGGGTGAAAACGAAAATTGTTAAGAAGGTAGATTTCGTATGGAATACTACCTATTGCGATCGTTCTTATGTTGGAGGGGGAGTCGTAATTAGCAAAACAGGCTAGCTCCTTTAATATCGCCTCTAGGTACATACTTCCAGTAACAAAGGTTCATAAAAAAGGCGGCAAAATATGATGACATTAATTGCAGCTCCATTGTGTGTGTGTGTGTGGGGGGGGGGGGGGGGTCTATTTGAAAAAGCACGAAATTTAAATTTTTATGCGGCCCCGTAAAACAAAATTCTCGTATAGGAAATTATTCCTTATACGTTCCTGAATTGATCAAAAAAATTTTGATCTCCATATCTAAAAATCTGACAGAGATATTCAAATCCAAAGTTCCTGTGACTTACAAGAACTGAAGAATATTTCAAAATATGCTGCCAAAGTGGACAGAATTTCTGGAAGCGATCATGATTGAAGAATACAGAATGTATTCAAATAACATATTGCCTAGTTTCTGACTCATTTTTATTTCGATTTTGTTCTCAAATGCGTATTGGTCGATGGTTGCAAAACCAGCTCTTATAAAAATAAATAAATAAATAAATAAATATATAAATAAATAAATATATAATAAAATAAATAAATAAAAAATTGAAAATTCTTCAAAAGCGACCAAATAAACTTGTTAAACGCGTTTTATCTCTATCATATTTTATTTTTTATTGTTGAAATGAGCATTTAACTTCAAAATCTATCTGCGCCTGTAGGCCAAGCCGGCAGGAATTTTTAAAAATTTGGTATACTAGTTTCTTTCAGGGACGAAATCTTTTAATCACGAATCCAAACAGATTCGTTTACTAATGATAAATGAGAAAAATGTGCAAAAGTATCTCGGTTACATTTCAATATTTTTATATAATTTTGCAATGGATAGCAAAAATTGGCCGGTATAAGACATTTTTTACTTCTTCAATTTTGATTGTTTTTTGAGAATGCTTTAATATTTGAAACTGGTTTCGAAAATCAAAGTATCCTCATTCAAATAAAATATTATTTAAGTAAATTAAAGTATACTCATTAAAAACATCTGTAAACAAAAACAAAAAAGTAAAAACGTTCTTTGTACAGATCAATCTCTTCTATCCAGTGAAAAAAAAATTAAACATCGAAATGTAACCGAGATATCTTTATAAATTTATTTTATAGGATTAGCATTAGCGAATGGGTCTTTTCGCTTGACTGAAGTAGCCTCTTAATGGCTTGGAAGGCGTAATATCATTTGGTAATATTCGACAGAGGAAGTAAATGAAAATAATTCTTTGAAAATGCAATTAAAGATGACTGTATAACCATGCTTGTAATTTAAAATAACTCGCAGTGACTAGTTTATGGTTTTAATCATTTTTACCTTCTACCCATGTATCCCATTTTTACAATATGTCTGTTAAATTGTGTTCCTAGAAACTTTTCAAACACTGTGCTACAACATTTACATTCCGAGTTACGAATATTTAAAATTATCGGCACCTTATATTTATGATATATTAAAATATGGAGCATTTAGTTAACAGATACCCCCCCCCCTCTCTGCCATAAGGGAAAAAAAAGTTACTTGTGATTCGCAGTGGCTACTTTATATTTAGTATGTATTAAAATTTAGGGAGTTTTAATTAATAAGAAACGGACAATTTCCCATATAAAATTATATCAGATTATTTACGTATACAAAATTTCAGCGCGTTGGACCATTTAATCACTGCTTATAACCAAATTTTTCAAGTTCCTATTGTACACTTTTATGAGGAAGGTAACCATAGGTTTTGTACGTTCTCCGGTGAATTTTAATGGCAGGTTTTGAATATCCAGCACAATGCATTTGTTAAGGCTAAAAAAGAGAGAAACACTATAGTGACATTTTGTTTTCTTGAAGAACTGTTTAAAATTCTATAATTCCATCCGGCTACAAAATGGATGCCCCTTACATACTCCTTACAAACTCAAGCCAATGCGCTAATCCGGTTTAATACAAAGGTGACAGCTACTTTGCTCTTCACCTGACAGTCCGACACTCCTCTGTCGACCCCCCACCCGTACAGTATGATGTTCCACGGGAGGGAGACGGATGAGAGCAATTCTTTCAATCTTGCTACAGATTTAGTCATAATTATATTTTTTAAATTAACCTACATATTTATTCATGATTAATGTATCTATATCGTTAGCAAAGCTTTTGCAAGTTTGATTGATAATTATTATTTTTTGTGTTTAAGTGTTTATTTAATGCTGTTTTTCTATTTTAATCAAATATAACAAGCTATTATTGCTTTTGAGCGAATTGGTCTTTGCACTTTTTTTATTTGATCTTTAACGTTTGATATACTTTAAAATAGTTAAATGCTTGAGGATATAACCTCCCTATCACTCCATTTTCCCTTACGATCCCCAAAAGGTTCTCTTCTCTGTATTTAGAAGGTATTTGTTAAGTCTCTTATTGCACGGAACTTAATTAGATAAGGAGGTAAGAATACCTTTTAACGCATCAAAAAAGCAAAAAATATCACTATGTTCCAAGCTTCAAAACTTTTGTAATAAGTCAAAAATAAAAATCAAACTTTATTAAAATATAAAGCTCATATTTAAATTTATATTTTTAAAAGTATATTTTCTTGTAAATTCATAAATAAACATTGAAATGATAAGTTTAAAAAGTATATATGATATTAAGAGAAAAAAAAAATAACACTTCTTGCACGCGTGATGATGAAGTCTAAAAATATGCTTATAAAGAGGAAATTTTGTTACAAGAACCAGAATATTTGTAAGAAATATTGGTTAAATAAAAAAAAAAATAACTTATTAATTAAAAAATTTTAAACATTTTCAATTTATTTAGATAATTTTCAAAATACAAAACAAAAAAATAAAAGTCTTACTTTTTTTTTTTGGTTTAAAGTTGTAGATAACACAGAAATGAATATGTGGTAAAGCTTTCTTTTGAATGCATAGTTTTTTAGAAACACTGCACGCAGTATCAAAATTCACCGTTTTGAGTAATCGCGACTCAAAGTTTTACTATCCCATTTCATATCACACGTGTACTCTTAATAAAACTGTCATAATCAGTAAAGTAATTTAAAATTTTTAATGCTGTTTTTAAATGTTGTTCAGAAATGATTAAGAAATCAAAATATGTATTAAAAAAAATTGAAAATTTTGGAGATTTAAAGGTATTCTACCCCCTTAAATGGAGTTTAAGTGTTTCAGTTTTGATTGTCAATTTAATACATTTTATGTTTTTAGTTGATATCAAATGTATCATAATAAGAAACTGAATGGTTTAACAGTTCGGGTCCCAAATCAGAATTAAGGATATTTCCATCTCAATAAATTTCCTCTTAATATTTGAATATGAATTGAAATACTCAGGTTTCTCTCGATTAGTGTGGTTAATTAATCCCGCGATTTTATCGCACTAATCAAAACATAGATTCGATGATCTTTCTATTCTAACAAAAAGTAACTAATGCCGTTACCTCCGCTGTCAAAGAATACTTTGTGACCTGGAGTGTTTCTTCGTTAATACAACTGGTGTGCAAAATTTAAGGACGAAGGGATTTTCAAGCGATAATTTATACGCGAATATACAACAGGAAGTAATATAATTCGAATAATTACTATCCCTGCATAACAGCTAGTCCATATAACATCTCATTCAGGTCACACATGGTCACAAGAGTCACAGTCATTACGGCGAAACAAAATATGGGAAATTCCATGCGTCTCTTTTATGAGTCTCAAATGACTACTATATGTGACTCCACTGTCAGGTCACTGCGACTGCTGCTTTGTGACGAGTCACCATGTGACTTTACACTGTTGTTTTATTGAGACTCTCATGTGACTGTCATTTGGAGGCTCAATTTCAAAGTCATTGTAAATGTTGCATTATTATAAATAACCAAATAATGACACATTAAAGTCACATGGTGACTTTCTGTCACAAGACTTTGTCAAATGGTAACAGTGACCCTACTGTGAAGTAACCACTGTGAAAAGTGGTGAAAACTAACCATGTGACTTTAATGGGACATTGTTTGGTGATTTATCATGATGCAACATTCACAATGACTTTGAAATTGAGCCTCCAAATGACAGTCACACGAGAGTCTCAATAAAATGACAGTATAAAGTCACCTGGTGACTAGTCACAAAACAGCAGTCTCAGTGACCTACAGTGGAGTCACATATAGTAGTCATTTGAGACTCATAAAAGAGACGTATGAAATTTTCTATTTTTTTGTTTCACCGTAGTGACTGTGACTCTTGTAACCATGTGTGGCCTGAATGAGAGGTTATATGGACTAGCTGTTATGCAGGGATAGTAGTTATTCAAATTATATTACTTCCTTTTGAATATTCGCGTGAAAATTATCGCTTGAAAATCCCTTGAAAATTGGCATTTTGGGACTCCGTCCTTAAATGTTGCACACCTATGTATTAAGAAAATTACTGCACACAAAAATATGAAACTTGATAGTATTATAGAGAAATGCTTGATAAACACACTGATGCATGTAGTTTTCAAATTCAAAAATTATATTAAGTGATACTTAATGTTATAGTTGGCCAAAATCGTTCCATTAAGAGAGTTTTATACTAGCAAAAATTATGCATAATAATTTAACCATTTGTAGATAATTTTATAAATTAAAAGTTTCCGGTGTGCAGACTGCATTTACTTTTTATGACTTGATTCATTTTTTGAGGATTTATTTACATTTTAAATTCAAATTTTCAGCATTTCTAGAGATGTATTTTATATAGTCTAGAAAAGAGTAATATTTTAAATTCATATCAATAAAAAAAAAAGTGCTAGTAATAATATTTCTTGCAAATTAAAAATAAATTAACACGTTTCTATTATAAATAGAAAAAAAAATCAATTTAGAATTAAATGATTACGTTTTAAGAGCAGAAAAATATTGAAAATTACCTCATAAGAATTATACTTACACTTGAATTTTAAAAGAGATTTTTTTTTTTTTTTAAATATTCATGCGTTAAAAGTATAGGTGCAGATCCTCAAAATTCTTAAGGAGCCAGTGACTCCAAAACTTAACTATTCCAACCGCCACTTGGGCTTAATTTCTAAGAAAAATTAAGAAACAACGCGAATTTCGTTAAAAGATCGCAGAAGAAATGATTATTTTATCAAAGGGTCGCAAAAAATCTTCTTCGACTTTCTTTAATCTTTTCAATTGTTTTGTATTCTAAGGCAGTCCAAATAATATTTCTTTTCTAACAACAAAAGTATTTTCACGTGAATATTAATAAGAGAAAGAAAACTTTGGTGAAAATTACGTCTTATTTAAAACTATACATTTAAAATTACTTATTTAAAAGATTTTTCTTATATGTTTTCTCTTACAGCGTTGTTAAAAAAGTACTGGGAGACACTTACTCAATTCTTTTTACATTAGCTTATTATCAAAATTTAAGCTTATTTTTTTCTTTTCTTTCTTTCTTTTTTCTTTCTTTCTCTTTTTTTTTTAATCAAAAACGAAAGCAGCCATTGTATCACTTAACAGCAGCTGAATAAGGATTGGCAAGCATACCTCGTAGGGTGCAGAAGCCCTCTAGTAATAATAATTTAATTTAAAAAAAAAAAAAAAAAAAAAAAAAAAAAAAAAAAAAAACTGCAATGTATTCAATTTACTTAAAAACCGATAATAAACTTATACAGTATAAATAATATAATAGAATGTTAGAATGTGCTCAATATTATTTTTCATGCATCATTGTAAAAACGTACATATTTTAATTTGAATTTGTTTAAATAAAAGCCAGTTGATTTTCACGAAGTTCCATTAACATAAACATATGAGCTAATTTAAAGAATTAGAATGAAGTAGTATTAAAAATAAAGGGAAAACCTTCTTAAGAAATAAGAAATAAGAAACAAGTTTTTTAAAAGAACTTTATATTTCTTCATCAGGCACAAAGAAATCGCGCTACCGTTCTGAAAGCAAGAGCAAGAGTGATACAAAATAGAAGAAATGGGGGAGAGGCATGGGTTTAGTTAAAAAAGTGAACGTGTGGCTAATAGTTATCTTCAGAATTTCAGATTCATGTGGAAATACTATAATTTATAATATATTTAAAATTTTGATTTACCAAATGCTTGATAAGTAGTAATATAAACGAAAATGTAATAAGTTAATTATAAAAATGCAGGAAACAGGTATTAAATATCATATAAGTTTAAATAAATTCTTTGACCATGAAAACTGTAAGTTTGATAGAAAAATAATTACCGTACTACTCTTTAAAATAAAAAAGCTACTGGGTTTTGGTGAATTTTCATAGTTAGCGACGGTTATCTGGAAAATAGTTGACTTTCAGTTATTAGATTTTCGTAGATTTTCTTTCTGCGGTTCAACCTAATTACAGGGAAAAACCGTTCATAGATCTTTTCTTGGAATTTGATGAAAGTTAGGGGTTTATCTTTACAAACCTGATCCGTGTAGGCTCAAAATATGCTTCCAGTTTGGGGATGAGGAGCTTCTGTATACTATCGTTTTACGGCTGTACATGAATTGCACTTACAGTAGGTGGAGATCATAAACTACATTTACAGCTTCGACCTCACCTGTATAAAATGCACTCGAGGGGTTGACATAAGCAGTCCATCATTGTATTGAAGGTTGCCTTTATGAGTTTTATTATAAAAGTCATCCGGATGCAAATCTAGCCTGAAGGGGTCGCCTTAATAACGGTTTTTGTGCCATTTTCATTATTGTACCATCGAAAAGTGTATACAATTATGCATAGAATAGAACCAAATTTCACATTTACCTTTTAGGCTATGCCAAGCACATCCTCCTTGAATTTCGAAATACTCCACATGGAAGGAGGCGCTGTAATATCGATTTTTGTAGAATTCTCTCAATTTTTCGTAGTTTTGCTGTATATTAGCTACTTGTGCAGCGACGAAAACTTTTGCATTGTACTAAGCCGTCTATTCATAAACAGACATGATGTACAGCAGAATAACGAAAAACTGCTGATTAGGGTTTCATTTTCATCTGACGAAAGCCTATTCGTCTCTATCCTCTGTCTGTCCGTCACAGAGTTCGTACACAAAAACTGTATAAGTCACAGACTTCAAATTTTCTGTACTTACAGCTGAATACCTCATGTCACACGACAAATCATAAAATTTTGAAAAAATCTATTATTTTAATTAATTTTTTCAATGTCATCTCTTCATTTTTGCCATTTAAAAAGAGAAGCTTGATTTGAACGTTTTGCGTATAGACATCATGGATTGGGGGGGGAGCATCTCACTAGTAAACTGAAGGCTCTTAGTTCAATCCCCGATGCCGGAACTTGAAATTTTCATTCTAAGATGGATTTAGAATACGAAGAAATTTCTAATTTTTGGCCAATTTAAGAGTTTATATTATTCGTTCATCAGGCATTCATAATAAATTTTTGAAATTCAATTTTCTTTATATTTAAAAAACTTTTGCGATTTATCAATGATTCAACATTTTAAATTTAATTTTAAACAATTTTTTTCGCTTTTAAAAAAATCGAAATTTTATTTATATCTCTGCTTTTTTTTATTTCAAATAATCAAAAAATTTAGAATTTCAGATTTTATTTAAATGATTTGATTTGAACATATTTATTTTGATTAAAATAAATTTCTTCATTTTATAAATATTTTCAAGTTAAATTTGTTCGTATTACCATCTATGTAATAATTTAATAATTTTAAATTAACAATTTAGATTTATTAATTAAAGGATAAATTGTTTTTAAAAAATATTAAACGAAACCCTCTATGCGATCTGCGATCACATTTTAATAAATATCATGATCGATATTAACTCAGTTTTTCTTCGATTAATTGACTGAAGAAAAAATTTAGTATGAAAATGAAAGCTGATACATTGAAGTAATAATATTAACGTATTAACATTTAATTATTATTATTATTATTATTATTATTATTATTATTATTTGATACATTAAAATATATAAAATAGAAGGAAGTTTTGGAATTGGAACATATAATTATTTTACATATAATTATACACTTAAAAGTACATATACACATTTTTTATATAATGGCGCCAGAGGGGGGGTCGGGGGTCCCCCCCCGTCGGGCATACCTGCCCCCCCCCCCCCATCGGGGTCAAAATTCGATGTCGTCGGGGAAAATATTTTGACTTTTGAAATTCGTCCCCGTCAAAGTGGGTCAACATATAAAGTTTTTTTTTTTTTTTTTTTGTTAATAAAATTCAAATTAACTAAACTAGTTCTTTTGGGTACGAGTCGGTTTCTGACCGAATTTTGTTTCTTGCAGACTGAGATCAGATAAACCCGATCTTTCCAAAAAAAAATAAAATAAAATAAAAATAAAAATCTATATGGATGCCTACACAGGATGATACATGAATAACGCTGTACATGTATATTTTTTAACAAAAAGTATAAAATTTATACTAAAGTTTTGCCAGGGCTATCTTGGATGCCAAGTAGAATGTTGCATCGGGTCGGGCAAACTGAACCTGATACGACTCGCAATCTGGATCGTATCGGGTTGAGTCTAATCTTTTGTCGTTGTGGGTCAGATTCCAGTTGGGTTAACTTTAATTGTTTCAGGTTCGGGTGGGATGTAGACATTTATGGTTTTTGATTTAAGATCGATCTCTCAAAAGAATACAAAATTTATTTTAAGTTGAAAAAATAAATATATTGAATGTTAAAGAATTTACATATTGATTTTTTACTTAAAAGTTTAAACTGATACTGGAGATATAGTTGTAGATATATTTTTACATAATTGCATTACAGTATGGATATATTTTTTCATCAGTTACGGTCTTAGGGTCTTACGGATGGGGTCTAGTTGAGGTTGAAATATTTCGGGTTCAGATCGAGATGTGGAGATGTCGGGCTGTTGCGTTTCGGGTAGAATCCTGCATCACCTTGGGAAATTAAACCCCACTCGACTGGCGATTTGAGTCGGATCTGGCTAAAGTTAATATTTTTTCGGAGAGGTTCGGATTGACTTCTATTTTCGAGTCGGGTTAGTTTTAATTGTTTTAGTGTATGGGTTCGATTCTACATCATTTCTCAAAAGTATCGCCAAAATATATTTTAAAATATAAAATTATATTATTTGAATGTCAATGAGTGCATATATAGATGCAGTAATTTTTCTAATAAAATATATAATTGATATTGGATGTATTATTCTAGGCTATTTTTCCCTTATTGCTTTATAAGTTGGAATTTTCTTTTTCAATTTTCTCTTGCATTTTGAGTTGGGATTAGGTTCGAACTGAATACTTTTAGGTCGAAGTTTGTCGAGTTTGGGTCATTTACTTTTTAAAAACTGGTTCAGGTTGAATGGATATAGGATTAATTAGTTCAGATCGGGTATAACCCAAGCCGCGGAGGACCCTATGCTCGCAAAATAATCCCTGAATTCAACTATTTTTTTTCTTGATTATATTCCATTAAAACAGAAAATTTTGCTTTAAATTTTGTTTTCATGCACTTTAATTTTGCTATTTCTACTTCTTCCCTCCCACAAAAAATACATAAAATTCACCAATTACCTGAAATACTCATAGCTAAAGCAATATATTCGTAAATTTACATGGGTGTTATGGCAGCTATGCTGCTTAGTACCTTTTCGTATTAAAAACGGAATTTATAAAACCGTTTTATCTAAATAAACGTAAAAAACAAAAATCAAAGATCAAAATTTTCGAAAAATGTCCAATCAGAAGGCAGAAATTGCTTAAAATAATAGAAAAGTCTCTTCAAATCACAGGAATATTTCGACATTGACACAACGGACTCGGAGTGAGAAATTTTGGATATATTTTTAATTGCGGGTCGCTTTTCGCTGATATTAAAATAACGCACTTTTAGATTTCCAAATATTTTACAAATTTTCACTTCATTTACATTTATCTTTTGTTTTTAATTTGGGAATTTTGTATTTAAGTTTTTGTTTCAGATTTAAATTTTGTATTTTATCAAAGTTTGAAACATCGCATTCGATCAATATATACTCTAAAACAAAATGAAAATTGAAGATGTTTTTCCTATTGTTTTTATTATTACTACTACAGCTAAAAAAATCTGTTTTAATTTACACATTTTCTCGAAAATACAGAAAATTCATCAATCTAATCTAATGCTAAAACTACCTGACATCCTCCAATACCTAAAGTTGCATCTTTGTTGAATCAAAAGACTGCTCAGTTTACTGGGCAGCAACACTTTGGACTAGATTTTTCTATTCAAAACTGATTTTTTTACGTATCTCTATTTTTTCTCAAAATAATGAAAAGTTCGTCAACCGAATCTCAAATTTTTTTGAAATTCTACAATGAAAACACCAACATTTCTTCAAGTAATAGAAAAATGCATTCCAATAACAAGTGCGTTCCGGCTACTAATTGTCTGTATACTTTATTTTTGGCGAAAAGTTTTTTGAGAGTGTATGGAATAATAATTAGATTTTATCAAAAGTGACAAAAATAAAAAATAATGAAAAAATAAAACGCGGTATTTATAAAATAACATATTCAAAAATTATAATTCGACTAATTAATTTCACTCCGGCAAATATATTCAATTCAAATAAAGAAAACTAATATTTAGCATAAAAACGTGTTCATATGGAACGAAAAAAGATATGGAGAAATTTCAAGTTTTGTTCTTAGTAAATATGCTGTTTCTTTATACTTGTATTCTTACTTAGATTTCAGTCTAGGATGTTTAAATCGCAGATAATAGCTGCGATTCACTAAAAGGAAATACAAACCTTCTGTTTTTACTAGTTTTCAAATTCTGATGTGCAAGTTAATATAAAACAAATTTTTCTACAATTGGAATAAAGAGATTGATAAATAATGTTGTTTAGCTTCAGCAGACGTATTCTTGCTGATTGGTTCTAAAAATAACATTTATATATCTCAATGTTGCTATGGGAATTACCAAAAACACCTGTATTGTGATAGACCCGAAGGATATTTCAAAGTTACATAGATGCAGTACTCAATTTTCATCAATTGTCGATTGACCACAGATACAAGGAGTTATTTTTTTCCTTATCTAGTATTTTTATTTTAATATATAGAAATAAGATTTTGTAAATTATTATTCATCTGTTCAATGCATTTTTTTAAACAAAATTCATATAATTAATTAAACAGTAGCCGTAAAAACAATGCTACAATGATGTTTTAAAGAAAAAATTTTATCATGAAAAAATGGAATTTATGACATTGTAAATTTTGCATTATAATTATCATTTCTACTAGTTATGAATATTTTATGAGTTCCTTCTTTTTATGAAGATAGCAACTTTAATTTATCTCTGCTGTATATAAAAAGTTTCAAGACTTTTATAAGGGTAAGTCCAAATGATTTCTTATTTATTTGCGTTTATATGTGATTTGATATTTTTAACCGAGTGTTTTAATTTTAAAGTTGCTTTATACGAAGAATTCGTGCTTTTATTGATAATAATAATTTAACTAATGTTTATAGAAGTTTATCGCTTATATTTTTGCATTCAGCAATAAATACAGTAGAATTTTGATTATTCGGACCGGTCGAGATCTAGGCCGATCCGATTAATGAAAAATACGGAAAATAGGACATCTTTAAAAAACGCATATGGCAATGTTTTTAGGTAACTTCCCTTCACATTTTTTCCAGTTTAAGACTGGCAATTGTTGCAATGCATATTTTAGCACATTGAAAATGACGCATTTAGAAAGTTTTTTATTTTATTTATTTATTTATTTTTAATAAAATTTAAATTTTATTTTCTACAGAATTGGTACAAAGTTAAACATAGAAATACTCATAGAAACTTCATGATTTCCGATATAACTATGTCTAAACTATTAACGCACAAATTTTAATTCAATTTTATACTTTTTTAGACCTTTAAATAAATTAATGCTGGTAAAATTTGTCATACATCACTCAGGAGTGGTTTTGTTATGCTTTGTTTTTAATAATTACCGTAACATGCACGCATCACTTTTCTTTTTCCAAAAATCAAAATGATCATATTTACAAATCAAATTAAAATGAAATAAGTACCACGTAAAAGGTTACTTTTCTAAGTAATTTTCTATTTTATAATACATTTATTTAATTGTTAAAAATTTAAAGTTGGCAGGTGTGCCGCGAGACCGTGAGAGCTAATTTCTCAAAAAGTTAAACACAGAATTTTATCAAACTTCATCATATTCAGTTAATATGGATGACATTTTGGTGTATATCGCCCTAAAGATGGTGTTTTTTATGCTGTGTTTTTTTCCCGAAATTTTTTTTATCTCTGCACCTATGGAATGTAGAATTGCAGTAAACATTTTATACTTAAAAAAAAAAAAAACAGCAATACTGTCTATTTTGGCTTCGAACACTCAATAGGCTGCGCTAGATTCCTTATCATATCCAGAATCAATTGACGTGGATTAGCGAGCGTGGTTTGCCATATCATTTATTCCTAGTGAATAACTCACGTTTAAGGAAAGAAAATTTCATCGAGCTCCAGCTTCTGGATAAACTTCCATAGAGGTCTGCATTGGCCGGGTCCGGGCTTATTTTCTTTTACGACACTGGGGCTGGTCCATGCCTGGTTTTCATTCATTTCATGGTTTAACTAACTTTTTCGATACCGAGATGGGACTGACTTCCTTCTTTCTAGGGCTGCACGAGTCGAAATTTTTAGTCCCGGTTTCGATCCAGCCCGTATGAAAATCGCCCTCACGGAACGACAAAAGTCAGTAAAATTTGGCTTGATCCAAACATTTTTACGAAAAAGTATGCATTTTTATAAGTTTAACATCTTATTATTCTATAATTAAATTTTAGAATTTATTATTTTTATAGAATAGTAGATTTTTAGGCAATAAAATTTATATACAGTAAAACCTGTGAAATAAAACCTGCATGTGACACAAAAAAGTACTTTCAATTTCAAAACCGTTTCCGAAAGCGAAAGTATCTTTTAAAAAAAATCTTCAACCGAAATCGAAAAATTGAAACATAGTCATATTAAAGAGCAAGCTCAGTTGTCCTATGTAAGAAAAAAAAAATGTTTAAAAATTAAAACGAGAAATTTGAAAATAATCTGTGTTTAACAAGACGGAGCGGGTGTTTTCAAGTGTGTGAAGAGTCCCCTTAAACGCAAAATATATTGATTCAAAATGAATACCATAGTTCTCTCTCTCTCTCTCTCTCTCTCTCTCTCTCTCTCTTTTTTTCCTTCTTTGTTATTATGCGATTTCGTCTTGGAAGGTTTTATTGTGTGGCATTTTTGTGATTTTCAAGTCTCCAATACATGATATAAGGATTAATGATAACTGAATGATAATTGAAAAATTTACATGCAAATCGACATTCATTTAAAATAAATAATTATTGCCCGCCTAGAACACTTCTTAAAAAGACTATTTTTTATCAGAACTCCTCGTCCAAACATTTTATAACCATATCTAAGTAAACATTCACGTTTTGCAGAAATAGAGTCGGACGGGCCAAATTTAACCTTTTTTTTTTTTTTTTGTCAAGCTATAATAAGGCCGATCTTTTAAATTTTATGTCGACCAGACCATTAATCTATTTAGTACAAACCGGATTGGGCCTGGGCCTAAAATTTTTGCCCACGCAGTTTTTTAGCCCCCGGACCCATACGTGGGGACCTCTAATATATATTATTAACTTGGTCCCCCTGTCGGGGACACAGGGTCCCCCCCGTCGGGCAAACTCTGGCGCCGCCCTTGATTCTAAGGTAATGTCATATGTAACTGTGAGAGGCATTTCTATTTTTTCCTCCTTAAAGTGCATCAAAAATCTTGTTTGGTTTCTTTACTTACCGAGTTTAGTTTAATAGCAAATGGATCAATACGACGACATTTTAAAAGTTGCATTATCTTTTAAACAATGATAATTGATAATTATCATGTAGTAGACAATGAGCCAAAAAGTTAATTTTTTTATTTTTATTTTATTTTTATTTTTTTTTTTAAGAAAAGGAAGAATGCATGTTTTTTGAAACCATGTTCAGCGAAGCGAAAAATGCGCACAGATGAAACTAGGAAATTTTGAACAAAACAATGAGTTTTCCACATTTACAGGAAAAATTTCGAATTTTTTTTTTCCTTTTAGTCACATCAGTTTGTAAACGTTGTCAATAATGTAAAAAAAGACATGTCGGAAATTGCCCGTCAAATGTAGCAAATGAGGTGCGGTCGTACTATAACGAAGTTTTTAAAATATTCAGAAAATTTCGGATACAATACAGTATCTGAAATCTTTCGTGTGGCCCTGTAAATACTATGTTTTCTGTTATACAGAAATTAACTTGTAGTAAATCTCACCAACTTATATCAATTTCGTAAAATGTGAAATAGTTTAATATAATTAAAACGCACCTCAAACAATGTTTTCCCCTATCCTATACTTTATGTAATAGAATACTTTTGTGTAATCCTGTACATTAATGAAAAATATTCTTTGCACCATAGATTGCACCGAATGTATATTTCAATATATATATCTCATAGATGGATATGAATTTTATTATGTACGTAAAAGTGTAGCATCACTAAAATGCACTTGAAACTATTTATTTTTCATTAATCATAATGTAACGGAATGTTTATGATTGTCCCTGTAATTGAACTATGTATCCGATTTTCATAAAATTTGAAATGTCTTAAAAAATTATGTAATAATTATATATTTTAAATTTCAAACGATTCGATTGGGTAATTTTTTTCGTTGTTGTAATATGCGGTAGAGGTCTGCACGGGCCGGAATTTCCAGGCCCGGGCCCGTTTAAATTTTTATATTTTAGGCCCGGCCCGGCCCGGCCCATACAGAAATCAGTGAAAACAGGCCCGGCCCGTTTTGGCCCGTTACAATATCTATGATTTCTAAAAAAAATCAGATTTTTATCATATAATTAAGATTTCTTTAAAGAATACTGCATACATATCTATGGAATGATTTTACAGTATATTTTACAGGAAATACACATTAACAACATTAATGATTACTTAGATTCTTAGGCTTTCAACATTCAAATAAAGATTCATTAAAAATTTAATATGGCTTAGAATAAAAGAAAGAAAGCTAAAATCATCGTTACTTTAGAAGATGTTTGATAAAAGTAGATTTATAAAAACATTTCTATATCATTTTAGTAAAGGTTTTAAATCCAAATTCATTCTTAAATTCAAAGAAGCTCCTTTCTGATACATTTCTAAATTCACTTTTTTCTCAGAAATGCATAAGATTAGCAGGTATCTTTATTCAAAAACTATATAATCGAGTGGCGTTATCCATTTTTTTGATACAAGCAATTTAAGAATACTACAAGCAAATAAAACACTGCCATAATTAGCGATTTGAATAGAATTTCCGGAAGCGATAGCATGGGAAGGGAGAAAAACCTGTAATCATTTGAAAAACTATTACATCTCAACAAGGTCATACAAGTATTTTATTTACCAAAAATAAAAAAACGCTATTCGATTCCAAATCCCTTCAATAATTAAGCTTATCACTTTTATACTTTTACAATTTAAAATTAATCAGAAAATGTGTCAAACTTTCGCATTATTGAAAAATTAATTTAAAAACCATCAAGAAGTATATATCCGAAGATAAAGCTAACATAAGTTCTTTATCGCTGTTAATAATTTTATAAGTCACGTTTTTTGCCCAACAGATCTTGAGAACAATTAAGTCTAATTCCGGTCCGGCCAGTCTATATGTAGAAAAATAATGCAAGCTTGATCTCGGACCGGCATGAGTCAGCTAAAAAAATATTAAAACGAGTTGCACACAATGTAATTTTCCGATGCTGATCTCTACACTGTACATTTTTATATTGATGCTGTCAAACTAGTATGGCTCGTGACGCACATTTATACTTATTCTCGTTAAAACCATTGAAAATAGCTCATATCTTATCGTTCCAGCTCAAATCTTCAGAACGGGCCGGTAGGCCCGAAAAATTTTTTAATCGGCCCGGCCCGTTGAAAAAACTATTCTAAATCTGCCGGGCCGGGTACGGGCCACGGGCCAAGCCCGGGGCCGTGCAGACCTCTAATATGCGGACAGACAGGCGGATGGACGGACGGATAAACGAACGGACAGAACGACGACTATAGGTGCTTTGTATTTATACATAATTACGAACGCACCTAAAAAGATTGTTCAACTATCATACACATTAAAATTTTGCACGAGTTGGAATTTCTAGGCTCGAGCGGAAGCTGTCTTGGCCAAGCCCTGTCTAGAAATTAAAAGTTCGGTCCGAGCCCGGTCCGAGTAAAAATCAATTAAATCTGGCTCGATTCGACACGATTGAATTTATACAAAAAATTCCGATTTTTCTTATCATGCAATTAAGATACCTTCAAAAACTATTGCATACATATTATGATTTTACAGTTTATTTTAAAATTAGAATGTGTTCTCAGAACAGAAAATGCCAATAGGAACATAACTGATTGCTTATATTTTTAAACGTTTCAGCATTCAAATAAAAGTACATTTAAAAAATAATCAAGTTTATCTATCATTTATTATTAAGACTTTTCTAAGATCCAATAACGAACTACTTTCTGACGCAATTCATTCATTTAATTTCGGAAACGTATAAGATTGGTATGTGTTCTTATTCAGAAACTGTGCAATCGAATGTTGTTATCGATGCTTTGTTAAGGATGATGTATCTTTGAGAATTTCCGGAAACGATAGCGCGGGAAAAGAGAAAAACTTGGAATCACATGACAAGAATCTCTTATACCTTGATAAGTAATTTATTTATCAAAAATAAAAAACGCTTTTCGAATCCAAATTCCTTTGATAGTCACACCTGTCAATTTTAAACTTTTACTAGCTAGAAAATGTGTCAAAGTTTCGCGTTGTGGAGCAGTGAATATGAGAACCACATTAAGGTATATTTCTAAAGATTACGTTAACATATTAACATGTAAGGGAAAAAAAAAGTGGCTAAGTTTGATTGCCAGATCGTACAAAGTATTGTATTTAATATATCTTTTAATACACACTTTCTCCTTAAACTAATCAATCAAAATTGTTAATTGATAATTATTAAATGCTTACATAAATGGCAGCACTAGTATATTTAATTTTAAAATAATTAGAAAGATATTTTTAAATCAAATAAAAAATATTCAAATAAAATTTTAAAAATCGAATATTTTTAAATTGAATAATTTCAAAAATTAACACAGATAACAAAAAACTATACAAATTTTAAAAAGCAATAAATTGTTTAAATCATATTTAAAATGCTCAAATAATTCAGAAAAATTCCATATTAATTGTTTGACTTTCCAAACATTCATTCGATGGCGTTAAAAAAGGATGTTAACATTTACTAAAATTCGAAAGAAATAAACCTTTTAATTTCTGAATAATTCTTCTAATGATAAGAATGAAAAAAGTTACCCTATTATTTCAAAAAAGGACAGTGGATGACAATGACACCATAAACAAAAATATTGGTTATAGAGATTCAAAACTGCAAAGTTTCTGTGTCTGAAAGAAAAAAAGAAAAAAAAAAGTTGTTTTAAAAATTACCGTTGTGTAAAATAATAATAATAATAATAAAACAAGCCTTTAAAATGGCCAAAAAAACAAAATTTTCTTTTAATTAAATCAGTCTGTCTAATAATAATAATAATAAAATCTTTAAAATTCAATCTTAGAGATTCGAGCCCACAAGATTCTGCAAGGAAGACGAATGCTCTACCACTATGCTATCGACATCGACACTCATCGATTTCTGCTGATATTAAGATTATATTTTGAAATAAAAAAGAACGCACGCCATGGTTCTTTTGTTATGCTTTGTACTGTACATAGTGGTTCATGGTTATAAAGTCGAATAAGAAGAAAAAGTTCTTTCAAATGCAATATGATTGAAAACTGTGTCACATTTTACTGGGTTTGTATGGTTTTTAAAACAATTTATAAGCATATTTATTTTTTCTTCTTTTTAGGACTTAGAACTCACGAAGCCGTTAGTCTCGCTTCTCTGTCTGTCCATCAGTCACAGGTTCTTACTCAAAAATAATTTAAGACTTATTTATTTTTTTATTTATTTACATAGAATTGAATTCCTCCTAACCTTCACAAAATCCTAAAATTTTGAAAAATCGTTATTAATATTTTAACTAAGCGAATTCGGCCTTTTTCAATTTTAAATGTAATCTTAAATTCAAGATATATCGCCTCACGCCGATGGCGCTGTAGTAACAGAAATGTCTCCCATGCAGTAGATTGTGGATTCATATCGCTCAGCAGAAGCTTTTAAATTTTGATTTTTACTATAGTTCAAGAGCCGACAGAACAAAACCCTATCTTATCGAGCACAAGAAAAAACCCTTTATTTTATGGAAAAGTAGTAATAGGGGAATCTAATTATCCTTGTCTGCCAGAAGCGAAGTGGTGCATAAGCCGAAAATTGAAACCACTAGTGGTTCACTCGTACGTTTATCATTGCGTTTTCCTGCTACCAGTTTTCCTTGTTTTTATATTTTTGATTGTAGGACAAACACAATGCTGAATCTACGAGTCAACAACTAGTGGTATTCATTTTTGGTTTATGCACCACTTAATTTCCGGCAGACATGGATTATTAGATTCCTCTATTACTACTCTTGCATAAATAAAGGTTTTTTTTCTTGTGCTCGATGACATATGGTTTATCTGCGATAATGTTGAATCTAGAAATTTGAAATTTAATCTGGTGGGTACATTTAAAATGCCAAATGCACACTAATACTCGTATTCACCATCTACCTCAACCTAGAAAAACGTGAGTTGAACGCTCAAATGACATCCCCGATTACTAAGGAATAACATTTTAGCGTTGGACCCAGGTTGTTTAGCTTGAGGAAATGGTAAATACTAGCATAAAAATGGTTTCTAAAAAGTTCGAAATCTAAAATTTGATAAAAAATAGAAAACGTTCAAAATTACGATGTATTTGGGTAGCGTTAGGGTTAGACACATGAAATTTGAGATGGTTGTTAACTTGGAGTTTATCAGGAGTTGTTCTCCACAAGTTCTTCCACAGAGGCATTAACCGCCTATTAATTCTTCTTCCAGAGTAAAACACTGGTCACTACTCTCTCTGAGTACGAGGGCCAACTCCCCCGTCTCTAACGCTCCGCATCCGAACAGCAAAAGAAGTCCCTTAGAGCATCCCCTCGCTCTATTTATCCCGTTTTCCCTCATCCATCATTCCTTGGGATGACCCGCCTCTTTCATTCTTGCACAGCGGTCGCCTTGGAGAAATATCTTTCTCTTACTTGTGGAAATCATCGCCATAGCGGTTTCTCTGAACACTTCAAAGGCTCATCTTCCGTGGGGTCTAAAATCGGCGGAACGACCATATGCATTAATCGAAGAGTTCGCTTTAAGTGCTTTATTGAAATCGGCTGACTTTTTTATGTCTACTTTGAGAGTGGAGAAAGATGTATTTCTCCTTCTGAGAATTCTCGGGGATTCTCGTCGTGGGGGGTAATTTTGGAAGCGTGGGAACGAAATTCATCACAACACCCCTTCCGCCAGTCTGATATTGGGCTGCAAGACACAATATCTGTAAGGGAAAGGTTAGCTCATTAAACTTGGGTGGCCCCGATATATTTTTAAATCTTTAAAATCCCTTTAGTTTGTTTCTGTTTTTTTTTCATTTAACAGGATCTTTCCCTTCGGTATCCGTTTAATTTATCTACACAATAAAGTACACAATTATAAATTACAAAATACAGATAATTAGCATGAAAACATATATACAATTGGATTTTCTGATAGATTTTACTCTATCCTACTTAAATAATCCACATGGGGTATGTCCTTTCCTGGACGATGTTTTATAGCGTAATGATAGGGTTGCAGGGTGAGTGCCCAACGTAAAAGGCGAGGGTTATTGCCTGCGTTATTCTTTAAGAATATTAAAGGATTATGGTCGGTTTGTATAGAAAACTTCTGACCGTCAATATAATGTCTTAGCTTCTTTATTGCAAAAATTATAGCGGCGCATTCGCGTTCTGAAGCGCTAAAATTCTTTTCTACGTCTGTGAATTTCCTACTTAGAAAAAGTATCGGATGCTCTTCTGAGCCTTGTCTCTGGGCTAGTATTATACCCATAGCCTTTTCTGAAGCATCCGTTTGTATTATAAAATCGGATTCATAATTGGGGGCGTATAGCACGGGATCTTCAGATAATTTCTTTTTTAATTTCTCGAACGCTTCCCCCATTTCGCTGTTCCAAACTATTTTTCCCTTTTGTTTTTCCTTTTAAAGCACTCGTAAGAGGTTCAACGATGTCGGCATAATTTTTTATGTTCCGGGCATAATAACCTGTCATTCCCAAGAATCTCCTTATTTCAGTTTTGTTTCTCGGTGTTGGCAGATCTACGATAGTCCTGATTTTGACATCTGAAGGTTTTCGTTGCCCCTCCCCGACAATATGTCCGAGATATTTTACTGTCCTTTGTGCGAATTTACATTTTGCAATTTTAATTTTCAACCTAGCCTCCTTAATCCTAATTAAGACTGTCCTTAAATGTATGAGATGTTCCTCCCAAATGTTGGAAAATACTGCTGTATCGTCCAGATAAGGAAGACAATATTCTTCTAGTCCGTGTAATAATTTGGACATGAATTTAGAGAATCTATACGAAGCCCCTATCAATTGGTTTGGGTTACATCGGTCCTTTAAATTCCCGTCTTCCACAATTTTCTCGAAACTGTAACTGTTTGAATCGACGGATGGAAAATCTATTTCAAGATCCGGGGATTCTTCAGAGTCGAAAACTTTGCTAGGTAAAATATTTACTTTTACTACGCGTCTTACGTATGGTTTCAACAAATTAACGTGGTAGATTTTTGATTTCTCGCGTCGCCCTGGGACACTCACTAAATAATTTGTATCTGAAATTTTCGTGTCGATTTTTCCCGGCCCGATCCATTTAATAGACATCTTATTTGGTTTGTTCGTGGTTAGTACTAAAACTTCATCGCCCGGCTCGAAACTTCTTTCAGTTGTCTTTTTATCGTAATAGAATTTCCTTTTCTCCCGGCTGTTCGTCATGTTTTCGACGGCAAGTTCCCGGCGTCTTTTTAATCTATTTACCAGATTGAATACATGCTCCGTAACTAATTCGTGTTCGGGACCTTCCCCCGTCCACTGCTCGAACAACAATGTTTCAGGCGTTCTGAGATTTCGGCCGAAAACAAGTTCTGCCGGACTGAACCCGGTAGATTCATGGACCACCGTCCTAAGTGCAAATAGGGCGTGAGGCAAATTTGACTCCCAATCCTCTCCATTTTCTAAGCACAAAGACTTTAATAATTTTTTAACGGACCGGTGAAATCTTTCTACCATGTTTGAGCTAGGCCTACACACACTAGAATGTCTTAGTCTTACTCCGAATTTATCTAAAAACGTAGTCGTTAGACTGGAGATAAAACTGCGTCCTAAATCAGTTTGTATTTCAGTTGCATATCCTATTCGACTGAATATGGTAATTAACGCTTCCATAACCGTTTCAGAAAGCATGTTAGGAATTGCAATCGCTTCCGCCCATCGCGACTATACACATAAGGCTTTTTCCACTCCCGTGTGAGAAGAAATTCCTTCATGACAAGCCGTTAAAATTCCTTGTCTAAATTTCCAGGGTATAATCAATTGGTTCCTTATATTTCCTCTATACCCAGGTCAAAATTCATGCTGGTATTTTTTGTTAGATAAGCACCAAGTGCTATAACCCAACAAGTAAAATAGCATGAACAAGCATTACACATTGCTGGTTCCAGCAGAATTTCCAGCAATTCATTGTGTGTATTGGCCCACTTTGCTGGAAATAAGCATGACATACTTGCATATAGCTTGTCATGCTTTTGTTGTGCAAGCTAGCGATATAGCATGTGATGATAGCTAGCATACAATAGCATAGAGTTTCCAGCAACTCTTGATGTGTATTGGCCCAGTTTGCTGGAAATCTAGCAGACATAGCAATACCTAGCAATAACTAGCATATTTTTGTTGCTGGTACAAGCATAAATTTAGACCTGGGTAGTCAGTTGACTTTCGCACAATAATAGAGTTATGAATTTCGTAATGCGATTTCTTTTTTTCCGCTTTCTCGCGTACTTCATTTAATTCTACTTCATCTTGTTGAGCTTTCACGAAATCCGCCTTTTTGACTTCCCCTAAAATTGAACACGTGTCTGGTTCCAGCTCTGGAACAATCAGTACATCTTCTTCCGTTTGAGATGTCTCCTCCCCTTTTTCGGAAGAGCTTTCGTACAATACAATAGTAGCATCTTCAATAGGAACTTTGGGGTTGTTTGATACAATGCATTTCCTTTCTTCCCCTTCCAGAGTACCCGATTTTTTCTCTTTCAGAATTGATTTAGTCTGATTGCGGGTGAGAACGGCATTTAAAACTGCGGGATTATTTTTTTTCCTTCCTCAATTAATTTCTGAGTATCATTTCCCAAAATATAGTAATCCATGTCAATTTCCTTTTCTGCTACTATAGCTTTAGTTCGGATCGAACCTGCACCCTCAATTTCTAAATTTATTATCGCCGTAGGTAAACGACGTACATCATTCATGAGTGGTTGCGTAATCCAAACGTAATTCCCGTCTAGTTGATCAGGTTTAATTAATCGTCCTGGGATGACGTCTTGGCAGGTCCCAGAATCTTGGAGTGTAACTATTTCCTCTCCATTAATTTTTGCGCGACCCAAATAAGGTTGGAAACCTTTTTCGAATTTAGTTCCGTCGCTAATATGTCGAACATTTGTTACAGGTTTTTTATTTTTTTCATTCTCTGGACAATCGGCCTTCACATGGGAAAAACTAGAACACAAAAAGCACTTCCTTCCACTAGGTCGTTCGAAAACCCGTTGCCGTTCTGTGTTATAATTTCTCTTCCTCCAGTTGGTTTCAGTTTCGTTTTTCCTTTCTCGCGATTTGTCATAAATTTTTGGTTTATCGCCTCTCCTGTCTATTGCGTTTCCGGTGTTCCACGATTTTTTTTGTGATACCTTAACAGCTTCGTATTCATCTAATTTTGTTGCTAGAGTTAGGGGATCCGTATAATTAGCCCAAGAGTCTATGAAGTGCTCTCTTAGTTCCGTGGGGGCACGACGTTTGATTTGGTCCGTTATCAATAACTTTTTCAGAGCCGAAAAATCTAAAATTCCTAAACCGTGTAACCATCCTTCGAGAAAACTGTCAAGTTCAAAAATTAAATCCTTCCATGGGCTTCCAGGATTTTTAGCATGCCTATTTAATTTTACCCGATAAGCTTCAGGACTCAGCCTATACCTGGCCAGTAATAATGATTTCACGTGTGCGAAATTTTCAATTTGATCTGCCGGTTGGCGCAAGATCAATTCCGCTATGTCTATGGGTAATAAAGAGAGTAAATGAGTTACGTAGTCTTCAGTTTCGATACCTACTCTATTAGCTTGTCGTTCGAATAAGTTTAAGAAAAGAGTTATGTCGGATTTATCGGGGTCAAAGCGGTGCATTACAGTCTTAAGTGCAAGCTTAGGTTGACGTTCAGCATTACTACTCGCAGTAGAATTACGCCTCTCTGAGGTTTGAGATAATCTCAGCTGTTCCAATGTAAATTCCCTTTCCCTCTCCTCCCTTTCCCATTGTTTTTCTTGTTCTAACCTTTGTTTTTCCTCTTTTTCTCTCTGTTTTTCCTCTTCGCGATCTCTAACTATATATTCAGCTTGAGCTAAAGCAAGAGTTTCATCATAATCGCTCGCGGATTCAATTTTCCTAATAATAGCTGCCATATTATCATCCGGTTCTATTTCTACCCCTAGGACTTCTGCCAAATTTTGTAAGTCTGCCTTCCTACAATATTTGAGTGACGTAATTTTCGTCATGATTCCGTTAAGTTTAATTCGGTTAACAAGAACCCAAAAAATCAAATGCCTTTAACTAAATCGTTAACAATTTCACAATCCAAATTTTATGCATGTATAAGAAAATAAAAATTTCTAAACACAATTCAATAGATATATAAGGATTTCTAATTCAGAACATTTCTTCAATTCTGTTATTAAGGCTCTATAAAATAAATTTTTCCTAAACTTAAAGATCCCTATGCACACAAAAACACAAATAATAACTAACTTTCTGAAATGTCACAGAAAAACAACTTGGATTTTTTGGATTGGGCACTCACACAGATTATTAACAGAAACATTTACTAATTTAAATACAAAATATTTTTACCAAAACCTGTCCTAACATACAATAGTCAACAGAAATATGTTACAGCACTAACCGTTAATAAAATTTTAAATTTAGTAACTAAGTTATTAAATTTTATAAAGGCCTTTCTTTCTTTTTTTTTTTTTTTTCAAGGGCCTTTTTTTTTTACCCACTGGCTTATCAAAATGTTTTTAGAGAAAAACAAAATAATTCTAACCTCGAGAATTTTTTTACAGCTAGATATTACTTATTTATTAAATTATTTTATGATTAACTTTAATTAATTTGACCTAAATCGAAATTCACTGAATTTTTTTTTTTTTTTTTTTTTAAACTTAAGTTTAGAATCATGACAATATTTTACTATAAATACACTAAATTTTCAATCTGAGGCCACTCAAAGAAAAATGAGCCTACCTTTTTCTGCTTGGCACGTCTTTTTGAAGAGGTCGGTACCGGTTGCTCCTGGGTCTGGCTCGGAGGGTTTCTTTTCTCGGGCTCCACTTGTCAGCGGTCAGTGGTCCTTGATTTCGAGGCACTTGAAGCTTGGCGCTCCTTGGGTATAGCTGATAGACTCTGGGGCTCCTTCTCAATTTTCTGCGGCACGGCTGAGGCACTCCTATATCTTTTCTCTGGTTGCTGAGGCACGGTCAGGCTTGATGCTCTTCTATTAGCGTCGTCTTTCTGGGCGGGCGCTATTATCACACTCTGGGGCAGACTAAAATATCCAAACAACTTTTCTTTTCTGGTGTAAGAATCCGCTAAGCTGCCACCAGTTATAAGACCTCCGGTCGGCGTTGTGTGGTAGCGGGTCGAAAAATAGCGGCAAGAGGCTGGATCAGATTTCACTAGAATTTATTTAGTTCATTACAAGGAAATCCACTCCACTTATAACAAAATAAAAGATGGGTTCTCCACAACAGATTGAAAAGATTGTTCGTACTGAATTTGAAATGGCTTTACCGCCACTCATTAATATGATAAAAGTTTATCAGGAGTTGTTCTCCACAAGTTCTTCCACATAGGCATTAACCGCCTATTAATTCTTCTCCCAGAGTAAAACACTGGTCACTACTCTCTCTGAGTACGAGGGCCAACTCCCCCGTCTCTAATGCTCCGCATCCGAACAGCAAAAGAAGTCCCTTAGAGCATCCCCTCGCTCTATTTATCCCGTTTTCCCTCATCCATCATTCCTTGGGATGACCCGCCTCTTTCATTCTTGCACAGCGGTCGCCTTGGAGAAATATCTTTCTCTTACTTGTGGAAATCATCGCCATAGCGGTTTCTCTCAACACTTCAAATGCTCATCTTCCGTGGGGTATAAAATCGGCGGAACGACCATATGCATTAATCGAAGAGTTCGCTTTAAGTGCTTTATTGAAATCGGCTGACTTTCTTATGTCTACTTTGAGAGTGGAGAAAGATGTATTTCTCCTTCTGAGAATTCTCCGGGATTCTCGTCGTGGGGGGTAATTTTGGAAGCGTGGGAACGAAATTCATCACAATATATTTTTGCCGAAACGTCAGTGAAGGCTTACTTTGGAGACACGAATTTTTTTGGTGTCTGTCTGTCAGTCAGTCAGTCTGTCTGTTCCGCGATAACTAACGCAAAAAAACATCCGATTGACTTGAAATTAAGTGGGTATGTTAGTGAGGCACTGGGATTAAGCTGTATAGTTTTTTGTTAGATTTGATTCATTCGTTCAGAAAATATAGAATATTTTATTTTGCGCAATAATGCTTTTCTATGGCAAATCCAATGATTTTCAAATTTTTTTCTTTGAGAGAAAATGACACATTTATGGAATTCAATGATAAATGGATATTGAAATTTACCAGTTAAATTATTCGTATTGTTTTGAAATTTTGTGTATGCATTTGTCAGATTTTTAAAGTTATTACTGCAAATTTTGGAGATTTTTTATAAATTTGTTCCAATAATATAAACTAATTTGGTTTAGAGATTTACTTATTTAAAATGTATTTATTTCATTTTCTTTATTTTCTCTTAATGGTTGCTAAGCAACCATTCATCCTAATCCTTGTTATATTTTAATGCTACAAATTTGAAAGCGTGGACGAAACTTTAAATGAATTCAACGTCAAAACTGATGAATTAATTAATGTCTTTTTATCTTTGCGGATAAATATAACATAGCCCAGAAAAGAATATAGGCTATTATGTTTTATTAATTTTATTCAAATATTTTCCTTGATAATTCAAAATTTCCTTCTTTTTCACACAGAATCAAGAGCGTTTTTTTAGATAAAATTTAACCAATTTCCTTTATCGTTGCCAAAAAAAAAATCTGGAATAATGTTTCAACGGCAATAAGTTTCAATTGAGCAATTTCCATTCGAAAAACCAAACTAAGAAAATATAAATATGACGTCAGAATTAAAATAAAAATAGTACTTTGTTAAATATTAAACACGGAAATTTGTTTCGTTAATAAGAATTTTTCTGACAAAAATGGGGGCATAATTAGAAGTAAAAGAAAAAAAAATAATTATATTTCAACAAATATTTCGATTGGTAAAATTTGATGTCATAATTGAACAAAAACAGGTATTTTATAGTAGTCGTTAAAAATACAAGAAACATGGATATCAATAACACATGAAAAATAACGCCATTGCCGAAACTTCAGTAAAGGCTTACTTTGAAGAAACGAGATTTATTGTTTTTCATCTGTTAGTCTGTTCTTCTGTATGTTTGTCTGTCCCGCTATAACTGCTACAAAATGCAATCAAAACGTTTTTTTTTTTTCGGAAACAAAATTGTAAAACTCTAGATTACTGAGTTTACACTTACAAAAGTTCCTGATACATCAAATTTAGGTGTTTGTGGTTGGCAGGTATGTAGAAGTATGAAGATAATGAAAAATATTTGTCCAAACTGTTACTTATCCTTATAAATCAAAATGTATGAGGAAATGCAAGATATACAATAATCATTAGCACAATTATTAGAAAGTGGCAAATTTAAATTAAGTGAGGCTACGGGTGGTTCAGGGGGGCTCCGCCCCCCTGAAGAAATTTACTATGTTGTAATAAAAAAACAAAAATAATAGATCATGAAAATTTCAGAATATCCTAACATAACTAAATTTTTTATTTACCGCTTTTGAAGGCTGAAAACTTCTAATTCTTATTTTATTCTTATAAATAATTAAGTACTATGAAAATTTTAAATTAAAGTTTCCAAGAAGTTGAATATTACCCAAAGTGTGTTTAAAAATATACAGGGTGTCCGAAAAGTCTGGAAACGGCCGAATAACTCGAGAAATATATATGAGATTGAAAAACGTAAATATACGTGTTAAATATTTTTAAATAAGCTATTCAGTGATACTAAATTTGACCTTCGCAACCGACCCCCTGGGGGTCAGAGGGGGTCCAACTTTGAAATCTTAAATTATAACCCCCATTTTTTATTGCAGATTCGGATTCTACGGACAAAAATACGTAACTTTTGTATATAATGTTTATTTCAAATCCTCGTTTATCACGGTGTAATCGAGCATATTAAATCGATACATATTTCAGCTTTTCCAACGGTATTTTCCCTAATCGAAACTGATTGGGCAGAATTTTTGATGTCAAATTCCTCGTCTTTTGTAGGAATAGCGTTTCCTGAAAATCACCCGTGGCGATTATTTCAATAAGGAAAGGGCATCTGACGTCACTGTGGGATCTTATTAGTGTGGGCAAGCTGTTTTCGCCCGTGCTTCGTTATAGCACCCACTCTACATATAAATTCAGGCATTCTGATTGGTCTACAAATTTTATTATGGTTGTCTGCTTGCTATGATTGGGCTACGTCGTCAAGATGATTCCTACAATGATCACTGTGACAAAAATGTAGCGGTAGATTGGTTGACAGAAGTGTTTGTTTGTAAACATGCCCTTTCCTTATAGTGCTACACTGTTAAAAATTTGACCCATTTGCTCCAGCGTCACTCCACAGCTATTATAGAATATCTCTTTTGTGACCAATGAGAATGCTCCATAACACAGTAAAGTAATCGTTTTCTATATAAGCGGTGGAGTGACGATGCAGCAAAAGGCTCAATTTTTTTACGGTGTACTTTACTGTGTTATGGAACATTCTCATTGGTCTTGAAAGGGATATTCTATAAAAGCTGTGGAGTGGCGCTACAGCAAATGGGTCAAATTTTTAACTGTGTAGCACAATCGAAATAATCGGCACGGGTGATTTTCAGGAAACGCTATTCTTGCAAAAAACGAGGAATTTGATGTCATAAATTCTCCCCAATTGTTTCGATTAGGGAAAATCACGTTGGAAAAGCCGAAATATGTATCGATTTAATATGCTCGATTACACCGTGTTAAACGAGGATTCGAAATAAACATCAAATACAAAAGTTACGTATTTTTGTCCGTAGAATCCGAATCTGCAATAAAAAATGGGGGTTATAATTTAAGATTTCAAAGTTGGACCCCCTCTGACTCCCAGGGGGTCGGTTACGAAGGTCAAATTTGGTATCACTGAGTAGCTTATTTAAATATATTTAACATGCATATTTACGTTTTTCAATCTCATATGTATTTCTCGAGTTATTCGACCGTTTCCAGACTTTTCGGACACCCTGTATATATATGTGCAAAGCTGACGTTGAGGCTCCTGATCTGCAGATTTACTAGTGATATCACAATCGCTATATGCTTGTATAAATTTGTAGGATTAATAATGTAATTGATTGGTAACTTTTTATAAGTCAAGAAGTATTGATGTATAAACTGTCATAGAATCTTACGTAAGCAGGCACATAGCCAGGGAGGGGGCTAAGGGGGCTGAAGCCCCTACCGAAACTTTGAAAATACAAAATTATCTGTATGATAAAAAAATAAGTTTTGTTTGTTTTTATCTTCCATTACATTAAAAGCAATTGCATTTTTAGCTGCAAAAATATCCATTTATTGAATTACAGTTACAGTAAACCTTCATTATATCGGTTATTTGGATATATTGTTTTTTAATAGGTATGTACCACTAAAAATATAAATTCTTTTTAAAAAGTAATTTTTACTGTCTTTATGCGCAGTAAAATTCGATCAAGTGTAATTTTTTATCATTAATTTGACTAAGAAAAATTAAGTATAATACGCATACGGCATAAGAAAGATCACGAAAAATTAGGAAGATTATTTTCTACATGTTTCAGTCATTGGAAAAAGGCAAAATGTTTTTCTTAAAACATATACAATTAGATTATCATAAACCTTATGTTATTTTAACAAACTTCAGATTTTTTTCTGGAAAATAGAAATAGAATTATTTCATTGTTGAGTTTTCAAAGAGCTTCAGGAGAAAAAGAAATTAGAGAAGATCTTGAACTAATACTTGAAACAATCTTATTTTGTGCAAAATAAAATAGCCACTGACCACGATGACGATCCTCTAACTTTAGAGAAAATGGTATAAAAAAGACTAGTTAAGAGTTCTTTTAAGTTTTGAGCAAAGTCTGGAGCGAATGAATTGAAACAAGACATTATAAATATCCTTAGAAATGCTATTTATTTCACCATAGAAACTCAGAATGAAATCAAATATTCTGTGATACAGTTACCGAAGTATTAATTATCAAAATATATATTGCGATCTGTTTTAACTTAATTGCTGTTGAAACTATGGACATTTCAAGCGCAGAACAGCTTGCCATTTGTGTTAGATATGTGAACTATTAAGAAATTCGCAAAACCCAATAATTCAGAAATTTTTTTCACGTGTTATTTCAATAAATGTCTCAAAAATTCAAGAAAAGTAATTCTACAACATTGTGATGAACTATGTCTTGGCATGTATAAATGTGTCGCATAGGCGTATGACAAAGTAGCCAATAAGTTTGGTCATGTTAGCGGGGTTCATTCTAGAATTCTTCAGAATATCTAAAAATTAGATACGTCCTCTGTGAAAGCCATTGGTTAAATCTTGCCTTGTCCATCAACATGCTGATTCCCTTCATTTGAAAGTATCATGCATGGACTTATTATAGCAGCGACAAAAGTTTTTAAAAATCACCTGAAGGCAAATTTAGCGCTTCAAGAAGCACCATATATCCTAGAAAACAAAAGAATATAACTTTTCCGTATTTGCTGATACAAATTTTATCCAGAGGTATGAAATAATATTGACTTTTGTTGAGCTACTTAAATACATTTGTATTAGCTCAGAAAATATTTCGAAAAACACATGGAAGATTTCTTCATTAGCTGGAGTTTTTTTTTTTTTTTTTTTTTTTTTTTTTTTTTTTTTGGCAGTCAGGGAGAAGAATTAGTTTCTCATAAGCTTGCCTGTTTGTCAGAAGGTTTTCTGTCTGACCGTCATAGTGAGTTCTTAAAAAATACTCGTGATATAATATTGACTGTAACCCATGCTAAAGATGTCTAATTGTTTTACATATATATACAGAAAAATGAAGTAGAAATCTTTTGTGAGATTTTATTGTGTATCAAAACTTCAGGAAGACATCTTCCAAACTAAAATAAAGATCCCAAGACTGACATTTAGGCAAGCAACAGGTACAAACCTCAAATTGCATCCACTGACAAGTATTCTCTTGACAAGTCCTTCTTCAATTTTGAAATATTCCGCCGGAAGGGACGCTGCAATCGCGATTTTTGTGCCATTTTCAATATTGTACCGGCCAAAAGTATATGAAGTTATGCATCGAATTGAACCAAATTTTTTGTGTAAGTGTATGACTATGGCTAGTTGGTCCTCCCTGAATTTGAAAAAAATCCGCCAAAAGGGGGCGCTGCAATCGCGATTTTTGTGCCATTTTCAATATTGTACCGGCCAAAAGTATATGAAGTTATGCATCGAATTGAAACAAATTTTTTGTGTAAGTGTATGGCTATGGCTAGTTGGTCCTCCCTGAATTTGAAAAAAAATCCGCCAAAAGGGGGCGCTGCAATCGCGATTTTTGTGCCATTTTCAATATTGTACCGGCCAAAAGTATATGAAGTTATGCATCGAATTGAACTAAATTTTTTGTGTAAGTGTATGACTATAGCTAGTTGGTCCTCCCTGAATTTGAAAAAAATCCGCCGAAAGGGGGCGCTGCAATCGCGATTTTTGTGCCATTTTCAATATTGTACCGGTCAAAAGTATATGAAGTTATGCATCCTATTGAACCAAATTTTTGTGTAAGTGTATGACTATGGCTAATTGGTCCTCCCTGAATTTGAAAAATTTCGCCGGATGAGGGCGCTGCAATAGCCAATTTTATGCCATTTTCAATATTGCACCACCTAAAAGTGTATGAAGTTAGTCCTAGAACTGAGCTAAATTTTTTGTATATAATTATTTTTTTTGTGAGGCAAATAGGTCCTCCCTGAATAAAAAAAAATCTGCTTATCATTCTATTGTTCATCGGCTCGGGTAGAGACTGAAATTCGTTTTTACTCCGATTGATTGATTGAAGCAGAAATTTAAGATGAAAACCAAAGTTCGTATGGTATTGAATTAGAATTATTAAAACATTAAAATGAGTAACTATTTTTTTTAAAAATATTAATATCTACGTATTAGAGTATATATCTATATATATCTATCTAATATTAATATCTACGTATTTTATGATTGGCACATCCAACTAGTTTTAATTCGGCTGATGAATTTGAATAAAACAAAACTTATAAACTAAAGATTACATCTTTATTTAAGTGTTGAACAATAAATCAAAATTTTAGGGATACAAAATTTTGAACAAAAATCTTACAACATTATTTTCTTATGTTTAGATTCAAGAGGGAGAAAAATATATGTCTTGCTTAGACAGAATTGTGCATACAAAATGGATGAGCTTTGTATTCAGTGCAATACATTACTATTGCACTGAAACAATAGTAATGTATTGCCATAGACATTTTTAGAAAATAATTTATTTCAAAAAAAAATTTTTAGTGTTCAAAGGTGCCCCCAGTTCAAATGTGCCCTCCTCTTCCTTATTTGAGACTCATCTCAAACATTGTTAGTTTGTGCTTTTTAAGTTTCGCAGAAAAATTTTCCTTAAAACTCTCCGGTTCCCAAATCGGTTTGGAAACTGGAAATGCTCTTAAAAGTTAAAAATTGCAACAGAAATTGAAAAAATAAAAAATGAAATAACAATATTTGACATAGTTAACAAGCATCTTATGTAAAAAAATACATTAGGATAAGCCTAGATTATTTTGAAATTTTTTACTGAATATTATTCAAATTACGTAATTCAAATTTTGTAAGAACAGAAAAAAATTTAAAATTGAGCCCCTCCCGAAAGGAAATCCTGACTACGGGCCTGTACGTAAGCAAAGGGGGGGGGGGGTCTAGCATTTGCTTATATTTTCTTACAAGGAGAGGGAGGGAGTACAAAATGACTAAAAATATGCTTACGTAATACTTGAACGGTCCCAAATAAATGTTTTACACTTATACTAACATGATTTCGGATGTCTTTTTTTTTCACATTTTATGGTATATTTTAGCCTGTTATCCACATGATATTAAAATATACAATCATTAAATAAGAAATACATACATACTAAAACTTTTTCTGAAAAATTATCGAACTAACAGTGCAAATTCCTTTCTAACTAACAGTGCAAATTCTATTGAAATCCATCGAGTATTGTAGGTTACAAATCAATCTTGTAATTTGTGGATATTTCAACCTTTGTTTATTAACAGCATTCTATTTAATACGAAAAATACAAAGCAATTGATAAATGATTTTTAAATAAATAAAAAGAAAATTATTAAAAAATTTAAATCACCAATGGACCTTATGCACGTGACGTCACACGCCAGAGCTGGCGGTATGCTAACCTGTTATTCTAGTCACTGCACCGCCAGAATGCCTGAATGCGCAGACGCAAACATCGCTAGCAGACGATTTCAGCCTTTCTGGATGCATTGTAACAGAAAATTTACAAATTTAGAGAATTTTCTTGCAAGCAGAAGAACAATTTTGAATTTATATTACAATATATTAAGTATATGCTGCTTCAACAAAGAATTTTTTCCGGTATTTCTAACAAACAAGCATTAATAACTCACACTCCATAGACTGCTATGCTAAACACCGCCAGTAAATACCGCCAGCAGACGAATTTTAGCCTCAACCTCAGCTTGTGTGCATAAGGTCCATTGAACTGTTAAATTGTATCGTCAATCTACAACAAAGCGCAACGAATAACAGATAAGCACAAAACCTTAGATCAGGAATGACTAGATAACGGACGGATCCCTTTGTTCTCTTCGGGAATGCTTGAAGCTGGAATGGCCGAGATTAGGCGAGAGTTTTCCTTGCCAAAATGGTGTCTTTTTTGGCGATGATCTCTTCTTGGCAATTTTCTGCTTTCATTCTCATAATAAGAGAACGTAACGCAGTCGAAAAAGGTCTTGGTGGCTGGTGAGATCGGCAGGAGAAACCGGTTTGGCGCGTATTCTCCCCATAATCATGTGATGGTGGGGAGGTTGATAATGGCTTCAAGAAAGGTTGCTATTTTTTAGTCCAGTTATATTAGAAGTCAATGCACGAAACGCACAATCACGCGATCAAATCATCCAGCATTTTTTTTCTTTTTGGTTGGAGTGCGCGAGTTTTGACCATGGTTGGTAGTTTAAACGTTGATCGGGATTAATTAGATGAAACAGGTCACGTGATACTTTTCTGAAATATTTTGGATTTTATTTGAATGACTACAGGTATATATTTCTGTTACGAGAATCATGTTTTGGAAGGATAAAGTGGTATAGTATTTGTATTTACGAATTTTGAATCATAAAAATAATGCAATAATTGAATAATTTTATAAAGTTTACTCCATGCAGCATCTTCTAAGCGCGCGCGCGCAGGGCGGATATCCCACTGGCAATTTCCATTCAAAGCATGCGAAATAACATTGAAGCTGCATACTGTTTTTGCGATTGTTTATTGGATGCATTGCGATCGAAATAAATGATAGTCAAAATTAAGGAAGTGAACAGCTCAATTCAAGTTTGTTTACGTTATTTTGGAAAATGTAAATAATTTACGTTTTCTTTTAATTTCTTATTAAATAATTGGTTCCAAATTTCTGCTTTCGTATTATTTAACACTACTTAACTTTGCTCTTCTAAGTATTTTCCAGTGTAACCATTTAACGAAAACACAATTTTTTATCCCGTTAATGGTAGAAAACCTTAATTAGATTAAACTTGTTTAATCGCTATAGTATAACCTGAACAAAAAACAAATTTTTATGTAACTTTTTTTGGTATTTCTAATATTTTTTAATGTCTTTATTCAAAATCATGTTTATTTATTTTTCAAGTGTGTATTTAAAGAAAACTATTGTACACACTATATTGTAAATGTAACAAATTAGCAGTTTGATATTTAAGAATTTCTGTTTTTTAATTTTTATGTGGCTTATTTCATGGAATTTTTTTTTCTTCTTATCTTACGACACATTTGTTAATTCTTTTTAAAATTTTATTTTAGTGAATGCATGCCTTTTTGAAATATAACATATGGACAAAGGTGACCCGCCACACTTGCTATTTTAGTTGTTTTGTTAAATATCTAGAAAAATTCATGAGGAATTATTCTGAAAATCCAGGTTTGTAAACAGAATAGTACAGGTCATATTTCCAGGAAGAATTTTCTGGAAATTCCATAGAGGACCCTCAGCAAACTGAAAAAAGAACAATGATCTTTTGCATAACCCTGTCAAAACTAATGTAGCAAAAGTGTCCAAACTGTAGATTATGATTATGTCTCTTACTGTAATAATCTGTGTTAATTTTTATGAGGATAGCATGAGAGAAATTAAAGTTTTCAGTTCCAGATTTTTTCAAGGTTTTTGCTTTTAATTTGCAGAGTTCTTAATATAAAAGAATTTTCTTTTCAGAAAATATGTCAAATACTATTGTGTATAATAGGGATGCACAACCTGTGGCCCGCGAACTTCGTCAATTTACAACTGAAAAAAATTGGAATCTTTTGTGAATAGGTCACAGAAAATAATCATAAATTTCGTCAATTTACTGCAGAAAATAAAAAATTTTGTCAGTCGCTTAAGAATAACAAATTTCATTGATCGGGTACGGAAAAATCGTGAATTTCATTGATCAAGGCAAAAAATAGCGAAATTTGTCGATGAGGCTTGAAAAAATTGCATATTTCATTCATCAGGTGGGGAGAATCACGAATTTTGCCCATGAGGCTCAGAAAACAATAGCGAATTTCACTGATCGAGCATGGAAAAATTGCGAACTCTGTCGGTCGGACTTGAAAAATCGCACATTTCGTGGATTGGGCAACAAAAAAAATCATCAATTTTGTTGATGATGCAAGAAAAAATTGCAAATTAAATTCATCAACTATGAAATAATAATTTTTCTTGGTTAATCACGTGTAAAAAACACAAATTTCTTTCATCGGGGACAGGCAAGAAAGAATCGCGAATGTTCTTGATCAAGGACAAAAGAACTCAAATTTCGCTGATAAGGCATGGGAAAATCGCAAATTTTGTGATAATTCGTGGAAAAAAGTGAAAATTTCATTGATCGGCTGCGAAACAATCGTGAATTTTATCAGTTTATAATGAGAAAAAAACCACGAACTTTATTTTGTCGCGTAAAAAAATGCAGATTTGTCAAAGATAGTTAAAAAATCACGAATTTTGTTGATTGGCTGCAGAACAATGCGTATTACATCAGCTTAAAGCGAAAAAAACAGTGCAAGTTTCGTCAATCGGACTTG
Organism: Maratus speculifer; assembly: GCA_964019185.1. Classification (NCBI taxonomy): domain Eukaryota; kingdom Metazoa; phylum Arthropoda; class Arachnida; order Araneae; family Salticidae; genus Maratus; species Maratus speculifer. Next base: position 82,292,037 of record OZ025295.1, read on the forward strand.
AAAAACTCTTGAGTTTCATGATCGAGTTCCGAAAAATCATAAATTTCGTTGGTGAGTCACGGGAATATCGCAAATTTCGTCGATCAGACTCAAATAAAATCACGAATTCGATCGATCCACCACATCGATCAGCTTTGTAAAAATCGAGAATTTCGTTGATCGGCTTTATAAAAATCGCATATTTTGTTGATAAGTTTTGTAAAATTTCCGAATTTCGTCAATATGACACAAAAAATCACTAATTTTGTTGATCATGTGAAAAAAAATTTGTGAATTTCGTCGATCAGCTTTGTAACAATCACGAATTTTGTCAATCAACTTTATAAAAATCACATATTTTGTCAATAAGTTTTGTAAAAGTCGCGAATTTTGTCGATCTGGCATGGAAGGAATGATAATTTTATTGATTATATGAGGAAAAATTAGGAATTTCATCAATCAGCTATGTAAAATTCGCAAATTTTGGCAATCGGTTTCATAAAAATCACGAATTTTGTTGATCAGACACGGAAAGATCATGAATTTTCTCGATCGACTTCATAAAAATCATGAATTTTCTCGATCGACTTCAGAAAAATAGTGAATTTTCTCGATCTTCAAAAAAATCATGAATTTTCTTGATCTTCTTCATAAAAATCGTGAATTTTCTCATTCCGCTTCTGAAAAATCGCGAATTTCGTCGATCGACTTCATAAAAATCGCAAATTTTGTTGATCAGGCATGGGCAAATTGTAAATTTTCTCGGTTGGCTTCGTAAAAATCACGAATTTTGTTGATCAGTTTTGTAAAAATTGCAATTTTCGTCAATCAGTTTTGTAAAAATCAAGATTTTTTTTGATCATGTGTGGAATAATCTTGAATTTTTTCGATCGTTTTTGTATGAATCGCAAATTCTGTTAATAAGGTGCAGAAAGATCATGAATTTTCTCGATTAGTTTTGTAAAAATTGCAAAATTTTTTTATTGGTTTAGTAAAAAGCACAAATGTGATAGATCAGGCATAGAAAAAATTGCTAATTTCGTTGTTCGGGTGCGGAAAAATCGGGAATTTCAATCATCAGGCACAGAAAAATCTTGTTGATTGGCTCCTTCTCTCTTCTTTTTTTTTTTTAAAGTTCACATTTTTTTATCACTTTAGTTTTTTATCACTTTTAATAAAACAAAATTTACTCTACCGGCTAAAGTCAAGGAATATTATCAAATCTTGAAAAATAATCCTTGTTACCCTGTAATATTACCTTGTAATATACCACGCTCTACTGTGTTTGGATACAACCCTCATCTTTTTACTTTATTTTGGAAATAACTTATTTTGAGCTCTATGGACGATTATTTTCAGTTGTAGTTGTATGTATGTCGGCAAATTATCTACACTATGGGATATAGGCCCTAAGGGGTCGGATGCCCTCCGTGGGGGTCTTTCTAAGGGAACCTAACCCTTATTTACGCAAGGTTCGAAGAAAACCACGGAAAACTCCGAACGGTTAGGCCGACAGTCGTGATTGGGTTTGAACCCAGCACCTACCGTCTACCAGTTTGAGGTCAGATCCTCTCAGCCACTGGTGGGGCCCTGATTATTTTCAGAATTTTCAAGCTATTTTTTTTTAGACTTTTACAAAAGTTGCTCAAAGCATTTAACAAACACATTATGCAAATTATATTTTTATTACTTAAATGCATGTACATTGCAAAATTATTTAGTAAACCTGCTCATTAGTCATACATTTTTCATTATTGTTTAATTCTGATTATAGGGTATTGTGTATTATGTTGTTTGACGCAGGGGTGCAGAATATGTCCGATCTAGGATCGGGGGAAATATTTTAGAAAATATACATTTCATTTCGATTTTAATAATGAATTCTATAATTTTCTGAAATAGAAAAATTTCACTAGAAATAAAAAGATTCATGTGGCGACCTTTACAAAATCGATCTCAGAATAACATGTTCAGTACTCAGAATAATATGTATCAAGTATCAAGGATGATTCTGTTGCCAATTTTTCGAAAATATATATGTGAAAAAAGTCGGTCATCAATCTGAAAATTCAGACATAAAAATCTTGCGAATTTTGTCCAAAAATTACAGATTAAATGCGAATTTCGTCACAAAAAAATCGCAAAATAACCAAAAATTTCATCAAAAGAACCTCAAATTTTGTCAAAAGATCGCGAAATAAAGCACATTTCATCAAAATATCACAAAATAACTGTGAATTTTCGTTAAAGTATGGCAAAATAACAGTATATGTAACCAAAGGAATGCGAAAAAAAAAAAAAATTCCACAAATTTCGCTATGAATGCAAATTTCTTCGAAATATCACGAAACAACTGCAAATTTTCACAAATGATTGCAAAACAACCACACATTTCGTCAAAAGGAAAGAAATAAGCATAAATTTCATCAAAAGATCACGAAAGAATTGCAAATTTCCTCAAACGATCTTAAAACAACTACGATTTTCATCATATAAGGGCAAAACTGCTAATAACGTCAAAGAATCATGAATTTTGCCAAAAGAGGGCAAAATAACCGCAAAAAATCATGAAATAATTGTAGATTTTCTTTTTTTTTTTCATTTACAGTCACCGCCAAAAAAATCTTGACACTTTCGATTTTTGATGTTTTGTTAAATATCTAGAAATATACACAAGGAATTGTTCTGAAACTTCTGGTGCGTAAACAAAATAGTACACGTTATATATTTTGACAAAGATTTTTCCCCGAAATCTAACAGGGGACCGTCAATAAATTGAAAAAGAACGAAGATCTTTTGGATCACCCTGTCAAAACTAATAAAGCACAACAGTTTAAACTGCAGATAATAATTAAGTGGCTTATTGTGATAAATTGCGTCGATTTTTATGAATGTAGTTTGAAAACTCGTAGAGAAATTAAAGTTTTTATAAAAACGGTCCAAAATTTTTCCAAGGTTTTTGCTTATAATTTTCAGAGCTCTTCATAAAACACAATAATCTTTTCAGAAAATATGACAAACAACATTGCACATAACACCCTGTAATCAGAATTAAAAAATAATAAAAAATGTATAAAAAATGAACGGGTTTACTAAATACTTTTTTACTGCGCATGCGTCAACGCTATTAAAATTTCATTTGCATATTATGTTAGTTAAATATATAGAGCAACTTTTGTGGAAGTCTCAAAAACATAGCTTAAAAACTCTAAAAATTATCGTCAATAGAATATGGTCAAAATCCGTTATTTCCAAAATAAAGCAAAAAGATAAGGAGTTGTATCCAAATATAGTAGTACGTGCAATACTGTGTAGGTATTAATCAATGGAATATGGATACAGCCCCTCATCTTTTTGCTTCATTTTGGGAATAATGGATTTTGACAATATTCTATTAATGATAATTTTCAGAGTTTTCAAGCTATGTTTTTGAGACTTTCACAAAAGTTGCTCTATACATTTAACTAACATAATATGCAAATGAAATTTTAATAGCGTTGACGCATGCACAGTAAAAAATTATATAGTAAACCCGTTTATTTTTCATACATTTTTTATTATTTTTTAATTCTGATTACAGGGTGTTATGTGCACTGTTGTTTGTCATATTTTCTGAAAAGATTATTGTGTTTTATGAAGAGCTCTGAAAATTATAAGCAAAAAACCTGGAAAAATTTTGGACCATTTTTATAAAAACTTTAATTTCTCTACGAGTTTTCAAGCTATATTCATAAAAATCGACACAATTTATCACAATAAGCCACTTAATCATTATCTGCAGTTTAAACTGTTTTGCTTCATTAGTTTTGACAGGATGATCCAAAAGATCTTCGTTATTTTTCAATTTATTGATGGTCCCCTGTTAGATTTCGGGGAAAAATCTTTGTCAAAATATATGACGTGTACTGTTTTGTTTACACACCAGAAGTTTCAGAATAATTCCTTGTGTATATTTCTAAATATTTAACAAAACATCAAAAATCGAAAGTGTCAAGATTTTTTTGGCGGTGACTGTAGAATCACTCCTGCCATATATACATATGCTTGCACATAAGTTTATATAAATTTTTTGTACCTACGGTAATGCTGCATTTACCTATAACATACCTAGAATGTTTGGGAAATTTTCATGTGGATTGGGGGAAATGTTGGGAATAGAAACATTTTTTGCACCCCTGGTTTGATCTAACTTCTAAAAAGAAAATTTTTTTTATGTTAAGATCTCTGCAGATTATAAGCAAAAGTCTTGGAAGAATTTGCGATTGTTTTTATGAAAACCTTTATCTCTCCTTAATGGTTATACATAATGTCCTGATAAAAATGAGCACAGTTTATTACAATAAGGCACGCAATCATAATCTGCAGTATGGACGTTTCTGCTACATTAGTTTTGACAGGATTATGCAAAAGATCTTTGTTCTTTTTCAGTTTGTTTCACGGTCCCTATGGAATTTCAAGAAAAATCTTCCTGGAAATGTATGACCTGTACTGTTCTGTTTACACACTTGGAGTTTCTGAATAATTCCTCATGTATTTTATGAGTATGTGCTATTGGTTTTTAAAGTCTAGATAAACATCTTTTAGTGTGTAATGCAAAGCCCAGTTATTGAATCATAAATTTATTTCATGTATCTTTTGTGTGCAAGTAATACTTGCACTTGTCCAGTTACATTGTTTTGTGATGCTAGGTGTTAAATGTAAAATTACTGTTCTGAATGTGATCATTAATGATAAACAAGGTAGCTGTTGTAAACCATTTTTTGTTAATTATCTCAGCTAAGATAGTATGTAAGCATTAATTTAGCATGTAAATATAAAAAATCACATTATAAAAAACAAGTAATAAGGAATAATAAAGAAATATTATTCATAGTATGTAATAAAACTTTTTAAAGTAAGTTATGAGATTTAAAAAAAATGATTTTAAAGAACCCACTAACTGCTCTTCATAATAAATATTGTAGACTTCCTCAAATCCGCACAGCTTGGGACAAGAGGTTTTGCAGATTTTAGAATTTTGCGGATTTTTATTCATTGCTTTGTTTACATTTTTTAAAAAATAATTTGAATGTAATTAATAATGAAATGATCAAAGATATAATGAATGCATACAATATACTAAAATATTTTAAAAAGTAATAAACTGAAATAATAAAAATTTAGATATTTTTTAAAATGATTAAAATACTAAAAGGAAAGGTAAAGTTTATAATCAATAATGTACAATTAAATATTCATCATAAAAGAGGAAACTTCAATGAAACTTGCCTCATAAAGGTACATTACTAATTCACATCAGGATCATAAAATAATGAAACTTTATTTCAGGTTTAGCCAGACTTGATAACTAAAAAAGCTTGATTAATACATAATTATATTTGTTAAGATTGTGATTACCAATGATATTAGCAATATCTTTATTTTTTCAGAAATAAATTATTCTTTCTTCATGAAAAAACATCAGTTCAATAACCTTAACAAAAATTATAAATTAAAAAATGTATGGAATTGATATAAAACAGAAAAAAATCAATTTTTACACCTACATCTGAACTGAATGTTTCATTGTTTACATCTGTAAAATATGTGCGGATTTTAGATAGTTGTGGATTTTAGGAGTGCGGATTTGAGGGAGTCTACTGTATTTTAAAATCACTAATGGATGATTTAGTCACTTATAAATTTTACTTGTGTTGTGTGGTTCACTCTTTAGATAAGAACAGAAATAAATAACTGGCTCATTTTCAAAATAAGTACAATTTTGTGTCTTACTATTCTAAAATTTATAATACTAAAAGTAAGTAAAAATTTCAAACCCATAATTGTTCTTCATTTCTTTTTTTAATAATCGGAGTATTAAACTAAGTAATTTATATAAAAATAAATTAAACTGGGCAAAAAATAAAAATGAACTATTGACTTTTCAATGGGAATCATTTTTGTCTCAAACCCAAACTTTAATTTTCAACATGTTATAACTTCTAATTAATAATCGCTATTTTTGTTGATTTGGGCAATTTTGTTTTGAAAACAATATAAATTTTGTGTACTTATTATAATTCTGTCTGAAAATTGATTTTAATATGAATTAATTAAATTAAATTAGACTGTCTTACGTGTTTTGTGTCACTGGTCTAACAACTAATGTTTTTAAATTTTAAATATTATTCTGATGATAAAAATTGATTGAGCTGTTTTTTTTTATGTTTGCAACATTGTTTGTAAACAAAATAGTGGAAAAACTAGCTGTCTTCATGTGATCTACTGCCTAAAAAAAGAAAAAAATATTCCTAAGTCAGACGAGTTCTTTTATTATGTGTCACTGGTCTAACAAGTATTATGTTAAACTGATAACAGTTAAATCAATTTAATAAAAATATTATAATAATACAGCAAATAAAGTTGTGTTTAACACCCTAAACCACAATATTACAATTTTTAAATAAGGAATAAAAATTTATTTTTAAAGAAATGTCACTGGTCTAACAGTCACTGCCTAACAATATATTTATGAGGCTAGTGACAAATCCTGTTATGCCAGTGACGAAATGCTAAGTAATAAAATAATTTCATGCAAAAAATTGTTTTTTAAAAGTCTTAAAATAATATCATTATTCACAACTTTAATAAAGAATGTTTTTGGATTAATAGAAAAATGTTATCTATCAAATGCAAAATGTCACTGGCCTAACGCATGTAAATGGTCTAACTAATACTTACTTTTAAGTAATTACTGTATTTTTGTGTTAATGAGCCAATTAAGCTCAGTCATTGTGTTATTTGAGTTACAATTACCATTTTATTAAATATAGTAAAATAATTTGTGGAAAAAATTCTACTTTAAAATTTTGAAAATAAATTGTTGAAAATGTACCTTATTTTGAAAATGACCCAACTGTCTGGTAACCCTGATATTACAAAAAACCAGGAGTACTTTGCTTTTTAGTGAAAAAAAAAAAAAAAATATATGGAGCTGAAAAATTACTATTCTTTTATAACAGTATCTGTTATTTATAATAAATTGCTTATACACTTGAATGACAATGTTATGTCACACTAAATAAACAAAAACAATATATTTAAAATCTAAATAAAATATCATCTTGAATAATCAAAAATGCATGTGATCATTTTATTTATTTATTTTTATTTAGTAAATAAAGTCATTTTCGGAACAACCAATCTCTAAAGTTGATATTTTTAAATTATTTTTTGTAATTATTACATTGTTATAAATTTTATTTTGGTTGCCAGCAGGGATGTAGTGGAGGCTATATAGGTGTAACACCATATACCTTCTGGATTTTTTAAAGGAACACTGTATAACATCTGTTTCTCAAAAAGTACACATTCTAGGGTACACCCTCTGCCTTGAATGCATACATTCTACTTAGAGCATATATCCTTTGTTATTTTTATGACTACACCCCTGGTTGTCAGCTAGAATTTATAAAAATATACACATTCCTTTTCCTTTCTGTCAAAACTGATTTTTTTTGTTGACAAGTACCAGCAAATGTGTTACTTGTTATCTATCTTCCACCCAGCTTCTACTGTAAAGTCATCACATTGAACCAAACTTATATATGCTGTTTTTATTTTTAAAAAATCCATAGTTTTTTTAATTATTTGTGATATTATTATTATTATGATTTAATTCACTTTAGAAAGGAAAAAAGTTGCACTTCAATAAGTCTAATTCCTTCGATTTTTGCAGGTCATTATCACTAGATTTGGACCTATAAAATTTATTCTGTCAGAGAATTTAAATTAAATTTACCAGAAAGAGAATTTATCAGGAAATATATATGTGTGGAAAGATTTGAAAAAATTAACAAAAAAGGGTAAGTTGGTGCAATTTTTTTAAATTAACATTTTGTTATATTAGACTTCATTTTAATGACCTTCATCTTCATAGACCTTGTCAAACAGAGCATTAAATTCAGTAGTCGTAAGATCAAAATTGCTGATATTGGTTGTTTTTAATGCAATTCAAATATACATAACATTCTAATGTAATAAAAATTACTGATTTATGTAATTTTTGACAAAAAAAAAAAATATATATATATATATTTGTAGTAATTTGTCTAAATGGTTGGTATTAAAAAATGCATAAAAATTATGGAATATTTTTATAAAAATTAATTTAAATATTTTACAAAATTAAAAAATGGCTAATACTAATAGCAGAGTTTCCCAAAGGTCTAAAAAGGGGCAGGGCGCTATTGTTCTGAAAAGGGCACTTTTACATTCTTCAGGGCACTTTTTTGATTTCTAAGGGCATTTTTATAGAGTTGAATCTAGAATCTAGCAGTTCAAAAAATCGTGAAAATATAGAAAATTCATCAAAAAATCCAGAAAAATATCCAAAAACTTCGTCAAAAAATTTAAAAATGAAAAAAAGGTAAATTTTGTTAAAAGATCACGAAAAACGGCCGGTTTTGTTAAAAGATAGCAAAAAAAACAGCAGGTTTTGTTAAAAAATCACAAAAAACAGCAAATTTTGCTAAAAAAAATCACGAAAAAATGACAAATTTTGTGAAAAGATTGCGAAAAACTGCAAAACTTTTGTTAAAAGGTGACAAAAAAACGGCAAATTTCTTCAAAAGATCTCAAGAAACTGCCAATTTTGTCACGTTTAAACACGAAAAAACACAAATTTCAAAAAAGAGTCGGGGAATAAAAAAGCACACAGTTCGTAACGGGAGTGGAATCTTGTTCGCATTTCTTTAAAAAAAAAAAAAAATAAATAAAAAAATAAATAATAATAATAATAAAGGCAAGACGGAGTTATTAGATGGGAGATCAAATTTTAATTATTTTCTGGGGGCAATTTTCTCTTTGCACGAAAATGATTGTAAATCAGGAAATTCCACTTTTGGAGCAATAAAAACTCAATTTTCAAGCAGGAAAATTGTTTTTTCGTTTTATTGCAATTTTTGGATGAAATTTGTCTTTTTTCTACGATCTTTTGAGGAAATCTGCCGCTTTTTCGGGATTTTGTGACGAAATTAGTCATTTTTTTGCGAATCTTGCTGGAAATTATTTGTTATTTATTATTTTTTAACAAAATTTGCCGTTTTTTCGCAATTCTTTGATGAAATTACGCGTTCTGTGGGACGTGTAAAAGCTATTTTTTGCATTCAGTCGCCGATTTTTTGCGTAATCAGGGTTCGCACAGACTCCTTGGACTCCTTAGAAACTACTTAGAAATGAAAACGTTCCCAAGTAGTACTTAGAACTACTTAGATAAACAAAATACTCTTTAGAAACTCCTTAAATTGTATTGCGGTTTTGCACGCAAGTGATATTGCTCCCGAAAAAGAAAAAAAAATCGCGATTGTAAAACGCACGTTAAAACCTTTATGCACGTCATTAATCAGAAGCACAGCAGTGATTGCAGGGATGCCGCGGACGCGCTATAGCACGTAAAATACGCAAAAAATAGGCGATGGGACGCAGTAAAATAGCTCTTATGCGTCTGGTGGGATGTGTAATTTCGTTAAAAAAAAGCATAAAAATGGCGACTTTCGTTAAAAAGTTGAGAAATAAGTACTATTTTTCGTCAAATTTCGTCAGATTCACGAAAAAATAGCTAATTTTCTCAACAAATTTCGAAAAATGCAGAGATTTCCTCAAAAAATCGCGAAAAAACGACAAATTTCGTCTAAAAATCGTGATAAAACGGCAAATTTTGTCAAAGAATACGCGAAAAACGACGGATTGTGTCAAAAAATCGTGATAAACTGGCAAGTTTTGTCAAAAAAATTGGGAAAAGCAGCAAATTTTGTCAAATTTTCGATAAAACGACAGATTTCGTCAAGATACGCGAAAAATGACCAATTTGGTGTTATGTTTAATTAAAATTTTTTCTAAGCATTTTTCATTATAATTATAAAGTAAAGTAAATGCAAATATAATAAAGTAGAAAAAAATGTTTTATCCCAATTAGTTTTCCCAGTTCTCTCCATAACCAATTAGCATGCATGTTTTTAAAAGATGTTTGTTTACTTAAAACATGCTATTTATTTTCAAAGTGCTTTTATAAATTTAATGAAGTTTCATAAACTGTTTTGAATAAAAGATTTAAAGTATAACAGCTAAAGTTTCCTAAAGATAAATTATGCAATATATTTATTAAAGCAAATGTAATTGCAAGTGTTACCTGCAACTTGCAGTGGTTGGTTGGTTGGTTGGTTGGTTGGTGGGCAAGTACTGAGACGTATGCTACTACCCGTTAGGGAGGCTTTTGTCTTGAAACTCCAGGGTAAACACAAACTTAATCAGCCAGGGTCAAATCATGTACGACACAGACAGACGAGGGAAGAAAAAACAAAACAATAATAAGCCCACACAGGCTAACAGCTAGAGCGGTCAAACAAGATGAGGAAGAGCCACACGTGAAAAGCGGATTAGGGCCGCAACACCATGAGGAGATGAGAGGGCCACAGACATGATCTCGCTATAGCTCGAGGAGGCAGGTAGCTTGAGCAACAAGAGCAGCTGTCGGCGAGGGTCTTTGAGAACCATGCAATGTAGTAGAACGTGCTCCGGGGTATCCAACTCAAAACAATGCCTACACAGCGGGGAAAAAACTTGGTTCATGCGAAAAAGACGCTGCTGGGTGAGGATCATCCTAGCCCTCCATCGGGCAATAAGCACATCCGTTCGCCTGGAGGGGGTCCACAACGAATAAGACCGGTCAGTGGTGAGGTGAGGGTAAGTAGGAGCGTAATCACTGTTGAGCCAAGAGAACTCATTTTCAAAATGCCAGCTCTTCTTGATGTGCGAGCGTAGGTCCTCCGGAGACACCCAAGGGAAGGACTGGCAGAGATAAGGACCATTTTTGGCCAGAACGTCGGCCCTCTCGTTCGGGACGATACCCTTATGGGCAGGGCACCAGATCAAAGTGACGGAGTAGCCCCTACTACTCAAAACCGAAATGCTATGGATCAGATGTAGAATGACCTTAGGAGAACGAAGTGAATAGGCCTGGAGAGCTCGCAAGACAGACAAGCTATCCGTTAAAAGGAAAATAGTCTTGTGTATCGAAGGAAGGTGAGTAATGGCCAACCAGAGTGCGATCGCCTCGGCGGTGAAAATGGAATTACAATGATGGAGCAAGGCAGCCACGGCACGGTCGGAGTCGGCATCAATTGCCGCCGCCGATGTCTTTGCAGAGTCTTTGGAGGCATCGGAGGAAAAGACAGTACAGTAGCGGTGGGCCTCGCGCCAGCGGACCCATTCGCTTGCAAGGACGCGATCAGGGAGCGAGACGTCCTGAAAGGGGAGGCCCTCAGTAATTATGTGAAGAGTCAATTCCTGAGGAAGAGGAGGCCAGATGAACTGAAGTATCTTAGAACAATCAAAGCCATAAGCGGCGGACAAGGAGTCACAGAGGCGAGCCCAATTAGAGCCAAGGCCATCGGGAGGATGAGTCGACCTGAGAGAGTCACTGAGAACAAGTCCCGGGGGAAGGGCAAGCTGCCGTAGGAGAAAAGCCTTCGCCAGGAACAGAAGGCGACTGCGGATTGAGGTTGCACCAGCTTCACGTTGAAGGACCGGAATGGGGGTGCACATGGGAAGGCCAGTAGCAGTACGAAGAGCAGCATAGTAGATTCTCTCCAGAGTGATCATGGCAGATTTGTTACAATCAAAGAAAAGCGCACATCCGTATTCAAGAAGGCTTCTGATCAGAGCATTGATTATGCGCAGCAGGTGCGTGCTGGAAACACCCCTGGAGTGGCTGGCCACAGCCTTAATGTAGTTGAGACGCCGAAGAGCCTTGATACGGATCATCGAAAAGTGTGAGCGAAAGTTAAGGGAGCGACTAAACCAGATACCCAAGATCTTCACCGTGGTGCTCCAAGAGACCTCCTGCCCCGCAACAAACAGAGGGTTGCCCGGGTCACGGCTGCGTGAAAAATTTATGGCCAAGCACTTTTCAGGCGAGATCCTTAGCTTGTTGGCCGCACACCAATTACAAATCCTCTGCAGGGCACTGTTAAGCTTTTCGCGGGCACGACGCTCGTTAAGGCCAATTACGTACACGATAATGTCATCAGCGTACACTATGAGGTAGACGCCATCTTCCAAGGTCTCCACGATATCAGCCAGGTAGATTAGAAATAGAAAAGGGGATAGCACACTCCCCTGAGGCACGCCATGACGACAGGGGCCAACCCCAGAAGTTGCCGACCTCCATCTGATCTGGATCCGGCGCTCAGTTAGAAATTCAGCGATCCAACGGCCCATACGCCCACGAATTCCCAGCGAAGCCAATTTATAGATGAGGTTGTCAATCCAAACAGAGTCGTAGGCAGCCTTAATATCTAAACACACAGCGGCCACAAAGTGGTTGTTTGCCCTCGCACGACGTACATGATCAACAAGTGTGCATAGAGCCGTAGTGCAGTCTCTGAATGGGAGGAAACCAAACTGGCTGGGAGGAAAGGTGTTCCGCACACCGGTCCAGATCAGGAGGCGACGGAGGATCATTCTTTCCATCACCTTGACACAGACGGAAGTCAGGGCAATCGGTCTCCGGCTTGCGAATCGGGATGATAGTGGCCAATTTCCAGGAAGCCGGAAGCGACGAACTTTCAAACGAGGCGTTGAAGATCGAGAGAAGCTTTTGCCGATTGTCGGAGTGGAGATTTTTCAAAAGGCGGGCGGAAATACCGTCAGCGCCGGGGGACGTAGGCCTGGTATGTTTGAGTGCATCTGAAAGCTCCTCCAAAGAAAACCTGGCATCCAAAGAAACGTCCCCGTCACTTAGGTCAAAAGGCAGGGGTTCGTAGGCATCTAGTTGTTGGAAATGCTGCAAGAAAACCTCTGCCTGAAGATGGGCAGAAACCACAGGGTGAGGGTTGCACAAAACATTGTCCACATGAGTGGACTCCCTGTTAGCAAGACGCTTCAGAATCTTGAATATTCTGCCACTTGAGCAGCTATCCCGACAAATCTTATCCCAGTATTGACGAGACACGAGTTTCATGTGACGCCGTAGTTTGGCAGCAAACAGCTTGTAATTTTTCCAATGATCCCTGGAACAAGTAGAGCGGGCCCACTTTAGGGACCTCCGCTTCTGGCGCAATAGAGATTGGCAGGTAGCGTCCCACCAAGGTGGGGACGGGGCCGCCTGGGAACGCCGGAACACTTGCTGAGCCTGGATAGCCCGGTGACAGAACTGTTCGAACTCTGAGTAGGTAGGATTGGAGGCGTTTAACATCTCATTGAGGCATGCGCTAGCCTTAGACCAATTGACCAAAACCCGACCCGGACCAGCCGGGGCGATCAGGCTATTATGGAACAGAAAGACCGGATGATGGTCCGAGTCAAAGTTATCAGGGTGGATGTAGAAGTGGATGTCCCTATGAAGTGAAGGGGACAACAAGGTAAGGTCTAACAACGAAGCCGACCCGTTAGGAGCAGAGCGTGTCGGCGAATGCAGGTTTAGGAAACAGATCTCATGAGAGGCAGCCCAATCAAATAGGTGACGAACCCTAGGAGGGAACGGAGGGTCATGACCCAGAAGATTGATATTGAAATCACCCAAGAGGATGATAGGAGAACACAACGAATCCAGGACCCCAGAGAGCCACTCACCCGGGAAAAGACCCGAAGGGGAATAAACATTAATCAGGGAAACCCAGGAGCGGTTAAACCAGATCTTCACAGCTAAAGCTTCAAAATCTGGCTGCGGACAGGGAGGCAAAGGCACCAACAGAGCATCCAAAGAGGTCTTAATGGCCGTCACAAGGCCACCACCGCGAGCATCCAGGCGGTCCTTCCGAAAAACATTCATGCCCGGGAGAGAAAAACTATCCGAAGGCGTAAGGAAGGTTTCCTGCAGGCAAATGATGCGAGCCTGGGCGAAGGTGGGAGAGCGAAGCCAATGGCCATTGGCCCGGACACTTCTACAGTTCCAATGAACTAAAAAACTGACCATAAAGAAAACTCTCACAAATAGAGAGTTTCTGTAAAGAAACCCCATCAAATAAAGATACGAGTACCCCAACCCCCGGAACTCAGACACGGAAAGCAAGAATGGAAAAAAACTCGATTGCGAAACAAAAACCCAAAAATAACTAAATAGGACAAGACAATAACTCCACAAACTGCAGATAAACATGAAAACAAAAACCAGTAAGGAAAAGGAATATACAAAAGAAGACGCTTACCTCAACCACTCTAAGTGATGGAGGCATTGAGCTCGGGCTTGTCTCTTATAGAGGAATGCTCGTCTAAAGTCCAATCATCCCCTGAGGAAGAGTCCATGTTCTGAGTTTGAAGATTGTTTGGATTCGACGTCCCGGTGCACAATTTTTTGACGTTGCTATTGCGTGAAATAGTGCGAGTCAATGATTGACCCGGCTTTTGCTGTTTATCAGTAGCGCTATGTGAAGAAGGGGGGTGACCTGGGGAGAGAGCGTCCCGCAGGGCCCCTACCACGGATGTGGTGACAGCAGACAACATATGTTCATAATTTTGAGCCTGGGCTGCCAGGACAGATTGCATCATAGCAGCGATATTCTCGGCAAAACCTTGTAGCATAGTCTGAAGGTCCAATCTAGTGATATAGTCCGCCGGAGGGGGGGGAGAGGCAGAGGCGGCCTGGGCATAGGACTCGGCTTTAGCATAGCCGCTGGTCGGGAATAATTTCCGTGCTTCACTAAAACCCAGGTGGTGCTCACACTTAAATTTCAAAAATCGAGTTTCCTGTATGTATTTAGGACAAGTCCTGTCTGTGGCAAGATGGCTGCCTTTGCAGTTTGCGCAAGTGGGGGGGTCCACCGTACAGGAACCCGGATGAACATTAGCACACTGGGCACACACAAAGTCACTTCTGCAAACACCGGCACCATGAGTGAACTTCCAACATTTACGGCATTGTCTCGGCCTATCAATAAACAATGAGATGCGGAAGACTTGATACCACAGTTTAACAGTATCCGGCAAGTTGCATCCCAGCTTCGTCACCAGAACAGTCGAAGTGGGGCCAGAGTCTTTACGTATAAATCGACGGACCTCCAGGACGGGAATTCCAGAAAATTCAAGTTCTTCAGCTATGTCTTTGCAATTAATTTGAGGGTTCATATTGCGCAGCAGAAACCTGGTGGTAATATTGTCCGTTAGCAGCTGGGCAGAAACCGGGATACCCAGGAGTGTTTTGATGTTTAACGCTTGAGTAGCCGTTACGATGTTCTGAGTAGTCAATGTGAGCTTTCCTTGTCGAGATAGCCGCAGCGAATCTATTCCCATGTGGTTTTCAACTTGTGTCGAGATGGCGTCCCGTAGAGCCTTCGGATGAGAACTCGGAATTGTTCCTGAAACAGCAGCAACCAATATCGCAACACTCGCTATGCCATCCTCATTGGCTTCATTTAAGATTTCAACTTGAGATTTACTTGACCTGTACAAAGCACTATTTTCAACCTGTTTTCCTGTATTTTCCATTTCGATATTATTATCTGGAGTAAGTACACTTGCTGGAGTAGTATCGTTGACTGCTAGAGATTGGGGTGACCCCGACATGATAAACAGCTCAGCTCTGTAACAACATGAACTAGAGCCACGCAACAATACAACACGAAAAATGAGCAAAACACAAAATAAAAACCTAGCTTACAGTGTAAGTGAACTAAAAAAACGAGTAATATACAACCTGAACCGAAATGGTAGAACTTTCCGAACAACAAAACAAAAAATTCAACAACGTGCACACTTCGCACACAAATACACACACCGCCCACTACGGTATAGTAAACGTCGGAGAAGTTGCCACACCGCACCAACCTCACCGAGAAAAAAAACCAACTTGCAGTGGTGTGACAGGTTGTCAAATGTAAACAAATGATTGTTGCCACTGCTGGTTTAGAAACTCTGCAATGCTGGACTTGTAAATAATTAACTGTAGCTTTGACATGGTAAGTGGGTGTGTCCAGTTAAACTGGCTTTAGTTTTTGCATAATTTTTGTGTCTGACTGTAACTGTAATTAATCAAGTTGACTTTGATTTTAACTGATTTCATTTTTGATAAATTTTTAAAGACCAAGCTGTTGGTGAGATAGTGTAGCACTAGCCTGGCAGTAGTGATGGTAGCATCAATGAAATGGCACTTATGAGAATTGTTGTTTTTTTTCCAGAGTTGGATGGAGATGAGTGTTTTTAAGAAAGTTTTTGTGTTTGTGTGCCTTAGAGGCGGATATGAGCTGTGCTCATTTTAGTTCACTTCTAACAAGTTTTTAATGCAATAGTTTAATTAACATAGTTTAAATAAAGAAATTAAGTTTGAAAAATTTTGAATATTTTTCTCTTGCCATGATTCACCAACATATGGTCTCATCAACATACAAAAGATCCACGGACTAACATTTGGCACAAATTGCGAAAAAAGGCAAATTTCTTCAAAAGATTTGCGAAAAAATGGCTAAGTTTGTCACAAATCTCGAAAAAAAGGCAAATTTCCTCAAAAAAGTGCGAAAAAACAACAAATTTTGTCAAATTCGCGATAAAACAACAGATTTCGTCAAAAAATCGCGAAAAAACGACAGATTTATTCAATAGATTTGCAAAAAAATTGCAAATTTCGTCGCAAAATCTCAAAAATGGCTAATTTCTTCAAAAAATCGCGAAAAAATGACAAATTTCGTCAAAATATTTGTGAAAAATCGGCAAATTTCGTTAAAAAATTCTCGAAAAATGTAAATTTCGTGAAAAAAATCCCGAATAAACGGCAGATTTCGTCAAAAGATCGTGAAAAGGCTCAAATTTTGTCAAAAGGGCACGGGGAAAAAAATAAATAAAAAAAAAAAAAAAAAAAAAAAAAAAAAACCTGAATTTTCCTGTTCCAAAAACTAATTTTCTTACTTCAAATTTTTTTTTTTTTTTTTGCTCTAAAAACGGATTTTTGTGATTCACTATCCATTTTTGACTGCTCCAAGTCTTTCTGAGTAAATATGACACAGGAAAACACCCATTCATTAAACAAAAAGTCTCATCACTTTACTCAACAAAAGTATTCTTTTTTTTCAGCAAAAATGTCTTTTTCTATAAATCAGTCTTGCCCCCTTTTTTAAAAGAAATGCAAACAATAGTGATACTTGTTATCTTCTACTTTCAAATGTTCAATATTTTATAGTTAAATTTGTATCTTGCAAATTTATTTTTAAAGAAGTAAAGAAAATTTCTCATAATTTTAAAAGCAATTAATATTGGTTTTATATTTTTATTTATTATTGAAACAATAATTATTGAATTTCATTTTTCTAATGCAAATGAACAAGTTCAATTTTTGCATCTAAAAATATGACTCATTAGTAGGGACCCGCTTTTGTTAAAAAGGCACCCAGAATTTTTCAAGTCCAGCGGCATCCCTGGATTGGTTGGGATCATACTAATAGCCACCAAAGTGTCACGAAATATGGCAGATAAAACACTAATTTCGTCTGAAGACTGCGGGAAAACGTCGATTTCGTCTAAAGATTGCAGATATAATGCCGATTTCGTTAAAAAATCGCGGGAAAAAATGACGATTTCGTCAAAAGATTGCGGGAATAAAACGGTGTTTTCGAGAAAAAATCGTATAAAAATGCAAATTTTGACTAAAAATCCTCGAAAAAACATGGATTTCATAAATAAGAAAAACAGAAAAACACCAATTTTATCAAAAGATCGAAAGAAAAAAAAAAAACACCGATTTGACAAAAGATCGCAAATAATCGCCAATTGTGCTAAAATATCGCAGATAAATCTCTGATTTTATCTGAAGATCGTGGGAAAGCACTGATTTCGTCTGAAGATCGCGAATACCCCCCCCCCCCCTTCTTGCAGGGCATTAACTCGCAGAATCCCTGTGGAATTGGGGCTGTGCAAGTGCATGCCACATAAATAACAACAAAAGTGGCAAGACTTTTAAATTTTTTTGGACTCCTTGGATTTTTTATGTACTCCTTGGATTTTTTCTTCCCAACTCTGTATGAACCCTGGTAATTTACGCGCTATAGTGCGTCGGCATCATCGCTGAAAAGCTGCATTTTTTCAAATATGGGGCAAGAAGGGAGCTATTTTTTTGAATGAGCGACAAGAGGGGCGCTAGTTTTTGGATGGGGGGCAAGAGGAGCGGAGCGCCCTCCTGAAACCCTCTGGGGGAAACTCTGTTAATAGATTAACATTTTTTGAAAAATGATGGTTATACTTTTTTGCATCATGTGTCTGCTGGAAACCTCCAGAATGCCACTTTCAAGAACATTTGATCATCTGAAAATAATAATTAAAATTTTCTTCTCTTCCAATAAAGTTCCATATAATTTTGTTGTAGGAGGTGTTTTTGAAGCATCATCAATTTTCTTGTTAGAACAATTTTTTGTAATGCGCTGTTCAGGATTGAAAAATCTGCAGATTGTTATCTTCTGAGAAATCTCCCTCAGTTTCTAATTTATTGTCAATGATAATAATATGATTCTCAAATGCCATATTTTCTGGTGAAACAACATATTTTTATCAAGGTTGGAAAAAAAAAATCGTGATTTAAAAAAAAAAAAAATCAGGTTTATTTGATTTAAATCAGATTTTTTTAATTTAAATTGGATTTATTTGATTTTTTTAGAATTTTTAATTATTGTGTTTTTATGTTTTTACAATACATGGAGCAGTTTTTTTTAAAAATAAAAATAACTAAAATAGAATAAATAATGTTTATAATTTATAAAAATAATATAAGAAATAATTATATAGTTCAGTAAATAATATATTCCAATATTACTGATTGGTACTAATAATTAAACATCTAGGCTTTAATCTAAAGCCATTCTATTATTTTGTAATTGAATTGTGCTCACCATATAAGAAATAAACTTAAGTAGATTGTAAATGAATAAAAAAGGGTAGAAAAAAAAAAAAAAAAAAAAAAAAAAGATTAAATATTCATTTTATGCAAGCTATTTATTAAGGGATAAAAATCACAATTAATTCAATAGTTTTTAGCAAATAGAAATAAATCAGGGATTTAATTGTTTGAACAAAAATACTAATTTAGAAGCTTTGTCCACTCCTAATTTATTATGAAGGCTTGAATGGACTAATCCAAAAGAAGAAAATTGTCTTTCTAACTCCAGCAGATGAAGTCACAGCTGTTGTTATTTGGTAAATAAATTCAATTTCAATTTCGCTGATTATCTCTTTACCTCTTATTATGTAAAAGGACTTCTACCAATCATAATCTGTCATAATATCTGAAACTTTTTTCTCAAGCAATGGTAATTTTTGGAATGGGCCATTTTTTTCTTGAAAATGTTCTACAGCGGTGAGAAGATTTGGACAATTTTCTTTAATGAATGCCAAATCTTCATTATTTTTCTGTACACTAAGTGAAATTTCACTTCAATTTAAAACAGAGTGACTTAATAAAACTCCAACAAAATGACAGCCATTAACAGCTTGTTCATATTGTGCTTTAAATTTTGTAATTCTATCTCAGACTTGCCAAGTTCTGAAAGTTAAAAATCAGGATTTTTTATTTCAGAAATCAGGAGATATTTTTGTCAATGAAAACTTGTTAATTTGTTGGTGTAAACATCTTTAGTGAAAGTTTAAGTTTCAATATTGCTTGGTTATTACTGAAGATTAAAAAGAAATCTATCACTCTTACTCGAATAAGGAAAGTATGTATTCCTGCAAGTAGAATACATTTAAGAAAATGTTGCTTAGGATGTTTTAACATATTTTTAATTTGACTAAATATCATAAAAAGAGAGATGTTTTGTTACTCATTAACTTATATAAAACTATAGTAAAGATCATAAATAAGTCTTAACAGAGACAAATTATTAATAATTCAACACATGACCATAGTAACAATAACAAACCTTAAAGATTTATCGTTTATAATGAATCTGGATGTAATTCATCACATAAAATACTATTGCTCAAACATATTAAAGAACAATTACACTTGTACTAGAGCTTTTATCACTAAATCACAGCACATTTGATTGTTAAATACCAGAATATTTAAAAAGTGTTAAAAATCAGGAGTCAAAAATAAAGAGTATGGAGAAACATCTGAAAATCAGGAGTCTTCTGCCAAAATCAGGAGATTTGGCAATTCTGCTATCTTTATCTACTACATTTTCTAACATTTTGCCCAAAAATTTTAAATATTCGTAAGTTTTGATTGGAACTTGATAGTGTAATTTGGCAAGTTTTAAAACTTGTTCTTTGCACGTAGTATCCGATTTTTTGGTGAACATTAATGAATTTGTTTGATTATTAACTTATGAAACAAAATAGATTTAAATAATTTAGTTGCCAAGATTGGCAAACAGAATATGATTTATAAAGTGTTTCTTTGTTTTGCCTCATCGTCTAAAGTTTATAACAATAAATAAATAAATAAAAATAAAAAATAAATAAATAAATAAACAATTAAAGGATTAGGAGGGGTACAACTGGACTTAACCTGCACCTGCCACCTTTTTTCTGATAGCAATCCTGAAAATACCAGAAAAAGACCTGTTACTTATTTACACATATTTCTTATTCCTCTGTTGATTAATTTCCAAAATAAAAAAGAATTATTTAAATCAAATGATTTTTTTTTTAAAAATCAGTTGATTTAAATCATGCCAACCCTGATTTTTATGCATTATTATTTGCATTAGATAATTAAAATATTTTTTTGTCTTCTTTTTTGGACACCTCAATAGCAAGTTCAAATTTACAAAAAAGAAAAAAAAATGACATGATGGAAGGAATTGGAAATTGTCTTGAGAAATTGCTTGCTAAGCAGCATACCAGGGGTGATTCTCGTCCGAAAATTCCGAAATTTCCGAAAATTTAAGGCATCCTCTTCCGAAAATTTGAAATTGGGTTATCAGTTCCACATAGTTGCCAACTTGTACGGTTTTGCGCGCGGGAAAAAAAAAATTGCGTAGAAATGCAAATTTTGTGATAGGATCGCCGAAATAGCATACATTTCGTCAATATTTCGTAGAAAAACGACGATTTCGTCAATGTTTTTGCGAACGAACTTTGTCAAAAGATCGATGATTAACAAAATTTCCTGTGCGGATCGCGGAAAAAACGGCAATTTCACCAAATATCGCCCAAAAAACGCCGATTTCGTCTAAAGATTGCGGATATAACGCCGATTTCGTTAAAAGATTTTGGGAAAAAAACGCCGTTTTCGATAAAAGATCGCTTAAAAATATTTTGTCAAAAGAATATTTGAAAAAATACGCTGATTTCATCAAAAGATCGCCGATTCTGCTAAAATATTGCTGATTTCGTCTGAAGATAGCGGGAAAACGCCGATTTTGTCCGAAGATCGCTGGAGGGGGGGGGAGACTAACGACCCCCCCCCCCCCCTCCGATTTCCGAAAATGCGATGCGAATTTCCGAAAAAAAAATTTCATCCAGAATCACCCCTGCAGCATACTCTGATGTCTGAGAATCATTGTACTACAGTCGAACCTTGTTAATGAAAACTAGAGCTGTTGTAAACCGCACATATTCATTACTAACTAACAGGTATTCTCTAAGAAACAAAGTGCCAAATAATTACTTAGAAATACGATTCTTAAGTCGTTACTGTGTCAGTACACAATCGAACAAAATGAAACTGACTTACATTTGTGCAATTCATGAATGCAACCAGACAGTCGAATGCGGTAAAACATGCAAAATTGTGTTCGGACTCTGATAATAGGCACCAGTTTGAGCTGTTTCGGTATCAGTGTATGCATATCATTCTGTTTGTATTAGTTATTCTTAAATCTCAAATGATTTTGGATTTCTTATAGGCTTGTTGACTCATTTATTTTATTATGAAAAGAAAAAGAAATAAAAAGTGGATATATTTTTCTGAAGCATCAAATGATAAAGCAAAATGTGATCCATATTTATGCCAAACAAAGTATTCAGTTAAAAAAAAAAAAATCTTTTTTATTGGTAATTTATTTTAGAGCTTGCGTATTTAGCAAAAAAGTATTTATATGTGATGTATATTAGTACTATCTGTAACATTTTTTTCAAAATCAGGTTATTTATTATCTGAAAGCCCTCCCCCCCCCCCCCCCTGGGCTGAAACTAAGAGAGATGTGCCCTGGCACCAGAACGAAGTCTCTATGGTGATTTTATTGCCAATTTTTCTCATGTCTCTGTTTAGCATGGTATAGTTAAAATCATCCTGTCTGGGGTATGAAAAGCATCGAAAAATCTAAGAAAGATATGGCATAAGAAGCCTGTATACAACATAATTTTTTTAAATTCTGTTTTTAAGATTTTGATGAATCAATATTGACAAAGCAAATTACATGGTTCAGTATTATATATTTTATGATTACATAGTTTTTTGATATGATATTTTGAATTTTAAAATAAATCGTTCATTGGAAAATTAGTAAAATTCTCTTTGTAACTATACTTTATGGAGGAGAGGAGGGGAGATGCCAAAATTTATGTTTGTCCTGGGTGTGAAAAGGCTAGTTTTGGCCCTTCTTTAAAACAAAAAAGAATGGAGAAAATAATATTTTTAAACATAAATCAAAGAATTCAGATATAATAATGCAAATGATGTAAACCTTTTTTGATAAACGATGATAAAGTCTAAAATAAAACATATTTCTTTTAAATGTTCTGATATTTTTCAAGCAATTAAGTATTTATAGGTTTGTTTAAGTTGCATTCGTTTACCTATAAAATATCTTTGTACATGCATTTATGTTTTATATTTGAAAAAAATATCTTTAAGATAAAGATAAATTTTTAGGTTCTTTGTGAAAATGTTTTTATGATAAAAGTTTATTTATTTTATTTTTTGTTGCTTGTAAAAATATTTTTGTTGGTATGTTTTTAAATTTCGTATTTGTAAAAAAAAAGTATTTTTAAATATAAACCAAAAATTTCAAAAATAAAAAATGTGATTGAAATACAAGGTTATTTGGTAGGATGATCATATGAAAAATTAAGTATATTTATAAATTATTATAGGAATTAAATTTTTATGATATGTAATTGCTTTTAGTGTAAAATTAGTAAGTAAATTTTTCTTGTAAAAATATATTGTTTGTGTAATTATATTTAATAATTTTTATTGTAAAAATTTGGTAAAGTTTTACTCTTCCTAAATTGCTTTCTCTGATTATACTTTATTTCATAGGTAATAAATTCTACAATTTAGACATATTATATACAATTATGCATCATATTTTAATTTGGTTACATTTTTTCCTTAAAATTTTTAAACTTAATTAAATATAAGTTTTATGTATAAATGGCAGCACATATCGGAATCCTTCAATCCTTTCATACAATATATAATTAAATTTGCTGTAGTTTTGTAGTACATGTAATGATTGTTAATATGCGATTGCTGAACTTAACAATTGCTGAATACTTTCTAATGGGTAGCAAGTTCGAACTAACAATATCATAAAGGTATTCATTTTGTCACTACTTTTACAGCACTAATGCAAACACTCACTGGGAAATTTTATTTTTTTCGTGTTAAAATCAATTTGTATTATCCATACTAAAAAAATATCATTGTACATTCCATACAACAAGAATAAATATGCATACGAATCTTCAAAATCTACTGTGTTGCTGATGTTGATTTTGTTTAATAAGATAGATTTGTCAAGAATGTAGATTTAAATATAGAATATCTCTCAGTGAAAGTCTTTTCAAGGACAACTGACCAGTATTTACGTTACATGTGAAGAAATCTAACAACGAACTTGATTTAAATTTTCAGATTTGAGTCCAAGTAGTCATCATCTCAGTGATCTTACAGTTTAATTAGTGTCCATAAAAGCTTTGTAAAAAAAAAAAAAAAAAAAAAAAAACTTTAATTAGCATTTCATACTTTTTTTTTTTTCATCTTTTAATACAATCTGTACAATAGAATTTTATCTTTTGAGTGGCGAGAAAGAACAGTTGTCTGATAATTTTACAATCACTAGTCTGTGGCTATCAAAACTTTTTTTTGATAGCCACAACTTTTTTTTGATACCTTTTTTAACTCAAAGGTTTGGCATTAAAAAAATAGAACTCTGTACAATTGCATTGAAAAATTTGGAAAATTTGCTTTGTTTATGCTATGAATAGGAATATTTCAACATTGGATCCTTTTTGGTTCATACTAAACAGTATTTTGCATTAAACATGTTCAGGTTAAGAGGACTAAAATTACAGAATGCTTGTTGGAAACAGTTCTTGTTAAAAGTAATTTTGCATTAGGCTTGTTCATGTTAACTAGATTTGACTGTAATTGTTTTTATTTTTTTAATTTTTTTCATATTAAAAAAAAAATTATTTAATATATAATATGCAATACAGGGTGATTCTGAATTCATCATCAATATTTGGTGGGGAGGTAGGGTATAGGAAAAGAATACTATTTCACATAGGAAACCAAGGGTCCCAAAGTCTTCCGAAGGAGATAGGCGCCATTAAAGTTTAGGGTCCAAAAATTCAAATGATTATAAAAAACAGAAAAATTGATCGATTCGTTTGCGGTTTTCACTAAAATTATTCTTTATGTCAGTATTGTCTTGAAAATAAATTATAAAGATAAATTTCAAAAAATGCCGATAGAGGGCGCTTTAGACTTTAGAGTAACGAACAACTATTTTTTACCGTTATTTTTTGCATCTCATTAAAGGTATCGTAAGCTTAGACTTAAATTTTGAGCTCAAAATCTGAATAGTTGGAAGCAGTTAAGTAGCACAAACTTAACTGTGTTCAGAGGGTTTTAAATTTAAATGATTATAAAAAACGGAAGAATTGGTTGATTGATTTGCGATTTTCACTAAAACTATTCTTTATGTCAATATTTCCTTGAAAATAAATTTTAAAGATTAATTTCAAAAAATACCGATAGAGGGTGCCTTAAACTTTAGAGTAACCAACAACTATTTTTAAGTGCTATTTTTTATATCTAATTAAATGCTTGCAAATGCTTAGATTTAAATTTTGAGCTCAAATTCTAAATCGATGGAGGGGTTAAGAAGCGGAAACTGAACAGTGTTCAGGAGTTAAAATGTTACCCTCCCCACCCCTCGAACACATTTCAAATTTCTGCACTTAATTACTCAAAACGATGCAGATTTTGAGCTCAAAATTTAAGTTTGAACTTTTACAAGCATTTAATTAGATACAAAAAATAACGGTTAAAAATAGTTGTTGGTTACTCCAAAGTTTAAGGCGCCCTCTAACGGTATTTTTTAAATTAATCTTTAAAATTTATTTTCAAGGAAATATTGACATAAAGAATAGTTTTAGTGAAAACGGCAAACGAATCGAACAATTTTTCCGTTTTTTATAATCATTTGAAATTTGAACCTCCCCCCCCCCATTGAACACAGTTCAGTTTGCGCTACTTAACCACTCCCAACGATTCAAATTTTCATCTCGAAATTTAAGTTTATGTCTAAGCTTCTAAAAAAAATTTATGAGATGCGAAAAATAATAGTAAAATATAGTTGTATGTTACTCCAAAGTCTAAAGCGCCCTCTATCGGCATTTTTTGAAATTTATCTTTATAATTCATTTTCAATAAAATACCGACATAAAGAATAGTTTTCATGAAAATCGCAAATCAATCAACCAATTTTTCCATTTTTTATAATCATTTGAATTTAAAACCCTCTGAACACAATTAAGTTTGTGCTACTTAACTGCTTCCAACTATTCAGATTTTGAGTTCAAAATTTAAGTTTAAGTCTACGCTTACGAAACCTTTAATGAGATGCAAAAAATAATGGTAAAAAATAGTTGTTCGTTACTCTAAAGTCTAAAGTGCCCTCTATCGTCATTTTTTGAAATTTTTCTTTATAATTTATTTTCAAGACAATACTGACATAAAGAATAATTTTAGTGAAAACCGCAAATGAATCGATCAATTTTTCTGTTTTTTATAATCATTTGAATTTTTGGACCCTAAACTTTAATGGCACCTATCTCCTTCGGAAGACTTTGGGACCCTTGGTTTCCTATGTGAAATAGTGTTCTTTTCCTATTCCCTACTTCCCCACCAAATATTGATGATGAATTCAGAATCACCCTGTATATAATAATAATAAAAATAAATTCTGTGATTGTTTATAATGTTTTTTATATGTATATTTTTATTAGATAAGAACATTTATATACATCTACAATTTAGTAATAAAACACCGTAATAACTGTCGATAAAAATGATAAATAAGCTAAAATACTTTGTTAAATCACCATAAAATGAAAAAATTAAACAGGACGCGTTTTGAGCTACAACAATAACAGCTCCTC
Organism: Maratus speculifer; assembly: GCA_964019185.1. Taxonomy (NCBI): domain Eukaryota; kingdom Metazoa; phylum Arthropoda; class Arachnida; order Araneae; family Salticidae; genus Maratus; species Maratus speculifer. Next base: position 82,318,311 of record OZ025295.1, read on the forward strand.
ATCAGCAAAAGCAAAACACGTGTCTGTAAGGCACAGACTCAAGATCTGTGCCTTACGGACATGTGTTTTGCTTTTGCTGATGACGAGCTGTTATTGTTGTAGCTCAAAACGCGTCCTGTTTAATTTTTTCATTTTATGGTGATTTAACAAAGTATTTTAGCTTATTTAACATCTACAATTTCTCAAATATTCATGATTTATTTAGTAAAACATTTTTTCCAAAGTAAATAAAACTTTTTTTACTTCAAAAAAATATAGAAGCCTTATTTATTTTATTTTTTCTTGAAAGTGAAATTTCATTAAAATATTTTGCTGATTGAAAATTTAACTTTTTCACTAACATTGCAGGATTGTAAAGATGGCTGGTATTTTAAGAGCAACAAGATTCTGTCTGTCATCTAAAAATTTGATTTCTGCTGCTAATAGTAAGTTATTTTTGGTATTGCTTTTAAAATTTTCTGAAGTTTTTTAGTCTTATTACATGTCTATATGCTGATTCCTTCTAATATTTGCTTGATTGATATTAAATATGTTCACTAGGCTTTGTAATTTTTTTTTTCTTTTACATATTAAGATTGGAGCAGTGATAGAAATTGGGAGATAAAAGGCAGGCGTCAAATGGCGACTATTGTAAAAATCTCAGGTGTCAAATTAAGATTTTAGTTGCAGTTTTTAAAATTCATATTAATATCACTGTAATACCGAATATAATTTTAGAGTGAGTTGGAGTAAAAGAAAAATTTTGAAATTCGCATAAAATTTTCTTTAAGGTTACTACAGAGACAGGAGAGAAATCCACTCTCAATACTTTTTTTTTTGGGGGGGGGGCTCATGTCCCTTTTACAAAATTTGCGTTTTTTGCTATCTTTCGACGAAACTTGCCGTCGTTTGCTATCTTTCGACGAAACTTGCCGTCGTTTGTGATCTTTTGATGAAACTTGCCAGTTTTTTTTTCGCGAACTTATTTTTTTGAAGAAATTTGCCTTTTTTGCGATCTTTTGACAAAGTTTGCTGTATTTTTTTTTTTTTTTTTTTTTTGTGATCTTTTGATGAAACTTGTCAGTTTTTTTTTTCGATCTTTTGATGAAACTTGCATTTTTTTCGATCTTTTGACAAGTTTTGCCATGTTTTTTCATGATCTGTTGACGAAATTGACTGTTTTTTTTTTTTTTTTTCAATCTTTTGCTAAAATTTGTAGTTTTTCGCAGGGCTGGGAACAGCCCCCCCCCTTGTTAATTATGCATTTTTTCTGCAATCATTTGGCAAAAATTGTGAGTTTTCTATGATTCCTTGAAGAAATTTGCGTTTCTTCACGAACCTTTGATGGAATTAACGGATTTTATCGCGGTCCTATGAAAAGATTCTCATTTTTTCTATATTTCTTTGACAAAATTAGCTTTTTTCTAAAGATTCTGTGACGAAATTAAGGTTTGTTTTCTTGATCCTTTGCAGAAAAATGCGTTTTTTTCTTTTTTGCAATCCTATAACAAAGTTCGCGTTTTTCCCGGGATTTTTTTGACGAAATTAGGATTTTATGTGATTCTTTTACGGAATTTACAATTTTTTCCTGTGATTTTTGATGAAATTTGCATTTCTGTTCGCAATCCTTTGTAGAAATTTGCGGATTTCTTTCACTGTCATATAAAAAACTTTTGCTTTTTTGCTATTTTTTTTAAAAAAAAGCCCTGCTTTTTTCCCCCATCTTTTGCCAAAATCGGCAATTTTTCATTCGAAAAATTGATGAAATTGATTTTTCTTGCAACTATTTCCCGAAATTCATGATGTTTTTTAGTTCCGTTTTTTCAGACTAGACCCTTTTTTTAATTTTCAGAAGTGAATGTCTAATAAATATTTTTCTTAAAAGCTAGGCGTCAAATTTGATGACCGAGAATAATTTTGTAGTCATCAAATTCAATTCTTTAGTTGCATTTGACGACTAACGACCGCTAATTTCTAACACTGGAATGGAGGTAATCACTAATGAAATTGGTAAAGCAATCATTCACTTTGCTGTTAATTAGTAAAGAAAAGAAAAAAATAGTGGAGCTATCTTTTGTACCTTCAACACTTTATAACATACTTTTTAATTTACCACACTACTGATTGAATATATTTTTGATAGCTTTTAAATAACAACACAAATTTAAAAATTAAAATTAGTTGTTTGCTCTAGCATAAAATTTCTCATTGTTTTTTTTTCTTTTTTTCATTGCTTTTTAAAATTTACAATTTAGCCTACATGGGTATAATTTAATATTATTTCAGACTTAGAATCTACTTAGTTAAAGATAGATCTTGAATAAGCAGAAAAGTTGGCAAGGTTGTAGTGTTTGTAAAGTTTAGGTTGTAGTTTTTGCTAGTGAGCCAAGTAAGAGAGACATGCATCTAGTTCTTGACTGACTAATTTAGAAAACAACATTTACAAATGTAGTTTGAAGCTACTGTTGCCAGTTCCACTTTTGCAAAAAGCAGGACAGGGAGCCAAAAAGAACCTGATCACTGCATTTTTAGTTGGGACATAAAAATACAGTAAATCATATTAAAGTGGTATGTGGGGATCTATCAAAATTTTACAACTCAAAACAGGATTTTACACAAAACTTTTCTCCTTAAAACAACATCCTACACAAAATTCTGTTATTCAACCCTGTATAAGAATTATGGAATTTATTTATCGATTTACACACAAAATTTAAATTAAAAACCCATACCACAATTGTAAATTCACTTCTAGCAATTTTTGGCCAAGTACAATATTGTAAACATACGATAAAGACTATGAAAAGAGATATAAAGTCTGCTCCAATTTTGATTTCCTTCTGTATTCTGGACTAAAAAATGACAATTTTTGTTACTTCTGCTCTAAAAATGCAAATTTAGCAATTTAAAAATTAGAATTAACTACAAAACAAAATTTCACATGAACTTTGTATAGGCTTGGCAATGTACGTGTATTATGATGTATGTATCTAAGATATGCAGCATCATGAAAGTTTAAAATTTTTCTCTTTACTGAATAATGGATTATGCTACAGATTCATTGTTTTAAATTTTAGTTTTTGTGATATTATATATCTTAATCCAAAGTGGATGATTACTCCAAACATAGCTGATCTATTATGTGTGAAAAATAAATGTTATAGGAAATATATTCAGCATTAAGGCTGTTCTCAAACAAAATATTTTACCTGCCTCATCAATAAAGAACTTTCTGACACATCCACAAACTTTTTTTCAGATGTAAAAGAATGAAATTGGTAAGACGTGATTACTAAAATAATTTGGTATTAATAGCATTTTTTGATAAATGAGTTTATAGTTTTTGAGTTATAAGTGATTTTTGAAGTTTAAAGACCTTTCCAAGACTGTAGCATCCTAAAATTAAATTAAAAATGCTCGCTTTGATAACTTAAGAAATCTTTGTTTTTATTTAAAAAAGAAAACACTTTTATTTCAATGTTAAAACAACAATTTTTAATATTAAATATATGTCTTTCTACAAAACTGTAGTTTATGCTGCTGCAAAATTGCTACAATTATTATTTTAAAAATTTTCTACCTTTATATTATAAGGCATGGGTCATAGCTTGGTGGGGGGGGGGGGGGGGGGATGTCCAGCCCCATCCTAAAACATTTCAGGCCTCTCCTAGAAAAGATTCCAAGGTCACTAAATGAATTTCTTTTTCAAAAATTCAAATGAAATTCTGTTCAAAATTCTAATTTAGTTTTAAGGCTCTTTCACAGTTTTGAAAAAATACTAAATTGTAACTAAACTAAGTATTTCAACATTCGCTAATATTATTTTCACATATGAATCTAACATGATGTTTAATATTGTTCTAGTTATACACTTAAATTTTTCATTACCCTATTCTTTTCTTAGCATAAAATGAAGTTATTACAACAGTCTAATAAGAAACTTAGTACATACAATGTTAATATGCACTAATTTATCTTTCTGGGTCAAAGAGAGAGAGAGAAAATATGAGCTCTCCCCCCCCCCCCCCTCTATTATTCACTTCTAGCTACGACCCTGTAATGCACCAAATCAGATATAACCAATCACTAAATGATTACTATAAAATCAGCTTTATCCAATTTGCAAAAAAAAAATAGGTTGCTATGGTTCTTAAGTAATGGATTAATGTCAAGAAGAATTTAAAAAACAAATTGCATGAAATCAACTATAACATTGTCAATATAAAAGCATGCACTTTTCACAAAGTTTACAATGCATATGGCTATGAAATTAATATTTTTGACCCTAAATTTGAAGTATAATTATTGACTTTACATGTATGTTATTTTTAAAAAAGAAAATCTACTCTGCAATCCAGTGATCACTGACATTTAGTTAAGGTATTGCTTGGATTATTTAAATTTAGTAATTTAATTAAATTTTTGTTGTCATTTGCCCCCCCCCCCCTCCCCCCCAAAAAATACAATAAGTACTGTAAATAAACATATTTTAACTTCTTACATTCTGTTTTTAATTTAATTCCATGCAGCCTTTTTTCTAAAGTGTTGAAATATATAAATTTAAAAATTTGTAACACATTTCTTGTCAAAATATGATATATTTCTTATACTTTATTAAAATGTGGAAAATTTGTCTTTATTTTATAGTCATATTACTACAAATTTTGAAATTATTAAACAAGTATATAATATTTTTCCTGTTTTAACATTTATTACATTTTATATTGTTAAAATTGTATATATGCACATGATAAAGAGAATTTCATTAGCAAAGCATATTTACTTTTAATTTGAAGCTGTTCCGAAAATGTACTTGACCTGCTCCAAAACTGGTATTTATTGTTCCAAAAACTGTAATTTGACCTGTTACAAAAGTGGATTTTTGATTTTCCACCTCTGCCCCAACTCATATACATGTCAAAAAATGTCACATTTTAAAAAAGTGAAGTACGTTGATATTCATAAAATTTCAGCATACATATACACTATATAACCAAAGATGACCAGCCACTTGCGATTTTAGACATTTTGTTAAATATCTAGAAAAATACATGAGGAATTATCCTGGAACTCTAAGTGTGTAAACAGTGTAAACATAATAGTACAGGCTGTACATTCCTTTGAAGATTTTTTCCTGGAACTTTATAGGGGATTGTTAGCAGATTGAAAAAGAATGAATATCTTTTGAATAACTCTGTAAAAACTAATGTAGCAAAAGCGCTCAAACTGTAGATTATGATTAAGTGGCTTATTGTAATATACTGTTTTTTTTTAAGTGAAAAACATGTATACTCATAGAGAAATTAAAGTTTTTTGCTTATAATTTGTAGAGTTCTTAATATAAAATATGTTCTTTTCTGAAAATATGAGAAACAACTTAGCACACAATACCCTGTCCTCAGAATTAAAAAATTATAAAAATCATATGAAAAATGAGCAGGTATAGTAAATAATTTTTCATTGTGCATGCATCAACAATATCAAAATTTCATTTGCATATTGTGTTTGTTAAATGTTTAGAGCAACTTCTGTAAAAGTTTCAGAAACATAGCTTGAAATTTCTAAAAGTGATTTTCTATAGAAACAACTTAAAATCTGTTATTCCCATAATGAAACAAAAAAATCAGTGACTCTATCCAAATATAGTAGTATGTGCTATATTGTGTATTCTATATGGCCATTAATCAATGGTTATATGGATAAAACCCCTCATCTTTTTGCCTCACTTTGGGAATAACAGATTTTGAGCTGATTTTACAAACAATCACTTTCAGAATTTTCAAGCTATGTTTTTGAAATATTTACAGAACACAATATGCAAATGAAATTTTGATATCATTGACGCATGCACAATGAAAAATTATTTACTAAACCTGCTCATTTTTCATACAATTTTTATTATTTTTTAATTCGGATAACAGGCTATTATGTACATTGCTGTTTGTCGTATTTTCAGAAAAGAACATTATTTTGTATTAAGAATTCTGCAAATTACAAGCAAAAAATTTGGAAAAATTTGGGACAGTTTTTAGACAAACCTTAAGTTTGCTACGAGTATACATGCTATCCACATAAAAATGAACACAGTATATTACAATAAGCCACTTAATCATAATCTACAATTATAGCGCTTTTGCTACATTAGTTTTGACAGGGTTATCCAAAAATTATTCATTCTTTTTCAATTTGTTGACGGTCCCCTATAGAGCTTCGAGGAAAAAAATCTTCGTGGAAACGTATGACCTGTACTATTATATTTGCACGTTTAGAGTTTCAGGATAATTACTCAGGTACTTTTCTAGATATTTAACAAAATGTCTAATATTGCACATGGTCGGTTATCTTTGGCCATATAGTGTGCATACGTAATGGTATCTGCCAGTATCTATCATCAAGCATTCGATGCTTAATGAATTATTGTTAAATTTGGTGAAAAAAATAAGTTGTCATAAATTGAAGCCAATTGATTGTCAATTGAAGCCAACTTGATGATAGCTGACTAATTTTTGAGAATCTTAAATGATCAGGTTTCATGCATTTTAGCTTTCATGTTTTCAATTAAAATTAGCTGAATTCTTAAAACCAAGGATTAGGGAAACTGTCTTTATCCTTTTACAGCAATTGATTTGTTTAATGATCTTGATAACAGTATTTTATGACTCTTGTGCACTTTTAGCACTGTTCATCTCTTCTTATTTTAAACTCATTGAAAAATAATACCTCAATAAAGTGTAGGAAAAAAAGATATTTCATGTGTGAACATGTTCAGGTTGGAATGTACTCATGTTCATCCTCAGTGATTTCTTCCCAATAGTGCATGAATTAAGAATTAAGTGACACTGTGAATATCGTATAATAATGATATATCCCTTTTTTTTTTTTTTTTTTTTTTTCGTTGAAATCTAACAGGTAGTTGCGGCACAATGTGCCCTTATTCAAAACGAGCATTAAGGGTCATAACCCCCCATGGACTTGAGATATAAGCTTGAAAGTGGGAAGAAATACATTTCTTTTTAAGGGCTATCGATTCATGTAGGATTCGATGTGGCTGACTCAAGGGCATATTTTACTAAGAAACCCGGCTATACCCTTAGTTTACTTTCCAAAATAAAATATTCTTTATAAAACAAAGTTTGCACGTTACCAAGTTAAATATTCATAAATGTAGAATTGATCCTCAAATTTCATTTCGCAAATAATCAAAACTTGCTAATGTTAAGGGATTACTGTATTGATAAAATTGTTGATTTTCAATTATGTTTAATGAAAATGAATATCGCTCATTTAATGCATTAATCATGGAATTTAATATACCACATACTGTATTAAATGTCTCTTTATTTTTTAACTTAGGCTTTTTTGAGCATCAATCTTGTTTTCATTTGCAACTGGTTGAAGGCTATGTTAACTTAACCTGATGCTATTAGTATTGTGTTTGTGGAAAAGTTTGCATTTTTTCTCAAAATAAATTTCATGTAATAAAGCTGCTGAAGGAAAGTTTTATCCATTGTGTATTAATTTAGTAATAAACAATTAATGCAGAACCAGTGAATAAAGCAAAAATTATTGATTAATTATTAAATTTCAAAGAAATTATCATTTTTTTTCAATGTTTGAAAGATTAAATGAAAACAATAAAATTGAAGCACATATTGTTTTTCTACCTTAAATTAATTTTTTCTGCTCCATATTTCTCTTTTTGCATTTTATTTATTTTTAAATGTTGCTAATCTATTATAAGATATACAATGTAAGACCAAAAATGAAAATTTGTAAGCAATGTATGAATTTCTCTAAAATTCTCTAATCTGATCTTCCACAATTAAATGCATAGATTTCATAGAGTTAATTGTATTTGAAATTATTATTTACTTTTTTTTTCCCAATCTGTGTGTGCATTGAACAATTTTTTACATGTCTTAATTTTTTCATGTGTTGACTTATATAATAATAATATGATTTATTCACTTCTTTAAATCTGTTCTCAAATTCCCTGCTCAACAAATGCAAAACTTTCTGACACATTTTTAAACATACAGGCACAAAATTCGCAAGCCTGAGTATTGAAGCAATTTAGAATTGAAATATCTTTTCCCTTTCTGGATAAATAAATTACTTATCAAATCATAAATAATTTTGGTCACATAATGACAGGTTTTTTTCTCCTTTCTCTCGCTGTTATGTCCAGGAATTCAATTCAAAGTGCCTACTTTAACAGTGTTTATGTAAGATTGTTTGTGTTTACCTAAAAACAAAAAAATATCTTTTGATTACATAGATTTTGGATAACAACACCTTCTAATTTCAAGAATTTCTGAACAAAAGTGAATTCAAAAGCATATCAAAGTAATCCCTTTGGATTTGAGAACAGCTTTAAAGGAATAATATAACTTATATCAGCCACTTTTATAAGCTGTCTTCTTTTCTTAGTTCAGCTATTTTTAAAAGATGTAAGACAGCTTATCTGATAACTCTAGAAAATCTTTTGTTTGTTTACTAGCTGCATATATTGTAATTTGATTGCCCAAATACCTAATTTATGTATGCAATGTAAATATAAAAACCTTTTTTATAAGTTGAATCTTTCTGTAATGACGAAAGGAATCAGCAATGATTTAAGTCAATTTATTATGTATTGTGCATAGTTAATATGAAGTAAAAAAAATACTTTATTCTATAAAAATAATAATTTTCTCCAATATTTTATTTTTACATGAAGTGAAAATTATTAGGGGGATAGATTTCTCATTTGCTTTTAAAATGCTTGTAAGCATGAATTGATGCATGATATTAATTGTAAATAAGATGAGAACACTCAATTCTATTATAAACTTCTCATAAGACATAGTTGAGATTTTAAAAACAAAATAATCAGGGTTGCAATTTGACAGACACATTTAGTGGCTAGATAAAGAAGCTGGGGCTAACCCATAAGTAATCATTTTTAATTTGAAATTCTTTATTTCCTCATTAGGATTAAACCTCCAAATGATTTTCTGATAATTTTGATCTTCTTCAGAAATCGAAATCTGCCAGTACATCTTTTCTATGTCAGCAGAAAAAACAATTTTCGGAAATCGAAAATTAAGTAAAATTTCAAATATGTCCTGTTGTAATTTAGGACCTACTCCCAAAATTGAATTCAAGGAGCTCCCTTTGAAGTTGTGCAGGATGCATCGAACACAATTCTCAACTTGGTAGTGGTACTAGAAGGTTTCATATCTGCATTATGAGGAAGAAAATACTATTTTTATAATCATTAATGTCATTTTGTGTTATTAATTCCATATGACCTAACTGTATATATTTGTGCATAAAACCCTTCTACTGCTTTTCGAATTCTAGATTTTCTTTAAATTTCCTTTCCATAGCCAACAAGTGAGAAATTGCGGCAGGTCTAGAATTACCCAATTCTGACTTAGGTTTAACAAAAAGTAATTTTACCACTAAACGACTCTCGGAATTAATTGAGTAAGCTTTCTGAAAATGTGATTCAACAAATTGTTCTTCTGGAGACAGAATTTGAGCATTATTATTAAATACTTCTTCTATTTCCCAAAACTGTTTTAATTCTTTATCAATATTAATTTCATAAATATGGAAATTACTTATTGAATTAAGAGTTGTACTAGAATGTGGCATTTTTCCTGATATGAGAAAGCCAAAGATTGAATTTTGTGCGATTAAACTGCTCTGAGAACATTTTATTTGACCAGGAAGCAGAATTAAAATCAGATCCTAAAATAATAGCTATTTCATTTGGAGTCTCAAAATGCAGATCTGCTCAGTTTACATTTTTTAAAGTGAGAATAATGTTCCTCATTTATTTTTTCAGAAGGTAATGGAGCTGTTAATTCATCTAAAATAAATGCTTTCACTGACAACTTACTGTCAGCATTATGAATTGATATAAGATCAATTATTATGTAACCCTTTGTTACTGCAATCTTTGAATTAGAGAGACCTTTCATGGGGAATCTGGCATTTTTTTCTTTTAATTCCTAACACTTTCATGCATTCCTAACACTTTTATGCATGATGCAAAAATATTTCTGAGCCACTGTCACACATGATTCTTAGAGTATGCTTTTGACCTATGCAATCATAAATATATACCATAGCAGTGGGCAAAAGTGTGAAAGATGTTTGTACAGAATGTATTGAAGGAGAAACTTCTTTTTTATTATCATCAGGAATCAAAATGTCTTCTGAATCAGATTTGCTTTTCAGACTGTTTTTCATTTGAACGCGAAGTTAACATGGTATAATTTTGAAGTTTATTTTAGCTTAAAAATGTATGGGTTTAAGATGGCAATGATGACAGCTAAATGTAGAATTATATTGATATGTGTTGATATTGTTTGTCAAACAAACAATTGTTACATAATTTGTTTTTTCTTACAAATTGTTTTCTATCTCTTATGTTTAATTTCTTAAACTTAATACATTTGAACATTAGTTTTACAAAATAAACAGTTGATAATGTTACTACTGGGAGCTTTATGAAAATTAAATTGCTTCTCCCTTTTATGTAAACCTACATTATCATTATTATACAATTCTAAACATAAACATCTGTCATTAATGAATTGATCAAAAGAATGAAAATGATCTTTTGATGAATATTGAGCCCATTCTTCACGCATTTTAGAATAAACTTTTTGTAATAAAATATGAATTAACCAATTGTCCCTTTCAGATGCTTTAACATCCGATTACTTCGTCAGATATATATCTGAGACATTGCATAAGTTAAGTGCAATAGCATGATTGATGGGATGTATATCCATAAATGTTTTGTTGAGAGCTGAAACAATTTGTTTTTTCTTATCATATCTTGACAGCAATTTTCCCCATACTTCTGATTGATGGGTTTCAGAAATTGGAATATGTTGTATAATAGAGGCCGTTTCTTCAATTTATAAACCTCTAAGGTATTGAAATTTTTGAATATTTGTTATGCTGACATTATTATGCACTAAAGATAAATATAAATCTTTGGATACATTCAAAAGACATCCAATTTTTAAAATTTCCATCAAATTGCTCAATATTCAACCTAGGTAATTTAAAATTATTAGACACAGTTCTATTAACAACAGACATCTGTTCATTAAAAACTTGAGAATGAGCATTCATATTCATAGAAAATTTCTCAAGTTCTGATTGTAGTTTGGCTTTGGTTTCATAATATTTTGTCCCAAATTACTCTATTTCAGAGGATTCTTCAGGTAACTGAGCATCATATTTGTCGAAATCAGAATAAACTGTTTCTATTTTTTCCAATTTATTCAATAAATCATTTTTCTGAAAAGCTAGATCAGAAGCTATAAAACTAATTATCCGTGTTATTGCATTGTTTACAAAATGAGTTAAATATTATTGAAAAGTATTGTACTTGTTTATAAGCACTCATTACTTCTAGGCCATTTCCTGGTTCCAGTTGACTGTTAGTGCGCCTACATGAGAGGAAATCAGTTTCACTTCAGACTCGGACCAGCACACATCGTGCTTATTTAACTTTTTAATGCAGCAGGGGAATGCAACCCTATTTATTTTGTTTTAAAATCTCAACTATGTCTTATGAGAAGTTTATAATATAATTGGGAATTAAGTGTTGTTCTCATCTTATTCACAATTAATATCATGCATCAGTTCATGCTTACAAACATTCAATGTTATATGTTGCATTTAAGTGATTCACAATACTTTTAAAGTGTTTTACCAATAATTTTGAATGAGATAAAAATTAAATAACACAAGTAATTTCAAACACTACTGGATGAAGTGCTACAAGTTGCTATCCATAGGGGCAGTGGAATCTGAACCATTTTCATCATGTGATACAACAGTTTTGCATCAAAAGAGAAGATATAATATTAGAGTAGATAATTTAGTAAATAACCAAAGTTTCTAGTATACATAAAAATGTTATAGGGATTTATTATTTTTTCTTCTTTTAAGCTGTATAAAACTAAAAGATAAAATGAAAAACATGCTTTTTTTGTGAGAATTTACAAAAATTACACATATTTGTCTGCTCTTCTGATTTTTTTTTTTTATTATTATTATTCTTATTTTTTCAATGCTATCTTGTGTTTTTCTTCTCGGAAGTTGAAATGTTCTGCTTTTTAAAAAGTATCATTTCTTCTTTTTATAATGAGAAATTTTTGAAGAAATAGCAGAAACTAATATCAGTAGTGGCTGTCCTTGTCATCGTCATCTGTTAAATTAAAAAATGCAGTCCTGGGGGAAAAAAAAGAAAAAAAAAAAAGGCAACAACCCTATCAACTCTGCAACAAGTTATTGTAGAAGAAAGTTATTGGTACCAAATGATTTCAAATAAGGCCTACTTTTAAATGATGTGTATATAATTTATATACATATAAAAACAACCTAATTTTTTTTTTCAATAGCAATAAACAAGTTTTTACTATAAATTCCTCATCCTTTAATTAGTCTAAAAACAAATGTTCATGAATTTGTACGATTAGTTTAAGTAACTAATTATTTTAAAATGAGCTTATTTTAGGGACTGTATCCAAATTAAAATTTCATACTTGATTAGTGAAATGCTGCAAAATAGCAGTATCACTTCTTTCTTCTTTCCTGCTAATACAACCCTAATATGTTTTAACTTTTGCTAGCTCAAATGTTTCAATAAAATAAGTAATATATATATATTTTTAATTATGCTTTTCTGCACATCATAGGCGACCTCTTAAACCATTATTTTGAGATTATTTAATCATAGTTCAAAAAGTACTTGAAAGAAAAATTTTAAACTGATAATTCACATAAAACAGGACACAGAAGAAAGAAAAAAGTAGGTTGCAATTTATAATTATTTTGAATACTTTTCATAATTTATATAATGTTTTTTTAATTACAAATTTAATTTATTTATGTTTAGATTTTTTTTAATATTATAGTATACAAAAAATAAAAAATATAAAAAAAAATAAATAAAAAAAATAATAAATAGTCCATTAGGATTATAATTTCAGAAGATATTAATAAAAATATTACAATGTAATTTAACATTAGAAACTGTAAATTTTGAATGTTTATACTTCAAAAAACTGTCATGCGGATGACTTGAAATTTCATTTGTAGTTATGATTTGATCCAAAGATTTAAAATATACTGTCGAAGTTAGATGTTGCCATTGGCAAAAAATAAAGTTTTGCCAGATTTTGATTTGTAGATGGTTCACAAGCAAATTTTGTGTATATCATTTAGAAGACGACTTTATTGCCAATTGTTTGGTACCAGTAAATTTCTTCTATTTTAATTAAATGCAGAGTTAGTAGGGGTGCTTACTTTTCCTCCCTCCACAACTGTGCATAAAACAATGTCTGCCATGTATATTGTTTGGAATTTGGTGTCAGTACCAGAGTAGGGGGAAGGGAATAAAAAAAGAAAATTACATAGTGTTGAAATTAAGGAAATCCATAAGCATGCCTAGTTCAATATTAATCTTTTAGATGATGCTTGTAGAAGATCCAGTAGTAAGCAAAGCATTAACAAACTTTTTTCTTTGTAAAATAAAAATAAAATCTGTTGCTGAAGTTGAAAATTTCAAAATTAATGGATCATCCATTTGATACCAATTCCAACTATAATCTAAATTATAAGAAAGTGGTACCTTATGTATTAATAGGAAAGCTGTTTATCAGTTGCTTAAAAAAATGTAATTTCTGTTTAGTTTTCTGAAAAGAAAAGAAAAATATCCCCCCTTTTTTTTCCAGTTTTGAATAAAGTTTGCTTTGTTTTCATTTTATATAAGAGTGATGACTTAAAACAATTTCTTTCAATCTATTTAATTGCTTTTACTTGTTTTAAAATTGCAAAATAATGCCTCATAAAGTTGTTTGATTTATATTTTTTCACACTTTTTTTTGGGGGGGGGGAGGGGGGAGCTAGAGGGGGCAGTATGATATATTATTTTCTTCTGCCAAATATATATATTTTTAGAAAATTTGTGATTGTCACATTTTATCTTTATTTCATCTCGTTTTTAATTTTTTTGAAATTATTTTATATTTTGAAAACATTTAAATAATTTTCTTACTCTCTTTTACTTGTCCGTGATGATAAAAACTCGACAAAATATTTCAAAATATTTTATTATTTAAATTGTTTAATGAAAGTAAATGCATAAATAGAAAGCAGAAATTTATGTCTTTTTATGACAAATGAGAAATATACTATTAATGTTATACAAATTTTTGTAATCTTACAAAAAAAAATTTCTTTTTTTATGTTCAAGTTATTTATTTATTTATTTCGGCCATTCTAACAAAATTTTTAAAATGCATGATTTTTTTTTTTACACAATGCAATTGAAAATATCCTATCCATTTTTTAATCACTATTTATAGATATTAATTTTTATCATAAATAAAGTTTACTAAGAAAATATATATTTTTTACAATTCTAAAAGTTTTGTTAAAAAAAAACAGAGCTTTTCAAACAAAACTTTTGAAACTTTAAATTTTTAAGTTAAAAATTTAGCTCTAATTATTACAGTTAAGTTTTAAAATGTTAACAAAGTTTAAACGTGTATTTAAATAAAATTTTTGGAAAAATGTCATATCTTCTGCTTGAATACTTTATTTATTGCAACAATTATAAATATTTATAGAAAAAAAAAGTTTGAAATAAAAATTATGTGTAATTTTAATAAGCACAACAAAATATCAAATGATCTAGTTAGTAAATATATTAACAAGCTTTATTCTAAGATGAGTGGCCAACCTAAAGAAAAATATGTGAACTCAAATCAAAAGATGAAATTTGTAAATTTGCCTATCAGTGTCATAAATATATTTTTTAAGTTATAGGATTTATTTTATGCTAACCTCCACTTCTCTTATGTGTACATTGGTAAAACTTGTGAAAAAAAAAAAAAAAAAAAAAAAAAAAAAAAAAAAAATCAAATATTTAAGCATAGTAGACTGTTTTTAATTTAACGATTTCTTTTTTTCAAAGGTAATGGACATTTGGAAAGAAAGTTATCATCACTGTTTTCAAGGCTTTCTCTATCACCTTCAGTTCAAAAATCATCTCCAACAAGTATTCTTGCAAATCCTGTGCCTGACAGATATAACCTTGTATCTAATATCAACAAGAACTGCCTTCAGCAAGTGAGGTTTTTTGATAAACCTCCCAAAATCCCATCCGAAGACAGACAACTTTACATAATACACAGGTCAAAACCAAAAATTAAAACAAAACGAAAACATCCTCTCGACAACAGGCCTCAGATGAAAGGTGTTGTTTTAAGAACAGTTATTAAGAAACCTAAAAAACCCAACTCTGCTAATAGAAAATGTGTTGTTGTAAGGCTGTCCAATGGGAAAGAAAAGGTAGCATATGTTCCTGGAGAAGGCCACAATCTGCAAGAACATAATGTTGTTCTGGTTCGATTTGGACGCACTAAAGATGTTCCTGGATTAAGACTTAAAGTTATACGAGGGAAATATGACTGTCCTCATGTTATTAAGAAGAATTTGGAAATACGTACATAAAGTTTGCTTAATAGTAATTAAAAGTGCAAATGAATTTTGTTATGTAAAATGCCATTCACTTGAAATAAAATATTTAACATATTTGGTATAGCAAATTGTGCAATTGTTTGTTGTAAAAGAAAAAATAAAAACAATTGCTAAGAAGGTCACTCTTTCTTCTTCTTTTTTTTTTTTTTTTTTTGTAAATAATGAGCTAGGAGACTCTGTCCCTGTGAGTTATGCTTGTCACCTATTACTCAGCCTGTGCAGCTCTAAAAAAAACTCCTGCATATTTGTTCTTAAAAGAAATTACTCGATTACAGAAGATTTAATGATATTCTCACAATCAGAGGTGATCTTCTATTGGGTTGCCAAACATTTCTCTTTCACTTTTTTTTCAGTCACTAACAAGGAAGGTCTCAATATGGGCAAATTCTGAAAAATCTGAAAAAGTTACAAGATGTTCATCTCATCAGGATATACATGTTTATAAAAACATTTTGGCGGAAACTCCATACAGTGTCTATAAAGAAAATAATGATCATTTTGTTGACAATCTTTTATCAGTTGGCAATGGAATGCAATTTCAAAAAATTCTTTTTTATGTCAAATACACTACAAGGGGGGAAAAAATTCATGTTGAACTCATTTAGATCAATCTAATTTAAATAACTATAGTTTTGTCAGTTTTATTTTGTGTGCCTTTTTGTTATATCAATATTTATATTATTTATATTCAAATTTAACCATCAAAATTTGAGATTTAAAACAAAATTCATAATTTTAATTCTTTCAAATTTAAAGTCCAATTGAGAATTGTCGATTTGATTTTGTTGCTGTGGAAACATCTAGCTTTTATTTTTGAATACATTTAAATGTATGAAAATAATTTTTTTCAATATGAATTTTTTATATATGAAAATATTTTTTCATGTGATAAATAACTATAACAACAAGCATTATAAATATGTGTAAAACAAAAAATTATATATGTTAAACTCTTTCATTGTTTAAATTTATTAAATACTATTTACACGCATTCTAAAAATGAATTAACAAGCAATTTTTAGTTGTATTGAAGTTGTTTGTTTTTGGGGAGGAAAAGTGCTGCTTGCCAAATCACATGATGCTTTCATCTTTTCACGTCAAATATTTGAAAGTATTTTATTTTTTTACAGACTTTTTACTGTAATTCCGCCATTAATTTTGACTGATCCTTTATTCAGGGATGATTGTATTCAGATTATATACCTGAATTCAGGTATTTTTCAAATTTACTGTACCAAAATTCCAGTTTTTCCGATTGTTCAATTAATAAAATAAGATTAAATATAGATTTCATATGATTACTAAACATAATTAAAATTTATATATTATGTAATTTGATCCCCCAGTAATGAATTATGTTCTTGTTCCCATACAGAAATATTTTCTCACTAAAATTTCAGGTATTTTTTCATGAACCTACATTCACCCATGGGTGCAAGACCTTTAGTCTCAGGACTGATTCCAGTCTTGAAGAGATTTTTGACTAACTCAAAATTCTACTTCATATACTTAAATAATAGCAGTTTTACCATCAAGAATATTTAATAACTTTCTTTTATTGTGAGAGATCAATTTTTAGGCATAATGCAAGACTTAGAAATCTTCTAACCCTTGCTAGGGTTAGAAGTTTTAGGCATTTAGTTATTTCTAATGCTCAGAAAAGATTTCAGTCTTGACTTGGATGGATTTCTTGCACGCATGCAAATCACCCTTGATATATAAGTAGTGTAATTAATTTTTTTTCCCCAAAAAATTCTGAGTATGCCCAGTATGAAGACCTTCCTTACAAGGCTGCAGCTATTGCTGTCACAACATCTGGTGACTGTTTTCATGATTGATTAAAAGTAAGATCTAAGGTACATTTCAAAATCAGCTTGTATAAAAGCGTTAAATAAAAAAGGTCTCAGCCTCTTGGACTTTAGATAGCCTCTTGGACTTGGATATAGTCTATCTATATTAATAAAAGAACAAAACGCTTTGTCTGCGTGTGTGTGTGTGTGTCTGCAATGGCTAGCAAAATCTACAGCATGTACGAGGCTCAAAATTTTTTTAGAGTAGCCCCAAATCTCTCCTGATGCACCTGAGCTTCAGAATTTCGAAATTATATTTATTATCTGATTAATTAATTAAATTCCAAAGATCACTCTCGTAAAAAATCACCTTTTTTCTTTTTTCTTCCCTTCATTTAGTTATGGTTGGTTGGTTGCATAAAATTTTCGCATAAATAATTTAAAAAGCTGGAACAGACCTTTAAAATTCATAGACTGGCTAACTGTCAGTTTAAATGATGATTTTTTATCACAGCGGTTGTAAACCATGGAGGAAAAAGATAGATGGTGGTGAAGTAAACCGAAAAAAGGGTTGCAATATCGGATCGCAATATAGGACCATTTATCGCTCAAATTTTAATGTCCCAAACAAAAGCATGTGGAAGGGATTTTGTATTAATAAGACGAAATTGAAAGAAATGAATTACAGCTGAAGCATATTTTACGAAGAAATAGTAATTTTTTAAAATGGTCTTTTTTCTATTATATTATTTATTTTAATAAAATGTTTGCTTTTAAAATAATTAAAATTGATAAATTCAAAATAATTAAATGTCAAAATAAAATTAAATAAAATATTGAAAACATTTGATTTGAACTAAAAATTGTATTACTAAAAGTTTTCTTTTTTTTTCAGAACTTTTTAATACTTTATAACGTAGATGAAAAATGTTTATGATTTAACAATATATTAATAATTCTATGTCAATATATAAAATATATTTATGAAAACATTATTTTAAAATCATGCGCAAAAACTTAAATAACAAATATTAGTCTAAAATCTAGATTTCAGAGCGCAGACGATTTTAAGACATTAAAGAAAGAATGTTAACTTTTCAAGCAAAATCTTAAATGATGCTTCTATATTGATATTTCAAAGTCATATGATAAAAATAATCACATAATTCTTGCCTATGATTGATATCTTTTGATATCGATTGATATCAAAATGATTATATATGATTGATGATTATATATTTTATATGATTGATGCCTATGATCATCTTTTATGCATTCCGATCGTGTATCACAGTCAATAATGGCTCAAAACTTTATTTTACGGGTAAATATCAACACTTTAACACGAAACTAACGCAATCGTTGGATACATGTTGCCTCCTGTGTTTCTCATTGCTCATTTTAAGTATTTTTTGAGCTTAATATTAGTTGTTGCTTTTAAAACCGATTTTTCACAAAGTCAGCTACGACATATTTCAGACAATGCATTTCTGCATGCTTCCAGTTAATGATAAAATCATACAAATTTCAAATTTGTTTAATATTGTTAATATGGGCCCGGCTGGGTCAGCTAGTTCAAAAATAAGAGAACAAACAAGTAAATAAAAGAATGTACGAATTTGCCAATTTTGTGATTCTTTGGCTACAATCATTGTCAGCCAAATATTCATTATTTCCAAAACAATCATTGCTTAGCATAAAAAATAATGCTTAATATTTAATTCATGTAATTAATTTATCAATTAAATGTAATTATTTTAATGAGTCAAATTTTAAGCATAAAACATGTCAACAACATTTTCTAAATACATTTTTAAAACAAATATTTACTAATTTATATTTAAAAATTGTCAAACGTATGGAAAAAAGAGTATGTCTGAAACTGTGTGTAAATATATAACCTTTATGTTTTTTTTTTTTTTTTTTTTTTTTTTTCCAATAATCTATTAATTTTGAATGAACTGTATAATATCAGCTATAAGAAAATCAATTTAAAAATGTTTTAAAGCAAGCATCATTTTCTGTATTTAATATTTTTTGCACATAATAATTTAATTAAATGTTTTCTTTCTCTTTTAATATTCATGTATAAATATATATATATTTTTTTTTTTTCAGTTTTAAAACATTTGGAAATATAGTAAAACTCTTTTAAGACTTGTTTCAAGGGAGTGAGCAAAAGTAATTTATTTAGCAGGATTGCACATTAAATGTGATTCGTATAATCTTGCAGAAGCAGGGCTTATTCGCATATTTACTCATTTAAATGAAGTTTTAGTTTTACATTTTCGGTACAAAATTATATTACCATTCACAATCTACCATTCTTTTTAATATAAGAAAAAATTATCTTTATATCTCCATTTATATCTCTCTACTATGGTAAAAACATATACCATATTTTATGGAAGAAACACTGCACTCCTCAAATTCACCTGAATAAGCTTAAAAATATTGTAATCTCCACACTCATTAGAATGCTATTTATGTCAACAGCATCACATTGACTTAACTTTAATCTAAGTTTTCTGAGCTGTGTAAAGTACCTCATTTTTTAATATCTTAAGATGCCTAAAATTTTATTTAAAATGTTTAAATCTAGTTTTTTTTATATATTTTTTAATTTTTAAAGTAAGGTCACATCAGTTGGTATTTAAATCATCCAGAGCATGGGACGCTGGTCCTTCTCCTTAAGGCACTCCATGTTTTTTAAATGGTTAGCTTAACTTGGCATATTTTTTATATGTGGGTTGCATCTGCTTTAGGCCTCTTTCATTTCTATTCAAAGTCCTCAAAATCTGAGTCGCCAGTATCAGAATAGAAGTGTAAATTTTCTTCGTTCATGCTGTATGATTCAGTATCATGTCAGAATGTCATTGTGCTGGGAACTTGTCTGGGAATAGTCTTAAGGAATTTTTATTTTATCCTAATTTTACATATAAAAAATAAATTCTGTAAATGTTGCACTTGAAAGAAAATCTGACTTTCAATCTCATAAATGCCATAGTGTTTTTTCCATAAAATATGGTACACAAAGAGAGAGATAAAGAATGTTAGGAGGGGGATCAAAGAAAAATTGCAGTTTTGCTAATTTAGTGAATTTTTGTTTTATTCAAATATCAAGTAATTTTTGCCTAATTAATTTGTTATTAAATGAAATAAAGATTACTATTCTGAAACTTTTTTTTTTTTCAATCTGATTAACAAAAATCTGCTAAATTTACAATACTCAAAGGGAGAAGAAATTCGAATTTTAATGAATGAATTTGTGTCATAAGGCTTGTTATTAGACAGAATGAAAATCTTCCTTTATAATGCTAAATTTATGGGTTTGGAATGAATCTCTGTATTTTTAAAACTTCTCCTCAGAAAATAAAAATTTTTACCTTCTGTTTTCTATATGCTCTTTTTGAAGAATTTTTCTTTATTTTTTAAATTTTATATTTTAAGTGTTAAAATCAAAGCAAAGCAGACAAGTTGTAAATTAGATTTTAACACTTGAAACAAAACTAACAATGTAAAATATTTTGTCCAATAAAAAAGAAATAAACATTCTTCAAGAAGAGAAGACAGAGGGTGAAAATTTTAATTTTCCAAGAAGAAATTTGAAAAATATGGATGCATTCCAAGCCCATCAGTTTAGCATTTGAGAGAGGAATTTTCAGTCTGACTGATGAAGATCCTTAAACATGTCTTTTTTCTCAAAGAACCAAAGATTTATCTCGTATTAAGCAAGATTGCATGCAAAGCATGATATTTTTGCATTAGCCTTATGGGCGATATTCAAGATGTTTAGATTGCTATGCATAGTTTTTGACCCTATAAAACTATTGTAACCAAAATATCTTGACCATCTTCAATTTTAAATAGCATCTAAGATGATTTTTCAATTTAATAACTGCTTGCTTTAGAGTATTTATTGTACATTTATACATATATATATATAAAACTATCAGTTTTCATGTTTTTATCTGAATTTTTTTAATTATCATGAGCTGAGAAAGTCAATAGATGGCAGTGGCAACAACAGTTTTTTCCCCTAAGAACAAAGAGAGAAAAATTTATTTGTACATCTTTTATATTTGTTTGTGTTATATTTTAGCCATAAAACAATTGATACAATTCAGGAGTGTTTGTTAGAATTTCTGTAGATTTTTTCAATTTTTTAAAGCATTTTTAATTCATTGTCCAATCTATGAATTTCCTTTTATCTAATTTAGAATGCTTTAAAGGATTCAGTTATAATCACTAAAATTTTTGCTGTATGTTTAAAGCTAATGTATTTTATTGTGTTACAAGGCTACTCTTTTTCAGTCACTAGAAAAGACCTGTTTGTAAATTTTAATTAAAAAAAAAATAAATAAATAAATATCTTATTTGCATTTCAACATTTTTAAATAATATTTTTTTATTCCCCATAAGGTACTTAAACTAGATCCCTACAAAAGCCATTATTTTACATTTTCAATTTTGTTTAAAGGTATTTTTAATTAGGAGCCTTTCACTTTCAGAACCAGTGTCCAAAATGAAGAAAGGTCATTGTTATTACAAAATACCTGTTTAAACGAACTTGAAAATGTAAAAAACAGCCTTTGTAAGATCAATCTCAGCAATCCAGTAAGAAGGGGGGGGGGGGATTCAAAACATAAAAGTACTAATCAAAGATCGTAAAATATTTCTTTCACAGAATTAACATTAGCGATTGTATCTTTTCATGACTGAAGTAGCTCTTTAAATAGCAAGAACATTAAACCAGAATCAATTTTTTAAGTTTCATATAATTTTTTAGTCGGTTACAAACACTCCTGAAAGTTTTTCAGTAAATAATAAATGCTTTTTGCTGCACCAAAGATTTTTTTTAATTATTTCTAGTACTTTTACAAACATGCATAGATAAAAAAGATCAAGAGCGTCAATTATTGTGGTCCTTTATCAACACGAAGTTGATGTATCTTTGTAACTGGTAAACAATACAAAATGAAGTGTGTGACAGTCACACATAAAAAGCAAAATGTTTTCATAGTTTAGTGGGACTCTGAACTGGTGCAGTAGTAAAATTATATGCAGTCATATCACAGGTAGCTCTGGCATTGAGTTTTGAGTCTTTTTCCTCAGAATGTATGAACACAATGCAAGAGGGGGCACATCACGTAAACGAAGCAGAGTTAAAGGCCGGCATGATGTCTCCATATGAACTACCATTATCATCTGCATTGCGTTGACTTAGTTGTGGGATTGCTCGATCGCCACGCACTGGTATGCTCTTTGGCACCGCAGGGTTGTGTTTACTTGAAGGACTCCCACGTTGAGGGCAAGCAAGACTAGTTAAAGAAGGATGGACTGGATAGTCTGGTAACTCATCTTCATCAATGGTTGAATAAATATTTTCTTGCGAAGAAGTTCCAGTAGGGTAACTCATGCGCTCCTCTTGTCCATGAGTCATTGGCCATTGAGCATTGGCAGGCTTGGGCATTAAACTGCTTGTAGGAGGAAGGACAGGCGTAAAAGAGGCTGTGGGAACATGAGATGAAGTCATATGTTTTTTAGAGTCTGTTAATGGTGTGGAATGTTTTTTGTTACCTTTGACAGGTTCTGTTATTCTTTGGGTAGATGGCATAACATTGTCAGTTCTGTCTGGAAGCGGATATGTAGGTACATTGTGCTGATGATTATGAGGAGACTGCATAGATTTACCATGCATTTTTTCTGGACGTTCTGAGCTAGAATGTACATGCAAATGTTTTCTAGGATAATTAAATGAATTGTCACCGGGTAACATTTCAGGTAAGTCATTGATCATGTAATCACAGTCTTCACCATTGCCTTCGTCACTAGATACAGGGTCTTTGCACAGATCACCTCCTGTGGAACCTCTTACACTGCTAGTTGCTGAACACTGCCCACTTCCTTCAAATTCATCCTCAGCAAATTCATCCTCACTCGTCAAGCTCCTTCCACCAAGTTTCCCACTTTCCTCAAAGTCAGATTCATAGTTTTTGCCGGTGCCTGATTTATCACCAGAGGGAACTTGGGAAACTTCTTCGTAAACTGGGTTGAATGGCTTGCCTCCTATTACTTGCCCAGGATCTCGATTAGGATAGAATGTGGTGTGATGCAATGTTGTTATTGACGGTGGTCCAATATCTCCCAATTTCACATCAAGAATCTGCAACAAGAATAATAAAAAAAAATAAGTTTTCATATTTGATCTTGTTTAGTTAAAAGTATACAAAATTTATTTCAGTTATCCATTCAGTTAATTTTAGATTTTAGCTGAGCTTTCAATATATTTAATGAAATTGTTACAGATTTTTTACTTATGTTGTATATTGTGTTTGGATTTATTCTGATGGCAAGATTTAAAAAAAAATATTTTTCAACAATTTTTAAAAGAAAAAGTATGTGATGAAAATTTTGAAAATATCTTTAATAATATAATTTTTTTTTTAAAGTTTGCTTTTAGTATGTTTTTAAAATTTATAATCTAGGATTATCATTAATATTTTGATTATACCCTCTACATTTCTTTTTCTTTCATATCATTTCAAGATTTTTAAGTAGCAGGGTCATTCCATGGTAACTTACGTTACATTTAATGTAACACTAAATGATATTCAAATGTAAAATTAACAGGATTTGTCAATGAAACCTATCTAAGGGTTAATTTGGATGAAAATTACCTAAAAAAGGATAACAAAAATTACACTTTATACAATAACTTACATTCCTTTATCAGTAATGGCAGTTACCATAGTATATAAAACTACCAAAATTTAAGAAATAACATTAAAATTAGGTAATTTTCATCTAAATTGGGCTTTGAATAAGTTTAATTAGCAAACCATTCTAAATTTACATTTTGAAGAATTTTTTTGTGTGTTATATTAATAAAATTACTGAAAATAGTTCAAACTGTAACGTAAGTTACCATGGAATGACCCCCTTCACAAATTCATTCTTATTTGTATATATAAAAAGATTTGAACTACTAGTATTCGTAAAAATATGTAATTTACACATTTTTTTCAGATTCCAAGAAATTAAAGCATTTCACATTTTCATATAAGAGCAAAGAATGATTCAGAAATGTGAAAATAAATAAGAATTTAAAGTCAATTTGTAGGACTTGGTAGTTACAGAAATGTCATCATTGAAAAGCAATTAGTAGTCGCATCTGGAAATTCAGTTTAAAATGCCACATTTTATGGAATTTTATAAAAGATTCTTTGCTTTTATTGAAAAATAGAAAACACATTTTAATCAAATAGTTTCTAAGTGTGCTTGTAAATTCCTTGAAAAAAAAAAAAAAAAAAAAAAAAAAAACAATTTCACGCACGTGTCATAAATCACTTAATTTTGATTTGAGTAGAGCTTTAAAGAGTCAGAAAGATTCACATTGTTGAGTGTTGTTGGGTTAGATAAAACAAATATTACATTTTTGGGCAACTGTTATTGCATAACTCTATGAAGAATTTAAGAATCACTAATAGTGCAAGAGCTGACAGCACAAAAACCTAAGGTATCAAGCACAAGAAGAAAAAAAACTCTTTATTTTATGGAAGAGTAGTAATAGGAGAATCTAATGATCCATGCCTGCAGGTATTAACTAAAGGTATTAATTTTTGACTTATGCAATTGAAGTGGTGCATGAACCAAAAAATAACACTACTAGAGGTTTATACGTAGGTTCATCATTGTGTTTGCCGTACAATCATTTCATACCTTTGATGGTACGGCAAAAACAATGATAAACCTAGGAGTAAACCAATGATGGTATTAATTTTTGGCTTATGCACCACTTCACTTCCTGCAAGCATGGATCATTAGATTCCCCTATTACTAATCTTCCATAAAATAAAGGGCTTTTTTCCCCCCTTGTGCTCGATACCTTAGGTTTTTGTGCTGTCGGCTCTTGGACTGTAAGATCAATAATTCAAATTAAAAGATGTAAATATACTGTAAAGATGAAGGGAAGTCAAGTCAAAAGTCTTTTTATTTAAAAGTTGAATAATATAATAAACATCCTTTTTCAACTGCAGAAAAATAAAAATAATAGATTAAACAAAACACACAACAATTAAATAAAATCTGAATGCAAACTAATGCAGCTTAAATCTGGAACAAATGAACTTTTAATAGCTCATCAAACATTATGGAAGTAAGTGAAAGAAAGAGGAGGGGGGGGGGCTTATTGGGATTTCATTAAACTTAAAACTAGGACTGTTTTATTAAAAATGCCAACATTAAGCGGAGAAATTTTGAAAAGAATTTAATATATACAGTCGAGTCTCTCTAAAACGAAACTCCATACATCGAATTTCTCTATATAACGAATTTTTAGCAGGAACGGTCCTCTTTTTTCATGATTACATTAAAAACAGTCTCCATATAGCGAAATATCTATCTCCATATAACGAATTTTTTCATAATTTTTTTTATTTATTCAGTTTTAAAAAAGCTTCAAAATCACTTGGAATCAAATTTCCATCACTTATTTTTGATTTATCGTTCAAGGCCGAGTTTTTTATATTGCTTCGCTACCTTGAATCTCCTTAAGTCCAACGAATTCATTCCACCAGTCCCCCTCCCACTCATCTTTTAACATCTTTCAAGAAACAGTGTCAATTTAATTGTTACACATATAAAACCTGGATCAATGTGGTAATTGAAGTCAGTGTTAATTTCAGAGGGTGGCTTGGGGGGGACATTCACTCCCGGAGCAATGAGATCGCCCCCGAAAATTTGAGATGTTGTGTTTTCAATGGCAAAAAGAAAAAGAAAAAAAAAAAAAAAATAATGTACGTTTTTCTTGTGTAATTTTCATTAAGCTTTTAAATAAATGTCTATTCTCTTTTTTGAAACTGTTCAAATAATTAAGAAATAGGATATTACGTTAATATTTATAGTGAAACACTTCAAATGTTTAATTAAACGTATAAAAAATAATACTTGTACAAAATTTGCACATTAAATAGAAATTTTAACGGCTTTCTTTATTCAACGAATTTCTCTATATAAAGAATTTTTTTACTGGAACAATGGATTTCGTTATATAGAGACTCGACTGTATTTCATTTTTTAAATAATTTTTAGCATGTTTTTGCTCAAGAGAGGGAAGGGGGGAAAGGAGTTCATGACCTCTGTGACCCCCTTCTCAAACTTGAAGGAAAAGACAAAAAAAATTCGAAATAGCGAAGATTCGAATTATCGAAAAATCCCATGCTATCAATATTAGTATAAAGACAACAGCTTTTTTTACATAGGGTCATTCCACATCAAATGAGCAAATCAGGTGTAGCTGACATGTCACAGATTTTATTGAAAATCATCATATAATTAGATCACATTCATTTACGAGGAAACGCAAAGTAGTAGAGTTCAGATTAGTTTACTTCAGTATAAAAAATTACATTAAAGTTGAGACGAAATCGGATGTTTTGTGTACATGCTTGAAATTTCAAGTTTGATTATTTTCCGTAGGAATGGAAAGATTGTTATAAAAATTATTTACACTTAAGAATGAACTATAAGTAACAGATTAGCATAATTTAGTAATTGTATTTTTATTTTATAATTTAAAAATAAATAAATAATAAAAAAAATCGTAGAAAAAATAAAATATTTCAGTTATATGTTTTAAAATGAAGGACACTTATTCCAAATTCAAATTTTTTTGCCATTATAGCTAATTGAATATATTTAATACATCTATAATTTAATTCATGCCTTTTTCATTCCTTTATGAGAAAAAAAAAATAAATAGTGAAAACTGCTGATTAAAAAGTTAACATTTTTTTTCATTTTTTTGGAGACGAATAAAAGCTTTTAAAAGTTTTAAACTCTTTGATATTACAGATAAAAGTGTATATTTTAAGTATACTGAGTTTTATTCTTACTTTCAGTTTATTTTTGCCTCAAGAATATTTTAAATTGTATAGAAGAAAAACTATTTTTTTCTTAAAATAACTGTATTTTAATTTTAAATTCAATTAACAAACATAGATGGCAGCACCCATCTATTTTTAGCAAGAAATATCCAAAAAAGCGCGTGTTTTCAAAGAAAGATTGTCTTTAGAATGTCTCAAATATTAGTTTTTTGAACCCATTTTTGTTATGTTAGAAATTAAAAAGGCAGTATTGAAACTTTTTTAGTGTGTCATGGACTTATTAATTCTTATGTACGTGTAATATTGTTGATGTAGGAGTTGTCCTTTAATTGTTTTTTGAGGTAACATAAGAGGAATAATTATGATTTTGTCATTTTTTTAAAAGTTTCTTAGTTTTTTTGAAGATGAAGGAAATAAATAACAACTTTGAAACTTTGAGAATTCGATCTTCATACATAGTACTACATCTTGCATCAATTTCAGAGATGTTTTTTAAATCCTTTAATTTTTATAACATTTAAAAAAATTTTAAAAATTACAAAATTTCAATATTTACAACCAATTTTTGATTAATTATGATATTACCAAATTATTGTTACTCAATAAATATAAAGATTGATATCCAGAGATTTCAATATCATAAAAAAACTTCATTTTTGTTAAATAGTTTTCTAAATATAGAACTTGAAACTTGCAACTTTCGACGATTATCCGCAAGCCATTCTATATCACAAGTTTTTTAAATGTCCAAGATTGATAAAATAATTAATTTTTCGTGAAAATATTGCGCACACATACATTTGAATATGAAATGAACACGTATCTCAAATTTTATTAAAATCGGATTCTATGCAGCTACGGCTTTTTTTACATTTTTGCTCATTTGACGTGGAATGACCCCATACTTTTTTAATAGCCATGATGTCTACACGAAAAACGTTTAAATTAACGTTTTCTTTTAAAATTTATGTTGCAAAAATGAACAGATAACATTGAAAAAAAAAGTAATTTAATTAAAATAATAGAGTTTTTCAAAATTTTATGATTGGTCGTGTGACATGAAGTATTCATGTGTAAGTACACAATATTTGAAGTCTCTGTGACGGACGGACAGATAGAAAACCGAGATGAATAGGATTTCGTCAGATGAACGAAACCCTAAAATGGGCGATGTTGAGATGCATCTCAGTTATCCGATCTAATAATAATAATAATAAAATAGTAATAAAGTGTCGAAATGCAAATGAGATATTAGCAAATGACCTCCCCACGAGATTAGCATTATCTCGCGAACACTTCACCTGACGGAGTCAGGACCAGGGTCTTAGCATAGGAGACAAATATTAAGTTAAAAATAATCTGAAAAAAAAAAAATGCACTGCTTATTAATTTATTTAAAATTTCACTTATCAATCTA
Organism: Maratus speculifer; assembly: GCA_964019185.1. NCBI lineage: Eukaryota > Metazoa > Arthropoda > Arachnida > Araneae > Salticidae > Maratus > Maratus speculifer. Next base: position 82,346,945 of record OZ025295.1, read on the forward strand.
GTAAACCTGTAAAAAATGCGACATATATATATTAGGTTAAAAAATATATAGCTGATGGCTCGAACATATACAGTGAGTGATATCAATAAAATTCTATTAAAATGTATAATACCTCGAGAGGCATGAGAGCTTGAGTTCCAGGAAGATGTGCTTGGGGTAGTCTTGTGGGATGGTGATTTATTAAGACATCTTCATAGGTGACACCATTGGCTGCTCCAAGCTCTCCCAGGTGGCCCTGCTGATCGTTCTTGCATGGCAGTAAGTTCTGGACTTTAGATTTATGCCTGCAAAGAAAGGGAGAAATGCTTAAAACGGAATCTCGACAGTTTATCACTTTGAAAGATTCTTTTAAATTACACATATGCTGTCAGTATATAATATGGAACCAATATTCCAGTCCTGGAATTCATTTAAATTAGATGTGAGAATCTAAAACATATGCTGATCCAGTCCAGGCGATTGTCGTGTCCCTGGCGACCTGTTTGTTTCGATATTGTCTGCTTTTAATAATTGACAGACAATCGAATTCGTAGATATTTGAATAACTGAATTTTATTGTTTACAAAAGTGGCAGAATGGTACTGGATATGAATTCAATATCCAGTATTAGATATGGATACTGGATATGGATTCAATATCCAGTATTTGATATGGATACTGGATATGGATCCAATGGTATTGGTATTGGATTGGTACTATTTACCACTAATTCAATGTTTATTTATACAAGTGGATTAGTGGTAAATAAACAACATTCATCCACCAATCCAACAAATCTTTTTAATTATTTAAATATAATTTAGGGTTGAGCCAGTTTTCAGATTCCCTGCACAACAAACGTGAGGCTTTCTGGCACATTTTTTGACTCAATTTTAACCACTTAACTGATCAATATTTTTGAAAAACTTTCAATTAATGCCTATTTTTTTTTTCATGTCTTTTACAGAATTTTTGATCACAGATTTTAAAAACAGAAATTTTTGCCTAATTGAATCAGAAAAACACTCGAATTAAATAATGATAATTTACAATAAAAATTTACTGTCGAGAATCATGATTTGAATATGGAGACCCATACGTGGTACAGGTAATCATGTTTGGCAAAAACATGTTGCCCGTATGACTTACGGGCAAATCAGGGAAGCACTTAGATATAAAAGCACAAAATAGGCAGGCCATCTCTATTGAAGCGATTTGGAGTCGAGTTACGTTTTCCATTTTTTGATAAATACGTTACTTATCGAGTTATAAGTAATTATTATCCCATTGGCGCCCGGTTTTTTTATTGTGAGATTCTGCATTTTTCAAATGTCTACTTTTTGACATATTCCCTGGGATGTAGTGTAGAGGGTATACGCCGTATACTTTGAGTTTTTTAAAGAAACATCGTATACCTTCTGTTTCTCAAAAAAGCTATAGTGTACGCACTCTAGGGTATACCCTCTGCCTTGAGCGTATACCCTCTGCTTAGAATGGTATAGCTTCTGTTATTTTTGCGACTACATTCCTGCTTCCTGAATTTTTTTAAAATTAGTATACGCAAATAACTTGCAAATATTTTAATTAAGAAACAAAGAAAACGAATAGCATTTGCAATTTCCAGATAAGGCAAAAAATCGTGTAGAAATACTTTCATTGTTGGCACTTCAAACCAAATTTTGGACGCAACAGCTCAAAAAATAAAACAACAATTGTTCATAATTTAATTATAATGGAATTTATCGAAAAAAGAGAACTAACACACGAATTTCAAACCACGTCAAGTATGTAAGTATTATGATTTTACGTTAAAAAAATAAGTTCATGATTTTGTAAAAAAGTTTCGTAATATTGAATGATCCAAAACATTTTTTGAGAACCACCGAGGTCGAAGGCGAGTCCCTAAATTTAGATGAGCTGAATGAATCTGCTATCAAGGTCCGTAATAATAATATAATCGTAGTAAAAGGGTAAAAAATTAATTAATTTGAAATGAAATATCTGAACCTTTGTACTTGGATATATTAAAATTATTTTGATATTGAAAGCAAAATTTATTAAAAAAGGTTTTCCAATAAAAGGAGACGAGAAGCTGAAGAGCACAGCTCTAAAGAATGTATAACAGACTATTGATTGTCATATGTTGAGGCAGTAAAAAATGTCATGCTACGTATGATGTCGAAATAAAACATCACAAAGTCATATCTAATTACACAAAGGGAGCAGAAAGCAAAAAAGACAAAGCAACTATAAAATAAAGCGCGGGTAAATTAAAAATTTATTCCGCAGTGCACTTTGCGACATATTCCTTGTTAGAAGAGAAAACTTTGAAGTCCATTGACATTCAAGACTGGTAATGTATGATGCTGAGTCAAACTAGCTGGTTTTATTTTCTTCACTCACTCCCACTTGAAAACGAGAAAGAAGTATGACACACTAAATTGAACTAGAAAGGGCGTCCCTTCAAGTTACCTTCCGTTTTTGCTTTTAGAAGACACCTTATCACTTTTTTTTTTTCGTTTCTGAAGTCAGACACCATTCATTAATAATTCTGAGACGGCTATTACAGTTCAGCTCTTAAGTTGTCAAATATTTAGAGTAACTTCAAAAGGCAAAGCATGTTTTTTTTTTTTTTTTTTTTTTCTTCCCCTTATTCTTTGCGCGAAAGGAATTGAGGGATGAACAAATAGAAATAAATGATTACACGAAGAAAAAGCGAATGATCAATACTTGAGATATGAGGGAGATTTTTCCCATGAAAGTGAATCTCGTATTTTCAACATGGGAAGCTTTTTTTCCGTTCTAAGTGTACATTCGAATCTTTTCGCACTTTAGAGGTATAAGAGAATGTGAAAATGTGAATGTGAAAGAGAATGTGAGGGTAATTACTAAAAAAAGTTTGTATTTTTTTTTTTTTTTTTTTTTTTTTTGAGGCCTTGTACGACGATTTCAAATCCAAGCCCATCCGAACACCAAATAATTTGAGTCATCTAAGTTCAATACCGAAAGTTACACAGCTGAAAATAGTTAATGACAGATTAAAATTATTTCAAAATTGATTTTCTTGCATATAAGTATTAATCCTATATACTTATCCATTGGCGCAGCGAATAGAGATATTTTGGATTTAAAACCCTATTCAGAGCACTGAAAAATTGATAAAATGCATACAAAAGCCATGCATTAAAATAAAAAATACGTCTTTACTTTTCAACTTTTTCAGGGCCTTATTAAGAGACTTTATTTCAACACAAAGTTCATAAAGTAAAACAACAACAACAACAACAACAACAAAAAAAAAACAAGTTAGGAGCAATTGAGCAAATTGGAACATGTGTTAGCGCTGCTGCCCTTTTTCTTCTCTCCTTCCCCCTTCTGAAAATTAACGGAGGTGCTAAACACATAAATGCTAAATTTGTAATGGTTGTTGTATTCTTTACATTTATTTATATAAATCGCACGTATTTACAATGTGCCACCTTACAGACTGGACATGTAACACAAAAAAATTGTTCACTTTACGAATAACAATGATGCAAAAATCATCCCAACGAAGCTGCGTTATTGAGGAATCGGCCACTGGGCAACAATAAGATCGGGCACCCTGTATATCCCTTTTGCCCTGTCTTACGTTTCTGTTAATTAATTTCATTTATGTTAATCAGAAAAGTTATCAGAAACTTCGTGGCAAGGAACCAGGGCCGTAGCTAGAAGTGAAAAATAGGGGGGGGGGGGGCTCATAATTTTTTTTTCTTTCTCTCTGATGCAGAAAGATAAATTAGTGCATATTCACATTGTAGGTACTCTGTTTCTTATTAAACTGTTATAATAACTTCATTTTATGCTAAGAAAAGTATATGATGATGAAAGTTTTGAGTATATAACTGGTGCAAAATTTAATATCATGTTAGCTTCATATGTACAAATAGGATGAGGGAGTGTTGAAACACTTATTTTAGATACAATTTAGTAACTCTGCAAAACTGTGAAAGAGTCTCAAAACTAAATTAGATTTTTGAACATTATTTCATTTGAATTTTCGGAACAGAAATTCATTGAGTGACCTTGGAATTTTTTCTAGGGGGGGGGGGGGGCTGAGTCGCCCATAGCGCCTCTTTAGCTACGGCCCTGCAAGGAACTCTCATTATGTTTTTGAAGGTAATTTTTAACAGAGAAGGTCTTGGATTCGGTAATGTAACAAAATGCGATTTTAAAACATGATCATTTTGGTAGACGGAAATGACATCACTTGTACGAAAACAGTATGCAGATAATCATTGATAATAGATGTTTCGATCTGTTTATCGTAATTTAAAACGCAAGTCCTTAATGTCGTGTACCTGAATTAAATCCATTCTCATTTTAGTTTTACAATTCATCATTGCCTTATCTTGCACAGGAATCTGGTATATAGTGTTACTGTGCAAAACATCTTTTCAATAACATTTGAATCATGCATTCACATTCATTCAAAGCAAATGAAATTCAAGAAGAAATAAAACTTGTTTATTTTAAATGTTTTCTTTTCTTTCAACAGTTCTCAGATTTTCAACTTGGTCAGATTTTATACGAGAAAGTAATTTTATGCCGAAAACTTTTAAAAGGTAGTGTACAGATTTTTTCATACTTATATGGTATTTATCATCTTACAGAAAAAAAAAGTATTAAAGGCATTTAATGACAGGGGTTAAATGTTTAAGATACATATCTAGTTAATCAGATATCAACAAATTTCACGTTTCGGATGTACATTGCGAGATTATGTTCGTAAGACGCATTACTTTTAATAATAAGCGATATCAACAGTAAATTTTTAACGAAATGTTGCTGATAAGCAAGTCAATTTTAGATATTATATGCTTAAAGGTTTTAATTGCATTTGGAATAAAACTTGCTACATGTTTTGTTTTGTTTTTTTATTGCATGGATTTTTATCGTGAATTCCTATATTGCTATGGTTATCGAAAAAGTAATACTACGTCTAAAACTTTTAAACGATATTTCACAAATTATTTTTACTTATGCAGTTAATTTATCGAATTACAAAGGGGAAAAAGGGATTAAAATGATTAGACGTTTAAGATACACATTTGGTTAATCAGATACCGATAAATTCCATGTTTCGGCTATGTATGCGAGATTACAGCGCTTTTAATGCTGATAAGGTTGTAGATTTTACAGAAAATATAACATACAAAATTTTTTGCATTCGAAATAAATTGCATAAAATTTTCTTTGCTTCGCAGATTTCTGAAATTTCATTCTTATATTGTTATTGCGTTTTCGAGTCAGATAAATTTATCTTTATTTTACTATTTTTAAGATAACTTGATGAATAATATCAAAGTATTTAATTTAATAAATGTCAGAATTTAAGTTAAAAAAATCGTTTCAAATTTTGCTTTTTGAAGAGGTTCCTAGATTTTATTTTTTTAAATTGCAATGTGACGAAAAATTATTAATGTTATAATTTATTTAAAAAAAGCTTTTAAAAATGCTGATACATAATAATAGAATTTTACTTTAAGCGCATTTTAACTGCGTTTTTTGAACCAGAAGTAGTCTTCAACATAGTATAAAAGGAAACAATAGTAATAATAATAGTACATATTTTTAATTAATAAAGAAAAAAATAACTAATATCAGAAAAAATGCACAAGAAGCACTTATTTAATCTCTTTAACTCATCTAAAATATATTATTTTACTACTATTTTGATCTGATATATGATATATCACTAACGACTAATTAATTAACGACTGATTAATTATAAATTATTTATTTTGCCAATTTTTAATTATTGTTTTCAATATCAATTGCCACGGTTAACACTATGCTATTGTATTTATAATCTTGCTTTTGTACTGCTAAAAATGGAAAAAAAATAATAACGTTCCTTTTGAGCTCAATAAGTATCTAATATTTAAAGGCCTACAAATTTCACTTCCCTATTATTATTTATTTATTTATTTATTTATTTATTTATTTATTTATTTATTTATTTTTATAATATCGAATCTACCTTTTCTCTTCCTTTCCCCCCACTTTTTTTCTTCTTTAAATAGAATTTAAAGAAATATTGTAATAAGTATAAAATTCAGAAATAATGATTTGTAATACAAATTTCCTCTAAATTCAAATAAACACTAATAAATAACTATCTTTGTAAATATAGTGAAAAATTTAAATAATGGAAATATGTGGTAATTAAGAAATAAAAAACATCAACAAAACCTATCTGAAGCATAAATATTAAATAAATTTGAAATATTCCGGGACATTTTGATGAATATAAAGAAACTAGCAATAATCTAAATATTATTTACACAGTTTACTTTTATCTCTCTCTCTCTTTTTTTTTTTTTTTTTTTTTTTTTTTTTTCAAAGTTATGTTTTACAAACTGGAGGACTATTTGTTTCACTTTTATTTATTTATTTATTTGAGCACGCACGTCTAGTAAAATTGCATAACATAACTTAAGATATTAAATTTTCCAATTTTTAGCAAGAGAAATAAGGTTTATGCTTTCCACACACATAGGAAAGCTTTCGATCAGTCTTCTATCCAATCTTTGCTGAAATGTATTTTCTCTCATATTGAATTTTGAATTTACTACATTTCATATTTTGCCGGCCAAGTCCTTCCTTGCCGTAATATATATCTTACCCCTTTTTCAAATTCAGTGGCGTCACTTTATAAATAGTCCCTTAAGAATTCACAGCGCGTGCTGGGGTCCCCACCCACCCAGTTATTTATTATCCCCCCTCCCCCCCCCGATCTAAATTAGTTTCAAACGCTAGCCTATATGGAGCATTGCGCTTAGCCTTATGTGCACAGGAAGGGTATAGCTTTTGTTTCCTGGTTCTATCTTCTATCCCGAGTGACTTACTTGATATTGTTCCTGCATCTGATAGCTTTCAGGGAATTATTAATGAATATCAGCGATGTTTGCTAAATGATAAGGAAGGTAAAAAAAAAAAAAAGGTAAATAAAAAGTGTATAGAGACCATTTTATCTGCTATTTTTCTTTTCAAACTGTTTTTGGTAATTTACTCATGGAGAGGGGGAAGTGCTTGACAGAACTTCTTTGTCTTTTTGAAAACAGCTGCAAAAGCATTAATCTAGTGTCTAGGTGTTTTCAAACGTTTTATTTTTATTGTTTTTATGTTGTTTTTGGTCTATGACAATATTTAATAACAGTTCCAGAGACAATAGAATGCTTTCCAAACACTGGAAATATATCGTTATAATCTTCTTATCTCCGATGTCTGTAATGGTATCTATTAAATAAGAATTTGAGAGGCTATGATACTATGAGAGGCTATGTTTAATTAAAAATGTTATAAATACGATAGCTCGTATAAAACATTCTTGTCATTAACAATTCAGAATTTTCTGATAAATTGAAAACTCTTTCTTAATAAAATCTCTTTATAAAATGTATTAAATTTTTATGACATTTTCCGAAAAAATTTGAAAATAGAATGCCTCTAATTTATTTTGGTACCACTTGACTATCCCGTCGACCAAAAAACTAATGCCAAATAATGCTGATAAAAAATGTCACACTCACATAACATTAAACTCGTATCACGTGTTTGTTACGCTATCAAGTAATTTTTAATAAGGAGTTTTATTTGTATTCTTATTAATGTGTTATTAATTTATCTGTTCTTTCGTTATTTAAAATATACGTCAATTTGTTTAATTTGGCCAATAATTTGGCGATTTGTATAATTTGGCGAAATTGGTCGACGGGATAACCAAGTAGTGCCTTTATTTTTAATGTTAAAGTGTAGACCTAAATGCATGCCTTTTCTTTCTATCATACATGATTTTTTTTCTATCACAATAGATTACTATAAGCAACATTTTTTTCTAGTTTTAGAATTTTTATGAATTGTAGTTGGAAATACGATTATATGCATTGATACTCTAAAAGTGTTTAATTTCGGTTAAACACTTTCTGCCCCCCTCCCCCTTGCTTCCTTCTTCAACCCTGTTATCTTCGAAATTGAAAATCGTAATCCTCCATGATTTTCAATATGTTAAATTTTCTGTGTAAAATATACAAAATGTTGATTTTGTGATGAAGTCATTAATAATTAGTTGGAACTATTAATTATTTCACAAATATTTTATTAATCATTGATAATCCAAATTGTTTAACTTATTTGAAAATCACCCTCCTATAATTTTAGAATTACTACGCCGCAGTCGGAGGAAAATTTCTGCCCCTGTTCTTTTACACACATTACAGAATCGTCGAAACTCGTTTATTTGGGGTACAATCATGTAATCATAAAAGTCCATTAGATCCAGACATCTCTGACCAATAACTCGGATATTAATACATGAAAAGGAGAGCAAGCAAGCTATTCACCGAAAAGACTGATAAATATTCATGCATTGATTTTTCTTATTAAAGGAGAGTCGGGAACCATATATCACTGGTCCTGAGAGTATGTGTCGTTAATATCTCCCGCTTATGGTTCCCTATATTCTTCCAGTTCCGCCTCGTAATTAATTTTTAGGACAGCATTCCGCATTATTTATTGGCAATGCCTGTAATTTAGTGCAGCGGCACTGCTTTTTCTCGAAGCCTATGCTTTCTTAGGTCTTGTTAATTAGGGCTTTCATTATTCAGTTTTCTTTGCTCACGCTGCCCTTTAAGGAATCTCTTTGCGTAATTTAACCCTTTATGAAGAATGTTTCATGTTTCACTCAATGACGTAATTTTTATGAATTGGATGCTGACGAGCAATAATTGGCAAAGTTATTCAGATATTTTGGAAACAAGATTAAAATATGTTCAGTAATTTGAAAGGTTATACAGCTGTTAAAAATCGAAAAAAAATGAGGGAGGGGGAGGAGAAGACAGCGAAAAAAGGATTACTTATTTTGTGCTTTACGCATTAACCGAAATCTTCTCCGCAATAATTATAAAGAAACAGCTGAATAAAATTTACCAAACTGAAAATCGCATTGGCTGAAACTGCATAAAACCAGTGCATACTGTTTAAAAAACTATATATTTAATTTATATATTTATTTTAGTTTATTCATTCTCTATTTAATATTTTAAATTATACATATCATTTCAGTCTTAAATCATAGGGTTCCTGAAAGGGATGTTTGTCTGGACTGTGAATTGCTGATTTAAAATATAAAAGTATCTGTGTTTTTGGAAGTTAAGAACAATATGCAGCCAACAAAAGAGACTAGGTACGATTTTGGCTGTGCTTCTCAGACTACCTTGATCATGTGGTCAAGGACAGCCAAGAGTGTTGTGGAAGCTTAGAGGAGGAATGGAATATGAGAAGTCTATGTGTGGAAGTATTGAGCGACCTGTTTCTTTCGCCGATTGCGTAACTATATGTAAACACAAGAAATGATAAAAATAACAACTATTCATTTTTCTAGTTTTTTATATTTATCTTAATAACTTCAGATAACCCTTCATTTTTTTTTCTTTTATTTTAAATATGTATTCAATTGAGCAGGACATTTTTTCTTTCTTTTTTTAAATAAAGGGCACTTTTGCACTACAAAATGGAATTTTATCTATTAGTTTTTTCTTACTATGATAATCAGAAAGCTACTTATAAATTAATAGTTTTATTTTCACTTTCACTTATTCGTTCTAAAAAAAAAGAAAATGAAAGCTGGCTCTTTCTAATATTTACCGACTTTTTAAGTGATTTAAATCAAAAGGCTGTCTTAACCTGACTAAAACTCGACAATCCTTATTTTAAAAGGTAGTGTAACTTCTTAAAAAGCTGTTTAAAATTTCCACGTAATGAAAAACCAGGAAGCGACCTATGAACTCTGGTGCGGCAGATTGAAAAACAACGAGGAAAAAAAAAATCTTCTCTATTCAAGCCAACAGATTCTGGTCGGGGGTTCATTTTCCACAGCGTTAATCTAATTACAGCAGCACTTCACTGAACACAGCGACTCCCACCCTTCTAATGATGGCCCTGTTCCGGCTGTTATCTCAGTGCATTATGTAAAAAAAAAGAAGGCGAAAAAAATGCACCTTTAATACTTGAGATTCTTCTCGATACACCAACCTCTCTCACTCTCTACTGCTCCCCCGAGAGAGGGCATCAATGGGTTAAACGATGCTTAAAATAAGGACTGAATCACATACGAGTCTAGTCTGAACTACTGGTAAGAGGTTTTTATGAATGCATAACTTCTTGCTTACTAGAAGGAGAAGGCTTTGTTTTGCTTACTCTTTGAATAATTGTGGAGGGGAAATAGCCATCTGTCGTCAACATCCATCTATGAGGTTAAAAGGAAATTTGCATTTAAAAGTAAAAGTTCCAGTTATTAAAGAGCGTCAAACGAAAGGGTGGAGGGGAGTAAGTAAATAAATAAAAAATATCACAGTATAAAAGTGAAAAGCGGGGAAAAGATTTTGTTTTCTATTTGAATTTCTCACGAAAAGTGCGTTTTCGAAAGTTCATGAACTGGATATGGGAAGATAAAAGACACAGGCTTTTGAGGCCCTTTGAGGAAAAAAAAGTAGCCACACGGCTATATATTGGTTGATTGATTTCATGGCGCTAAGAATTTTTTTTTCTTGTGCTTCGAGGCTCAGATAGAATCTCACATTCAACAAAACATTAAGAATACACCAATAAAAAACATCATGTAAAATAATCCATTCAATTGAACCGAAAATCGAACGCAATATTTCTAAGTTACTAGTTAGCATCTTGATGACACAATATCAGGCCTCTATACATCACTGGTAACAAAAAATATATTAGGCCACTATTGCTGGTGTTGGCACTATCTTGACCAAGATTGGTAAGATATATTTTATGTATAATATGAAACTTTCTATTTCTATAAGTGTGGCATGTGTTTTACTGCAAATATTTCTATGTTAAGCCAATGTTTAACCAACGTTAGCAATGTTCAATGTTAACGTTCAATGCAAGTACAATTTTCAAAGAATGCAATAATGGGTCCTGTTCCAATATAAACAATATAGAAACGTTGGTTTGTGCACGGATGTATAGGAACATTAAAGCACAGTTTTATTAGCCTAAGAGTTTACATTATATATATAAAAATGATAAATTTTAATAAATCACTATGTAAATCATGCAAGCATCTATCAAATGCTACGGTATAGGGCCAAGTGTTTAATACCTAGTGTGGTTATTCAGACAAACATTGCAACAAACTGCATATTTTCTATGATATGAAACAGAGATAATTATATATTCATGCCAACAAACACTTTGACATAAGAACTAGAGTGATATCAGCCGATTTCCTAAACATTTTATAGTATTACAAACAGAGATGGGCAGTATCGAAAATACATGTATTTGAAATACATTTTCAAAATACATTTGTATTTTGTATTTTGTATTTTAGCCTCACTAAACGAAAGTATTTTGGTAATGTATTTTGAAATGATTTTTTCAAGTATTTTGTATTTTGAAAATACATTTTATATTCAAAATACATTTCTCTAGGTTTCCAGCTGCTTCCTTGAAACCGCAGATGTAAAATTCATAAAAGAATAATACGAGCCTTGTGATTTGTTTTGTCTTATAGGGTTCGTTTCTGAAAGTTAATGAAAACATGCTTTACAACTACTGATACGATAAGGATTAGAATCAATGCTTCTGTTTTGCTTAGTCATTTTTGCTGAACTGTTACAATTCTAAAGTTCTAGATTTTATAATTGTAACGTTTCTTAGCGAACGACAAAAACTACTGTGTGATAAACAGGAAGAATTACTTAGATTTTTGCTGTGTCTAGTGTTTTTTAAAGAACCATATAAAAAAAGTAATGTAATAGTAGAAAAGAAATGGAATTTAATGTTTGTTTTGAGAAAGAATGCCTGATATTTTTCCAGCTTCAAATGAAAATGCATCAAAAGAATTACTGTATTGCGACAGAACACGTTGCGCTATACTACATGGGAAGTTTTTAAAAAATAATTTCAGTTGATAATAATGGCAGTTGTTAAAGTAGCATGACAAATGCGTAAAACAAGATCTATCATTACAAGTGGAACTTTTAAAGCAACAATCAACTTTAAAACACATCTAATGGTAAGATTTTTAATTTTATACCGTTATACATTGATCGAAACATTATTTTTCTAGTCCTTTTGTACCTATTTTATCAAAGTTCGGGTAAATTTTAAGTTACTCGCGATATTCATTTGCAAACACGAATTTTATCATACAAGTAGTTCTATTTATTGATATGCAATTCAGATTTTCATTAATTGTATTTACTATTGAGTATATCGATCATTGGATTATATACCTGTCCTTACTGGAGATACATGTTTATCTAGCGTGACTTCGCAAGTATTTTTTTTTTTTTTTTTTTTTTTGACTCATTTTATGTTTCATTTTATAAAGTTTAAAATAAAATAGAACAATGAAAATATAAACTAGTATCGGGCCAAAACAAAAACTGCTGTACGAAACCAAAGTTTGGTTCTTTTTTGAGTTTCGATTGTAAACGGAAGTTTAATAGATGAAAGTTTTAATGTCAATGATAATATTAATTTGTTTAATTACAAAATTATCCCCCCTTTAGAAGAATATTTATGATTTTCAATATGCAGGCATGTGCATACATTTGTTTAGACTAAAATTTACAAAAGATTAATGAAACATTATTTTGTATTATGTACAGATTTATAAGCATAGAAATTTATACATTACTAATTGTGAAGTTATTTATGTATCCTAAGTATCCCGAGAATTTATGTATCAACCGATATCAACGTTCATTGTTCAGAAATTTTCAAAATGTTTAAAATTTAACTTTGCAAATTAATCAAAAAAAAAATCAACAAATTATTCTTTTAGAGAAAGCAGTATTTTCATATTTAAATAGCAATAGGAATTTTTAATTTGCAATCATTATTTCAAATATAGCATGCTTATGTTTAAATACATCTTTACAATAAAACTGACGGAAAATTACGTTATGAGTATTTAAAGTATTTTTAATAGTGTCGTGAGAAAGGGGGGGGGGGGAAGGGGGTGTTGCCCCGGCCGCGGAAATTGAGGGGGCGCCAAATTTATAGTACCAATGTTATTTTTGGCCTGTTACAAGGAGACGTTTTGGGTAGGAAGGGGGTGCGCCAAATTGAAACTTTGCCTGGGGCGGAGTTTTTTCTTCGCACGCCCCTAATTTTTCATTTAATGACTCATTCAAGAGGGTTTTCAAAACAGACCATGACGAAAAATGATGCATTGGTAGAAGACATTTAATAAACACAAAAAACATGACTTTTAAAAAATTAACCTAATAAACTTATTTGGTATCATGATACCCCAAACGTTGTATTTTTACATATTATGATATTTCTAAGATTTAAACGAAAATACTTAACATGTTTATTTTATATTCCTTTTTAAATTATTTCTTATTTATTATTCATAAGTAGCATAATTGTATTTGCGTAGTAGTATTTGAGGCATTAATGAATTATATTTTTAACAAACCGAATTATGTCTTTATTATTATACATATTGGTGGATATTTAACCTACGAAGGATGCTGTACAATTCTTTTATATATATGTGTTTATGTATACGTCCAAGAATAACTATTAAACTGCCGTTTCGAATTTTACTCACTCGCACTTTTTTTACTTTTCTGTATCTTTACAACAACTAGTCGTTGGAGGCCACCGTAATACTTACCCATCATTTATATGCATAAGAAAACAAAACATGTGAAAACTATTTATACAATGTATTTCAATTCCAAAACTAAATTTAAATATTTTTAATACGCATAGTAATATTCTATTAATGAATTGCTGATGTACCAATTTCAACAAATTATATAAAACGCCAAACTACTCAAGAAGTACCAAACTGCGTAAAAGAAACATCCTTATAACTCCAAAAATAATAATCATATTAACTAACAGTTTACTGCGTCGGATTAAGCGTCTCATTTTCAATTAAAATATACCTCTGAATTGAAATTTGAATGAAATACAGGGTCATGAAAAATCGAAGAATGTGGATTACAGGATTACAAATATCTCGACAACTAGTTATCCGATCGACTTCGTTTTTTATGCAAAATTTGTGTTTTTTATTGACTTTTACATGCATTCCTTAAAATAAAAAAAATCGAAATTTTTATATACCTTTCATCAGAACGAATTTTTCGAGAATCCGGAAAAAATAGTTCCGGATAATCGAAGTTGATTATATTCAATAGGCTTCTTTCCATTCTTACATACAAAGTATATACAAAATTTCAAGTCTCTATCTCAATTTGTTCGTGAGATAGAGCGTTTACAGACAGACAGACTGACAGACAGACAGACGGACGGCAAATTTTTTTTTCTAAAAATATGTTTTTCGAAATCTCCAGTGTCGAAAACGTTTAAATCCGTCAAAAAAAAATTTCGATTTTCAAAACGATTGCAAGATTTACCCTATACTACGTATGATGGGTAAGTAAAAAAAGTATTGGATTCGTGAAAAAATTCGACTTCAGATTGTCGACGGATTTATATTTTTGAAGGTCCTGAACACTCACGGTTTTTAGGAAATGTCTATTTGTGAGTTTATCAATGTATGATACAAATTTTGTGGGCCCTCTATCTTAAGAATTAATGCACAGAATGAAACAAAATTTTAGATTCTGTTACACATTTACATAAGTTATTTTAAATATTAGGTAATGGTGTAACTCTTCCAAAAGGTGGCGCTGATATGCTTCGTCTTTCACAATTTTCGCAAAAACTGTATCTCAAGAACTAGAGCACGAATTTTCATCAAATTTCTGATTCAGTTAGACGTTGACATAAATTGTTGCCGATTAAGTTTTGATGTGAATTGCTCAGCAGATGGGTGACGCTGCTATGCTACATTTTTCACGATTTCTGCATTAGCTCTATCTCAAGTAGTAATGCATGGATTCTCAACGAATTTCAGTTTTAGTTTGATCTTTTAATTTAAATTGTCACTAATTAAATGTTGGTGCAAATCGTCCAGCAGGTGGCGCTGTTATGCTGCATTTTTCAGGATTTACAGAATTTTAACAAGAACTAATGCACTAAATGTCACCAAACTTCATATTCTGTTATGTATTATTATTAACTATTACTGCCAATCACCGAAATTCGTTTTCGGCTTTTAAAACCTGCTCTGTCTATCCTTAATTATTAATTCTCCAAAAAGATATTTATTAAGTAATTTTCAATCTGAGAGCTTTTTTTCTTTTGAAGGCCAATTGTAATTTCCAAACATAATTTTAATTTATAGATTGTTTTGATAAGACTTTACTCCTATGCTTAAAATGAAGCGGAATTATATCCAAGAAAGATTTTATATTTTTGTATACATTTTAACATTTTATCTGTAAGTATTCTTCGTTTATTTTATAAAGAACATTTTCAAATAGATTGATTTGTTTTCTTTATCTAACTTTCCTTTTGCTTCTTTATTTTGATAATTTATAATTTCAAAGAATTTAATCGGTGTTACAAAAACGCCTAACAGTTGCTTTGTGCTAACACAAATAAGAGGTCTACACAGGCCGAAATTATTATGTCAGGTTTAAACCGAACAAAGACCTTTTTTGTTCGAGCCATTCCAACACAAAACAAAAATTATTGGCCCGAACCAGTATAAAGTTTCAATCCGTAGAAAAGAAATATTAACACAGTCTGATACAAAAAGTAAAATTCCGGAATTAGTCCGGCTCTATATAAAAGTTAAAAGCTCGTCGTTTAGGCCCTGTTCGTACAAACACTTGATTAGCCCGTACCAATTAAATTTCCAGAAAACATAAATTTCTGTGTCGATGTGGTTAAAAATCATATTGTACGAGGAATTCTAATCAAAAATACTTATTTTTTTTTTCGTGTTTTTAAAAGAAAGCCTATAGACTTTCTTTTAAAAAAGCACTTTAGACTGCGATATTTAATTTTAAAATGAATATTTATTTTTATGTAAATGTTTTTGTTATAACTAAGGCTGTTCTTAGTCAAAAAGGGCAACTTTATGACACTTTTATTTTTTTTTTTTTTTATTTATTTTTTTTTTTTTTGGAAATGCATGAAGCTAGAAGGTGCAGAAATTATTTAATCTCCCCTCATTTTCACATAATTTTGAATCGAATTTCCTCGAGAAAGAAGAATAACCACTGAAACTGGAGTGAAAAACGTACTTGTCACGTGATCGAAATCATTGTAACTCAAATGATAATTTATTGATACAAAAATGGAAAATTCAGTTCGATTCCAAATCGCTTCCATAGTCAGGTCTTCCAATTTTATAGCTTTCCGTTAAAAAATGGATTTGTAAATGTGTCAAAACATTTGCACTTGTTGAGCAGAACAGATGAGAGCAGTCATAAATATCACTTTATGCCTTGAAAATTTAAGAATCGAAAAATGCTATACAGTAAAATATTTTGAGAAGGATTCGCACAGGATAGGAGAAAAAATAGATTATAGACAGGTTTTTTCTTAGCAGGAACGAGGAACGTAGCTTGTTGTAAATGTATCATATTCTTTTTTCTTGTTATTAAATTTATTTTGCATGAATCAATACATTTCCTGTTTAAGACAGAATTTTTAGACAGATTCATTCTCAGAGTTCCCTTTGCTGTGCTTTAATTTTATTATCCAGAAATATACTTACTATTCATAAATAATAATAATAATTTTAATGATAAAATTATAGTAATTTAAAAATATGTATATATTTTTTTGAAAAATAATTGTTGGGTCGGGCCAGATTTTACTGATTTTTCCCATAGGCTGACCGTGACGGAATGAGCCAATGATTTTCATACGGGCTGGATCGGGAGTCTATACTAATATTTTTGGCTACCTCAATTAGTTCTCTAGGAAGAATGAAACCCAATCCCTATCCGATCTGGAAGGAATTAGTCAGGCCCGGCCCGAATCTGTAGAAAAAAGTAAAGCCGGGACCCGAAAGAGTGATGACGAGGCCCATCTGAGTCTATCTTTCTGAAAAAAAAAACCCGAAACCCGACCCGGACAGGTCTGGAACGACTGAAAAACAGGTCCGGTCAGGCCCGGCCCGAGTGTCGGGATAAAAAATGGCCAGCTAACATTGTCGGACACGGCCCGTGCAAACATCTAATCTCATAGGCATTTTTTTTAATTTTTTCAAATGTATTTTGTATTTTGAATGTATTTTCAAAATACATGTATTTTGTATTTTGAACTTTTTCAATTTGAAAAGTATTTTGTGTTTTGTATTTTAGATTCTAAAACTAATGTATTTTGTATTTTGTATCGAAAATGATTTTTCGATGTATTTTGCCCAACTCTGATTACAAATACTATGCGTTCAATAAGTAAAAATATAAAATTAAATAAAATTTAGACCCTAATTTTACAATGATGAATTGCTTTCACTGATGAAAATGTTCTAACGTCAACTTGAATGTCCATATGCTTTTATTAGAATAGTAAAATATCATTATTTTTTTCTTTACAAAACGCATCTTTACTAAATTCAAACACAATTTGCTGAGGTACTCTATTTGTACCGACATAAGATGAACTTGACTAACAAATTAAATTTAATTGAAAAACTAAGTCAAAAATTTTAAACATCAAAATTTAAAAATATTTCTTTTTCCTTTTCTTTCTTTTTTTATTCCTGTTGTAAAATGGTTGAAAAATAGTTTACACACTCAGATGACAATTTCTATTTGTTCGAAACTGTATGACTTTTTTGCGGCAATAACCTGTACGTATTGCGGGATAATATATTCGTCAAATAACATCTCAGTTTAAAACACCGATTGACTGCTATCATGTTTGCGCGCGCACACACTCATCGTGATAACAATACTTTTCTTTTTAAACATATAGTGTATATATCTGGAACATTGCATACATCTTTATATCTTATGTCCCTGTCTGCAATTTAAAATTCTGAACAAATCGGATTAACTGAGTCTTGTGAGTACTAAGTCTTTCAAGTTAATTTTCAGAACATTCTAATGCTATTTTTTTATAAACTTCCTGAAATTCTATAAAAAAATTCATTTCCGCGAATCTATGTTTGTCCTTTTTCGATAAGTGTTTTATGTTTGACACAGTGTTTGATTCTTTGACGATATTATTTGCAGCGTAACCATATTCGCGTTTACCTGTAAAAATACTTTCACCGCATGGACACTCTAACGGCCGAGAAAATCTCAAAGTAATTTTGATTGAACTAATGTAATGTTGTCACGTAATATATCCTGAAATTTGGTTATAAATTTGTGTTCTTGTTATCACTGATCAGTTCAAGAACGAAGTACGATAAAGTATTTTTAGTGAGAGGGAAGGAGCCGTTTCATTATTTGAGGACTGTTTGCTTCATTTTTATCACTTTCAAAAAGCCATCGGCTAAAAATGAATTTCGTTTGTTACATATCACATTATTATGAGTCGCATTTGAAACATCTTGGAAATCGCATTAAAAAATTAAAATATGTGGCAATAATGTTTATTCCGTTAATTCGTATTAAAATTGATTTTCTCGAAAGCTATAATGCACTAAACAAATCTTTTAATTTGATTGAACTTGATTATTATTTTATTTATTTATTTTTACTACTAAAAACATTTAGGAAATTGCAATTTTTTTAAAAATAAATAAGAGAAAAACATTTGATCATTTGACTTTTTTCTTTTTGAAATATAAAAAGTTAACTTTTTGTAAACATTTGCGTAATTATTTATTTTTACTACTGAAAACATTTAGGAAATTGCAATGAAATTAAATAAAATAAATAATAATAATAATAATAATAAACGTTTATAATGCGTCACAAAAATTTGACCATTTCACTTTTTTTCTTTTTGAAATATATAAAAAAAGTTAATTTTTTGTGAGAATTTGCGTAATAAAACAAATATAAAAATTAAAAAATATTATTTTGAAGCACTCGCTCACCTTAAAAAAATTATAGCCTGAAAATTCCCCTTCTTTTCAAACCAAAACTATGAGAAAGAAACGTTTACGATAAAGGTAAAACTTCAGCAGACTATACGGCGTGGAATAAGAAAGGTGCTTCTATAATAGGAGAGCAGCCAAAACTGAGCGCGCATCGTTCGGCGAATTATTTATGGCCACTGCTAGAAAATAATAAACGGAAATTAAAGCACGTGACAAATAGCGGTTCAAATGCTGCAGCATGCTAATACGATTTAACAATTTCTCACGCCGAAGTGTATTTCATCAATCAGTAAGCGGTTTTGAACTCTCAACGTTTGGCGAGAATTGCACTGGGATTCAAGATGCGAGAGAGATCAAAATCTGGAAGCTGGCCAAATCGAGCGTTCTATGTTGGAGGGAACGAATTTTAAATTCACTCGTTTGTTTACACATTTTAGGAATAGGTTGGAAACATCGTTAACCGAGTATCTCTACAATTTCGAAATCTTAGAGCATCCCAATTTTTTTTTTTGTTGTTGTTGTTTTTTTGTTTTAATGAAATATCGGAGAAAAATAAAATATAAATGTACAATGTCAGACATAAATCACAATTCAAATTGTTACAAGCACAAGCATTGAGAGAAAAAAAGTAATTTTGCGGAAATTTATTCAATATTTGCATTAAAATTTAACTTTTCACAAGGAAATAGATACAAATACCATCTCGAGGTACACCTGCGGTAGAATTGATTAAAAAAAAAGTCACTGGTTTTAAGGACCAGAAAGGATGAGAGTTTACTGGTCCGCTACATAAAATTCTATTAATACATTCAATCCTTTGAGTTACGTCCTCCGCCTTTTCCTAGAATATAAATTAAACTTCCTTTGCAACCTAAAACTTTCAGCATAATTAAATGTAAAATTATAATTTTCTAAAAATTGAATAAACAGTACATAAACAAAAACTATAAAATTATTAATTAGATATTTAATTTATAATTATTTATTTCAATTAATTGTAAAGTTTAATGTAATCAATTTTCTTTTCTTTTTTTTTATAATATAAAATTGTGTGGTTTGTATTTGGTTATGGTTTTTTCAGGGTGGCAAAATTTACATTTATCTGCCAGAGAGAAAAAAAAAGTTACTGATCCTGCGAATCGCTAAATTTTTCAAGTTAGTGGTCCGATTGAATTTTTGGTGGTCTCGGACCAGTGCATCACTAAGGATTTCGAACGCTGTACACAATAGCACACTCATTAAAACAAAAACATAAAATTCATAATCGTGTTCTACTGAAACGAAGAATTTAGTCATTTCACACAAAAAATGAATGTGTCCAAAATACAGTAGACTGATTGCATCCGACTTTTTGCTTGCTTCTAAAAAGATGGAACTTCTTTTTCAATGCAGAGTGTAAATGAAAAAGGAAAGACGCAGCAGAAACAATGTATTTGGATGAGAAAACCAACCAACAAGGCAAATGTAATAGTTGCAATTTTTTTACAATTAGCTTAGAAGAAAGGTTTTTTTTTTTTTTTCTCTCCTCTCTATATCTTCCTCCCCCTCCTCCTTACTCATTTGTTGTAACAGAAATGTTTTATACTCATCTGACATTTCTTGGATAACTTTATCTAGGATTTTGCTTTATTTCCCTAATAATGTATTTTTTCCCCTTTTACAAGGCCTTTAGCGGAAATATTAAACATTTGCAGAAAAAGAAAAGAGACATGAAATCAGGTATAATTCTGCTCCGTAAATTAAATTATAACGTTGTTCTTTCCAGCAGATTGTTGAATTCTTGGACTTGAATCAGGAAAAAAAAAAAAAAAAAAGTCCCAAGTTTAAGTTTTTTGCTATTTCAATCACAGGCACCGTTAACCGTTTTAGGGGCAAAGCACATCCACTGCTAAAATGTTGAAATGAATGAATGATACCGGAATTTACGAACAAAATATTAAGAAGCTATGTTTCACATACATAATTAATGGGAAATTTTTGCATCAAAATTGTGATATTATTGTGGCATTAATATATGGATATTAAAATTAAATGGTTTCATAAATATACCATCAAAGGGTTAATGAAGGCATGGAAATTTCTTCCTGAATTTTGGAAATTCAGTTAAATAATAGTTTTTTTCAGGTGATAAAAAAAAAAAAAAAAAAAAAAAATACGAGTGATTTAACAAAATAAAATCATTAGAAATTGAGAATAAAAAAATTTTAGCCAACGGAGACGAAGTCCCTTGATCTCCCCTCCCCCCTCGCAAAAATCAATTTTTATTTATGTTTTTCTTTATAAGCTCGCGTGTTTTAAATTTATCTTTTAAATCAAGAAGGAGATGCAGTTTCTCGAACGAAAAAGGAAATTATTGTTTCAGTTTTCCTCTTTGAAAAATGCTGGTAGAAATTTACTTTTAAATTTTAACATTTTTACTTACTAAATTTCTGTGCTGTTTTTGTGTTGACGTGGTTTTAAAATTGTCTTTCACGGAGAATTTTGACAAATAATTCTAATTCTAACTTATTTATGTTTATATTCTCCGTTTATAAAGCACGACCAAAGTTGCTGACCATAAATACATTTATTCCCAAATCCTGCCAAAATCGACGGATTTCGTCCTGTTGTCACCTACGGGCATAACCAGGAACTGACAAAAGTTGAAAATTCTTAGGCGCCAGGAAAAAAATTCTTAGGAACCAGCAATAATTTCTCTGACATTAACGTAGAGGTTCTGACCCCGAAACTGGTAGACGGCAGGTCTGGGTTCGAACCCAATTGCGGCCGTCGGCTTAACCGTTCAGAGTTTTCGTGATTTTCTTCGAATCTTGCGTAAATATGGATTAGATTCCCTTAGAAAGGCCCATCACGAAGGGCACTCCTTTTAGGGCCTATATCTCTCGAGTAGATAATCGGCCGTCACAAAACAAACCAAACCAAACTGACACATTCACAACAAAATAGAACACTTACTTCTCACAATCGTATTCGGCTATTTTTGAGTAATTTGTGTCATTTTGTAGTGAATAAGTTAACTATTCAATAAAAAATTCAGACTGAGCAAAAGTTTTAAGTTAATACTACTTTGACATTGTAAAAATAAAAAAAGAAACAAATTATGAAATTAAACATTAAAAGAGTAGAACAAATGAATATCCTTACCTTTAATTCCCAACAAGAAATTATATGCATAAATTAACAATGCCTTCGAGATTTTGATTTCAAATACCATTTGTCAATTAATTTTCAGGATTGAAATCCTTTAAAGATGATCCATTTAAATTTACAGTAGATAAAATTAGTTAATAAACACTATAAACTGGTAAAAAAGTGAAGGGGAATTTTTTAGTCGCTCGGGGTTTGTCGAATCCTGTGCATAACTACTCTCTACAAATTTAATTACGCGGCTGTGTTCTAGCAGATCGTTGAATTCTTGGACGCGGATCAGACAAATAATGTTTCCCCAGAATAAGCTTTTTGTCATCTCATAATACCAATTTGTATTCCATCAGAAGGGGGAAAAAATGGAAAAAGAAATAGATGGAAAAAAAAGAAAGCAGAAATCATTTACGAAAGTCATCTCAAGTGCATGCTTTAGGCGATTCGTTTGATGGAAATTGTAGTTCCTCCCATCTCTCTCTCCCCAAAATCTCGTTCGGCAATAAGTGTTGCCATATGATTAAGTGTTCGAAGAAGGGCATTCCCAAACATATGATTTTCTCAGGCGATCTCACATTTAGAGAGAAGAAAATAAAATAAATAAAGTAACAATATGAATAAACCTTTTATAACTGTGTCAAATTCTTCGATAAAACTCTTTAAGAAAAAAGCGTTCAGAAAAAAAAAAAAAAAAAAAAAAAAAATTCAGCAATTTAGGAATATCTTGAAACTTATGATGAGAAAATTTGATCATAGTTACTTATGTACGGTAGAACCTTGACAACATGAAATTACAAATTCAGATTTTTCATTACAAATTAAAATTTTTTCAATACAAATTTGGATTTTTTAAAATTTATTTATTTATATAACAATTTTGATAGATAAACTTTTATTTTTTCTAGGATAAAAAGGCAATTTTAATGTAATAAATGTAATCAGATAATAGAAGTTCATTGGCAAGTATCGTGAAAAATATAGAAACAAAAAGGTGCCCCCCCCCCCTTTTTTTAGTTATTTTAAGTACTTTGTCGAATTTCTTCACGTAGGTTAAAAAAAAGTTCATTTAAATAGTTATTTTAAGGAACAAAACATATGTGAAAATAACAACAACAAAAAACAAAACAGTTTGAACTTTTTTTTTATTGTTTTACTTTTTAAATATTTTTTTTCAAAAATTTTAAAAATGCTTAGTTAAAGTATCCATTTTTAAAATATAATAACTATTAAACATACATTGTATTGATTTATGCTTTTTTATAACAGAGAAAAAAAAAAAAAAAGTTCAGCCTCGTTTAGAAAATATCTTCAACTTTCACACATGCTTTCATGGTACAACTTCCGTGTAAGTTTTAGAAAAGTGCAAGAATAACATTCCTTAGAAAAATAATGTAGCATTTTAGATTATTATTATTATCCATGTTCATTGTACTATAAAAGTACAAATTTGCCTTGAAAACAAATAAGAAAGCTTAGTTAGGGACTATGCATGCATAACCTTATCACTTTAGAGGCGAAAAACTTGTTCTTTACATCAAAGAAAGCCAGCAATCTTTTTCAGTCTGTTATCTATTTTTATGAAAATACAAAGTTATTATTTAAGTCATTGAATGATTATAAAATAATTTAATTCCAAAATGTGGAATTTAGTCTTATGTATAGTGCATTCATATATAATCCGCTGTTCTAGAAACCTGATATGAAGATTTTTGAAATGATATTTATGTTTACCAGTAAAGAAAAGTCTTATTTAAGTTTTCTTTGATATAAAATTATTTCACATACAATAGTGATATTTTATCAACTTCGATTCCTTTGAATCAATAAAGTATGCAAATAATAAATACAGGGTGTATCTAAACTACTGGGCAAGACTTTAAGGGGTGATAGTACACATCAAGATAAATAATATTAAATGGGAAACGAAGGGTCCCAAACGTCTTTCGAAGGAGATAGGCGCCATCAAAGTTTAGGCTCCAAAATTTGAAATCATTATAAAAAACGGAAAAATTGGTCGATTCGTTTGCGGTTTTCGCGAAAACTATTCTTTATGTCAGTATTGTCTTGAAAATAAATTATAAAGATAAATTTCAAAAAATGCCGATAGAGGGAGCTTCAGACTTTGGAGTAACGAACAACTATTTTTTACCGTTATTTTCTGCATCTCATTAATTTTTTTTAGAAGTTTAGACATAAACTTAAATTTGGAGCTCAAAATCTGTGGTTAAGTAGCGCAAACAGAACTGTGTTCAATGGGAGTGGATAGGTTCAAATTTCAAATGATTATAAAAAACAGAAAAATTGGTCAATTGATTTGCGGTTTTCACTAAAATTATTCTTTATGTCAGTATTGTCTTGAAAATAAATTATACAAATAAATTTTAAAAAATGTCGATAGAGGGCGCTTTAGACTTTAGAGTAACGTACAACTATTTTTTACAGTTATTTTTTGCACCTCATTAAATTTTTTTAGAAGCTTAGACATAAACTTAAATTTTGTGCTGAAAATCTGAATCGTTGAGAGTGGTTAAGTAGCGCAATATGAACTGTGTTCAATGGGGGAGGGGAGGTTCAAATTTCAAATGATTATAAAAAACTGATAAATTGGTCGATTCGTTTGCAGTTTTCTCTAAAACCATTCTTTATGTCAGTATTTCCTTGAAAATAAATTTTAAAGATAAATTTCAAAAAATTCCGCTAGAGGGCGCCTTAAACTTTAGAGTAACCAACAACTATTTTTAACCGTTATTATTTTTTTTAAATCTAAATAAATGTTTTAAAAGCTTAGACTTAAATTTTGAGTTCAAAATCTGAATCGTTGTGAGTAATTAAGTAGCTAAAAATTGAATTGTGTTCGTAGGGTGGGCAGGGTAACATTTTAACTCCTGAACACAGTACAGTTTGCGCTTCTTAACCCCTACCAACGATTCAGAATTTGAACTCAAAATTTAAGTCTAAGCTTTTGCAAACATTTAATTAGAAACAAAAAATAATAATTAAAAATTATTGTTGGTTAATCTAAAGTTTAAGGCGCCCTCTAACGGAATTTTTGAAATTTATCTTTAAAATTTATTTTCAAGTAAATACTGACATAAAGAATTGTTTTAGAGAAAACCGCAAACTAATCGACCAATTTTTCCGTTTTGTATAATCATTTGAAATTTGAACCTTCCCACCCCCATTGAACACAGTTCATTTAGCGCTACTTAACCACTCTCAACGATTAAGATTTTCAGCACAAAATTTAAGTTTATGTCAAACTTCAAAAAAATTTAATGAGATGCAAAAAATAATGATAAAAATAGTTGTACGTTACTCCAAAGTCTAAAGTGCCCTCTATCGACATTTTTGGAAATTTATTTGCATAATTTATTTTCAAGACAATACTGACATAAAGAATAATTTTAGTGAAAACCGCAAATCAATTAACCAATTTTTCTGTTTTTTATAATCATTTGAAATTTGAACCTACCCACCCTTTGAACACAGTTCCAGTTTGCGTTACTTAACTACAGATTTTGGGCTCAAAATTTAAGTTTATGTCTAAACTTCTAAAAAAATTTAATCAGATGCAGAAAATAACGGTAAAAAATAGTTGCTCGTTACTCCAAAGTCTAAAGAGCCCTCTATCGACATTTTTTGAAATTTATCTTTATAATTTATTTTCAAGACAATACTGACATAAAGAATAGTTTTCGTGAAAATCGCAAACGAATCGACCAATTATTTCGTTTTTTATAATCATTTCAAATTTTGGACCCTAAACTTTGATGGCGCCTATCTCTTTCGGAAGACGTTTGGGACCCTTAGTTTCCCATTTATTATTATTTGTCTTGATGTGTACTATCAGCCCTTAAAGTTTTGCCCAGTAGTTTAGATACACCCTGTATATAACCATATCTGTACATCACTGCGAACAAAAGAAAAGATTTGCAAAAATCAAAATAAATTTTAGATATTGACAACGAGAAATTATTATTGCGGAAGGGGGGGAGGGATCGCATAAAGTTTAATATTTGAGTCACCTTGATTTCGGAATAGTACAAAATTACTATTAAAACTGCACCATTTTTCCCCCTTTTTATTACCAAAGATAAAAAAAAAAAAAAAAAAAAAAAAAAAGAAGAGAGAGAGTATGGGAAAATATTTGAAGCATTATCGAAACTAAGATGAGGTTCGCCACAACCTTAAATTAAGGCTTTGAAAAAATTCCGTTTTTATGTTTTTTCAATACGGTTAACAAAAACGAAATTCTCATTATTAAAGAGAGAGAGAGCGAGAACAAAACAAAATATTAATTTTATTCACACATGGTTGTAAATCCAAGAGACCATGAAACTGTCGGTGTTTGAAGAAGTCAACATTTATACGCCCATTGAGGGAAGAACAGTTTTGCCTTTCAGAGAAATGAGTCAAAATGATTTGAGGGAACGCATTGAAATATATGCATGTGGTAAATATTACAGTTGTAGTTGTTGTTGTTGTTGTATGTATGTCGGCCAATTATCTACACTACGGGATATAGGCCTTAAGGGGTGGGATGCCCTCCGTGGGGGGTCTTTCTAAGGGAGCCTAACCCGTATTTACGCAAGGTTCGAAGAAAACCACGGAAAACTCCGAACAGTTAGGCCGACGGTCATGATTGGGTTCGAACCCAGCACCTAACCGTCTACCAGTTTGAGGTCAGAACCTCTCGGCCACTGGTGGGGCTTGGTAAATATTACAGAGGAAGTATGATAAAGTAATGCTTATTATTTGATTTCGATCAGGCAGTATATAGTTATTTCAGAAAAGGACAAAAACGCACTGCAGTTATTTCGAAAATGGACAATCGCCGCAGAATAAAAGTAATTGGAACGAGATAAATAAACTTTTGATTTCATTTTTTTCCCTACAAATTTTTAGAAAGGTATTAAACGAATAGTTCTTAAAGAAAAAATGGTCAAGCAATGATACATTTCATCTCTCTCAATCAATTATCAATCTCAAAAATATTTAGAAGATCAACAGCAAATTTAATGACAGAAAATATTTGTGATCAACCCTGTATCCTGTATATAAATATATACATATATAAATTTAAATTAATCTAGCTTTTTCAAACACTTTATTTTACTATGCGCAATATTTGCATACATTTTCGTAAAAATAAAAATCATATTAATAAAAATATAAACTTTTCTAAATAAATAAATAAAATAAATAAATAATAAGAATTCGAAGTTTTTATTTTATTTTGCTTACAGCATAGAATTTTTGCAGAGTTTTTGTGTACAGTTTCTATTAATCGAGATTTCTGATATCCAAGATACTAGCGATCCCAATTAGCTCATATAATCGAAGTTATATTGTATATCTGTTCCTGAATCTTGCACCTTTTCTGGATGTTATCCCGTCTGTACTCATGGGACAAGGCATAGCTTAATATAACCGAGCCCTAATGTTGGAAAACCCATCATAATCTATGCGTCAGGGAGACATTTTCTTTCTTGTTGTCTTTAAAAGCTCGCATTATGCCGAAATTACTAAACGAGTGGAGAGAGAGTAGTTTGAAACGTATAATTTTCCTTGGATGCATCGTCATTGAAATTGTCTACTGACTTAGAGCTATACTGACTAAATCTCAACTAAAGCAAAATAAGGCACTCCGATTGGTTTAATGAGTATAATAGTCAAATGCAGAAAAGAGGGAGTAGCTCATAAGATGCTGAGAGCTATTTTGTACCAGGTAATGCAAAACGTACTTAGCTAGTGGCTCAAACGTATATTAATAATACAGTCAAAAAATAAAAAGTGTAACCATGCATTTTCAGCAGATAAAAACGACCCTCCCCCCTCTCCCTTGCTCTTTTTTATGTGTGTGTATGTATAAGGCATAGATATTAAGCATAGCATGGTTTAGGGTTGGGATATTTATTTCATTTGGATGTCGTATGCCAAAAATTAAGATTATATTTATTATATTTATTGCAATAAATTAAATTTCTTGTCAATTAATTATATTTATTGTAATTAATCTTATTTATTGTCAATTAATTACACTTATTGTAATTAACTATATTTATCGTATTTTAATTATAATTATTGTACTACATGACATGTAGTTTATTGCTCATTCATTTATCTATACAAACAATTAAATCTATACTTTTTAGCTCACAGGCTATCATAGCCTGAGAGCTTATGTGCCCGCCCGTTCTGTATGTACGTTCGTGCGTAACGCGATAACTCATGATAAAAATATCGGATCCACTTGAAATTTTGTATATAGGTATATCCTGATAAGGCGCTTCCCTGATTAGTATTTGGTGTTCATTCGAAATGTATAAGAGGGGGAACGGGGGGCTCATGCCCCTCCCCTTAATTGATTTAATGGGTTTTTCATGCAGAATTAACAGTGTTCGTTCAAAAATTTAGATATGGCATCATTTTGATGAGGCAATTTCGTGACTGTTATAAGGTGTTCATTGAATAAGTATAAACAGGGGGAACGGGGGGCTCATGCCCCTCCCCTTAATTGATAGAAACGGGATTTTCATGCAGAATTAACAGTTTTCGTTCAAAATTTAGATATAGGATCATTCTGATGAGGCGATTCCGTGACTGTTATTAGGTGTTCATTGAATAAGTATAAACAGGGGAAACGGGGGTTCTAATGCCCCTCCCCTTAATTGATATAAAAGGGTTTTTCAAGCAAAATTGTCAGATTTCGTTCAAATCTCTGAATAGTTTTTGAAGTTTACTGGTTAAGTATAAAAGAGGGAGATAGCTCCCTTTAAATTATATAAATGTTAAATGGGTTTTTATTAAGAATTATCCGATTTGCTCTGAATTTTGGATATAGATTTTTTATATGATAAAGCATGTACTTGATAGTTAAGGAGGTTTAATGATTAAGTATAAAAAACAGGAAAGGAGAGAGCTGTTTCCCTTTGTTATTTTTTTTCCAACGAAATTAACCCTTGAAAATATAAGGCTGTAATGTATAATTAGTATGCGTAGCCTGTGAGCTCAATGCCATCAGTATAACTGGGCAATATTCTTTTTTATTTCGTTTTCATTTGATATTCATAGGGTTTTCAACTCTACGAAAGGAAAAAAGTAAAGACAAGTAATGTGGTTTTTTTTTTTTTTTTTTTTTTTTTTTTTTTCCTCAAATTGTCGTTGAGAAATTAATCCTCCGCATATTGCTTTCGTAATTTCCATATTTTATGAAATTCGTACGCTAATACGATTCAAGTAAAAATGAGGGTGAAGGGTTACCACAGGCGCATTTTTGTATTATTATTTTGTCTAGTACTAATTTAGACCGGAAGGCAACAGCAACAGCAGCCAATTATCTCATCGAGTTCATGTGTGATAATTTAGGATTAATTAGATCTCGATTTGCATAGTAAAACGCAATCGATCTGCCAAGTCATATCTTGGTGGAAAACATATAAAAACCCGCATTTAACGGTTGACTCATAGGTTTACCATCATGTTTTCCTGCTCCCAATCCCTCATGTTTTCATACTTTTGGATGCAGGAAAGCACAATGGTAAATCTACGAGTCAATCGCTAAAATAGGATTTTTAGATGTTTTCCACCAAGGTATGATTTGGCAGACAAATTGCGCTTTAATATGCGAATGGAGATTTAACTAATCCTAGATTTTCGTCCGTGAACTCGATGAGATCTGTGCTGCCGCCTCCCTGTCTATTTCTAAACGATATTTTCCCCCAATATATTTCTAAAGAATCGTTATATGTAGATATCGAAAACACAAAAATATAAAAAAATCGATTTCGTATTCAGGAAAATGTCAGAATTGAGGGTTACACTGGGGATTAAAAAAAATTAGTGCAAAGCATACTATAAATTACCCCAAAGATGTTGTACTGCAAAGATGTAAGAAAATAAAAAAATAAACTATAATTCATTTTTTTTTCTTAAATAACCGGACATTTTGAGTCCTGTTTTATATTTAAAAAAAAATATGACTCCAAAGACATCACAATGACATAGGACGGTTGTACTCTTTCTGGGTTCCGATGAACCTAATTTTTCCCCCGAATATTCATTTTCCTTTTCCAGTAGCTAGATTAAGGGGGAAAAAAGTGACTGTTATGGAATGGTCGACTGATGTGGAAGTTTTCAATATTTATCCCATACAGGGAGCTGTAGCTAAGCCGAAAACTGCCAAACTACTTCTGAGTACTCTAGTGTTCCGCTGTGGGGTCTTTTTCAATACTGGAGTGACGCGGTGAAATCAAATCTTAATTCTTTTCAAATTTTTGCCAGTAAGGCTTATAAAATTGGTATTAATTATAAAACTGTGACCTATTTGTGAGTGATTTTAACCAATTTGAGTATAAAGTTGGACAGTTATATTTATTAATGTACTAGTCATTTTTTTTCTCTATTCTAATTTGTTGACGAGTGAAAGACGGTTTTTTTTTTTTTGTTGTTTCAGAATGGCGAGTCTGATAGATATGGAATGCACTCTAGAGTCTAGAATCTATTGTTTACTCATTAAATAGTCTTGGTTATTCTTGTAAATCATGCTTTTTTTTTTTTTTTTTTTTTTTTGAAATTTTAATATTTTTTATTATTACCATTACTCGACTGATTCAAACGACCCAGAAAGTGTAATGTTTTTTTTTTTTTTTTTTTTTTTTTTTTTTTTTTAAATTTAAATAATAATGACATGCATTTTTTTTTTTTTTTCATTTTAAGCGCATTAGAAATATATTAAGAAATAGTCAAAATTTGTACTTTTCTAACTTTTGATGTATCTCAAAATAATAATAATAAAAAAATATGTATATATTTCTTACATGTAAAAATGATTGAGTATATAAAATTTGGGGTGTTTTAACATGATTTTAAATTAAAATAAAAATAGCTGGGGAAAATGAGTTTCTCCATAAACACATTAAAAACAGTAGTAAAGATAATGGTTAATTCTTTAACTGACATAAATTATTGCTAATCAAAGATGTACTCAAGTGTTGCTCACAAAACTGTAATCATTCATTTCTTAGAATCAATCCGAATGTAATTTGATCACATAAAGAACAAGTATCTGATGTGTAGCTTTTATTTCACATTGTACTTTTGAGGATAAAACAGAATATAAAATAACGTGCAAAAATAAAAATAAATAAATAAATAAATAAATAAAAATAAAAAAAAATAAAAAAAAGGAGGAGTCGTAGCAAATCTGAGTGACCATTCTGCTCAATATACCTGCCGAAAATAAAATGTAGTTTTCTCAAAATTGCAGGAGTCATGCTGAGACTAAGTGGAAAGCTAAATAGAAACAGATTAATGAAAGTATTTGACAAAAAGGGGAATTCCAAATAAGCATTTATGCCGACAAATACACACTAGCTAGTTATTTTTTAAAGCCGACATTTTTCATTTTGCCCACATATTCAGTGTAGTGCATACAATATTCGTGAACGTGTATTATATGTACACGCATTTGTTTTGCGATGTAGCGTGCTCTCTCATACGTTAGCGTGACGGGTTAAATTAAAGAAAATAATTAGTATTACACGAAACTCAGAAGGGTATAACATGATTTGTAAGATATTATCGGCATATGTATATGAATTACAGGATATCCCTTTAGAACATATTAAAAACAAAAGATTTATAGTTTGAGCCTTTCCTTTTATTTTATCACCCCCCCCCCCTTCCACACACACACACACTCCGAACAGGTAACCTTATATAAAATTCACTATATATTTGAAAAAAAATACATCAGTTAAGTTGGCGTCATGTTCATCAAATGTCATTAATAATGCATGGTAATGAAAATAAGTTGGAAATTGCACGTGAACGTAGCAAATGAGGTGCGTTCGTACGATGACGAAGTTTTAAAAATATTCAAATCTTGCTGATATAGTAGAGAATACTTCGGATACAATATAGTAGTCGAAATCTTTTTTGTGTTCCTATAAGTATACAGAAAGTATTTTTTATTACACCTCAGAAACGTATATCTTATTCATAAAATGTGAAATAGATGAATATAATTAAGACACGCCCCAAACAATGTTTCCCCGTATAGCATTATGTAGTGGAATACTTTTGTGTGGCCCTGTAATTTAATAATAAAAATTATTTGCTCCACAGATTGTACAGAATGCATATTTTAGTATATACTTCATAGATTCATGCCAATTCTATTATGTTCGAATGAGTGTAACGTCATAAAAATGCATTTGAAACTTTTTTCCCCATTGACCGTAATGTAACGAAATACTTTTGATTTCCCTGCAATTGATCTATGCATCTGATTTTCATAACATTTGAAATGACTCGACAAAATTACGCAATAATTATATGTTTTAAATTTCAAACGATTAAAATGCATTTGAAAAATTTTTCCCAATTGACCGTAATGTAATGGAATCCCTTGATTGTCCCTGTAATTGATCTATGCATCCGATTTTCATAACATTTGAAATGACTCGACAAAATTACGCAATAATTATATGTTTTAAATTTCAAACGATTAAAATGCATTTTAAACTTTTTTCCCCATTGACCGCAATGTAACGGAATCCTTTTGATTGTCCCTGTAATTGATCTATCCATCCGATTTTCATAAAATTTGAAATGACTCGACAAAATTATGTTAAAATTATGTATTTTAAATTTCAAACGATTCGGTTGGGTAGTTTTTGCGTATTATTATATGCGGACGGACAGACGGACTGACTGAGCGACAACAATAGGTGCTACGTATTTACATAATTACGAACGCACCTAATAAAATGGGAGGGAGGGTGGACAGAGATCAGTAAAGTAGGCAAATTTCAATATATTTAACTTAAAATTGTAGAAAGCTGTGGGGCTCTTACTGTATCAATAATAATTACTGAAAAATAAAACAACATGTTATAATTTTATAGCAGTTAGTGAGTTTTTGTGAAAGTTACACCACGAGGTAATTAGACAGGTGGTTGCCATCATCCAATCGTAACAAAATTCCTAAGGATTCATCGCTAACGAACGCCAAACAAAGTACAAGGCAAAATTTTATGATCAATACACATTCATTCGAATACTACGCATAACGAAACAATAAAAAAGATCAAGGAATTGAATAAAATAAAAAATACAAAAAACTACTGGTTGGCGGCCATCGTAATACTTACTCATCATGGATATGCATACTATAACATAAGAAAATAAAATCAAGTAATACCGAATTGCGTAAAAGAAGCATTGTTATAACTCCAAAAATGATAATTATATTAACTAATAATTTACCGCATTGGATTAAGCGTTTCGTTTCCAATTAAAATATATCTTTGAATTGAAATTTAAAGGAAATACAGGGTCATGAAAAATCGAAAAGTGCGGAAAACAGGACTATAAATATTTTGACAACTAATCATCCGATCGACTTCGTTCTTTGTGCAAAATTTATGTTTTTTTTATTGTCTTTTACATTCACTGCTTTAAATGAAAAACATTCGAAAATTATTATGTACTTTTCCTCAGAACAAATATTTAGACTGATCCCCCCCCCCAAAAAAAAAAAAATGTTCCGGATAATCGAGGTAACTGACATTAAATAGACTTCGTTCCAGTTCTACATACTACGTACATACCAAATTTCAAGTCTCTATCTCAATTGTTCGGGAGATACAGCGCTTACAGACACACAGACAGACGGACGGCAATTTTTTTTCTTCTAAAAATGTTTTTTAGAATCCCCAGTGCCCATTATCCATACATTAATGTCAATTGAACATTCTGTATAAAATGTTTTGAAATTTAGCAAATATATCTATGTATATATATATATATTGCTATCAATTCAATATAAAATTTGTGTGTCTCTATTTCTTCAATTTCGGGCCTTTTCAAAAATTTCGATGAAAAACACATACGTCTAGTGCCTATTCTCCTACCAGGGCTTGTCTCTGAGTTCAGTAGACCTCAGCTTCAGAAATAATGATTTAGTAAGTATTTCGTATAATAAAAACAAACTTAATTACACGAACGCAGTTTCTCTATATTTGCAAGTATTCCCTAAACCCAATCTCAAGTTTATCATAAAAAAAAAAAAAAAAGCTAGATAGAAACATTTATTAATGAATACCTTAAGTTCCTCGTTAATAATTGTAGTACATGCGATCGAAAATTACAAGGGGAGTTTTCTCAGAATTCCTAAATTTCCGATAATTTTTTAACATCTAAAATTAATGAGATAGAAATTCAAAGTTAATTGCATAATTAAGAAAGGATTATTTAAACAAATTTCAGCGATATCAATCTTGTAATGTCATCTGCATTAACATAATAAAACAATAGGCTTCGGGATTTTCAAAAAAAGTTGTTAAAGCCATCAATTTTATTTCAAGAAATGGACTTTTTTTTTGCTCTCTGTAAGTTCTCACATGGTAATATCCTATAACTGAAAATATCAGACAGCCTTATTAAAACTGTAATGTAATTACTTCAACAAGTATATGAGTTATCAAAGTTACTATCTAACTACCATTTTGCTATGATTAATGATGTAGTCTGTTGGATAGCAGATTCATCATCGAAAAGCCAGCTTATTATAATATTGGCACAAACATGAAACGGTGGTGTTCACTTTCAGATACACCGCAATGTCGTATCACATTTCCAGAAAAATTAGTTTAAACAATTTGAGAATTCTAGATTTTAACTATTCACTAATTTCTGTATATATGTCTAAAAATATATAGTTAAAAGTAAGAAAATTGTACATTTTAACTATTCATATGAATAAAAGTTTTTTTTTTTTTTTTTTTTTTTTTTTTTTTTTTTTTTTTAATATGAAAGTTTTGAATTTTAACTGGTCACCAGATTACAAATAGGAGTGCTTAGTAACTAACTAGTACGATACACTAATAGTATAACAGCCTAACTCGTATACCTAACAAATAATTTTTTAAATATAGAAATTATGTATTTTAATTATTCATCGGAATATAAATATTTCTAAAAAAAAAAATTAAAAGTAAAAGTATAAATTTTAATTATTTGCTAAAAATATTTCTAGAAAAAATATGGAATGTAAGAAAAATATGGAAATCCTACATTTGAACTATTCATTAATAAAAAATATTTCTAGAAAAAAAAAAAATTAAAAATAGTGGAAATTCTACATTTTAACACCTCACTATGCATGTAAATAGTAGCAAAAGTATTTCTTAACATAAATAATACTCCATTAAAAGACATACTATTAATAGTACACCAGACCCGAAAGGGTCAAGTTCTACAGCTGTTAATGAGCACGAGACGCTTTGAAAAATCTACAAAATTTAATGATATACATGCATTTCTTGGTTTATAATTTGCACTCACATCGTGAGTTAGTCAAGACTCATATTTATAAGCAGCAAAGTTCATCGCAATTAACTTTCTTTTTCCTTTTGAGCTTGTACAGTTGAAATCGATGAGTTATGTTGAATATTCCCATAGGAGAAATGAGACTTTTGAAATACAGATAGTTTCGGGTCTGACCCAACTTCAGGCTGCATTTTTGCCAAAACTCAGATTTTGGGCCCGATCTCTAATTAGAATCTTAATAACGATCACACTACGGAAAGAAAGATGCGCTAGGTAATTCGTATTAGATGAAAAACTAGCAGAGGAAATGCCTGTCAAGAAACAGACGCGAAGGAAATTATCACGGCACCAGAAAAAAAAAAAAAAAAAAAAAAAAAAAAAAAAAAATGTACACATTAAAAAAAAAAAAAAAAAAAAAAAAAAAAAAAAAAAAAAAAAAAAAATCAAGTATGTTGACGATCCCGGTTTCGCACGGTACAGAAACTGATGGAGTGTGAATAAAATGTAATTAATAATGCCTGGAAAAGAAAAATACAAGAAAAGAAGCATGGTTTCCTTTCCAGAATTCGTTTGAGCCAGTTTATTCAATTGTTTCATCAAGCTTTCTCTTGGTTAATGAACTCGTCTAATTAGACTCGATGACGAGCGAAGTTTTTGGATGGCAATAAAATACGTTCTTCAGACACAGTATACAGCTTCATATATCTCTGATAGGATACGAAGTGGGGAGGAAAAAAAAAACTTTTCGGTAAAATTCGCCAGTATAGGAGACATATGGAAATGTTTCTGAAATTATACTATATGGAAAAATGAGAGTGCGTGATGTATCCGCGAAAAAAATTAATTTCCCTGGTGATTTTTATAAATGTTTGCAATTCCTTTTATACATAAGTTATGCGAACGGCCTGATTAATTAACAGAATATTGTGTCACACATTCTTCGTAATTTTTTTTTCTTTTCTTTTATATTAGGCACATCATTATTGCACATTTTAATTTACGAAACGATACAGAAGAAATTAGCTTCGAGCCACAAATAAGATAAAATCAAAAAATCTTTGCACTGTCGTTACATTTTCAGTCAACTGAAAATTTAGAAAAGACTACAAGTGCCGGCAAGATGGCATGGAGGGCTCACAGTACACCTCCACGGATTTTGAATAAATTAAATTTTTCTTTTTGCTAATGATTCTTTTTTTTTGTTGTTGTTGTTGTTCGCAAGTAATTTACAATAAGTAAAAAAGGAAACCCTAACATATTTCATTTCGGGGTTCAGCTCCGTGCCCCCCCCCCCCCCCGCGCGCGCACACACATCACCACCAAGTTATTCCCACCTATCCATGAAATATCATTTTCAGTGTTTTTATTAATTTTTATGTTTTAAAATTTATCTTAAATTCGGGTTATTTGAATTCCCGTGAAGCAAAAAGAAAATGTTCTCAATTCTCTTATGACTATAGAAGATCACTTATCTTTAGTTCTGGAATTCTCTATTTCTAAGAAGATAGAAGAAAAAATTACGCGTCAAGCAAACATTATGAGACACTTTCCAACGCATTCAAAATAATGTAACAAAACTCCACCGTTTAATGCGAGTTAAAATATTATATTCAAACATATAGAAACGTATAAGACATTTAAAAACCCAATTTCAGCTATCCTATCAACAATCGGAAAATTATCTGAATTCTTTGACCACACTGTATATGATATATAGATTTGTATCTATTACCTACATGCATACCAAAATTTAGTTCAGTTAAAAAGTACACATATACCTACCTCAATTGAAAATTTCCCTTCAGCAATTTACGCTAATAATGAGAAAAGTTTATGAATACTATGAGGTATAGAATTTTTATACAATGACTAACATGCAAAAAAAAAAAAAAAAAAAAAAAAAAAAAAAAGTTTAGATTTTAAAGCGCATACCGAATATTAAAACGCATTTCTAGCAATTATTAATTCTAAATAATAATGCTGTTAATACTGTAACCGATTTATTTTGTATGTCTCCGTAAATGAACGACAAATGATATGAGTGTCCTATTCTATCATAATCATCTTGTAGTGAAATACAAGAGATTTATATCAGTTTCGATACAGTTTGAAATAGTGTAATCCCATTCAAATACTCTGTAAATAATTCTTGTCCATATACCATAATGTAATGAAATTCTTTTGGGTGCTCCTGTAAATGAATATTAATCCTTCGTTTCATAAACAAATGCAAACATGCCTTGGTGATCCTAAATAACATTTATCAATTGCATGATAATCCGAATATGTTTACGGGAGTTAGAGCGTAGTATCCCAGAAGCCAAGGGGTATAAGAGGCAAAATCCCAAAAAATGAACTAAATGTACAGACGCTTCTTTCTTTCCAGATAAGGAAATATAAGTGCTTTTCTAATTATGTGCTGCGTTTTAGAGATCAATCAGTTTTGCCGAATATTAATAGATATTGATTAATTATACATTTATAGCAAATTGTAGTCTACTTTTTTGAAATAAGAGTTCAAAGACCATAATGAAACAAGTGGCAGTTTCGTATTTCAATTCAGTCAATTATTATTGATGTTCAGATTTAACGTCAATTATTTTGAATTCGATTTACTCCAAATCGAAATTTTGTCACTTATACCCCTTGGCTTTTGAGGTCCTCATATATATTTGGAGAACTGGGGACCGAAATAAATAAAATAGGAAAGAAACAAAGAGGGAAAAAATATTTCTCTATTAAAAAATAAATAAAAAAAATAAAAATAAAAATAAACTTTTTGTATTTCTAATATTTTTTTATTTTTTATATTTCTGGATTGCATTTTGCATTGATAAATCTAAAAATTGCGTTGCAAGAAGTTTTTGGTGGAAAAAAAATTTTAATGTATCTTATTGAACTTTCATATTATTCATAAAAGATAGAAAGAAAAAAAGAAAAAAGAAAAGAAACTAGTCGTTGGGGGCCATCGTAACACTTACCCATCATAGATATGCATAATATAAAATATGAAAATAAAACATGTGTAAACTGTTTATAAAATGCATTGCAATTCCAAAACAAAACTTAAACATGCATTTTAATACTTTTAATATACATAGCTTTATATATATGCTCTATAATGAATTGCTGATAAACCCATTTCGACAAATTATACAAAACGCCAAAATACTCAAATAAGTACCAGATTGCGTAAAAGAAACATCCTTATAACTCCAAAAATAATAATCATATTAACTAAAAATTTACTGTTTCGAATTAAGCGTCTCATTTCCAATTAAAATATATCTTTGTATTGAAATTTGAATGAAATGCAGGGTCATGAAAAATCGAAGAATGTGAAAAACAGGATTACAGATATCTCGGCAACTAATAATCCGATCGACTTCGTTCTTTATACAAAATTTGTGTTATTTTATTGACTTTTATGTCCACTCCTTAAAATAAAAAAATTCGAAAATTTTTATATACCTTTCATCAGAACGAATTTTTCGAGGGTCCGAAACAAATAGTTCCGGATAATCGAGGTTACTGATATTAAATAGGCTTCGTCCCATTCTTACATACTAAGTACATACAAAATTTCAAGTCTCTATCTCAATTTGTTCGGGAGATAGAGCGGTTACAGACAGACAGACAGACAGACAGACAGACAGACAGACAGACACACACAGACGGACGGACGGCAAATTTTTTTTTCTAAAAATATGTTTTTCGGAATCTCCAGTATCTGAAACGTGTAAATCCGTCAAAAAAAAATTTTCGTTTTTCAAAACGATTGCAAGACTTACCCTATACTACGTATGATGGGTAAGTAAAAACACGAATCGCAGACACACCTATCTGAAAACCTGGATTTCGTGCTGCCGGCGCCTATGGATATTTCACTGATAACAGAATAACACTGATAGCACTTCACTTCATAACAGCTACAAAAAATCCTCTCAAAAAATAATAAAAGAAAAAAAAAACAATCAATGTTTTTATATTAATGAAAAAAAAAACCCCTCTTTTTATGAGGGAGTGTGATACAGGATTTGACAGATAGCAGACCTTGAGCCCGGTGTTCGATTACATGGATTACTGAAATATGCAATAGCCCGTGACATCCGAGCCATGAGCCAGTATCGGCAGAGAAAAACGAGGCACAAATTTCCGAGATACCAATACCAGCAAACACATTCCTGCCTTCGAAAAATGCTCATACATATTCAGAGATATTGTGCTGTGCACTTTTTCTGCCTTGTATTCAAATTAGATGCTACTGTCAAGAAAAACAAAGGTATAGAATCGAGCGCAAGCGCCATTTGTACGTTTTCGAAGACTATATCTGGAAAATTAATGTAAAGCAATTAATATGTGTCTAATTTAAAATATAATAGTAAAATTTTTGTATTTTAATGATAATCTTATAATTTATAAGATTATATTTCCTGGATAAGTTCTTTTACGACTCAAAAAATTTTATTTTTAAGCATAAAAATGTCTTTTTTGCAAGGCATGATTATTAAAACGATTAGTAATCGATTTTTTTTTTAACATTCTGATGATAAATGAATTTTATAAATTACTAGCAGCCTTCGCCCGCTACGCTGGTCAGGTTTTTTTTTTTTTTTTTTTTTTTTTTTTTTTTTTTTTTTTTTAAGAAACTTTGAATTAAACGAAATTTTTATATCATAGTAATTTTTAGTTTTATATCGTACTTTAGACTGTCTGTCATCGGTGAAAAATCAGTCATCTAAACGGAAAGTTCAGTTAGTCACCAATGAATGACGTAGCGCTAAACATGTTAACAATTTTAATCACATAAAAATTAATTCAGCAGAACTTTTAAAATTAAGCCAAACTTTTGGAATTGGGTTCATCTGATAAAAAACATTTCCTAAGTATTCAATTAAACAACGTAGAATGCTATATTTCATTTGTTACAAAATTTCTGAAAAATTATCCAACTAACAATGTAAAATCCATTAAAATCTATCCTGTAGAAATTAAGTTATAAGCGGACGCAATGAAATTTCACTTTGCGTTTTATATATATTTAGATAATTAAATATAAGCTTACATAATCATCTTAACTTGATTATGAAACACTCTTTCAAAATTTCAATAGATTTTTTTGTGCTGTGATTAATACGAAATCCAGACTTTCTTTTATATATATAGATAAGGATTGAAAATTTCAGGTTTTTGCGCCAAAGACACCGCCAAATCAGGAAAATGTGAAGTGTCTCGCGAGCTAATGAACTTAAAAGAATTTGCTTGGTACCATTCGATTTAGCTTCAAAAAATACATTAAAATACGTTATCAGTTCAAAAATAACTACAAAAGACAATTTTTAAAGAATTTCTTAAAAGTTCGTTCCTTTTTTTAACCCCTTTTAGGGGTGGAATTTTCGAAAACCCCTTCTTAGCGGCACTCGATGTTATCAGAAGTATTTTTAACCCAATTTTCAAGATTTTTGGTTCGGCAGACTTTTTTGTTTTGGGATTAATACGAAATCCAGACTTTCTTTTATGTATATAGATAAGGATTGAAAATTTCAGGTTTTTGCGCCGAAGACACCGCCAAATCAGGAAAATGTGAAGTATCACCTGAACTAATGAACTTAAAAGAATTTGCTTGGTACCATTCGATTCAGAATGAAAAAAAAAACATTAAAATATGTTATCAGTTGAAAAATAACAACAAAAGCCGATTTTTAAGCAATTTTTTAAAAGTTCGTTCCTTTTTTTAACCCCCATAGGGGTGGAATTTTCGAAAATTCCTTCTTAGCGGCACTCGATGTTATCAGAAGTATTTTTAACCCAATTTTCAAGATTTTTGGTTCGGCAGATTTTTTTGTGCTGTGATGAATACGAAATCCAGACTTTCTTTTATATATATAGATAAGGATTGAAAATTTCAGGTTTTTGCGCCGAAGACACCGCCAAAGCAGGAAATTGTGAAGTATCTCGCGAAGTACTGAACTTAAAAGAATTTGCTTGGTACCATTCGATTCAGCTTCAAAAAATATATTAAAATATGTTATCAGTTGAAAAATAACTACAAAAGCCAATTTTTAAGGAATTTTTCAAAAGTTCGTTCCTTTTTTTAAACCCCTTAGGGGTGGAATTTTCGAAAATCCCTTCTTAGCGGCACTCGATGTTATCAGAAGTATTTTTAACCCAATTTTCAAGATTTTTGGTTCGGCAGATTTTTTTTTTTGTGCTGTGATTAATACGAAATCCAGACTTTCTTTTATATATATAGATAAGGATTGAAATTTTCAGTTTTTTGCGCCGAAGACACCGCCAAATCAGGAAATTGGGAAGTATCTCGCAAACTACTGAACTTATAAGAATTTGCTTGGTACCATTCGATTCAGAATAAAAAAATACATTAGAATATATTATCAGTTGAAAAATAACTACAAAAGCCGATATTTAAGGAATTTTTTAAAAGTTCGTTCTTTTTATTAACCCCCTTAGGGATGGAATTTTCAAAAGTCCCTTCTTAGCGGCACTCAGTGTTATAAGAAGTATTTTTACCCCAATTTTCAAGATTTTTGGTTCGGAAGATTTTTTTGTGCTGTGATTAATACGAAATCCAGACTTTCTTTTATATATATAGATAAGGATTGAAAATTTCAGGTTTTTGCGCCAAAGACACCGCCAAATTTGGAAAATGTGAAGTATCTCGCGAACTACTGAACTTAAAACAATATTCTTGGTACCATTCGATTCAGCTTCAAAAAGTATATTAAAATATATTATCAGTTGAAAAATAGCTACAAAAGCCGATTTTTAAGGAATTTTTCAAAAGTTCGTTCCTTTTTTTAAACCCCTTAGGGGTGGAATTTTCGAAAATCCCTTCTTAGCGGTACTCGATGTTATCAGAAGTATTTTTAACCCAATTTTCAAGATTTTTGGTTCGGCAGATTTTTTTGTGCTGTGATTAATACGAAATCCAGACTTTCTTTTATATATATAGATAAGGACTAAAATTTCAGATTTTTGCGCCGAAGACACCGCCAAATCAGGAAATTGTGAAGT
Organism: Maratus speculifer; assembly: GCA_964019185.1. Taxonomy (NCBI): domain Eukaryota; kingdom Metazoa; phylum Arthropoda; class Arachnida; order Araneae; family Salticidae; genus Maratus; species Maratus speculifer. The sequence continues at coordinate 82,389,390 of OZ025295.1, forward strand.
ATCTCGCGAACTACTGAACTTAAAAGAATTTGCTTGGTACCATTCGATTCAGAATAAAAAAATACATTAGAATATATTATCAGTTGAAAAATAACTACAAAAGCCGATATTTAAGGAATTTTTTAAAAGTTCGTTCTTTTTATTAACCCCCTTAGGGGTGGAATTTTCAAAAATCCCTTCTTAGCGGCACTCAGTGTTATAAGAAGTATTTTTACCCCAATTTTCAAGATTTTTGGTTCGGAAGATTTTTTTGTGCTGTGATTAATACGAAATCCAGACTTTCTTTTATATATATAGATAAGGATTGAAAATTTCAGGTTTTTGCGCCAAAGACACCGCCAAATTTGGAAAATGTGAAGTATCTCGCGAACTACTGAACTTAAAAGAATTTGCTTGGTACCATTCGATTCAGCTTCAAAAAATATATTAAAATATGTTATCAGTTGAAAAATAACTACAAAAGCCAATTTTTAAGGAATTTTTCAAAAGTTCGTTCCTTTTTTTAAACCCCTTAGGGGTGGAATTTTCGAAAATCCCTTCTTAGCGGCACTCGATGTTATCAGAAGTATTTTTAACCCAATTTTCAAGATTTTTGGTTCGGCAGATTTTTTTTTTTGTGCTGTGATTAATACGAAATCCAGACTTTCTTTTATATATATAGATAAGGATTGAAATTTTCAGTTTTTTGCGCCGAAGACACCGCCAAATCAGGAAATTGGGAAGTATCTCGCAAACTACTGAACTTATAAGAATTTGCTTGGTACCATTCGATTCAGAATAAAAAAATACATTAGAATATATTATCAGTTGAAAAATAACTACAAAAGCCGATATTTAAGGAATTTTTTAAAAGTTCGTTCTTTTTATTAACCCCCTTAGGGGTGGAATTTTCAAAAGTCCCTTCTTAGCGGCACTCAGTGTTATAAGAAGTATTTTTACCCCAATTTTCAAGATTTTTGGTTCGGAAGATTTTTTTGTGCTGTGATTAATACGAAATCCAGACTTTCTTTTATATATATAGATAAGGATTGAAAATTTCAGGTTTTTGCGCCAAAGACACCGCCAAATTTGGAAAATGTGAAGTATCTCGCGAACTACTGAACTTAAAACAATATTCTTGGTACCATTCGATTCAGCTTCAAAAAGTATATTAAAATATATTATCAGTTGAAAAATAGCTACAAAAGCCGATTTTTAAGGAATTTTTCAAAAGTTCGTTCCTTTTTTTAAACCCCTTAGGGGTGGAATTTTCGAAAATCCCTTCTTAGCGGTACTCGATGTTATCAGAAGTATTTTTAACCCAATTTTCAAGATTTTTGGTTCGGCAGATTTTTTTGTGCTGTGATTAATACGAAATCCAGACTTTCTTTTATATATATAGATAAGGACTAAAATTTCAGATTTTTGCGCCGAAGACACCGCCAAATCAGGAAATTGTGAAGTATCTCGCGAACTACTGAACTTAAAAGAATTTGCTTGGTACCATTCGATTCAGAATAAAAAAATACATTAGAATATATTATCAGTTGAAAAATAACTACAAAAGCCGATATTTAAGGAATTTTTTAAAAGTTCGTTCTTTTTATTAACCCCCTTAGGGGTGGAATTTTCAAAAATCCCTTCTTAGCGGCACTCAGTGTTATAAGAAGTATTTTTACCCCAATTTTCAAGATTTTTGGTTCGGAAGATTTTTTTGTGCTGTGATTAATACGAAATCCAGACTTTCTTTTATATATATAGATAAGGATTGAAAATTTCAGGTTTTTGCGCCAAAGACACCGCCAAATTTGGAAAATGTGAAGTATCTCGCGAACTACTGAACTTAAAACAATATTCTTGGTACCATTCGATTCAGCTTCAAAAAGTATATTAAAATATGTTATCAGTTGAAAAATAGCTACAAAAGCCGATTTTTAAGGAATTTTTCAAAAGTTCGTTCCTTTTTTTAAACCCCTTAGGGGTGGAATTTTCGAAAATCCCCTCTTAGCGGTACTCGATGTTATCAGAAGTATTTTTAACCCAATTTTCAAGATTTTTGGTTCGGCAGATTTTTTTGTGCTGTGATTAATACGAAATCCAGACTTTCTTTTATATATACAGATAAGGACTAAAATTTCAGATTTTTTCGCCGGACACCGCCAAATCAGGAAATTGTGAAGTATCTCGCGAACTACTGAACTTAAAAGAATTTGCTTGGTACCATTCGATTTAGAATGAAAAAATACATTAAAATATGTTTTCAGTTGAAAAATAACTACAAAAGCCGATTTTTAAGGAATTTTTTAAAAGTTCGTTCCTTTTTTTAAACCCCTTAGGGATGGAATTTTCGAAAATCCCTTCTTAGCGGCACTCGATGTTATCAGAAGTATTTTTAACCCAATTTTCAAGATTTTTGGTTCGGCAGATTTTTTTTTGTGCTGTGATTAATACAAAATCCAGACTTTCTTTTATACATATAGATAAGATTGAAATTTTCAGTTTTTTGCGCCGAAGACACCGCCAAATCAGGAAATTGTGAAGTATCTCGCGAACTACTGAACTTATAAGAATTTGCTTGGTACCATTCGATTCAGAATAAAAAAATACATTAGAATATATTATCAGTTGAAAAATAACTACAAAAGCCGATATTTAAGGAATTTTTTAAAAGTTCGTTCTTTTTATTAACCCCCTTAGTGGTGGAATTTTCAAAAATCCCTTCTTAGCAGCACTCGGTGTTATATGAAGTATTTTTACCCCAATTTTCAAGATTTTTGGTTCGGAAGATTTTTTTGTGCTGTGATTAATACGAAATCCAGACTTTCTTTTATATATATAGATAAGGATTGAAAATTTCAGGTTTTTGCACCAAAGACACCGCCAAATTTGGAAAATGTGAAGTATCTCGCGAACTACTGAACTTAAAACAATATTCTTGGTACCATTCGATTCAGCTTCAAAAAGTATATTAAAATATATTATCAGTTGAAAAATAGCTACAAAAGCCGATTTTTAAGGAATTTTTTAAAAGTTCGTTCCTTTTTTTAACCCCCTTAGGGGTGGAATTTTCGAAAATCCCTTCTTAGCGGCACTCGATGTTATCAGAAGTATTTTTAACCCAATTTTCAAGATTTTTGGTTCGGCAGATTTTTTTGTGCTGTGATTAATACGAAATCCAGACTTTCTTTTATATATATAGATAAACGATAAAGCAGTTTTTCCTCTTTTATTTTCAATTTGGATTCATGAAAACTGCTTTATCCAAACTGAATGAAAACGGGAACATTGATGTACTTTTTAACGAGAGTAGATTAATTTACAGATCTAATTTTTATTTAAAGTTATTCATAAGAGAATCCATTGAAATTTATTTAAAAAGTCACATATGTTTGGTAACGATAAGCTATCTTTTTGCATCCCAAGTATATGGATTAAATAATTGGACGGTTTGCAGGATATCTACATAGTAGGGACACGGACGATGTCGAAAATACAGAGAATGTTACATTTAACTTGATTTCAATATTTATTTATTCCAGTTTTTTCACGTTCATTGTGTTTGTAATTTTTTATTTACATTCTGAAGATGACTCAATAAAAAAGAGTTGAAATATGTCAACTTTTAATGTACTTTAAATGTTTTATTAATAAAGTGACGTCTTATAAGCAAAATAATTATTTATAATACAAGTCCTTACTTTTTCGTTATGGAATATATTATTATTATTATTATTATGATATAGTTATTAATAGACGTAATACAGACATTTCTGACCGCTTCATACAGACATTCATTACCGCTTTTATATTTCATAGTGAGAAATATCTATAGTTTAATATACGTTATTTTCCATTTTGCGATTTACTTCAAAATGATATTTGATGTCATGCAGCAGCATCATTTGGAAGTTTGTTTCTTTTGCTTATGTTAATTTCTTAAAAGAATATACAAGGGAAACATGAAAATGGTCTCACATCAGTATATAAATTGTAATTCTTGCAGAGAGAATTGTGTCTCGAGAAAGAAAAAAAAAAGTTACAACACAAAATGCAGTAGATGATTCTTAGTAAATGATTAAAGACTAATGACTACTATTTAAAAATACATACTATGTATTAGAATATGTACTGGAAATGGATTGTAGAGTAAATGTCACACTTAAATGTGTTCAGGGGTTGTTGAAAAAATTGGACATGCATAACGATAAGAAACTTCATTTATATTTTTAAAATAATGTTATTAGAAATAAAGTATGTTTCATATTTATCCTCTTCAATTCCGAAGCTAAAATAATACTTATTCGTTGGTTTATTTTCAAATAAAATGACATTGTAAACTAAAGTAAAATATCTTTTCTGAAATTGATCTTTTAGGCATTTAGTAATTTAGGTTTAAAAATATGGATCTAAAACAACAAACCTCCTTAAAACATCATTATCCATTAACTTAAATTAACGCAATCACAAATTTAAGAGCTTTATACAAGTAAATAATCTACAAATCCTCAAAAAGTTTTATTGAAAAAGATTTAAGTTAAATACTTATGAAAATTTATCGCTATCTTGGTCACTACTGTCTTTTGGACTTTTAAGGCCTTTTGCAAACTCAGATAAAAATATCATTTATTGTATGAGGGATTCACCTTAGATGCAGGCATTTATTCTTAGCAAAAAACATTCAGTTATTATGAAGTGATGCAAAAATGTAGAAAAATCCGACATTTCAGTTTTTATAAGTAATTGAACAGAGGTCCCCAAATGGGGACCCAGGGACCGAAGAGATTAAATTATTTGCTTTATCCAAGGTCGTGTGCAATTTGCTTTTTGCAGGGCAACATTCATGTTTCAAATTTTCACGCTTCATATGCACTTCAATTTTAAAATAACATTTTGGTTAAAATATAAATAAATAAATGATTTAGTAGGAGTACAAGAAATTATTCAGGGCAATTCAATAAACTATTTAATATTTACATAACTTTGTACAGGGAAAACTCAACTATGTATTGTCGAGAATATTTCTGAATTGCAATTTATTTTCGACAGAGAATCGTTTACGTAGAAAGTTCTCGGAGAGAAAGAAAAAAAAAAAAAATAAATAAAAGTAGCTTAAATTGGTAATTCTGTTATAGCGTGCGACATACAAACTTCGAATTTACAAGAAGCGTAACAAACTTTTGCATTCAAGAGACAATTCAAAGAGACAAAAGAACATAAACATTCGGATTCGGAATGTAGAGCGTACAAGAGCCAGCGTCTAAAGCCTGACATAGATCTCGGAAGATGGAATCCCACCATAAAACACAAGGAGGCGGTCCCCGCCAAAAAACACACACGGTGGCTCGTAAATCCGCGAAGACAGGGGATGGACTCGCTTTTTAAACGGCCGTTTCCATGCATCTCACACTCTTTTATCATGTCTGTGCGACGCCATTAGGGATTTGTTTTATGCCTCCGGATTATAGTTTGGCAAAAACGACCTCCCTTCGCCGCGATTTATTTATTAACGAACTAATCTGATTTGCTCAGATTCATATCTATGGATTTTCAAGTGTTGTATATGAGCTCTGTTCCCGAGTTGTGACGACAGATGAAGGCCGTAGCAGCAAGATGCGAGATGCGACATTCATCGACAATATGTATTCGGTGTGCGCTAAATAGTGGAGTATCTAGAATAGAATTTTATTTCAAGGTGGTGGCGAGAGGGAGCTAAGGAGGGATCAGGGATGACGTGGAGGGTATATAGGATATACCCCGTCTACCTTCTGGATTTTTAAAAGAAGTTTCTTATACCCACTGTTTCTCAAATAAAGTATTAGCTTGTACCCTATCTATAAAAGTTCGTAATGGCAGCATATATTCTTTGCGTATACGCTGACTTCCCTTTTTGTTGCGTGTACTTTATGTTTTTTGTTGAGTGTACTTTTTTTTTTTTTTTTTTTTTTTTTTTTTTTTTTTTAACGACTACAAGACTGGCAGGGATGACCACATGTGGAGTTATGGAAATGAGCCTATTCTAATTAGACCGGGAGGTGGCACCACAGACAATCACCTCATTGAGTTCACGGGTGAAAATCTCGGATTAGTTCATTTCGATTCGGGTATTAAAGCGCAATCAGTCTTCCAAATCATATCTTAGTGCTAAACACCCGATTTTAGCGGTTGTCTCGTAGGTTTACCACTGTGCTTTCCTCCTCCACTTGTATGAAAAACGTGGAGGATTGGCAGCAGGAAAACATAATGGTAAACCTATGAGTCAACTCTTAAAATCGGGTGTTTAGGTGTTTTCAATTAAGATATGACTTGGAAGACTGATTGCGCTTTAATATGAAAATAGAGGTTTAAAAAATCTTAGATTTTCATCCATGAACTCGATGAGGTGATTGGCTGTGCTGCCGCCTCCCGGTTTATATGATTTCGTAAAATGTTTTGATCTTAGTTGATTTTGCGAACTTGGGGGGTGGGGGTAGTAAATATTAGTTTGACTGTACAATACCGTGGCTCTTTTAATGGGACAGCTCGAAGCTGGAATCTTGAGTGAATAATAAAAAAAGGTTTATTAAACTGATAATATTAAAATAGATAAGTCTTGCAATTTTTAGAAACGGTTTATAATAACGAGTTAAAAGTATTAATAAAATAACACAAAAGTGTAGTCATTAGTGGGTTTAACTTACAACCAGGGTCGTAGGAAGAATTTGCGAGACCTTCAGAAATTACTTTTCATGAGACTTCGATTTTCCAAAATAGTATTTAATTTCGAGAATAAGTTTTCTTAATTTTCGGTCCTGGTCCTAGAACGAGAACCTGGAACTTTACAACGTAAGCGACCATGTTCTCTCGCCAAGTTTGCGATTTATTTCGACTAAGCTTGCGTTTCAGAGGGATGCATAGGTATCGATAATTCTAAATTATGTATTTATATTTTCTCCTATAAAGAATTTTAAAGACATATCAGCTTAAGCCCTCTTTTTTTCTTTTTTTTTTTTTTCTCTTTTTCTTTCTTTCTTTTTTTTTTTTTTTTTTAGTAACTGGATGTAGTACATCATATCCTAGTGTAATTGCACAGCATGATACGAAATATCACATCTATTTCGCGTTCAAAGAGTTTTTCTTTAACCCCTTCGCGACGGAGTCTTTTACGAAATTTTTAATGTTTTGTCACCGGTATAAAAAAAATAGAAATTTGAGCCTTAGTAAATCGAGAAAATGCTCCTGTTAAATAAGGAAAAAGTAAAAAATAGGAAGCGACGTTATTTAGCCGGTTAAGAAACGAATCCATTATAACATAACAGGAATTCTTTGTGATAAATATGTGGATGAAAATCATTTTCTTAACCCATTCGGGACCATGGGTGCATATATGCACCTTCAAAACACGCGTACATTTTTTTCCTGTACCAGTAATAAATAATAGAAATATTTTCCTTATTTAATTAAGTGGTGCCAACCTTATAAAACTTGCGTAAAACTTGTTAAAAGGGTTAATGAAGAAGTAAGTCAGTTATCTAATATACTAAATAATAAACTATTTTTTTTAAACCCTGAAATTAATTTATTTCACAAATGAAAAAAAAAAAAAAAAAAAAAAAAAAAAAGATGAACAATTAGTTTTTTAGCTCACAGGCTGTCATAGCCCGTCCGTTCTGTATGTATGTTCGTTCGTGCGTAACGCGATAACTCATGATAAAAATATCCGATCCACTTGAAATTTTGTATGTAGGTATATCCTGACAAGGCGCTTCCCTAATTAGTTTTTGGAGTTCATTCGATATGTATAAGAGGGGGAACGGGGGGCTCATGCCCCTCCCCTTAGTTGATATAAATGGGATTTTCATGCAGAATTAAGTTTTCGTTCAAAATTTAGATTAGGATCATTCTGATGAGGCGATTCCGTGACTGCTATACTGGTGTTCATTAAATAAGTATAAATAGGGGGAACAGGGGTTCTAATGCCCCCGCCCCCTTAATTTATATAAATGGGTTTTTCAAGCAGAATTTTCAGATTTCGTTCAAATCTATGTATAGTTTTGGAAGTTTAATGGTTAAGTATAGAAGAGGGGGATAGCTCCTTTTAAATTATATAAATGCTAAATGGGTTTTTATTAAGAATTATCTCATTTGCTCTGAATTTTGGATATAGATTTTTTGTATGATAAAGCATGTCTTTGATATTATAGGAGGTTCATTGATTAAGTATAAAAAAAGAGGAAAGGGGAGAGCTGCTTCCCCTTCTTAATTTTTTTTTTTTTCGAACGGAATTAACCCTTGAAAATATAAGGCTTTAATGTACAATTAGTATTTGTAGCCTGTGAGCTCAATGCCATCAGTTTATCTGGGCAGTATTCTTTATTTAATCATTTAGTGCATTAGATAAGTGACTCATTTACGTTTTTGGCAAATTTCACCCAAGTTTTATTAGGTTAGCATCAATTTTTTAAATTGATTTGTTTCAAGATTAATAATAAATAAATTAGAATATTTTTCTTCCATTTTTCATTGTAGTCCATCTTTTTAGAGGGGGAGACGGGTGGGCAGCGTGAGAAGAGGTTCTCATCCTAAAAGGCGAATATTTTTTTCTTTATGCACGTAATTCATATTTATAATTGAAAAAATGGGTATCAGCAATGGTAAATAATGTTCTTTAGCATGCGCGTAGCCAGGGGGGGGGGGTGCCCTGGGTGCCCGGGCACCCCCCCCCCCCCGCTTGCGCAGACCCAAGCTTCATTATTTAAAAAAAATCGAAATTTTTAAAAGAAAAAAGAAGAAAATTGAAAGCCAAGTTAGTTCAATTAGTTACTCAAAATTAACGGTCTATGTTTTGAAATGTAATAAAAGAAAAGACCCACATTCTTTTTTTATTATTATTTTGTTTATCTTTTTTAAAATTAAAACATTTACTAGAATGTGTATTAGTCACAGTAAGTCAAAAAGTTGTTTTTTTAATCCCAATTTAATGTCTTTTGTTTATGGAAGTTTTTTTAACGCCGTTCTTTCTCATGCATGTTTTTGCAATTCTTTAAGAAATTAGCGCAAATTCTCGACAAGGATAGAAACTATTTATATCTTTGCTTTTGTAATCTAAAATCTAAATAGGAACAAAAAAAAGAGGGGGGGGGATACAGATGTGAAATGATAATTCCACCATGTGATTAGCCTGGGGAATGGAGAGGTCTCACAAATCTGCTTGCTTTGAAAATGAGAAATAATGATACGCAAAATTCAAATTAATATGGGGAATAGAGATAAGATGGACTCAGCCCGGACCTGATACGGTCTCGGGCTCAATTTTTATTCTAATCTTCGGGCTCGGGCTCATTTTTTCTGAAACCGAAAAATTATATTTATTTATGCGTATGAATTTTGAAAAAAAAAATCCATTTAAAATTGCGTTCATATTCCTTTTCAAATAAGTCATTTAGATCAATGACGGGGGACTGAGGTAGTGTTTATTTATTTTAGCATTTCCTTGCTATTTCAAATGAAAATTTGTGATAATTACAGATTTATGTCTACATGATTTCCGACGACGAGCTACTGAATGGCGCCAATCAAAGTAAACACAGATATGAATTTGCTTTTTGTTGGCTTTTCGTTAGCATATATTTTTTAACAGGATCGTTTATTTATTTATTTATTATTTAGTTACATAACGTGAAGATAGTACTTTCTTCTGTTATTAATAGACGAAAATTAGATAGAGGTTTGCAAATTGTTTAATCTTCTATTGTGCACGAGTCATAGTCGTTTTTCATATGAAAATTAGTTGTTGTTCTATCTATTTGTCAACATGAAGTCTGTTCATGCTGAGGACGATATACATTTTCGAAGTCAACTTTCCTGCGTAAGTAAAAACAATTATTATGTTATTCTGATATAAAGCAATTGTTCAGTGTTTCCTCTTTTCCTATAAAAGCATCGGACCTTTAAGATAATAAAGTCATTTTTTAAATTTTACGTTGATTTTCAGGCACCTATCAATCACGGAAGATTGTTATGAGAAAGGAATAAGTTATAATTAAAGATGTACATTTTTTGCAGAAAGTTGAAAAACGTTGTTCGATTCGCCAGATTACAAATAGTAATTTCTGCAAATTTCATGCATTTATTCATTTAGCCACAAACATGTACATGAAATTTACTTTTTAAATTAAGGGAAAATTTTGAGATTAATTTTAAGAGTCAACTGTATTTTTATTTGATACGGATTTTGATAATATTGTATTTAAATTTTCCTTTAACAATTTTATCTGTGTTAGAAATTTTTAATACTAAGGTATTTGTACCCTATATGGACAGGGCTCTCAATTTGGACGCCCCTAATATTTTTAAAGGCAATTTTAATCGAGAGATGGCTCAACATTTTCGCGAAGAAAAACAGTTGAAAAGATAATTAAGGCTGGAAAGTGTAAAAAAGCGCGCTAATCGCTATTTACGAGGAAACCTGTTGTTTTGAGATGTGCTGATCTTAATTACTTGTAAGCTTAAATTCTTATTAGATATGGTAAAATTACATTAAATGTTGAAAAGTGGAGTATTTTAGAAAGCTAATAAAACGATATTTTCGATTGCTATTGCATATTTTGTTTAAAAATATTTTCCTTATTCATTTGTTACTAGATTTAGTAAAACTACGCCCGGTTCCCAATATGGACAGCTTAAGTCCCCATCGACTACAACTGTAAGAAAAAAGAAAATCCAACGTTGCCAAGCAATAAATTTAAAAGGCATCAAAGTGGTAAAATCTTTGTTCAACACGATGTCATTTGAACAATCCCCCCAAAACCTTCCTCCAAAAAACTCTTGCAGAAAAATAAAAAGAAGCCCCCCCCCCTCCCGCCAGTAGGATATCTGTTGGCGAAATCATAGGCACCAATGGTATGACTTCCTCAACAAAAGAGAGCTGGTACTGCTTCTTTTGCAGTATTGATGCTTTTTCAAACATGTGGCCATGCATCACTGGTGGCAGATATGTTCATGAGGATTATATGGGACTTACTGCCCATGGTGAAAAAGTTTCTATTTGTCCATGCTGTGAGGACTGGGTAATAACAGATGTAAATTCGCAGACAAATGCTATAAAGCTAAGTAAAACCAACAATATTATTTCATAATGTTAGTAACTAAGGGCTTTGCATGGGTCTTCGAAGGGTAAAAGCCGAAAATGATCCTCCACTTTCGAAAATGCATGTTCTAAAGATATTTACTGTCCCCCCTCCTCCTCCGAATACTTTAAGATACATTTTTTTTTATTCCCTCTCCTCTAAAATCCCTTGGAAAAGTGGTTCTTCCATACACACTGTGTAGAAAATCAATAAGGAAATACCTGTCCATAATAGGGACAGGTAGTTCCTTATATGGACACTTGTAAACATTTTTTGTTTTTATCATATAAATTAAACCAGTATAATTACAAGGTCGCTAATTTTAATAATGATAGTCAATAGTCCAAGGATAGTGGACACACTTTTTTGGAGTCCTCTGACTTGTACATGGGGATGAAAAAAATTCATTTTCCTTAAGGTGTCCATATAGGGTACAGGTACTATATAATAATAAATTTATAATACAATAATAATAAACAAAAATAAATAATTAACATAATAATAAATTTTTAATACCATAAATACCATACAATTTTGTTTTGTATATTTTTGGTATCGGGCTCGAAGTCTGGTAACAAAAAATCTTTCGGGTTGGGATTTAAAACCGTCGATCTCGGGCGGACCCGGGCACCAGAAAACGGGCCCGAACTTATCTCTAATGAGGAATGGTCTGTTGGTTGGTTAAGTTTCGTTTTTTGAGGCCATATTTTGACATTTTTAAAAAGAACATGTTATAGAGAAGAGACAAGCTTTTTTTTTTTTTTTTTTTTTTTTTTTTAACTGGAAAAATTTATTTATTCATGTGTAGAAAGATTGAAAGAACTCTTTTCCACTTTAAATTGTGTAGGTTCCCTTTACAAGTTACTCTATTGCTACTTTGATCAAAATGACGGGAGAAATAAAGCTGTGTTTATTTATTTTAGTATTTCATTGCTGTTTGAAATGAAAACTTGTGATACTTATAGATTTAGTATTACGAATATTTTACGAATTATCTACCATATTTTATCTGTGTTTATATATCTTTTTCTTATCCATTAGATTTATTTTTGAGCAACTTCTCATCCTTCTTCGCGCAATGAAAAATTGCGTTTTGGTCCGTTTAAAAAAAGTACCATACAATTATACCTTCAGAGAATAAAAACCTAACGGAAACTTGATAGCTTTTAAGGGGTTCCGTTTTATTAGGTTTTATTATATAACATATTGTTTGTACCTGACATGTTCAGGTTAAAAAATTTGGGCACCCCCCCGTTCAAAAGGCTGGCTACGCCTATGTTTAGTACAAAATAAAGAGAACCAGAGCCCGATCAAGCTGAAGTTGGGCCCAGGGCCTCTTAAAAAGTTGGGCCCCCGCTACCTACCCATTTTCGGCGACACTTTCAGAAAAAGAAGGTTTATTTGATGAATTGATAAAGTTTTTGGGGTGAAAAGTACCTAAAAATGCCTAACTTCTAAAAATTTTACTGAGTCATTCAAAATGTTTAAATTTTACATTTAATATTTTATAAAATAATATTTTTGAAAAGTATTTGATTAAGGGGGGAAAAAATCAGCCACATAATATTTGGGCCCCTGAAATTGGTGGGCCCAGGGCCGGGGCCCTGGAGGCCCGTGCTTTAATCAGGCCCTGAAGAGAACAGATAAAATGCGGAATTAATTATAATCAATATTATCTATGCAATTTACACTATTTACAAAGTTCATAACATTATGTTTAATTAATAATGATTACCATTCCTAACAAGGAATTTCAGAATTAATTTTTATTCGTGATACTTTTACGCAATAATAAAATTAAATTAAAAAGAAATGTAAAAGAAAAAAAAAAAAAAAAAAAACATGGTTTTATTGTTATTTATTGATATTTTTCAATTAAAAAAAAAGGTGCTTTCTCTTTCAATGAAAAGAAAAATGAATAATCTTTAAGAACGAACGTGTATCGAATTTTTAATTATTTGTCTCGGAATATTCGAATTTTAAATTCGATTTCACTTATAGTGTTACTAAATGATAACAGAGGGCGCTAGATGCTCATCAATGTCTCGAGTGAGAAGTAAACAAGAGGAAATTTTAGCGTCCAATCTGAAGATAAATTGTTACAAAAAATATTTAATTAATTTTCACTTATTCATTAGCAGATCAAACCTATTATTATTGTTTATTTTATTTTTAGTAGACAGATAAATCAAATCATACGTCTAAATCTTATTTTTTTAATTGTAATTTAAAACAATTTAAGAATGAGGATAGATCTTAGAATGATATTTTCAAACTTCATAAAACAAATAAATAATTTTGTATAAATAAATGTTACATATATATGAATTCAGCCTTTTTAGTGCCAAAAAACGTTGATATTCCAAATTAATATAATTTGGTAGGTTTTAATCGTACAGAAATGGATTTTTAACGTTTTATTTGTTTATAAGATTGCGAAAATTTTTATAAATAAAATTTAATGGACTAGAGATCATATAAAGATTTTCATAACTAAAAAAATACAATAAATAAATAAAATAAATATTTTTTACGTTTACGATGAAAATTAACATTTTTGCAACTGCAACCATATTTAAAAAAAAGACGGCTCAGGAATTAGCTATTGGATAATTACAAGATATATGTATAGGTTGTATATGATAGGTATATGTATATGGTATATGTATATGATAGGACCCTGTATGCAGTGGCGTAACTAGGATGGGTGACACCCGGGGCGGATGCAAATGGTATCACCTATCACCCTCCTCTTCTGATCCGTCATATTTTTTTCAATCACAATTTTACTTTATTTTAACAAATGATCACACAATTTCTTATTTACCTATTTATTACATTCCCCCCCTGCATAAAAAACCACGGGAGCGATTCATCACTCATCAGATAGTCCGCATAAGTCAATGTGGTGGCTAAATGTAGAAGAAAATTCTTTCTGTTAAAAGTTTGCTTTTGCTACCCACTCGTTGGATACGTAGGTTTTTGGTCCCTAATGCATGTCTTATTTAGATACGCAATTCAGTATAAAATTTCACATTCTCAAAGAAAAGAAAAAATAACTCTATGGAATCGTGCGCTAAAAATTTTATTTTATTTCAGAATTCCTTTCCGAAATCTTTTAAGATTATGTTTTTTATTTGCAAATAAAGATTGGGTGTCAACTCTCAGAGAATGACACCCGGATCCCCCCCCCCCCACCGCTTGCTACGCACTGTCTGTATGTAGTATAAGTTATAATATCAAAGTTTCGGGTATACGACCTTATTTTTAAGAAAGTTAGAGTCTTGTCATTAGACACACAAATGGACAGAAAGGCAAGTATTCTATTTTTCTTTATTATGTATGTTTCCGTGTGTGTAATAACCACTTCTACCGGTACAAGGAGAGTTTTTCCACAAAACGGGAAACCAACATCTATGCTTCATCTGTTCGAAAGTCATGCGTGAACCAAATATATTTTTTGGATATCTATTTTTATAAATTATCTATTCAGATAAATATTTCTCACGTACCTATCTACAAGCGTGATGGCGCTCTTTGGCACTATAACGATTAATAAATGTTCAAAAATAAAAATATCCGATACAAACCATCTAAAACTGAATCGATAAGTAATCATTAGACACGCAAAAAAGAAAGAATAAATTTTAAAACAATAGTTCCAAAATAACAAAATGACTACAATTAAAAAGGAAAAAACCCATAATATTTAAATGTTGAAATGATATTTGATCAATGGATAGAACCAGAGAATTTTGTAGAGATCTTATCATAGAGTTACCTCCCCCCTGCCAACACATGATACAATGGGATTTTGTTAATTAAAATGGTGATTATAAGCATGGAATAGAATAAACTAGTAATTTTTTTTATCAGATTTTTTTACCTTTTCCCAAATGCAAGACAATTTTTAAACATATCGAAATAAAAAAGCAATATAGAAATGTAACAAAATTATTGTTAGCTATTCACAAATAAATGTAAATGTTCAGAAGGACCTTATAAAAGTATTGCAGTTCTCTTTTATTTTTGTGCTTAAATTTATTTAAATCACTTAGGAATAATACATACGATGCATATATCGTGTATATATATATGCTTCTTCTGTATATATAGTGTTATGGGGTCTGAAATGTCTACTATGACTCTTCAAATTCCAAATAATCTTAATTCATTTTTTCATGTTTTGTTGGTATATATTGTTTTACAATTAACTGTTGTATATATATATATATATATTTCAAATATCTAAAACATTAAGAAAATTGAATTAATTGAAATTTGAAATATAGGAAGAGACAATGGCACTCTTTTGCAACCCCTCTCTTCCCGCCGACGGACGTCAGGACAGGCGAAAACATCAATCAAACGAGGCTGCTTCTTTAGGACCCTTTTCTATACTATTCGAAATAACGCTTTCTCTTTACAAAATAATATTTTTTATTTTAGACTTTTTAAACTTTTTTTTTTTTTTTTTTTTTTTGTGAGGATAAAATTGAGCATTAATTATTCCTTAAACGTAAAGTTGGTATGAATGTCGGTGTAGAATTTATAATCCTTAAGGCCCCTGTCCTCGCCCGATGAAACGCTCGCGAGCTAATGCTATTCCTATGGGGAAGCACTTTTCTAATAACTCTTTCGCATTTTCACATTTTTGAATAATTTTTTTTTGCATTGGATAGTTGAGGTGCATGCCGACAGCGCACCTTTTTTACTTTTAGGTAGATTTCGTAAGAAATACTACCTATTGCAATCGCGCCAGTTTATATATCTATCTATCTATCTATCTATCTATCTCACTTTTTTATGGACACGATAACTTCTATAATTCTTCACCAATCTCCACCAAACTTGTACATAAAATCAAAGGGGATAAAATCTTGGCTAAGTTCGTTAATGGGCAAAATCGGACCATGGGGGTCGGAATAGGGGGCGTTTTTGTGAAAACCGAAAAAACGCCACAACTTCTTAATTAAAGTAGATATCGAATCGGTTTAAAGTTTATATTACTTCTTAAAAATGGGCCAAAAGTATATGCATGACAGGATAAATTTAGAAGTGGGCTCAAGGGGCGAAAAAAACAGGGATTTTGAGAGAAAAAAATTCATAACTTCGTCAATTTTCAAGATATCAAGTCCAACTAAATTTTTTGTAAATGTTCTTAAAATTATCTAAAACTTTTGTATTTACAAGTTTTTGATAGGACCACTTTTTATCGATGAAAAAAATTAAAAACGAAAAGAAAAAGGGCGCTGAAAAAAGAGAAAAATCCATAACTCCGTCAATTTTTAAGATATCAAATCTGATTAAATTTATTTTGCATCTTCTCAATAATATCTACAATTTTATATTGACAAGTTTTTTATAGGACTAACTCGTATAGCAAAAAGAAATTAAACAAAAATAGGAGTTGGAGAAAAAAATCTCAAATCCAAACTGCTTATATTCTGACTTATTTTTAAATTCATTTTTGATTTTAAACGCATCCAAATGGTAGATCTTCTTATTTAGAAACTGTATAAAGTGACGCATTGGTCAATTTTTTGATAAAGACAGAATATATTTCAAAAAAGGCTACCAAAAAGGGTATTTTGAACAGAATTTCCGAAAGTCATCGGGACTGAAAATATAAGTTCAAATAAGAAATTGCGTTTTTTTCCAACTCGTTTTTAAATCCATTTTTGTTCTCAAACGCTTCCAATTTACAGATCTTCTTATTTAGGAACTATATAATGTGATACATTGGTCAGTTTTTTGATAAAAACTGAATATATTTCAAAAAAGGCTACCAAAAAGGGTATTTTGAACAGAATTTTCAGAAATCATCGGGGCTGAAAATTGAAGGAAGTATTCAAATAAGAAATTGCGTTTTTTTCTGACTCGTTTTTAAATCCATTTTTGTTCTCAAACGCATCCAATTTACAGATCCTCTTATTTAGGAACTATATAATGTGATGCATTGGTCAGTTTTTTGATAAAGACGGAATATATTTCAAAAAAGGCTATCAAAAAGGGTATTTTGAACAGAATTTTCAGAAATCATCTGTGACTGAAAATTGAAGGAAGTGTTCAAATAAGAAATTGCGTTTTTTTCTGACTCGTTTTTAAATCCATTTTTGCTCTCAAATGCATCCAATTTACAGATCCTCTTATTTAGGAACTATATAATGTGATGCATTGATCGGTTTTTTGATAAAGACAGAATATATTTTGAAAAAGGCTACCAAAAAGGGTATTTTGAACAGAATTTCCCGAAGTCTTCGTGATTTGAAAATGTTAAGGAGAAGTTGAAAAGGAAGTTTTCACATAGCAAACTGCGTTTTTTTATGACTCGTTTTAAAATCCATTTTCGCTTTCAAACGCATCCAATTTACAGATCCTCTTATTTAGGATCTATATACTGTGTCGCATTGGCCAGTTTTTTGATAAAGATAGAATATATTTTTTTAAGTGCTGTCAAAGTGAGTATTTCGCACAAAATTTTCCGAAGCAATCATGATTAAAGAATTAAGGATGTATTCAAACAACAAATCGGTTATTTTATGACTCATTTTTTAAATTCAATTTTTTTTCTCGAATGCATTCAACTGACAGTTTTTTGTTATTTAGGAACTGTATAATGTACTGTTTTGGTCGATTTTTTAATAAATTCAGAATCTATTTCAAAATATATTGTCAAAATTGGCATTTGAGCTGAATTTTTCTTAAGATGATTTTGATAAAACCAGTTTTTGCAGAAAAATGAAATTAAAAATTTTTCATAAACGGCCAAATGAAGTTATTAAACTGGGTTTATCTCCAATCATTTTTTTTTTTTTTTTTTTTTTTTTTTTTTTTTTTTTTTTTTTTTTTTTGTTGAAATGAGCACTCTTCGAAATCTACCTCCGCCTATAGGCCCAGCCGACAGGGATTTTTCGATTTTGGTTGCAGATATATTTTTTGAAAAGCACTTTCAGTTTCGAAACCGGTTTTGAAAGTGAAACTAACTTTGTAAAAAATATCTGCAACCAAAATTGAAAAAGTAAAAAAGGTGCGCTGTCGGCATGCACCTCAGCTATCCAATGCAAAAACAATTATTCAAAAATGTCAAAATGCGAAAGCGTTATTAGAAAAATGCTTCTCCATAGGAATAGCATTAGCTCGCTAGCGTTTCATCGAGCGAGGACAGGGGCCTTAAAGTAACCGCAAATGTAGAAAAATAAATATTAAAAATATATTGAAGCTGTTCTCAACTGCTCTGCTCAACAAGCGCAAAACGTTTTGACACATATACAAATCAATTTTTTAACAGAAAGATGTAAAATTGGAAGCCTAGCGATTTCGAATCGAACTTTATTTTCCATTTTATGATAATTAAATTACCTATCGAGTTATAAGCGATATCGATCAAGTGATCACGCATTTTTCTCTCCTTCTAAGACTGTTTTTACTGCTTTCTTCGGAAAATGCGGTTCGAGACGCCAAATTTGACGACTTGTTCTGAAAGATCTATCGCGTTTGCAAAAAAGAGTGCGACTAGATAGTTTCTGAACAACAAAACCTGCTAGTTACATATATTTCTAAATAAAGTAAAACATAGCTCATAAAGTTGCCCTTTCTGATTTAAGAACAGCCGTAAAGGATAGAAGATTTTCCGTTAATTATGTGAAAATTAAAATCTTATTACGGACATTAAATTGAAATTAATGTTATTTTTCACACATTTTATTATCTTATATTACATATCAATCGTAGCAGTGTTGAATTCAGTGGGTGGCTGACTGCCCCCCCCCCCTCAGATCAGTGAAATGTCCTCCTCGGAAAATTTAAGATTTTGGATTTTCAATGGTCAAAAAGGGCAACCCCCCCCCCCCCGGAGCTACAAAAATCCCTCCAGGAAAAAAGTGGCTGAATTCAACACTGCAGTCCAGAATCACATTTTATGTTGTGCCCCAACAGCTGCCTTGCCAGGCCCCCGCGCAACTTTTGCGTAGCTTTACATACCATGGATTCCCCCCCTGTCCCATAAAAATAAAAATAAAACTAATAACTAATAAAACTAATAAATAATTTCCCGCTCCATAAAGAAGATTGGCAGATAAACATCTCTGTAAACTTGTTTTTTGGTAATTTGAATGAACTACTCAACACTACTTTTCTGGTTAGCAATGGAAAAAGGCATTCCCGTTATCATCGGCTAAAGTACATTATTCAGAGGGATGGCAAAAAAAAAGAGCCTTTCCCCGAATAGATATAAATGAATAGGATATACTGCGATATAAAACAAGATGGCCCAGGGCACATTTCTGCGCAGCATGATAGACTGTCATTTTAGCTTGGAAAAAAGTTCCCCGTGTATTTTTTTCTTTGCTTTGCTTTATTCCCCCCCCCCCCCCCCCGCAGCCTGCATCATATTTTATTCGCGTTCCTTTTTAGCTTCCATTTTTCCCTCTTTGGGATAGCATATTTGTTTGCCGGTAGGTAATACTTTATTGCCAGTTCCTGTGTCTGCCAGAATACCCTAGTAAAAATAATCACATCATAAGAATGTCCATATCCGATAATAAAGTTGTTCTTTTACGAATCGTCTATTCTAGATGGGAGAGAAAATATAGCCACGGCTCATTGTCGTTTTTTTTTTTTTTTTTTTTTTTTTTTTATAAAATAAATTATGGTGAATATTGAGTAACCCTTTAGTTTCATCGGTGTAACAAAATAGACGTGAATAAATTGTGAAAACTCTTGCCTTTATTTTCTGCAAATTATATGCAGCTGAAATAAATTAAATTACTCACAAACTGTATTATTTTGGTAAACAGTCTGGTAAAAAACTTTAGTTACTATACTACACTCAATTTATTTTTGCTTTTCGCTATTTTATTTTGTATATATTTCTTATATATAAGTTAATTTCAATATCAAAAGAAAAATTCTAGCTTTGTATATAAAATGCTATGAATAGAGTATAAAGTAGAATAGAATAGTAATAATAAAACTAAACTAAACCTGTGGCTATACAATTCATTAAGGATGCTCTTAAGTCATAAAGGGCAGCTTTGTGACGTAAGTTTTAGTTTGTTTTTATTCGGAAATGCATGAAACTAGCAGGTATCGTTATTCAGAAACTATCTAATCGCATTCTTTTTTTTTTTCAAACGCAATAGATATTTCACAACAAGCCGTCAAAGTTACCATTTTGAATTGCATTTTGTGACGAAAGCAGAAAAATAAGTCAACGAAAGAGAGAAAAAGCGTGATCACGTGATCAAAATAGCTTATATAGGTAATTTAATTATTATAAAATAGAAAACTGAGTTCGATTTGAAAGTGTTTCCATAGTCAGAGATCTTTTAATTTCCGTTAAAAAAATGAATTTGTAAAAGTGTCAAAACTTTTGCGCTTGTTGAACAGAACAGTTGAGATCAGTTTTAAGGATCAGGGCCTATCACGCTCAACCCTGGTCCTCGAGGTGCAGTACAGTAAACGTACCGGTCAGGTCGTCAGCCTAGCAAGAGACAGTTGGTGTTTAGTTCCCAAGCAAGTTTTGCAGTTGTTTTATTGATCCCGGAAGGATGATAAGTTGAATGAACTTTGTACAAATGGGAATCGAACTCCCAACCTCTAGTGGAGCAGACAGGCGTGATAATGACCACTACGCTACCAGGCTTAGATTAAAAACTATTTTTAAATGTAACAAATTAACTATTTTTCATTAATCGTATCAAACTGTTTTTATATATACTAAATTTTGAATACAGAAATAACTATTCGGATGTGGCAATCCCACAGCTTTCTTCTATCTGATGCATGCTAATACTTCAAAATTCACCGGCACAGTACCAAAATTTAATGACAATCTATTCAATGACAATCAATTTAATGACAAGAGAAATTCAGATGCAACACTAATTTTGTGTAAGATTTGTATCAATTTTAGTTAACAACCTGTAGAGCATCTGAATTTTACAATGAAAATGGAATAAAAAATAATCGTGGTATGAAATATTATGAATTCAAAAGGAAGACGATTAACTCTTGTCTTACATACTCTAAGATATTCTAAGCATATGATTATAGATGGGCAAGGCAAAGTACAGAAAATGGTAGAATTAAGAAGGAAGAATAGATGAGTTGATGTATAAATGTGTCAGAAAGTACAACTTCCATTAGATTTCAGAACAGACTCATGATAAATGAACATTCAATATATAGTTTAACAAGGGAGAGAGAGAGAGAAATTAAGATACAACCCTAATTTTGTATAACATTTGAATAAATTTTAGTTAGCAACCTGTAGATCATCTGAATTTTACGATGAAAATGGAATAAAAAATTAAATCGTGGTATGAAATATTATGAATTCAAAAGGAAGGAGATTAATTCTTGCCTTATATATTCTAAGATAATCTAAGCATATGATTATAGATAAGCAAGGCAAAATATAGTATGAATTTTAGTTAGCAACTTGTAGAGCAGCTGTATTTTACAATGAAAATGGAATAAAAAAACTGTGTATGAAATATTATGAATTCAAAAGGAAGACCATTAACTCTTGTCTTACACACTCTAAAATAATCTAAGCATATGATTAGAGATGAGCAAGGCAAAGTATGAATTTTAGTCAGCAACCTGTAGAGAATCTGAATTTTATGTTAAAAATGGAATAAAAAATTTAAATCGTGGTATGAAATATTATGAATTCAAAAGGAAGAAGATTAACTCTTGCCGTACTTACTCTTAAGATAATCTAAGCATATGATTATAGATGAGCAAGGCAAAGTATAGAAAATGGTAGAATTAAGAAGAAGAAGAAAAAAATAGATGAGTTGATATATAGCTTATGCCCTTCTTATAAAAGATTAATAGAGAATATCCTCTTATGAAGCAGAAACCAGGAATATCCATCATCTGAGAAGTGAGAGAGAGAGAAAAAAATGGCTACTGCACAATGCTTCATCATAATCATCAATTTCTTCCTGACCTAACGTTCCATTATATTGTATTTAGTGTAAAAAATGACGCCAAAGCAAAATACTACGGGAATTTGCAAAATAATCCATTATTTAATTAAAGCTAACAACAATAAATAATTAAACTCGAATTAGAGCGCCACGTTAATCTTTAAGGTTAGAATAATTATTATTAGATATCAAATACGTTCTGATGAAGTATTCCAGAGCCGAAGATGATTTTCAGGATCCACAAGGGAATGGGGATAAATTTAAAGATAAATCGCATTACGTGAGAAAATGCTATCAGGAAATGGATAAATCGATGAACACATGATGGGAAATATTTAATTTATATGGTATATGAAATTGTTCCGGAAAGTTTAGAATTATTCTCATAAGGAAAAATTTTGGTATTCAGGCATTTTTAAAGAATCATTAATTTGAACTTAAGGTATCCGACCACGTCATTTGAATTTTTTTTAAACTCTATTTTTTGACACATTTTTTGGTATTTTACAGTGTAAAGTTCTGTGTGTCAGTTTTGCCTAGCGAGTTAGAAACATTTTATTTCAAAAACATTTTAAATTCAAATATTATTAGAAAACAAATGTTTGAAATAATATATATTTTTTCAAAATATAATTACTTGTTGAAAAAAAAATCATAAAATCCAATTCTTCTTCTTATTTTATTTATTTTTTCGTTCAGCTATAATACATATTTTTAACACCGTATTTCGAATTTTACGCTTACTTTGCTACGGAAGAAAAAAAAATGCAATAAAAAGGAAATAAAGAAAAAGAAATGCGATTCAACGATTGTTAATAAAGGAGAAATACATATTCTTTTTTGCAATAAAACAAGCAAAACCTTTTCTCTTATAAGCTTTCTTTTATTGAATCTAATATACGCCGATAAGGCATTTACAAAGATGAATAATCAGCAGTAATCTCGAACACATACCTGCTCCCAAAAATACAGTTTGGGCTGAGTTGCTAGCTTAATGTTCCGTGTAGTTTTTAGTTTCATTACACACGTAATTTACTTTTATTTCATATTTATTTAGTAGCTATATAATTTTTTTCCAGCATTATTTTTTGAAACAGGTTCGATAAAATGAAACAAAATTGATGGATTTTTGAGTGAATTTTGGCAATATAAAGAAAGATAGTGGAATATTTGCGATTTCAGCATATAAAAATGCTTTCTTTTAAATTGAATATAATCTAAGGCGATTAGAATAATTTAATACTTAAATACAGGGAAAATATTTCTATATTAGATTAAAAACAATACTGAAGTTGCAGCATTTAACACTTAATTACCTAAGGCGAAATTTTATAACATTAGAAAGGAACATAAAAAAAAAGTAGAAATTAATAGGTAAGCTATGTCAACAAAATTCTTCTTCAAATACCAGAAATATCAAAACAGCTATAAAATTATTGTTTTAAGACAGATTGCGGTTAAACAACTGGTATTTGTATAAATCTTCCCCCACCAAAAATAAATAAATAAATAAATAAATAAATAAATAAATAAATAAATAAATAAATAAATAAATAAAATAAATAAATAAATAAATAAATAAATAAAAATTAAGAAAAGATAATTAAATAAAATAAAAATAAATAAATAAAAGTAAACTAAATTAAATTAAATAAGTAAAATAAACAAATAAATAAAATAAAATAAATAAATGTCATGCAAAACTTAAATAAGTAAAATAAATAAAAATAAAATTGAATAATTAAAATAAATAAAAATAAAATAAATCAGCTCTCATCTCTCGATTCCTGTTACCTCTGGAATATGGTCAAATGATTGGTCAACCAGAGGAAGGTTGCAATTTTGATAAAGTAATCATGTGCAATTCCTACACTGCAAACATGCAATAACTCAGAAATTTACAAATATACGCATTACCTACTGTCTTTGTTCATATTTTACCTGCATCTAATGTGCAAATGAAGAATGAATCAATTATACATGTATCCTCTAAATGTTATTAATAACACATGTTAAAAAAAATTGTTTTATATTCTAACTGAAACTTTTAGCGGGGACAAAGAAAAAAGAATATTTACAGACCAAACTGAAACGGGGGGCGTTGCGGCCGATTAGTTTTGCCTGTCTGATTGGAGGTCAAGATATTTAATTATTGCGCACAGCAGCACCACAATAATTGTAGCCATGCGACTATGTGCGTCTTTCCTGATTTCTGACGATTTGTTAATTAATGAAAATGGCGTGCTCAGCTAGAGGACAACAGCGGGAGTCTAATCAAGAAATAATGGAATGATTAATTAAATTTTGCCGAACTAATGAGGCAGACTAATTCAAAAATGATTCCCAGTGAAATGAGGACAGGACCGGCTCTAATTAGTAACGGAAGAGATGATTTGCGTGGCGCGTAAAATAGAATACGGTTCCAGTTAAGAATGGGATTAGATTCGGACTGGGGGCACTATTTGATACGACCCAAGTTCCGATTTACGAACTATTGGGACAATAAATGTTACAAGCAAATAATGAATGGAATTACAATAAAAGGACGTATTAGTCGTTTATCTCGGCAGGAAAAGTTAGTTCATCAGTTGTTAAATGTAGTCCATTAGTAATTGATAACATTTATTCGATTTCGTGAGGCAGAAACTTTGAATTTTTATCGAAAGCGAGTCGATTTTTAATCGTTAATTTTAATTCATGCGCACAAAGAGAGCGTTGGCATGTTTATTGATAATGTAGTTAATATTTCACCGCGAGTAATTTCATAAATACTCCGCTGCATTAGAAAACTATTCCGTTATTATAGTTCTAAATTTCTAAAGGAGAAATTTATCGGAAAATACGATGATCTATTTTTCGAATTTCAGCTGCTTTTGGGAATTTATGAAGATAAAAATGAAAGAGCTTTTAGTAATAAACAGGAAACAAATTCGGCAAATTTAAATACTAATTTAGCTAGATAATGTTGAAAATTGAATTAAGATGGATTACTATAGAATGTAATTCTAATTAGTATTATTAAAAGTTTTAAAATCAGGACAATGCTCGGTAACTGAAAACTTCATGAAAATTATAATTTACTCATGATTAGTTTATCATATTATTAATGCCAGAAGATTATTATTAAATTGTGAGTATACGGGTACGAATTTGGTTCTAAAAAACTTATGAATATGGCAGGCAAACATAAAATAAATACATATTTATTTATTTATTTATATTTTTAAAAAAATACACGAATCTTGTAGGAATACATCAATACATAATACATAAATCAAATGCATAATTAGAATTTTAAATTTTGAATTATGTTACCTATATTACAAGAACGATGAATATTTGAGCTTGTTTGTTTGAATCAGAGAGTTACTAAAAATTCGGTAAAAAGCAAACTCTGATTAAAAAATGTGCTCATTGACCATACTTGCTTTTCTTTGAAGCGGTCGCATGTCTATTGTTTACAAAGATTAATTATATATTAATATATTAATAAGTATACAGGCCAGCTAGCAATTTTATTAAAGCCTTTTGATTTTTCTTCTTTTCTTGTTTTTCGCAACATCAAATTTTAAACAACCATGAAATTAAAAAAGTTTTATAAAATATGTTTTATACAATGTACATATTTCTCTACTTTTAAAAATTATGAAAACAATTTCTGGGGCCGCATGAAATGAAGGGTCACATACAGCACTTATGATCTAAATACAACTATAAATAAATAAATAAATAAATAAAAAAGAATTTGGTAACCGATAAATAAAAATAGAATAAAAGGATAGTCTTTTATACACATAAAAAAACAACGTTTAAAAATACATTATCAGTAATCAAAATATAAAAATTAAAGTATAAATAAAGCAATATAACAAAGTAATAAAAGTAAATTAGACACTTTTTCTTATTAAAAATTTTTAAACCCACTTTTATATTTTTATTTTAATAAAAAAGTTAAATAATATTGAAGCGAATAGCTTTATTAGAATTGAAGTAAATAGTGTAATTACAACACATCAGCATTATTGTAAATTATGATCATACTTTTCTTATTTCCTTATAGTTTATTAAAGTGAAATTAATATTTATATTCATTAAAAGCAAATGGCGTAGTTTTTATTTGCAGAAAATTTATTGTTTTTAAACACAATTAATTAAATGAAAAAATAATCTATAAAATCCTATAAAGGTAATAATATCAATGCCTGGTATACAAGACTTTTTTTTTCTGCTTTTATATTACGATATGCATTTTCTAGATGAATATGTACAGAGTGTTTCTTAAGTCCGTTCATGCTTCAAAATTTTATAATAATAATAATAATAATAAATAAGTAAATAAATAAGAAAATTGTCATATAGGAATACAGTTTCCGCCACAAAACTGGTAAAAGTAACGATATTTTTATGGTAAACAAAGAAATAAAACAAAACAAAAATAAGTAAATAAATGAAATTAAAAAGGTCAAAATAAATTTAACTATTTTTCCTTACCAAAAAAAAAAAAAAAAAAAACAAAAAACAAAAAAAACAAAAAAAAAACAGGCACTTTGGTGATTTTATAGTGCAAATCACATTCCAATAAGACAATTTACTAATTTAAAAACTATATTAATAAATCAAATAAAAATGAAACTTTAAAGTGTGGGCAGATTTAAGGGATACTTTTACCCCTTCTAAATAATTTATTCATTACAATACAAAATCATTTATTTTCAAATTCAACTGAAAATTTCTGGATATAGACATAATGTAGTTGTTTGATCTATGCTATAAAATACATCTGTTTATGCTATATAATTTTTACTTTTTATATTTCTTTTTCCGACCAATTCAGATTTTAACTATGAAAATTTGTTTAAAAGATATATCATGACTTTATTTAAGTGTTTTAATAACAGTTATCTTCACATGACATTTCTCATTAAGTTTTTTTCGTTTGAATTCAAATTATTCTTATGACGTTTAAAAAATATGTTTTAAATAGTTATATGTTTTGTCTTTAACATTTCTTTTGACGCAAAATACTACTAAAAGGGATCTTGCGACACTAAACATAATCCATTCAACTTACCAACTGTAGTCGTTAGTCAGCATCAGCATTCGAAAAAATGAAACAAAAAAACAGTGAAATTAATCGGTTATTGAACTAAAAATAACTTATTCATTAAGTCAACATATGACTATGAGAAAGAGTAGAACTTTATGTTTCTTTGTCATTTTTTTCTTTTTGCGCAAGCTTCATTAAAAATGAGACTTTTTAATAGCTATATCATGATAAAAACGTGATACTTAATTGGTAAGAAAAGAGAACTATAAAAATTACCGACAGTCCACTTGAAACAAATGGCAAAAATATCTGTGAAATTTGACAATAAACTTGTAAGTAGCAATTGTATCCTTGAAAATAATACGTGTGGGAATAAATAATAATAAAACAGAACTGGAAAAAAAAAAGAAAGAAATAGAGAAAATGATTAGACAGAATCAAGAAAGAAGTACAGAGGATTGCAAAATTGCGAATTATTTGACACGAATGGGAAAATTGACAATAGAATTTCCTAGCCTGAAATCACATTCACTTCCTCCATTGTCATTCCTCCAAAGACATCACGTAGTATTTATATGAATTTGAGCAACAAATCTTTACATCGCAGAAAAATGTTGCATTTGAATTTAACTCCTTCGAGACGAGAGCTTTTTACGAAATTTTTAATGTTTTGCGACCGGTTATTAAAAACAGAAATTTGTGCTTATGAAATCGAGAAAATGCTCCGATTAAATAAGGCAAATTTTACAGTAAAATTTTACTGGTGGGGATAAACAAAGATTCTTAAACTTTTTTGTGGCACGTATACATGTCGCTCGTCCCCAAGGGGCTAAGGAAGTCCCGGACACAAAAATCTTCAAATTTTCTAAAAAAACATTGCTTTAAATTTTTTTCTGTTTTTGTATGCTTATAATGACGTTTAAATCATGTTAATTGAGTAGGAAAGATGAATTTTTTCGATTTGGTTTGTTTTCAAAATATAGCTTACAAGCAATGATTGTGTTGGCAATGACTTCCTGTGAAAATGCTGTGTGAAAATGTTCATGATAAGGTTTAAATTATTTCTCAAATTTAAATTGATATAACTCAAGAATCGCTAAAGTTGAATGCTTCAAAATTGGAACATGTCTTTTTTGATTGTTTTTCTGTAAATTTGATTCAGCAAATTTGAAAAAAATCTACTGAAATTACAAAACTATTTACTTTTGAAACTATGATTTTTTAAATTAAGTTACATATCTTTTTTCAAATTTTTACTTCAAATATTTTTAATTAAAAAAAATAATATTAAAACTGAATCAAAATTAAAATTGAGATATTTCTGTTCACTTAAGTGTAAAAAAATTCAAATTCTACAAATAATATTTGTAATTATAACGATTTTAAATTACACCACTTTTTTATAAATTTTAAATTTCAAAATAAAAAAAAAACTGCGAGGTTTTATCAAGTGATTTTGTTTACAAATAATATGGTTAATCATCATAAAAAAAATTCAAAATTTTAATTCAAAAAATAAAATTTATTTTAGAATGTGTCCCGAACCCCCTTAAAAGCAAAAAATGGGAATTATTGTGAATAAAATTAAACAATTTCTAATAGTATATATCGGCAGAAAAATATTCAGAGTACAAAATTGCCTTCACTTTAGTGTAAAGTAATCGATCATTATTTATATTAATTAAACTATTCCTAGGAAACGCTTTACTTTCGCTATATTTCAGAATTAGAAAGAATCCAATTGCCTCTTTGATTCCTGAAATCTTAGCTACTTCAAATCTCTTTCTCTACTAACCAGTAATCCATTAGGGAAAATAATTAGGAGAGATGGTGAGGAACTATCATCCGGAAATTATCTAACTTTGGGCACATAATTCATTAAGAAGTTTTTGATACATTTTAAAAGATTTTAATATTAGTTACTATTTGATTATTTTTCTGTATGTTCCTATATCAGAAGTTATGAAGAAAGGAAAAACGGACAATAATTTATGAACATATGTTTTAAAATATAATACTGATTAAATTTAATTTGTGATCGTTAAATTGTTGGAATATAACATTTTTAAATATACAAACATTTGCTATGTTTAAGTTGCAAACAAATGTGCGCCTTACGAGTTATTTAATTTATGTATATTTACTACGCCATAAAAATATTTTATATATGGATATCTTTTTTATAAGCAGTTTTTAGGTACGTTCGTAATTATGTAAATACGTAGCACCTATTGTTGTCGCTCAGTCCGTCCGTCCGTTTGTCTGTCCGTCCGTCCGCATATAACAACGCAAAAACTACCCTACCGAATCGTTTGAAATTTAAAATACATAATTATAACATAATTTTGTCGAGTCATTTCAAATTTTATGAAAATCGGATGCATAGATCAATTACAGGGACAATCAAAAGGATTCCGTTACATTACGGTCAATGGGGAAAAAGTTTCAAATGCATTTTAATGATGTTACATTCATTCGAACATAATAGAATTGGCATGAATCTGTGAAATATATACTAAAATATGCATTCTGTACAATCTGTGATGCAAAGAATTTTTATTATTAAATTACAGGGCCACACAAAAGTATTCCACTATATAATGCTATACGGGGAAACATGGTTTGGTACGTGTTTTAATTATATTCAACTACTTCACATTTTATGAATAAGATATACGTTGCTGAGGTGTAATAAAAATTACTTCCTGCATATTTAGAGAAACGTAAAGATTTCGACTACTATTCTGTATCCGGAGTACGCTCTACTATATCAGCAAGATCTGAATATTTTTTAAACTTCGTTGTCGTACGAACGCACCTCATTTGCTACGTTCACGTGCAATTTCCAACTTGTTCCTTTTCTTTATATATATATATATATATATATATATATATATATATTTTTTTTTTACGCTATTTCAGACAGTGTATTTGTAAAAGTTGGTTATTCTCCTCATTTCTGGAAAATTAGAATGCCAAATGGGGTGTTCAGAATTCTTAATTATTTTTATCAGTTAATTTTGAATAGAATTATTTGCCTTATTTAATCGCATAATTTCTGCTATTAAATTATACAAAAATTTCCATTTTCTTATAGCTATGATAACAGAAAAAAAAAATATCTCATCGGGAAGGGTTAGCTGTCTTATATTTCACCAAATTATAATAATATCCAATTTAATGGTTACACACACAACTAACTCCAGAACATTAGTGTTTCTGATTCACGCATGGATCACTAAAAGTCTTTCTCATTCTTATTAATTTTGTTCTCGTAATTATGAGCACAAAAATAAGCTTTAACTTGGAGAATTTCAAAGGAAATCTGTTCTGAAAGGCTATACTTTTAACACGAATTCGCGTTTATTAGCACCAGTTTCTTTCTTATTGTTTTAACACAAATTTCCTTTAAATAATGTAAGTTGTATAGTGTGTTCTATATTTAAGAAAATATTGAATTGTTAAAACAATGCAACAATGCAACAACAAACAGCAAATAAAGATACATTTGACAATATGATTTTATTTTTCACTTGGTTATTTATTTACTTTTAAAATAAAACATTTCAGCGATGCACACGGAATCGCAATTAACCTATGCAGAAATTTAAACACACAAACGATCATTACAAAATATAACATAATTCAGTTTTAACCATCATAAGTCGAGAAGCGATGCAAATGTACTGCATTTTAAAATATTGACTCCTTTCATTTTAAATATTTTTAAGAAGAATAACTTTTTTCTAGAACTTAGTTCAGGTAAAAATATAAATTTTATTATGCTATATATAAGTAAAATCCAAATAAATAAATAAATAAATAAAAAATATTTGAAGACGAAATACATCTATATTCGTTGATAACTTTCTGATGATGAAAACCGAATTTCGATAACTGCATTAGGCAATGAATAAACCTGAGTTTAAATCTTCTCCCATAAAAACCTTGCAACATTAATTATTTAATTCATTTTTAAACTGTCTTTCTTTCTTACGGGCACCTATTTTTTTTTTTTTTTTTTTTTTTTTTTTTTCAGTTCTTCAAGCTTTATATATTTAATCGCTTACTTAAAACAACATTAAAAATTATGTGAAACAAATTCATATAAAAATGCAAATCAAACATCTTAAGCAAACCACAGCTGTCAACTGTATTATATCCATCTGCAAGCACTCTTCTCATTTCAGTACCAGGTCCAGGGTATTCAGAAACTGCATATTTCTCTTTTATTTGTCGTAAAAAGGAGCGATGGTGGAAAGAATGAATAATAAGAATCACCGTTTCCTGTTCAATTTAGTGATTCCAACAAGGTCATTTGCAATCGCCCACGGCTTTTCATAATGCAAGGAATTTGAAGAAAATTATTCTTCGTAAGGCATTAAACACACCTTCTTAATTATGGCATTAAATGAAATTATTCAAGGAGCAATTCTTCGCATATGAATAATTTTGATAAGACAGGTTATGAGACAACTTATAAAAATAAACTATTAATTTGATTTATTCAACATTGTTGTGTTTATCTCTCTTATGCTTTTACTAGCGCATGTTATCAGTTTTTTTTTTTTTTTTTTTTTTTTTTTTTTTTTTAATTTTGGAGGATAAATATATTTACTTGTTAAAGTAGGTAAGTTTCATTTATTAATGCATGGAATATGGAATTTTGTAGAAATTATGTCAATCAAATTTACCAATCGCAATACATACAATAAAAATGTAATGATTTGCGAGAAATAAATTAAAAAGACACGCTTGTCATATACGCACCACATTAGCGCAACTGCAACAAAATGGCGATTTTATGCCTCACATGGGAAATCCGCTATTGTAGTTTATTTACTAATAAACTTTTTATTTACTTTTATTTTTTTAAATGATATAATTTGTTTTGTTCTATAGTTATTCAATAAACTTTATTTATTTTTATTTTCTTTTTAAAGTAATAAAAAGTATATATGTATCAAGTACTTGAAATCGAAGTTTTCGCAAAATTGATGCCATAAAAATATCGTTGCAATATAGTGCGACTATGACATCTGTGTCATTAAAAATATATATTTATAGAATTTTTGAGGTAATATGCATATAGAAACAGATATGTGAAGAAGAAAGGAAGGGAAGAAGAGGCAGACAAACAGAAAAAAGAAAATGAAGATGAAAATATTTAAGGCTCCGCTGCAGTGAAACTCCACGATAGCAAAATCCCATGTTAGCATATGGGAAAACTTTGAAGCACTGTGATTTATTACCTAATATAAATATTAAAATATCATTTTAACCATCAGAAAATAGACGTCAGATGCCGATGATGTGTGTTATTAAAAATCGACTCCGTAAATTTTAAGTATATAAAAAAAAATCCCTATAAATTTTGAAATTTCCATTTAACAAAATTTTATCACCTTCTTAAAGATATTTAAAATTTACGTAGACATGTTTAAAAACGCACATCAGCGGCATCTGACGTCTAATTTCTGATGGTGAAAACGATATTTTAACATTTATATTAGGTAATAATGGATTATCGCCTTCAAAGTTTTCTTATACAGGTTAACATGGGATTTCGCGATCCGAGAATGTCACTGCAGCGTCCCCTTAAGTTGGAATTCTAAGTTCTACACCTTCATGTTATCACAGATTTAAACATTTATTATACTAAAATCATGCAGATTTTAATTTGGAGTGATTTAATATATATATATATATATATATATATATATATATATATATATATATATATATATATATATAAATGAAAAACGAAAGATAAAGTGACATTTCCCCCCACCAATTTAAACTGTTAAAAATATATAGACATATATATATATTGGAGCATTGTTGTTTTCATTATCTATAATCTATACAGAAAAAGGGAATCGTTAGCTTACTTTTAGAAATGTTTCAAATGTTATACATTAATAAGAATTTTTTTAATCCATAAACAATACCTTTTTTAATATATAATGATGTAATTATTTTTTATACGTAACAGAATAGTATTTATATCCTAATACACATTAATAAATTAAGCATTTGTATTATTTAGATGGTGTTTTTTAATTAGTTCTTGTTAATTACCTCTACAGTTATTAGCATTGGAATACATCCTACAGATGAGAATATTGCGTTTTTATCGCACAAAAAGTTAATTATTTATTGCTATCATTTATGTGTCTCTATCTATTTACTTATTTATTTAGTGTTTCATTTAAAGAACATGAAATGGAGTGCTCCCATTTTTAGCTCTATATTAGTTTTTTCTCTTTGTAATTATTTTCTTGTAAAGCATTGTGTGTTTATTGTTAAAAAACGTACGAAAATTTTATTGAACTTTATTCATTATCCTTTTCAGAAAACTCGTATATTTCTTTTTATTTTCTTTCTTATAACTTTTATTTTTACCTAATTTTTATGGATTTGTTAGTTTTGATTTTTTTCTATTTTCAATCTTTTGATTTATTTCCATTCGAAATAAATGGAATTCATTCATCTAATTACAGATAAAGAAAAAAAAAAAAAAAAGCAGCGGAGAGAACGGCAGACTGATTAACAAATTGATATCACTGTTATTTTTGAATTAGCAAATTAAAATTTCTTAGTGTTTGGATATGCATAACATTATTTATTAAAATGCATTTCAATATTCACCAGCCACTCTTTGCAAAAACCCAAAGAAGAATTTTATGCAAACAACTAAAGCCATTTTAAATAAGAAAAATGTAGTAGTCTACTAAGAAAAATATGTAAATTTCATGTCTGTGTTATCATATACTTTAAATATTCAAAACAACCTTCATTTGTTATTGTATTGCTAAATTGTTTTTAGGTTAGTATGTTTAAAAGCTATTCTGACAAATAATTCTACTTTTATCTCATTTTATCATGATTTTAAATATCCATTTTTTAAAAAGAGATCTAGGCTGCGAACCACAGGCTTGAACTTAGCTTTGTCAATGCCTCTGAATAGAAATATTGACTGTCCCGATAATTTACAAAAAGTTAAAATATTAAAATTTTTCACTAAATAACTTAAATGATGATTAAATGATAATATGAATTAAGACTTGTCCGTCGGAGCTCGGAGGATCTCTGTTCCTTGACTCCTGTCTACCGTGCAAGATAATTCAATTTTCAGCCTTGTTTTTTCTACGCTCACGTATTTAAAAATAATTTTAGACAAGGAGGGGTAAAGGAAGCAGAACCTTTCCGGAAAAAAGAAAAAAATAATAATTCTCATTAAAAAATGTAGAAATAAAATTTTTTATTTGTCAAATTTCTGTATTTATTTATTTTTGCTTTTATTTATTTGTTTGTATGTTTAAAAAATGTTCTGAAAAAAAGTTTCTTATTTGAGCTTATTTCATGTTTTTAGTCTTCATTCTTAAAAACGAGCCCTAGGATACGGACCACGGACCTGAATACGTGGTCCGCATTCTTAATAAATAAATAAATAAGTAAAAACAGTAACTAAGAAATTAAATTTTTGCATTTTTCTTTCAAAGTGGAGGATTAAAACTTATTTATTTAAAATTCTTGCCTCCCCCCCCCTTTTTTTTTTTCAAGAGCCTCTATGCATATTTATCAATATTAACCTTATTTATTCCAAAGTCTCAGCAGAGATAATGAATCGAAGGAAAAGCGCATTCTAGCGACTGTCCAACTACCATTAAGAATAATATAGGCTACAATGAAGCAAAAGTAAGAGTTACATCCATTACTCGGGGCAAAGGCGTAGTCTCTACTGTCCGGCTAAACAGCCTACAGACATATCATAATAAGCGTTGCAAATCTGTTGTCCCTTATTAGCTTTTCTGCAAGAAAATTAAAAGGTGTCTGACGTCGAATTACAGGATATCGGGTGGATTCCTATGCATACTTACACATGATTAATGACATTTAACCTTTCATTTAGTTTGCGTTGGTATGACACCGCGATATTGAAAATCGTTTAAGCAACGGTAACGGATATTGAAGAATCCTGCCACTGGAACATTCAATCATTTTGCGACTGCACTGAAAAAGAAAGATTCGGTAGAAATAATAAAAATAATAAAAAAAGTGGCTGAAGCGCATCGATTTTGTGAATATGAGATATTGTCAGATTTGAAGCAGGATGATTCGTTATATTTTGTAAGTAAAAGTTATATTTGATGTATTAATGTCACTTAAAAAAAAAAAAAAAAAAAAAAAAAAAAAAAAATTGAATGTTTACCACTAATTCTTCATTCTCAATGATGCAACTATGTTCTTGAATTGGGACTTGGGAGAGACTGTAAACCATCATTATTTACAAAACAGTAGAAAGTTTCTAAAAAAGTATTTTGTTGTTTTTGACAACGAATTCAAGACTAGTAGAGAATATGAATGAAAAATTATGCATCAGGCATAGGTTATGAAATGGTTTTCAATACCACCAGGCTATTGTTAAGAAATATTCCCTTTTTATAGAATGAAATGAGATACTTGAACAAACAACTTAAAGAAACATAAAATCCAATTTCATCAATTGTGTTTTCATAGCTTGTAAAGTGTGCGAGTTCTTTAGTTGGCGATATGATCTTCAGAATTTATGCACATTATGTAATGTACTCATATTAGTTAACTTTTAAAACGCATATTATAGGTTAAAACGCACTTCGAGATATTGTTGTAACCAATCAGTTATGTATATGAACGATAAATACCACGCACTTATAATCTATAGAAAATATGTTATGAGTTGCAATTTCCTAAATCGGCGAATGTCTGGTCCAGTATTTGGGTCAGGGATCTCTTGGCTGAAGCTGCTAATCCTCTGCCAATTGAGCTCAACTGGACGAATCTAGAGGATCTAACTCACCAAGTTAGTCATTTTGAGTCCAAGTTAGTCTTGTGGGCATTTGATAAACGAATGGTTCAGAATTTACTGGAATTCCGTTATCTGAGTTCCGGGATTTCTTCAATTGAGCTGATTCATATATCATCAGACCAGATGCTATGATTAATAAGGTTAGCTGGGTGAATCAGATCTTTCAGGATCGTTAGGGAGAGCTCAGCCGGCAGAGCATTGGCAGTTTCAGCCAAGAGATCCCTCGTTCGAATCCTGGTCCGGACTTTTTTTTGGCACAGTTGGAAAATTACAACTCATAGGAATTATTTACCAGTTAGAACAATTGTGTTGAAATTGATTTAATGGAATATGTTATGATGCAGTTCAGTGATTCATGTCAATTGTATTACATTTGAGCAAGTAGATGTAACATCTTTGAAATATTCAGCAGACAATTTTCTCCCATAGATCAAAGTAATGAAATTATTTTTTGAGACTATGTTAACGAACAGTGAAAGCTACTTACTCTATACTCAGAAGAAATAATTTTATAGTGCATTCAGTGATGCATAATAATTTCAATAGGTTTGAAATAACACTATCAAACTACACCGAAAATGAATTTTCCCTATAGACCATTCATAGTTAACCAATTCTTTGATGTGTCACAGTAAACAAATTACACACTTCATTTTCCATAGATAATATGTAAGAATCACATGGCAATTTGAGTATATTTACGTGAGTTGGAGCACGGACAGACGACGGATAAACAAGTCATAGTCATAAACCCGTTTAAATTGTGTTGGAGATAGTTAAAAAGTAACAGCGGAAACTGCAACAGCAACAGCAACAACCGACCATAGCCATGAAAGTCGATGTTTCAGCAAGTAAAGTGCGTTACGTAATATTTTTATACAACAAAATGTTTTGCAGTTTAGTAAATTCCTTATTACCATTTCTAAAAATTCTATTTTGATGTATTATGTTTTTCTATTCTTTTCTTTTTCAATTTAATAAGCACAGATAATATATATATATATATACATATAAAAAACGAATTGAAGGTCATTCAAAAGACCAGCAATCTATGGGAATAATTCCACGTAATTTCAAAACCATGGACATTGCATGACTGCAAGGCTTTCACTTCGAGAGATATGTGTGGTACAACAACAAGCTAATATTGGGTGGCATTACGAAAGACTCTCAAAAAAAGTTGTTCTCCGTGGCTATTTGCTTTCTTAACTGGGCATTGAGTCACTGACTGACAAAACAGACAACAGAAAGGAAAATATACCTTTCATATTTAGGCAAAATATTTTGATTGCACCAATTAAAATTCCTTTTAAGATTAAAAGGATTTCGAAAAGACGGTCGAATTCGAATGTAAATAACAGGGTGTGGCATAAAAGCCTGATGAAAAAAGAAGCGAGAAGGGGGAAAAAAAAGAGGAGGGCAGAAAACAAGACTGAATACTGTGAATTCTGTAAATATTCGGGGATTCTTTACTTTTTATTTTCCTCCCCCTTTCTCAGGATATCGCAGATTTTAGAATTTTGCGGATTTCTGGCCACTTTTTTTATTTACACTTTTAAAAGAGTAATTGTGTGAGAGTACTCACAATTATAATGAATTCTTACAATAAAATAAAATTTTAAAATAATCAAGCAAAGTAGTAAATTAAAATAAGAAAGATAAAGACTGTTTTTTGTTTAAAATATTAAAAATTAAGGTCAAATAACTAATTATTAATGCATAATAATATTATTATTATTCAGTGAAACTTGTTTCAAACAATTGCAAAATAACGAATTTTTATTTCATGTTTAATTAAAATCAATACAAAAAAAAAAAAAAAAAAAAAGTTTTAAAAAATCTTGAATTAATATTCTAATTGTAAGTTTCACTGCTTTCATCTGCAATAATGTACGGAATCTATGTGTTTGCGGATTTTAGAGTTGTGAATTTGAGAGAATCTACTGTATTATCATTTTAGTATATAAAAGAAGATAATAAGGTGTGCATATTATATTTTTGGGACGAATGTGTGTTGTATTACTTTTCCTGAAAAGGTAATATCCATTTCCTTCGAACATCTACATCTCTTAAGTTCTAGGATTTAAGCAACTGGCTGCTATATGAATTCGACGTATTAAAGGCTGTTCCCGGACGCAGTTATTTGATATTGTTTTAAACAAAACACCCGAGACGTAAAAAAATGCAAAGAAAATAGAAACCTCAAATAGAACAAACAATCCCTTAATTACATAGAGCTTCCCCTCTTCAGCATACCATTTACAAATGCGATCTAAAACAAAAGGATTTCATTAACTTATATTTACACGGCTACAGGTGAAATTATATATTTTCAGCGGTTCAAAATATTAATTCATGCGATAAATTCATACTGCAAAATGTGGACTGAAGTGTATCTACAGCTGATCATCTTCTTTCTATGGCCACAGATCTAAATGGTGCCTTGAAATAAACATGTCATTAGGCAAGTAATGTATAACATTATGAATAGCTGTTTTAAATACTATATTTTTCTCTGCATTCGTAAAAATGGAACGAAAACGCTTACGGGTAGAATTAGCCTTCTCTTATAATAACTGCTAAATGCTAGTCGCACGATGATAAGACTTCGCTGTAATGAAGCTTTTAAAGACCGGGAACACGCTCACGTCTATTAACCACAGCGTGTGTGTGCTGTGCTTCACCGTTTATTCTTTCTTTTTAATAAATTTCTGGATTCATCGAGGAGGACCGCAACATATTAGTGCAAATAATAACCTAAACGCCTGAAAAAATTTGCCGGAAGCAAATGTGAATACTTTGTGAAAGTGTAATTCTACAGTAACTGTTTTAGTTTTAGTTTGTATTACAAAAGAATAGGATCATTTATTATTTTTTTTAAAGTGTGATATTTTCAAAATAAATTTATTTTGGTTGAAAATACAATTTGAGCATCAAGAACATGCACTTATATGTTTGGCATATTTTTTTTTTTCCTTTCGTTTTCGTTCTTTGTTTTAAAGGTTAGAATATCTATTGTTTTAATTTCTGAGAAAGTATATTTAGCAAAAATCATAAAGCACCACAATTATGAAAATTTTCACAATCTAAACGATTATTTATTGAGTTTTAGTTGAATCCGAGTAACTTTCTTCCAGTACAAAAGAATATATATATTTACAAATAACGAATTAAACTTCTGGATGAAAAATTTTTAAGAGTATGGTTTCATTTAAGATGTATCACATTTTTCTTCTAATTACGAGACGATCTTCCTTAATTTTTATTTTAAGGAGGGTCCCAGACACAAAAATCTTCAAATTTTCTTTAAAAAAAATATTGCGTTAAAAATTTCTCTGTTTTTTAAAGTTAAAATGACGTTTAAATGATGTATCTATCTCAGTTAGAAGAGGAAATATTTTTTTCGTTTCGGTTTGTTTTCAAAATCTAGCTTTTAAGCAATTATTGACATGGAAGTGACTTCTTGTGAAAATACGTTTTTCTTCATGATGCTTTTTTTTTCTCGAATTTAAATTCGAGAAACTCAAGAACATTACATTCAAGCATTATAACTCAAGAACCGTTAAAGATAAAAGCTTCAAATTTGGAAAATTTCTTTTTTTTTTTAATTGTTTTATTTAATTTTGATGCAGCAAATTAAAAATATATATATATTTAACTTTGAAAATATGATTTTTTCAATAAAAGTTACTTAATTTTTGTTTAAATCTTGACATTAAATGTATTTTATTTTTTAAAAAGTTAATATTTTTTAAAAATGCTGAATCAAAATTAAAATTTGTATTTTTCTGTTTATTTAAAAGTAAAAAAATTGAAATTCAACAGATAATATTTTGAGTTATAACGATTTTTAATCATCATAAAATTTTTAATAAATGTGTAAATCTATGTCAGTCTTTCTGGTTTTATGACATTTTAAGATATCTGAACATCTTTAAAACGTAATTTTAAATCAAAATATCGTTTATTATTATTATTTAATAATATTAAAATTGATTCTTTTATCTGTCGAGTTCTGCTTAAATTGTGCCTGTATCTTACCTTAATTATAACGAAAGTTATAATTAAGGCAAAAACTCCGGCATTATTGTGTATTGTGTTTCTGTATGATGTTAAAAACTAGTTCAATGGAATATATGTTCGAATAACAACTAACATTAAAAGAAGTGTTCAAAGGTGTCTTCCATTTACCATTAACTCCTAACCATAGACTTCTAATATAACTGGACGCAGAAATGGTATATTGTGCTTCCCACCATCACGTGATGGTGGAAGGGTTGCGCGCTAAACCAGTTTTCCCAGCCAAAAGTTTTATTGGAATTTCAGCTCCAACTAAGATCTATTTCGTCTGCGTTCATCTTGAACTTGACAATACTTTGCCAAAAAAGGGATCATCTCCAAGAAACGATACCTTTTTGGCGATGAAATCAAAAACATGTCTGCTTCAAGGTTCGGCGGATAGAATAAACGGATTTGTTCTCTACCCAATTTTTCCTCAAATTTCCCAACTCACCAATGAATATAAATTGTTAATAGAATTCTCAACAGATGGCCATACTGAGTTTATTTTTCATGCTAAAATTTCATTAATCTTTAGTTTCGCATCTTTTGGTAGTTTTAGTAGTTTCGCATCTTTATTGTTAAAATGAACTTCGTTAATTTTGTAAAATTATAAAGGTTGAAAAGGTCCGAAAATAGATTTTTTTTTTTTTTTTTTTTTTTTTTTTTTTTTTTTTTTTTTTTTACAAATGCATACATTACAACTATGTACTAGAAGATTGATAATATTTATGACAAGTGTGTAACTTTCTGTATATTGCAAATGTCAAGAAAGTACCTTATGTTTTCATGTTTAAAATGATGCAATCTAAAATCTGAGTAAATATTTTTTAAAATGAGTTTGATTAGTTACAAAGGGAAACTCATATCAAATTAATATTTGACGTAATTAAATTTATTACAACCTCGGTATTTTCACTAAATCGAAACACGTGCCGTATATTCCATAGATGTAACATTTCTTGGGCGTCATTAACTATTAAAATAGACAAAACAATTCCAACAGATAATTTATAAGTATAAGGCTTAACTTATAGTGATATTTAACTTAACCTTTAAGCTGTCTCAAATTAAAATTTTTATTTATAATATTCTCTTATTCACTTCACACGATAAAAGAGTAATCCTTGCTGAAACCACAATTCGCATATAGTCTAGGATTTTAGTTGATCTTAGAATATTTAAAAAATAGTTTCTTACTCTCCAGCCACTTTAACTATTATGTTCAAACAATATGTACTTAAAGTATTTCCACTTTTTATGAATAAAAATGATAATCTTTTCCATTATGTTTGCAGTTCCTATTAACTGTTTACGGGTAACCGTATTTGCACATCTCATATCATCATCGTGCAAACTATAAGTATTACTTCCTTCTCAATTACGCTTACAGTTGCAGAAAATTGTTTTCGGAAACTGTATTTTTACATCATCAAGTAAACCAAGAATTACTTGAGGCGTCGTCGATGCAAGTTCATGATCGAGCTCAACTAAAATAGCTTGGGAAATATTCCCAGAAATACTTCTCCTTTTTAAAACTAAACAGCGTTAGTAGCAGTAATCTCGATCAATTAGTAAGCGAGCGAAAATCGAGCAAAACATCCAACAAGCAAGTGAAACCATGCATTTCATCGACATAACTTTTATCTTATTTTGCTAGAACGGCTCCCCAAGCCGTGCAGGAAATCCATTTCCGAAAACATGGCGAATCAATTAACCTCTTGATGGACGCCGACATTGCATCAGGAGCATTAAGTTCTCAACTCGGATAAAGATTTAACTTCCAGAAAATGGCTTCATTGTTCCTGACAGGGAAGAAGATGCACTCGCATTCAATTATACGAAGAGAAATCGGCTGACAAAAATTCTTTGGCTTGCAGTCACTTTCGAACAAGTGTTTGAATTTTAACCACCTTGACATTATGGAAATTATGAACCAAATTCAAATATTTGATGCTGAACAGGCAACGGGTATCAAGATTTTAAAAACGCATCGAAGAAAATATAGCACTTTATTAGAGCTTTTATTTCAATCTGTCAGCATCGGAATTGAAACATGGTAGCTCACTGTGATTATTTTTCTTCTTTCATTTTAAATTTAAATCAAAATCACAAATGTTTGATGCTGAGCATGAGCAGGTCATGAGTATCAACATTTTAAAACGCATTGAAAAAAACTGAGATTTATTTTAAGCTTCCGACATCAGAATTGAAATAAAACAGGAATTGATTATTTTTCTTCTTTTATTTTTCATTTAAATAAAAATTACAAAAGTTTGATGCTGAGACTCATATATCCATTGATTAGAGTCAATATAGAATAGACAATATTGCACGTCCAATTCACATATTTAGATAAAGCCCCTCAGTTCCCCCCCCCCCCCCTTCATTTTGGGAACATCAGGTTTTAAATTTATTCTATCGAGGATAATTTTCAGAATTTTCAAGCTATGTTTTTGAGACTTTCACAAAAGTTGCTCTATATATTTAGCTAACACAATCTGAAATGAAATTTTGATAGCATCCACGCATACGCAATAAAAAATTATTTAGTAAACCTGCTCATTTTTCATACATTTTTTTACTATTTTTAAATTCTGATTAGAGGATATTGTGTTATTGCGCATAATGTTGTTTATGATATTTCCTGAAAAGAACATTTTTTTATATTAAGAACTCTGCAAGTTATAACCAAAAAACTTGGCAAATATGAGAACGGAGTTTCAAAACTAGTTTTATCCAGGAAATCAAATTTTGGAAAATTGTTAAAAACTTCTAATAGCGTCCACTGGTTTTCATTGCAAACCACGATTTTACAAACCCAGAAATATGGGATAAAACTAGTTTATATTAGATTAATTTATAACACAATTATTCTGTCGAGTTGGTCCAAAGTACCAGATTAGATTGTGTGATTGTTAAAGTTGGTTGGGTGAATTAGTCCTCTAGTATTCGTCCGGGATGATTCAGTTTGAAAAGCATTAGCGGCTTCAGCCAATACATCACTGGTTTGGTTCGAATCCTGTCGCGGACTTTTTTCACCCACTTGGAAAATTTACATCTGTCATAAAACTAGCTTATTTGCAGATTATAGTGTTTAATTATTCCAGATTTACTAATATAACAGATTGACAGAAAAACAAGCTATTTTAAATACTGGATAATAAGGCAAGTTTTGAAATTCACATCCTCGTACATAATATTATCTTATATTAAGAAGACACTGTTTTCACGGAGAATCATAGCATTAAACATTTTTAAAATTATGTACAATCAATCCTTTATATATACAATTTTCTCTGAAATCATTTACAATTGGC
This sequence comes from Maratus speculifer, assembly GCA_964019185.1. Lineage (NCBI taxonomy): Eukaryota > Metazoa > Arthropoda > Arachnida > Araneae > Salticidae > Maratus > Maratus speculifer. The sequence goes on from OZ025295.1 coordinate 82,432,691, forward strand.
GCATTCTCTAGTAACAGGAAGCACCAAGCCATAATGCACAAGTTCGATGCCACCATGAGGTTTTCCCTGCATGTAATGATAATTGATGTCACTTCCTCTTTGAAAATCCTCCCAAAAGGTATTCCTCCAAAAGCACAAGCCAGGCAGTGATTAATTATAACTCCCTCCTTGCATACATAATGCTTAAAATAATCCTATAAGTATCCCCCATGTTTAAATCACTAAATCAAAGGTTCATCAAAGGGCGCCCTTAAATTATTCCCTTGAAAGCGTAAGATTGGGATACAAGATCACCATGAAAGAGGAGTTATCTTAAGTAAGCCCATTAAATCTAGTATCAACAGCTAACTCTATACACTATCCCGTATATGCGAGATTAGTGTGTGTTACTACCGTCAAGATAAAATTAATTAGATGCTAAGAACTCATCCTTGTTATACTAAAATTTTTAAAAACAAAAAGTTTAACCTCCACCCCCCTCTCCATAAAAAAGAAAGAAAAAAATATGTGTCAAGCATAGATTAAGAAACATTTTCCAACACATTCAAAATAATGTAACAAAATTTCACCGTTTGATAAGTTGCAATAGGATGTCTAATTGAACCCTCCGAAATATATATACTACTGTTACATGCATATCTGATATTTGATCCCATAATTTAAAAGTAAGATAGCTATAATATTTCACTACATTTCCACCACGGACTAACATTAATTTTTTCTGTCATTTTTATCCTTTAAGAGTTTAGCTGATTTCTACGACGTTATTTCGATTTGTATGAAATCATTTTTAACCGACTACAGATCGTCGTAAACCTCTACCGAAATTATTAAACTTCTGTAACAAAAAAAAAAAAATCGTGAGTAAAAATGACAACCTAACTCACGCAAACAGTATCACAGGGGGAAAGGGTAAAGGTTCAAATGGTGCAATTTGCAACAAAAATAATAAAGAATTCCATTAACAAAGGAAGTAAAATGAATCGGAAAACTAAATCAGAATCCGGAAAAAACAAAATCAGTTTGGCAAGAAACATCTTCCTGCAATATTGCTAGGCAATTAACTCCGTGATGGACAACCATTCAGCAGTGCGTTAAGTTGGCTATGAGAGAGGGAACACGTAAGTGTCTTTCCAAAAAGATTGCTTCATTGTTTTTGACAGCTGATCGCGCCATTAAACAAATGGTAGGCATTTTGTGACGATGGCGAAGGGATTTTAAAAGTGGTCAGAGAGAAAGGCTGTTGAACAGATTCTAGCTATTAGTTTCGCAAAGACACACAGAGAGAGAGCCGGGAGAAATGTTATCTGTCTGGAGGATCTTCAGCTCAACTTAATGCTCCTGGGCGGCTTAGAAAAGCAATGACCACTAATTTTCAGTACATTGTTTTCGATGAGAGAAACGCAGAGTGACTAATAACCGCTCATAAAAGGCTTCTGAGATGGGAAATGTATTTCTTCATTGACATAACACAGACTATATTTAGAAGAAGTATTTTTCTCTCTTTTCGACTGGGAAAAGAATTTTAAATCAATTTTATCTGTGTAGGGTCAAGTGGGGGTAATTATGACCACCCCTATAATGAAGAAAATTATGTATGGTAAAATTTTATTTCATGCTTAGCTATCAACCTCGTAATAGGGATGCACCGAATAGTGATTTTGGCCGAATACCGAATGCCGAATATTCGGCCGACAGGTGAACCGAATACCGAATATTCGGCTAGCCGAATAGTAATTGTTGGGCCGAATACCGAATATTCGGCTTTCCAAATACTTTTTAATTTCAAAATTTAAAGGTATTAAAATGTTACTTTTTAAAACAGTTTTACATAATATTTAATAAAAGAAACTTACATTTTGATAAACAAGAGCTTTTTATATGAGCATTTAGTATTGAAAAAAATCTGCCTTGAGTTATTTAAGAAGTGCAGTTATGAAACTTTAATTAATAAAATTTTCTACGAATCGAAACAAACATTTTAAAATCAAATAATGAAAAAATGACCGAAGAAAAATTTTACAGTCTGATAATTGTCCTTTTTAAATAACTCAAGGAAGATTTTTTTCAATATAAAGTAGAAATACTTTCAACTTAATTCTGAATAAAGGTATGTTTGGCTCATAGTTCTTTTCTTATGAATGGTGGTATTTTCCACCCTTCCCAACATATCATATTTTACAGAAATCAAAGCATGTGAGTTGAAAATGTGTTATCTTATTTATTGTTAATGTAATAAATGAACACACAAGTATTGACCTAGAGTGAGATGAAATACAATGTACTTATGACTCAATAAGTTGATTATGGTTATGGTTTCATGAACAAAAATTGTCTGTTTTGATAGCTATTACTAATCTCAAAAGTTTTTTTTTCTTTTAAAGGACTTTTATTTGGGGAAAAGCAAGAAACAGATTATTTACTAAACAAAATTTAGAAACTTGTATGAGCACGTAATTTATTCATAAGGAGAATCCTAATAAATCACCATTTTAATCCTTCTCATGGTTAATTTTATTAAGTTATACTTTACAAATAGCAAATAAGTAATGTAAAAACATTCTATTTTATTTAAAAATGATTTTGTTTCTAATTATTTTAAATATAAATTAAAAAATTGACAGTTAAAAGTAGAAATAGTGAAAAGTTTTTTAAAACGTTTTATTAAGTATTGGATTCGGCCGAATACTTTGATATTCGGCCATACCGAATATTCGGCAGGCCGAATAGTTTTATATTCGGCCAAGCCGAATATTCGTCTCAACCGAATAGTTTAGTATTCGGCCTAACCGAATATTCGGTAACATGGCCGAATAGGCCGAATACCGAATAGATACCGAATACTCGGTGCATCCCTACCTCGTAATGTATTTTTCATATTAGATAGCCTATGTCCCTAATCTGAAGCATTTTTGAGATGAAAATAGCAATTGGAAATAAAGTCTACAAAATTTTTCATAAATGGATTTGTCAGGTTGGCGTTTTAATGTCTTAATTACGACAAACAAATGTGTGTAGACAAACACAAAGAAGAAATATAATGGTCATAATTTCCTCACTAATGGTCCCCAAACTTTTGTGTTTATGAGTTTTTGATGGGGTAATCATAAACATCATTTTATCTTAAAAAAGAAAAAGAACTATGAGAATTAAAACTTTTAAGAGGTGTTCTTTAAGGGCCAAAGTTACTTTTCCTATGTACTAAAAACAGTACTTTTCCAAATAGAAACAAGTAAAAAAATATAAAAATGTAAAAAGTGGTCATAATTACTCCTCCTGACCCTATATTTATAAATATTTACTTCGTGAAACTGCTTAAATGATTAACACTAGAACGCCCGGAAATTCTACTCAAGTTTGAAAATAATATTTCTCACCAGAATTTTTATTCAAAATTATTTAATTGATTTATTTAACATAAATTTGCGTGGATTAGATTTAAATTATTTCAAGAAAATTTTTCTGGTTCGAATTGAAATTTAGTTACATGATTGGAGTCGAATCGACTCCATCCGGGCGTTCTAGTGTTAAAGTAAACTTTTGAAAGAGAAAATTTTGTAACATTCGGAACGTTTCTAATAAACATAGCTGTAATTCTATGACTATTATTTTGTAATTAATAACTGCGTACAAAATTAAGGGAGCACATCATTGGGTGCAATCTTATTTGAAATATGCGAGCTTAAATACTCGTTTGCTCGGAAACTACCCGATCGATTTAGAATAAATATAGAATATATATTCACTGGAATACGCTCAAGATTTATGGCAAACAGTTTTATTCCGAGACTAAATTTGTTTATTTTTTTAAAATGGCATTTTTTCAGAATTTTCTTATTTTCAGAAACTAATTTATGTAAGAAAAAAAAAAAAAAAAGTAACATGTGATCTTATAGTTATACTCTTCCATCAAAAATTTTGTTATCGAAATCGCTCAACGTACGGGGAACGTGTTTTTGGCACTTATGATTTACCCGCACCAAGTACGGGCATCTATACTATAATCGTAATTTATTATTCTCACCAGCAAAAAAATTCATTGTAAATTTTGGATTATTTAATCCGAGCATTTTTCTGATTCAATTGGGCAAAAATTTCGGTTTTGAAAAACCGAAGATAAAAGATTAAAAATTCTGTAAAATACATGAAAAAATAGACATTATTTGAAAGTGTTTTTTTTTTTCAAAAATATTGATCAGTTGGTTAAACTTGTGTCATAATGTTGCCCCTTTGGATTTCGGAAACCTTAAGAATACCGTATCAGAAATTGCACATAGTCTAACAAAGCAATTAAATCTCAAATGTTAAGCAATGTATGAACAACAACAACAAAAAGCAAAATAACTATCCTGCTCTGAAGATCAGTTGCTTTTTGCATCAATATGCAATTTTCTGAGAAGGGGGAAAAATATGGGAAAAATCGTTCATATAGAAAAAAAAAATACTAATAGAGGATTCTACAGTAATGTTATTTTGTTGAGAAATACGTTTGGCGAACCTCCTTTACTATTCCCCTTCTTTTATTATTTGGATTTTTCTCTACAAGCAACGAGAAACAATGCTTTAGTAGCATCGAAAAAGAAATTCTTAATAACTCTGGAGAGATCCTTTTTATTAATGAGCATGAGCATGCTTAGTGGAATATGCAGAAAAAAAACAAAAAAAGAAAAGTGTTTTTTTTTTTATAGATTTTTTTTTCTTTTTGCAAAGAAGAACTATGTTAGCTCGCATCTTATTTTGAAATATATATGTGTTTGTGTGCAATACGAAATTGAGTTTTTCTTTCTTTCCACGTAAAATTTAAATTACTGCGCGCATACGGCACGAAAATTTTTTTCTCAATAAATTTTGAAATTCAGAATTACCTCTGGGACACGATATGCTTTAAAAAGAAAATGTTTGTCGAAACATATAATGTTTAAACACGCAGTGTAATCTCTAGAGCGTACGCATTAAGTAAATAAAAATAATGCGTAAAGTTTACTTGAGTGCAGGATTTGAAATGCAGAGCTGCAATAGCTAGTTATGTGGAAATATGTAATGCAATTTACAGCATTAATAAAATGAACGCAAAGAAAAAAAATATGTCTAGACTTAATTCGTGCAAAAAATCACGACGACGACAAAATAATACTAATCATACTAAAGAAAAAATATTTAAGGAAAGGAAGACATTGTTTTTTAGTTAATTTAAAATCTTCCCTATCCTCCTCTCCCTCCTCTATTTTAGACATGCATATTATGGTGATTCCGGATATATATATATATATATATATATATATATATATATATATATATATATTTTTTTTTTTTTTCAAATCGCATTTTATAATGGTTTGAGTTAAAAAATCATCTTTAGTTTTTAGAACTACATAATACAAACTGGGTGTAAATGCTACAATAAGACGATGGGTTGATGCAGGATATTTTTTTTTTCTTGGGACCCATTTTGTGAAAAATAAAAGTTATTATTGAGAAATTTTTATATTTTTGTGATTTTTTGTATTTTTTTATAAAAAATATATTCTATATAATACAAACTATTATGTATATATTCTATTATGCAAAAAGAAATCCAACTACTCAAATTTGAAGCATTAATTAATAATAATAATTTTAAATCCAGCTACTAAAGTTTTGCTTTCTGGTGAACTTGCTTTCTTTGCAAAATGCACATTTTAAAATCTGATTCTGAATCTAGTTGATTATGAATTCTATAAGTCTTTTAATATCAGGCTTTTCAATAACAATCACAAATACTTTAGCTTCCACCATTCTAATAAACTAAGATCTACTATATTACATTCAAACGAAAAATCATAGAATGGTTCTGTTTTTGCTCAAACAATATAATAGGCATTATCAAAGTGGCGCACACAAAATCATGCAGTTTCATTTTATCTCAATTTGCAGAAGTTTTTCTAAATATGTAATAAGTATAAATATTTCAATATTTAATATATTTCTGCTTAGATTTCTTTCCTGTTGCAAGATTATTTTGAAAGCATTTTTTTCTTCTAAACTTTACGTTGTATTTTACTTTATCTTTCTAAAGGCTGTTTGATTATCTTTATTATATAAAATTAAATTACATTAAAATATATTAATATGTTTGTATACAATAATTATTAAATTTATTAAAATAAATGTGAACAAAAACTGATTTAAATCAACGATTTTTTTAAATTAACTGATTTAGATCGTGATTTAAATCATGATTAAAATCAAGCTTCTTTATAAATCAACGAAACTTGGTCATAGGAAATGAGATTCTCGCAGCAAAATATCTTTTGCAAATTATTTTTTTAAGTAAAATATTTTTTTCTAAATACAGGAGGCAATTATGTTCTGCGTTCAAAAATGAAATAAGTATGTAAATAAAAGTTATTTTATGAGAAAATAAATCAAATTCTAAGCATATTTGTGTTTTCCTAATGGGTTTTACAATCATGATCATAATACTTTCCTCCCTTGCACTATATGTCTGCGGAAAATAATTAATTCACCTGTAATAAAATACAAGAGCTGCTCTCATTTTCTGTTTTTTCGGAAGCGATATCACGAGTTTTTAAAAATCCAGTTTTGTCTTTTTCAAGAGTTAAATATGGAGAAAAAAAAAAAAAATAAGCGAAACACAGAGGTCTCCATCATCATAATACATAAATATATTAAACTGCAACCTACATTATCTAAGAGTATTCGATTGTTTTTAACTTACAAAAACCAGTTGCACAAGGTTTCCCCACTGAAAAACTTTTACATAATCGTACAATAATTCTGAAGAGAAATGACCCCATTCTCGGCGTAATATGTCGAAACGAAATGGAAGTTTTATGAGCAAATTACATATTGTGGAGATAAAATATTTACACAGCGCTTCAGCCTTGTTTCACTTCCTGGGCTCGAGTGGGGTGGTGCGAGAGATGGTTTTGATTTACGGGTTCAAAATGTCAGTGATGTTAAATGAAAATGAAAGCATAAGTGGGTGATCTCAAGTTAAGGTGTTTTAGAACAAGAAAATAATGAGTGTTCTCTTCACATTAAAGTGCTTTTTTGTAAAAGTAAATGCACATTTTTTTTCTTCATTTGTGACACAAATTGTTCGGGCGTAATATATCGGTGAGTGAAGAATTTGTATGTAATTTGTAATTTATCATAAAAACTTGTTTTGTATTCCATTTTTGTGGCATTCAGTATGCTTCGTTTACGCATTTTTCTTGTTTATAAAAGCAAAAAATAAATATTTCATGTAACCCCAAAAAACTTTCCTACTTTTTGTGACTTCAACCCACACCTACCTCTCTAAATGTTATTCGTCTATGTCCAAGCATGTAATGCATACATTTATTTTGAATAGGATGAAAATAATAATAATATTAATCTTCAAGCGCACAAAATTCAAATATTTCTGAAAATAACTTTTTATACAACAATTGCATTCTGCAATATAATTCTTTTCATATGTGCAAAGCATTTTTATTTGTATAATAATTGGAATCGAACAGCTGATTGATTGTAAACGAAACATACACACAGACAAAGAGGGAGGGGGAGAGAATATAAACAAATTTTAAAGAAATAATAACGTAGAATAACTAAAAAAGTAGTATTTTAAAAAAATGTGGTGTTAGCGGCAATTTTACACTATCATTACACAATAAATTTCATCGACCAACAATAAATATGTTTGATAATATTTATTTATTTATTTATTTATTGTATAGATTATGAGATATTGTAAAGTAAAATATCAAGTTATGATAATTTGGCAAGTATTTAGAAAACTAATGCAACTGATTCTTACTAATTTTCTTAAATTAAAAACCTAAAATTTATTTTGTAAGTATACATTACGAAAAATTCGTGAATTCTGAATCAATTTAACGGTTTGCAAGGAAATCATTGTAGTATTGTATTTATCCTGTAAAAGCGCTTTTACCTTTACGAAAATATGATTACAGTAAAAATAATCTTGCAGTCCCTTATTTCAATAAGACGTACATTATAAAATATATTATCGTAAAAATTAATTAGCTTACTTTAAAGTTTGAGAATGGGTTCAAAGTATACCCGAATTGAGCAAAAGTTTATGGTCTACAAAACCTAAATCTGAATTTTATTATATATATATATATATATGTCGATATAGCGAGCCCATGGTAACAGGCTCGCTCAGATGCATTTGGCCGATTCGGCATCCGCCCCATGGCAAGGTACGACACGTGTTTGACCTTTTTAGCCACGTGTTAACTAAATGTTGCTGAGTTAGCACCTTCACACGAAAGGGCCCCAGCAACAAGCACAGAACAAGACAGAAGGATGCCAGAGCCCGCCTGATGAAGAGGTACTTAGCCGAGCTCAGGGCTAAAAGACAGAAGATGCCCCATAATTTTAATCCTTTAAGTATTTTTTCCCCTGTAAATATTGCACTTTTCCCTTGTAAATATTACACATTACTCAAGATTATTAAACGTATGTAACAATACCCCTGGACTCCTTAATCTACATGGGGGCTGCGGCCTACTTGGACCCCCAAACAACCTGCACTGCAAGAGTTCTTATTTTTGCATATGGATTGATGTGCAGTGTGCAAGAGGAAAGATTATATTTCCCCTAGTCCCCATCCGGCAGCGAGATGATGTTTATGCTTTCTGCTTATCAGCGCGGTCCCACAGCTCACCAGAAGGGAGAAAAAGAAAAAGAAAATGAAGAAAGTGTGTCAGTAGTGTCGGTCGCCGCCTGTAATTTGTGATGTTCTTGTGCATACTCTGGATTTATTTTTTTTTCATTGAAAAAGTAGCATAGATCAAATTGGATTACACTTAAATAGCAGTAAGTGATATTTTTTTTTACTATACCTTATTTCTTTGCTGTAAGTAATGGAGCTACAAGCGATCCCAGTGATCAGACATCAGTTAAAAACTGCCAAAGCCGATAAAATACAGCTTCTACATTTGTTTATTTTTGGAAAAGACGAAGCGAGGCGAAATCGTTCTAATTTAAGGGTTTATACCGGATTACCGTTTAAAGAAGGTAGCCCTGAATTCGCCAACAAATTGAAAGAAATTACTGATACTTTTGACCAGTTGCAATTGATAACAGTCGCTAATCTGCTATCCATAGATATAAATGGAAATAAAGATGAGATAGCGACTCGCATTTTGGTCGCATTATCAGACATTGCTGCTTTTAAGGAAACATTTGGGAATATTTCGGCTTCGGAGACAGACATTGAGCATAATCAGAACGGCAGCAGTGCCAGCACAGACTTAAAAATGTCGATAGTATTAAATGATGATATACCCGTGTATCAACGCCCCCGTAGAGTGTCCCTAAGCGAAAAAGAATTAATCCGCGACCAAATTCAACAGTGGTTGCGGGACGGCATTATAAAACCGTCGTATAGCGATTACGCAAGCCCCGTTGTCTTAGTAAGAAAAAAGGACAATTCCATGCGCTTATGCATTGATTTTCGAAAATTAAATAAAAAAATAGTGAAGGATCGTTTTCCGTTACCCCTAATTGATGACATATTGGATCAACTCAAACAAGCTGAAATTTTTACGACCCTTGATCTTAAGAATGGGTTCTTCCATGTTGATGTAGACCCAAACAGTACAAAATATACAGCTTTTATCACTCACGATGGGACTTATGAATTTTTAAAGGCCCCTTTTGGCCTTTGTTCAAGCCCCTCGGCATTTACGAGATATCTCGCGTGTGTTTTCCGTGAATTACTCATGGAAGGTGTATTAATATTATACATGGATGATCTTGTAATTCCTACAAAATCGGAAGAAGAGGGACTCCATAACTTAAAACGTGTACTAGATACTGCTTCTGATTACGGATTAGAGATTAATTTTAAGAAATGTCAATTTTTACAGCGCAAAATAGAATTTTTGGGGCATATTATCGAGCATAACACTATAGCGCCATCCCCTGCGAAAATTAAAGCAGTCCAACATTTCCCGGAGCCTAAAAATGTTAAACAGCTGCAATCCTTACTCGGGCTAACGGGTTATTTTCGAAAATTCATACCGGGATACGCTTCTATTGCACGCCCCCTAAGTGATTTGTTACGTAAAACAGCGACTTTCGATTTCGGTCCGGAGCAACGGCAAGCACTGCATATACTACGTAATCGACTCACCAGTAATCCAGTTCTACACATTTTTGTACCCGGCTCGGAGCTCGAAGTGCACACTGACGCCAGTAAATACGGCTTTGGCGCGACGCTTATGCAAAAATCCCCCGACGGTCATTTTCACCCGCTCCAATACATGAGCAAAAAAACATCCCCCCAGGAAGAGAAGTTGAGCAGTTACGAATTAGAAGTGCTAGCGGTCATCGAAGCACTAAAAAAATTTCGTGTTTATCTGCATGGCACTAAATTTCGAATCATCACGGATTGCCAGGCCTTTCAGAAAACGATGGAAAAAAAGGAACTCACACCCAAAATTGCACGTTGGGCCTTATTTCTACAAGATTTCGATTTCGAAATAAAACACCGACCAGCTGCAAAAATGCAGCATGTCGATTGCCTTAGCAGATACCCCGTCATGCAGATTACGCATGATGAATTAACTCTAAAAATTATGCAAGCACAAGACAGAGACCCACTTATAGCCGGCATCAAGGCCGCAGCGATAAGCTCTCCGGTAGCTGATTTTGTGCTTCGTAACAACGTACTGTATAAAATTGAACGTGGCAGAGATTTATTAGTTATCCCCGAAGTGATGCAGCTTAATATTCTCCAGGATATACATGCTAAAGGCCACTTCTCAGCTAAAAAAACTGCGGAAATAGCATCTCAGAACTTTTTTATTCCGAAACTATCCGAACTCGCACGAACCATCGTGATAAACTGTGTTCCGTGCATTTTAGCATCTCGGAAATTGGGTAAAAAAGAAGGTTTTTTACACCCGATTCCAAAAGGTGACACGCCACTGGATACATATCATTGTGATTTTCTCGGACCACTCCCATCAACAAATAAAAATTATAAACATTTATTTACTGTAGTGGATGCATTTACAAAATTTTTCTGGTTATATCCAGTAAAATCTACGGCGGCGCAAGACGCACTAGATAAACTGAAATTACAACAAACTACATTCGGTAATCCCCGACGCATTATCACAGACAAAGGCCCCGCATTCACGTCAGCCGACTTCGCGACCTACTGTAAGGAGGAAAACATCGAACACCATCCGATCACCACGGGAGTACCCCGGGGAAACTCCCAAATCGAAAGAATACACGGCACACTCATCCCAATATTAACAAAGTTATCGTTGGACGATCCCGAAAAGTGGTACAAACATGTCGCTCGGGTGCAAAGAATTATAAATAGCACCATTTCATCCGCTACCAACTTTTCCCCTTTCGAAATTCTTACTGGCGTTAAAATGAAAAATAAAGAAGACTTACACATCCGACAACTCTTAGAAACAGAAGAGGCTCAATTAGCAGTAGACCATAAAAAACAATTAAGAGATGTGGCAAAGACGCACATTTTAAAACAACAGCAAATGACACGTATGCAGTATGATAAGAGAAGGAAACCTGCTACTGCTTATGAAATCGGCGATCTGGTCGCGATAAAAAGAACTCAGTTTGGTACGGGCCTAAAACTCCGTCCTAAATTTTTCGGCCCATACCAGATTACCGCAGTGCATCCCAACGAACGATATCAAGTTAAAAAAATTGGGTCACATGAAGGCCCACAGATTACCACTACGGCAGCTGACATGATGAAATATTGGACACAGTCGATATAAACTGACTCATAGTGACTGGAAGAATTTACTGCAAGATAATCTCTACGTTTACGAGTGTTTTTTTTTTTTTTTCTCTTTTCTTATTTCTCTTGCAAAATCACAAACACAGATGTGGTTTTAGTTTTGTGTTTACTCCTCCACGCAACGAAGAGGGAATAATGGTGTTTTTTTTTAATTATTCCCTCGAATGTGAAATATGCCACAGCGATAAATAAAGCTAAGTCAAGTGCTTTTTTTTTTTTGTTGGCTGGCTAAAGCATTTTTATCATTATTATTATTTCATTAACCAGGATTATGTTAACAGGTGCCAAGTGATTTTTTTTTTTTTGGCACAAACATTTAACTTTTACAATATATAGGACATATTTTTTTACATACTTAGTACCATTTTATGTGCTTCGAAATATTGTATGTTTTGTTTGAAATATGATTGTTTTTATAAATATGTTTATCTGTATAAACTATTTCTTCTACACCCCCCCCCCCAAAAAAAATGACAAAATATGATGTAGCAGGAAAACTATAAGTTTCGATTTTTTTTTTTCTCCTCTACTCTTTCTTTCCTTTTGACAGACAAAAGATAATTATTTTTGTTTGTTTGTTTTGTCTTTGTCATAAAAGTTTTTACGATTATTCCAATTTGAGCAATTTTCTTTTACATAAGAATAAAAGTTTTTCTCTATTTTTTTTTGAAGACGTATTAAGAAACACTATAATAAATTTGAGACCTTTTTTCTTAGACGAAGACGAATATCTGTTTCGAAGACGTTGTGTTGGAAACCCCCTTTGGGGAACGATGATAAAGCAAAAGACAGATGTGCAAAGAGCACATTAACGACGCTAACTGTTATGATATAATTTTTTTTTTTCTTTTCATTGTGTGTGCTATTAATGACGTCTTCAAAATTCCTTTTTTGTTCTTCTCTCTTATTAATATTAATTTTTTTTTTTAAATTCATGTTTTACAGTGATCGTCTGTTTTTTTTTTTTCTCTCTCCCTTGAAGAAATAGTTTATTTTCAGTATCCTGATCGGTGTACACGTTCAGCTGTGGTCAGCTGCATGTCGGATTGGCCGAGTGTCGATATAGCGAGCCCATGGTAACAGGCTCGCTCAGATGCATTTGGCCGATTCGGCATCCGCCCCATGGCAAGGTACGACACGTGTTTGACCTTTTTAGCCACGTGTTAACTAAATGTTGCTGAGTTAGCACCTTCACACGAAAGGGCCCCAGCAACAAGCACAGAACAAGACAGAAGGATGCCAGAGCCCGCCTGATGAAGAGGTACTTAGCCGAGCTCAGGGCTAAAAGACAGAAGATGCCCCATAATTTTAATCCTTTAAGTATTTTTTCCCCTGTAAATATTGCACTTTTCCCTTGTAAATATTACACATTACTCAAGATTATTAAACGTATGTAACAATACCCCTGGACTCCTTAATCTACATACATATATATATATATATATATATATATATATATATAAGTACTAAATCTCGTTCTTTAACGAAAACGGCCCACATAATGGCAATTATCAGAAGATCATCATTTAATCCATATTTAATGTTGATATAAGCTGGTATGATACGATAATATATATGTTTTTTTTAAACGCCAGATATGTGCGGGGTATTTTGAAAGAACTTAGCCTTTCTTCGTCAGGCGCAAAGTACACGTACTTCTACTTTGAAAGCAGGAGCAAGATACACAAGTAATCATTAAATTAGCAGTTATTTAAATTAAAAACGAATTTGCTATACATATCAGTTAAAACAAAATTACTATGATAAAATATAGATTTAGCTTCTCATATACACTGTCAGAAAAATTCGTCAATATACACTAAGTTATCGTTATTTTTTCACAAATAACTTCTGTTTTCCCAAAAGACGTATTTGTTCTGTGAGTTCATTCCGAAAGTCGAAAAATGAGGAAACGTTTCCGTTTATATCTAGCACGCATGCGCATTGGGTCTGTTAGTAATAAATTCGAATTTATTTTTAAAATGAAAAACAAAAATATTCTATCCATTAAAATGTCTAATTTAGTTTTAAAAGACAAAAATGTTTTCGAATTTAAAAATAAATAACAATTACTTTCTTTATTCGTTCAAAAATTCTCACAATCTGTTGTTCAAAGTTGGATAAGTTGAATAAAGTTCAATATACTAAGTTATTTCTATGATAAATATTCGCATATAAAATATACTTTAAGTGAACACATTTAAAAAATATTTTAATTAAAAAATAAAATGCAAAAAAAATTGATATTATTAAAAAAAATCTTATCGAATAAAAATAAAACATCCATGTTTTTTCTCTAACAATCTACGTAATATATTTAAAATTCACATTTTTATACTATATTAATATTAAAGTAAAAAAAACCCAGCCACAGTTTCATTAAAGATGAAGTCTTTCCGAGATTAACTGCAAAATTAAAAGCTTTTTAACGAAATACACCAAACCACACCCATATGAAATGAACACTTCTATTTAAAGCAAAATCTTCTCAAGCAATCCTGGCGCCGTGGATGCGCGTTGGTCTTGTAATTCTGGGGTCCTTGGTTCGATCCCCGCCTCTTCCGCATTGATTTTTCCAAACTTTTTTCAAGTGACGGATATTTTTCCTCTTTTGACGGAGAAAAAAATAAACGGAAAGTCGTCAATATACAGACAATTTCTGGCAGCAGTGCTGCCAGTACATTTTCTGTAAAAAGACGGAAATTTTTTTGAGAGCGTACTATTAAAAAATTTTCGTTCAAGCCTCGCTGAACAGTTATTAAATCCTCAATGAAATTCACAAACACACATTATTTAAATATACATCTCGCGATATTAGACATCAGGTATTTCCAAGAATTCTGACTATAAGCTAAATATTGCTATTAAGTCTCACGACATCCTGTGTGTGTGTGTTTTAAATTATGATTATGAGATTTTGATGCCTGTAATTGTCTCTCATTGCGCGACCATTGAAAGAGCATGGCCTTTTGTTCGTAAGTTTTGTGTCATCAGTCGATTCCTTTGTTGCTTTCCTACAAACGGAATATCCTGTCACCAGCTATAAGTGAGACACTTTTCGAAATGCCGTGACCGAAGCTATCAAGGCATCCTCGAGCACACAAAATGTCGATGTCGCCATTATTGTAAGTCAAGATATATTACGACGTAACCTTCTCGTGTATGCCTCCTCCTCCTCCCTTTTTTCCTTTCCCATCTTTGTCATTTTGGCGATGTCTTCTGTGTCAAGTGAAAGATTTTTCAGGATTAAGCTGGGATTTTTAGTCATTTTTTGGCTGGTCAGGATTATTATAAAAAAAAAAGTTAAGCAAGCTTGCAAAATCAGACCTTTGAAAATGAGAAATCGTAGCACACAAAAATCAAATTAATCTGGAGATTGGTTGGTTGTTTTTTCATGTTTTGCGGCCATTTATTTGACATTCGTAAAAGGAGTAATGTTTCAGTCTAAGCTCAATGTAGTAAACTTTTTCCTCTGAAAAATTTTATACTATTTTTAAAACTTTTTCTTGTTTTGCAGATTTTTTTTTTTTTTTTTTACTTTTGTAAAAGGAGCTTCAGTTTTCTAGTCAAGTACAGTAAATTTTGGCGACATTCGCGATTATTGAACGATATTCATATTTTTTTTTTCTTCCCCACAATCGCAATTGATGTTTTCCTATCACAATTTTTCGTTGAAATCAACGCTCTCTTATCTCCAACTTCTGAAGAGTTTTCTTTATCTCAATTCTTTAACGAATTTTGTGTTTTTTACACATTCCTTTTGCGAACCTCTGTTTTCTTTCCGCGATCTTTCGGTGGAATTTGTGTTTTCTTACTAATCTTCCGATGAAATTTGCGCTTTATTTTCGCGACCTTTTGACGAAATTCGCGTTTTTTCTGCGATATTTTGACGAAATTAGAGTTTTCTTTCCACGATTTTTTGACAAAATTCACTTTTATACCGCATTTTTTTCTTTTCTTTCTTTCTTTTTTCTTTTTTTAACGCGATTATTTGTCGAAATCTATTAAGATGGTTTTATGTTAAGAAGTTTCTTTCGCAGCCTAGTTTTTTTTTCTCTTTGAGTATTTTTTAATATCCGAATTTTCGGACCAATGACTAATTTTTTAAAACTTTTGGAATGGAATGCTTTAAAATTCAAGAAATTTTGAAACAGCTCCTAAAAAATATCACGCGCGGACTAAAAATCGCAACTGAGGGGGAAAAATTGCACTTGTATGTGGAATTTTTTTTTTAAATTGTAGTTTGAGATCGATTTTCGTAACATCGTAGTTTATTGATCCAAATCATAACAACTACGATTTTTTGTAGCAGTTGGCTGGTCTGCAAAATACGTATAAAAAATATGGTCTTCTGGAATTCCTCCATCTAGTAAAATGTAGGAGAGAGTAAAAAGGAATGGAACACTTTTACAAAAACAAGAAAATCAACTTTCTTTCACACAGAATCAAAAATTTTAATTTATAGAATATAAAATGAAACACTTTCTAATGTCGTTGAACAATATTGAAGCATAATTTGTAGAAACAATTTTATAATTTAAAGAAATTGTAAATTTCAAAATGCGTTCCATACCTTCCCACTAATAGGGAGGCATGAGATAGCTATAAAATTAAGCATGATAAACCACAAATAGTCAAGTGATAGCTGCTTATCTTATTAGTCTAACAAAAACTGTAGGTTGATAAAGTCTGTTTCGCAATATCAAATTCCAGTATTTTCATCACTGGAAGAAAATTCCATGATTGTCAGTCACAGATGAGACTAAAACATAACCAGTTCAATTTATTTACATTTTGAAGTAAGTGAATACATTATCAACGTTATAATTAATATATTATGCGCTAAAAATATTTACATATTAGCAATTCACATTCATTTTATTAAAATAAAAGTATTGGAGATTCCTGCCTTTGCTGGCATATTACATTCCTCCCTACTGTCTACTTTTATGTTAAACTTCTTGTATAAAGAAAAATGCTGCTTTTAAGCTAAGTTTACACTATAATGTTTCATAAATAGGGAAACTATTATTACTTATGCGCATAAATAGGTCATTAATGCACTGAAAGCATAAAAATTATATGGAGCAAATTTACTTTTGATTCTTGAAGTAATCTTTTCATTTATACAATTGAAAGCTTATGTAGATCAGTAATTTATTTCCAACTGAAGATTGGGCTACCATTGCACATTGGGCTACTATTCTAAACATTTCATTGATTAATGGAATGTTTAGAATGATACATAAAGAGAAAAACCTACTGTTCCATTCCACCCCACTCTCTTCAACAAATGATTTACAGAAATAGAGACAAAAAATGCTGTAAACATTTCATCATGAAAGAGTAAATTCTAAACATATTTCAATACAGAGAAAGTGCTAAGCCCGAACATAAAGGGAAATAGCTGCCTTTTATTATTGTTATCATTATTGATGTTGTTATTATTATCGGATGATTATGGTGTTTTTTGGTAGAACAAATACACTTTAATTCTCAGCAGTTCACCCAACGTAATACCCGACTTTATTTAGCATCATTAGCGACAGAATTATGATGAATTTTTAGTCATTTTTTGGCTATTCGGAATTATATATATATAAAAAAAGAAAAAGTTAAGCAAGCTTGCAATAAAATAAAATAAAATAAAAAATAAATAAATAATGTGATCTTTTGCAATTCTCCCACTTAGTAAAATGTACAAATAAGCGACAGGAATACTGAGACAAAATCATGTAAAAATTACATCATAAAAGAGAAAATCCTAAACACTTTTCGATATTGAGAAAGTGAAAAGAACAAACATGAAGGGAAATAGTTGCCTTTTATTACTATTGTTATTATCGTTTTTGTTATTATTATCGGATGATTACGGTGTTTAGCTAGCCGGAATTATATAAAAAAAAGGGTTAAGCAAGTTTGCAAAAAATATATAAAAAATGGGATCACCTAGTAAAATGTACAAATGAATTACAGAAATACTGAGACAAAATGCTGTAAAAATTTCGACGCGAACAGTAAATCCTAAATACATTTCAATACTAAGAGAGTGCTAAGCCCTGATATAAAGGGAAATAGCCGCCTTTTATTACTATTATCATTATCGTTGTTGTTATTGTTATCGGATGATTATGGTGTTTCTTGGTAGAACAAATACATATTTTAATCCTCAGCAATTCATCCAGCGCAATGTCTTACTTTATTTTGCATCATTAGCGACAGAATTATTATCATTTTCGTTTGGTGAAAAAGTATTCTTATACAATATTATGGAACGCTCAGATTAGGAAAGATCGCTGGATTTAAAAGTATATTTATTATGTTGAATAGCGATTTTTAAAAATATAATAATAATCAATGTGTAAAGAGCAGAGTTTTTAAAAATAAAATAGGATTTCTTTTTTTGATATACCGTACTTTTCTTGTACACTGTAAAACATTTGTGTAACGTTACTCCATAAAATTGGTATAAAAATGGTGGCAAATGCTGCCTCCAGTTTGATGGAGTAATTGTTTTCACATATGCAATGGTGTAATTTAAACATATATTACTGGTGTAACATTACAATGTTACACCGGTTTTAACGGTTAAAATACTCCATAAAATTGGAGGCAGCCATGCTGCCACCATTTTTACGGAGTAACGTTTCCACAAATGTTTTACAGTGTAATTACACAATGATTGTTATTAATATTATTACATTTTTATCGATACCCATGATTATAAAATTAGTTTTTGTGAAAATTTCTGTTTAAAGCTGTTCTCAACTGTTTTACTCAACAGCACAAAACGTTTTGACACATTTACAAATTCATTTCAAAGATTTAAAATTGCAAAGCCTGACCATGGAAGTAATTTCGTATCGAACATTTCCACTTTATGATAATTTAATTACTTATCGAATTATAAGTGATTTCGATCACGTGATCACGCGTTCCCCCCCCCCCTCCCCTGTGTAAGACTGATTCTTCGGGAAATGTAGTTCAAAGTGCCAAATTTGACGGCTTATTCTAAAAGAACTATTGCGTTTGAAAAAAGAGTGCGGTTAGATAGTTTCTGAACAACAACATAAACTATTTTCATGCATTTCCGAACAAAAATAAATTAAAACTTATGTCACAAAGTTGCCCTTTTTAATTTAAGAACATCCTTAAGATAAAATTACTAGCATTTTTCTGGTATTTTAAGGGGAATAGAAAAATTTGAACTGACGGAAAAACTATAATAATAATTATTATTATGAGAAAATTTTTTACAAAGGTCGTTTTTTACTTCTTCGATCTTGTTTACACATATTTTCAATGAGTCGTTTTTATTTTCGGCAATAAACGCATTGTCACAAAAAATCTGCAAGCAAAATTGAAAACGTAAAAAAGCCTTTGTACAGATCGATCTCAGATATCCAATGCAAAAAAATCATTTAAAAATATTGAAATGCGATCGAGATATCTATATAAATTTTTTCTATAGGATTGGCAATAGCTAATGGGATTTTTCGCTTGACTGAAATTGCCTCTTAAAGTACACTGCTGACGATTTTTCTCCACAGATCACAATGTAATGGAATTATTTTGAGTGCTCCCAGCAAATGAATTTTAAATACTATACACTTCATTTTCAATACCAAACATGTTATGGGAAAACTCAGTAACATGTATTGACTACATGGTAGTCTGACTGTATTTATGCGAGTTAGAGCACGGACATATAGACGGCCAGAAAAACCAAATCCATAAACACTTTTAACTATGTTGGAAAGTGTTAAAGGAGAAACAAAAACTGAAAAGAAAAGAAAAAAAAATCTCTTAAATTTATTCATTCTAATTCAGTAGTAAGTCTTTTGCATAAATTGTGCTAGTTTGGCGAGATCGTTTAGTGATGATGCTTGATAGCGTGACGTCATCCTTTGCCTACCTATCTCGAGTTTAAAACTAATGGACTGTCAAGTTTTCTTCTGACGGCTTATGAGCTAGCTGCCTGTAGAAACCCCTAGGATGCTACGAAGATTAATGGTCATCCGGAATCTGCAGAATAATAAGAGTTCCAATGAAAGTGGTTGTTACGACGCTATGCAATGCAAAACTACCCGTTTTGTGGATAATGCCTCCGATTCTTCAATGAAAACGAAGATGCTAAATGAAAAGTGGCTTCAAACCCCAACGTGACTCGATTGGGACGTTAAAATTGATATTAAAAAAGTGCGCTCGGGGTAAAGTCATTACCAATAACCATGAATAACATTTCTTTTTTACACACAAAAAACAAGGAAGATAAATCATTATTTCTATTCTATTCTCATAATTGTAAGCAGTCTGTTCTCAGCACCATTTGAGGTTTTTTCACCTCTTCCAAATTTTATAATAGATATTTAAGAAGATAACATGTTTCAGTTGAATAATAACATGAAAATAGGTAGATATATAAGCTATTGTAAAAAAAAAAAAAAAAAAAAAAAAAAAAAACATTTCGCGTATCATTCTTTTGTTTCAGTTTTAAATAACTGTATCCATTTTTTTAAAAATAAATTTAGTAGTCATTAGTTTTTCGACTTATTTTTAACCCATTTAGATTTAGGTAGTTTAGCATAAAAACCACATGCCAAAAGTATCTTTAAAAAAAAATAATAATAATGAAAACTCTCGCTATTAATCTCCTTCGATATGACGTTCAATTATGCATTAAGAGGGTACTTCAGTTTTGCGAAAAGACCCACTCCGCAATGCTAATCCGATAGAAGAAATTTATAAAGATATCTCGCATGCAATTAAATATTTAAATTAAATTAAATTAAATTAAATTATTTTTTGCATTGGATAACTAAGATCAATCTATAAAAAAGCCATTTTTAACTTTTTTGATTTTGTTTACAGATATTTTTAATAAGGACATTTTCATTTTCGGAACCAGTTCCGAAAGTGAAAGTATCCTCATAGAAACTCTGCAATCGAAAAGGAAAGGGTAATAAACGGCCTGCATATAGATCGATATCAGCTATTCAATGCAAAAAACATTTAAAAGTATTAAAATGCAACTGAGATATTTAGAATTTCTTTCATAGGATTTAACTGAGCATAACTAGTGTAAATATATAGAGAGTCTATTTTCTGTGTTTTTACAGATATTTTTAACAATCTTCATTTCGTCACGATAAATCTTAGCATGTTGATAGCCCCATATTTTTATTTATTTTTTTATTTATTTTGAATCATTCATGTTTCATCAGGTTCCTAAAAACAAATACTTGAGTAGATATAGAGGAAGGGGACGGAAGGAATCAATTGGAAAATTTAGATTTAACAAAACATTTCAGTTTTATGAGCGTATGAGTTTCATTAGCGTATTAGAACAGATTATCAGTGTGACGTCACAGGCAACTCCACATATTAGCCATAAATGGGTTCCAAACAAACACAGAGTTTATAGTGTTTTAGAGATGCACTATACCGTCAAAGCCACTTGCAATATGATCGTTCAAAAAAAAAAAAAAAAAAAAAAAAAAAAGACAAGAACGTAGAACAAGGACTGAATTTATTGGACTAGGATACGTTTCCATATCGAGTCACAATTGTTTGGGCGAATTGTGACCCTTTTTAACTATTTCACGGTAGCTTCATGCCAAAACAACACATTTCCTCTCCATTATTATTTTTTTTTTTCTGGACTCTGTTGTTTGTTTGGAACACATTTTTCGCCTGATATGTCGAGTTAAATTGCCTGTGACGTCATTACTAAAAGGTGGTCTATTCTGATTACTTTCGGTTGAAACATTGATTTTCGTCATCTAGTACAAGGGGAAAAAAAGGTTTCGAACCTTAATTTTAGAGAGTTTGCCTTTAGCAAAATGAAAATCTATTCCGCTTTTTCTTTTAATATTGTCGAGGTTATATAATTACAAAAATCTCTTGTCAATTTCCAGTCACTTTTTGATTAACAGGTCGGATATCCTGAAGACAGAAGACTCGTGCATAAATCAAAAAGACTTTGGAAAATGAGAGGTTTGCGTAGCCATACTTTATTCCAAATCATAGACATCTCTTGCAGAAGGAGAGTGCGGCTAATTATCACCTCCAGAAATCTTATCGAACTCCCGTTTTTTGAATTACAGCAGCACATTCCTGCGGCTGAAACGAATATCACCCGAGTTTGTAAACACCGGGTTTGAACTTGCGAAGAATGTTCTTTGATTACAATCATCTCCGAAGATATTGCCCCTGCCCATTAATCTCCAGGTACAACCCGGCGGTCATACCATCTCCATCACTTCGCGAAGGAACATCAGCCGTTTTGGTTGATAGTAAAAGTCATCAGCAGGTAGAAATTTTTCGCGAGTCCATTAGTTCGTGCATGCAAAAGATGATGCTCCTAATCACCAGCGTCACGGCAGCTGTGCACATAAGTTGCTTTTTAAGTCTTGAGTGATTTTAAATATTAAAGGATGCGATAGCGGTATGGATGGTGGCGATAGTCCTTTAAAACTTTTATTGTTATGTTGGTCGGTTACAGTCTTCATGAAATAATTAAATTACACAGGATTATGGCAGTACACACTAACTATTGATATGTGCATATCCCGAAATCTTATAGAAAGCATCCACATAAATAATTTAGAATTTTTACAAAGTTGTTAAGCTAGTGATTTGTTGATTCCGCCACCTGAGGTAATTATTTACTGAACCATTTCACGAGAAAATAAATCAATGTGGAAATTTTTGAAACTGTGCAAATCAGTGTGTGAAAATTTTTTTCACATTAATGTGAAGAACAAAAATTGTTTACTTTAACTCTTTTAAATTGGTTATATCTGCTTTGCAAGCATTAATACTGCTTTAGATAAGAGATATTCTCTCGATGTTCATTTTGTTAGCACATTGTTGACCGGCTACACATATATTCATCTTCTCATAGCTGCAAACACTTATACTTTTGGGTAGATATTGAAAAATTATCTGCACCCTTTTCAATCGCAGAAAATTCCGATTAAATAAGGGTAAGATTATTTTTTAAATCTAGTGATGACAAAAGATTTATACAAAAAATATTTCATATTAAATTGCTATTTCGACAAAGTTTCAAAAGACAGATTTAAGATTTAGCATCGTTTAACTTAATTTTCCTAAAGTCAATATTACGCATACTAACCTTTTATAAAATAAACTTTCTGTCGTTGATATGAAAACTGCAATTCGCAGTAAGTTGCTACTTCGATTGATCAAGCAAATTTTTCGTTCTCTAGCGGTATAGAAATAAAGATTTTGTAGGACCCCTGAGAATAAAACAGCAAATCATCAGCTTGCACATCGCATAGTTATGTCTTGTAGATTGAATCTACAAGACATTGTTCTATGTTCAAGACTTGTTCTATGCGAAATTTGTCATAGAACAGTTAATAACATATTTGCTATTCAACTTGGATGAAACTTTGATTCCATTAAAAGGTTGTATAACTTTGCATAAAATAGTAATCAAATATATATATTGACTAAACAAATACGAAATGAAAAATAATAATAACCTACACAAAAAAAAAAAAAAAAAAAAAAAAAAAAAAAAGAAATTTAAATGGTTGGTGGATGTACTCCCACAAATTCCAATGAATAAATTTACACAAGGAATGCAGTCATCTGCATAATCCTTATTTAACAGTTCTATTGCACAGCTAGATAATCTAGTTTGAATCAGCACAGATGAAACGTAATTTTTAGTTTATACCCATATCTGTAACTTGAGGAAGTAAAAAATAGTCAGCACAAGTCTCTTTAACAAACAGACAATATATTTTCATTAGATCGTTTCGGCAGTTATGAAAGAGAAAGTAGTCTATAATGCAGATCATAGTAAATAGCGGATAAACATTACAAGGTCTAAATCGGTCAGATTGGAAGAAGTATATTTCATAGATCTGGAAAAGAAGAACATCCGTGAGATGTCAGAGAAAGGCCATTAGTTCTCGTAGCCAAAGGTGGGAGGTTATGGGGAGGGAATCGGCTCCTTAGGTAATGGAACCGGTGACGTCAGGAATATCGAACGGGCCTGGTTAATCGTTTTGGTCACGGCATGTTTGATAAGAGGTAAGAGATTGCAATAATACTGAACGCACCAATATGCAGAAAGTAAGATACAAGGAAATATACAGGAAAATAGTTATCGGGATTAGCAACAAGGAGAGCATCTGTTAAGGATTATATTCGTCAAATGCCTAAATTCCAGAGAGTTTTTATTTTTCTTTTCATGATATTCCCATTTATAACTAGAATACTGTGGATAACAGTCGTAATTCACTATTATGAACAAACTTTCAAAGAAATTAAAAGCTCTATAAATATTGTAATTTAATAATAATAATAGTGAATTTATTCGTATGATTTGTAATTTTTACAACTGACAGAAAAAGTGTCCAAGCCTGAAATCGTATCTTTAACCTCTGGCTTAAATTGTCATTTTAGCTGGATGACATTCAGCCGGCAAAATTCGCTCAGACAACTTTTTGTCAATAACACCTTGTCTGCGATTTGAGACACCTCCACAGGTAAAAGAACTCTAACAAACGAACGATTACATTTTTTATAATTTCAAACACAATCACATTAATTAGCAAAGAAATCATATGAGCTGCAGTAATTCAGCTTCAGAAAAGGTGTTTTCCAGTGATGGAAAACTTTTTCAATCCAGGTTGAAGCAGTATGATTCGGGACTTTTGTTTTGTTTTCTTTTTTCTGGGTTTGGGTTTAGTTTCAGATTGACTCTAAGCAGAATTTCCTGGTTCTGGCCAAGTAGACTCTAGTTTACGGCCATGAAAAAACAAAACAATAAATCTTGATAGCTTTTTAAAAATTAAAATCATTTTCTTATTGATGAACACGACACTTTTTAACACCCTTGAAAGATAATTGAGCAATTAATCCTATTTCCGATTAGTAATCAAACGAACAATAATTATAATAAATAATAATAAAAATAAATGGAAAGTGAAACTGTTTTTAAATTTTGCAATCGTGCCTTTTTCAAATAAACAAAAGGCGTTAAAATTTTTTAGAGTAAATATTATTATTTAGACTAAACATCAGTAAGTCATAATTTTAAAAAACAAACACTTTAAACAATTATAAAAGAAGCTTTGTTCATACCTTTTCAATCGTTTCCTCGTTCAATCTTTTATTATTGTTAAAAACGGTTATTGACCGAATAAGACTGAGGCTTTTCTTTTTATTACTTGAAAATGTTAATCAGGCAATTCTACACCAGTTTAATTATTCAGAAGAATAACTAACGTAAATGGAAAATGAAACCATTTCCGGAATTTGTATTCCTATCTAGCTGGAAATGAAAAAAAAAAAAAAAAAGATTTATTTAGATTAAGTATATGCGAATTATACTTTGAAACAATTCTTTTGAAAAAAAATATTAGTAAAAGTTGAAGTCTCTTTTTATAAAATATTCTTTTTTTTTTTTTTTTTTTTTTTTTTTCTTGTGAAAAAAAAAAAAAAAAAATATATATATATATATAGCAAATTATTCGTGGATTTTATCAATTTATTCATCATCCTTCTTCGGCTTCGTTAATCTATCAAGGGTGGTTGATAGATTAAAAGGCTACTTTAGTCACCTGAAAACACCCGCTCACTAATGCTAATCCTAAGGAAGAAATTTAAAAAAAAAATTTTAAAATTATCACGTATGGATTTTAGTATTTTTCACAATTCCTTTTGCATCGGTTAACTGAAATCGATCTGCACAAAGGTCGTTTTTTTATTTTTTAGATTTTGTTTACAGATATTTTTAATTATGGGACTTTCACTTAAAAAAAAATAAAAGCATACTCTTGAAAAAAAAAAAAAAAGAAAAAAGAAAAGAATATAAACAAAATTGAAAAAGTAAAAAAAAGGCAGATTTAGAGATCAACCTCAGTTATCCAACAAAAAAAGAATCACTTAAAAATATAAAAAAAGCAAAGGCGATATTGTAAAAAATTTCTTTCATACGATTAGCATTAGCGAGCAGATATTTCCAAGTGATTGAAGTGGACCTCCGTTTAATGTTGAATCCACTACAAATATCCATGTCCAAATGTTATTCGAACCCAGAACACCTTGTCTAGAAACCAGCGTCCTAACTACGAGACTATAGCATTAATCCATTAACGCGGTTTTCAACAGCTCTGCTCAACAAGCGAAAAACGTTTCGAAACATTTTAATAGAACTTTTTAACAGAAAGATATAAAATTGGATGATGATTATGACTATGGAAACTATGTCCAAACCTGGCTATGGAAACGATTTCGAATCGAACTTTGTTCTTCATTTTATGATAGTTAAATTATCGAGTTATAAGCGATTTCGATCTAAAAAAAAAGAAAGGTAAAAAAAAAAAAAAAAAAAAAAAAACAGACAAATGAGTGATTAGATGATTTCTGAACAACAACACTTGCTAGTTTCATGTATTTCTGAACAAAAATAAGTTAAAACTTATTTCACAAATTTGCTATTTTTGATTTAAGAACATCCTTAAGAAGGCTTGTCTGGTGAAGAGAAAAAAAAAAAAGAGGAATGTCAGGAGTCTATGGGAAAAATATGCATCCTTTTTGCTCATTCAAATTTGAAAATTTCAACAATGTTCTTTTTCTGCATGTAGACGGGAAGGTTTCTTAAGTTTCTTTCTGTAAGTTTAAAATATTTTAAAGATAATTATGAATATTTATATATTTGTGCTAAAATTCCAAAAAATATAAAAAGTATGATTCGCTCTTTTGCAATTTATAACAGGAAAAATGTATAAAAATTAGGAGTCTAAGAATCTTCCTATCTACGTGATGAAAAACAAAATATTATTGAAATTTCCAGATTTGAATGATCAAGGCCAATAAGTAATTTTCCCAGAGGATAACATGGGATTCAATTGTTTTCTTCCCTACCAGATAAATCTCCTTAACCCTTTGGAGATGAGTGATCGGTATACGTGCAGCTTAAGGTGTCAGAATCCTTGATTGTTTTTACAAGTAAATTTTTATTATAAGTTTTGCCTTATTTAATTCGAACCGTTTCCTGCTTTAATTAGCCAAAAATTTCTGTTTTGAAAAAACGGTATTAACAGATTTAATTTTTTTTTAAAAAGATGCTTATCTCGAAAGGTTTAAACTAAATAACATACCCCCCCCCCCCCCAACCTCAAAAAAAGCTAGGGCGTTTACGAGTTTGAAAGTTAATTTTTTTCAAGTGCGGTGTTTATAATTATTTTATTTCGCGCACGAAATTTTTTATTAAGAAGGAAGCTCTCTAAATTGACCAGAAAATTTTAAATAAAGTTGATCCATGTGATTATGTCAACAAAAGTAGCGTTTCTCACACGTGCGGCGTTTACGACTAGTGCGGCAATTACGATATTTTTTTAGCTTACTGAGGCCAATTTGAGGAATGTGGCGTTTCTTCCATAAAATACGGTATTATTAAAGTTCAAAGAAAAATAATAATTCAATCCTTGAAAGGTTTTTTAATTGGTTATTAATTGAAAACTTTATATAAAGATGGAATATTATTTCCATTGCAACAAAGTTTGCATAGTAGATATTTTGTAATAATTAAAATAAGTCAACTTACGTAAAAAAATATAGACTCTGGTTTCTATCACTTACCTGAAAGAAAAAGAAACAAACCATTAGAAAATTTATACAATCAATAAACAAACATTAAAGAAAAGAAATTTCAATATAATGTAAAAGTTTTAAGAAAAATATTTGCAAAATGCAAAATAAAAAACACAAGACAATAACTCGAGTTTTAATGTTTTTCCTTGGATGAAACATTCGTAATTCTAAATATTAATGGATATACATTGAATACAGAAAGAATTGCTGTATGTAAAGTTTACTTTATTTGGTTACCTCTGGTTACCTTTTTTAATTTTATGAAGTTTTTGAGGACTTAAATAAATTGAGATAAGATAATTTTATATATAAATTAATTTAGACTAATTTAAAATTATATTACAAAAGCCGTGCAACGAGATAAATTTCAAATATTTTAATTTAAATCAATTATTTTATAACTAATTTAGTTTCGAATAACTTACAAAAAATTAAAAAAAAAAAAAATACTACAGGGCAATTTAAGTTAGTAGTGGAGAGAGAAGAGAATATAACGAAAACAAATCTTTCAGTTGTTTTTATCGAATTTCATAAAAAGCAGGAATAATTTAAATAAGTTAATAAGTTAGTTTTAAATTTAAAGTATTAAAGGGATCATTAACTACAGTACTACGATACACTTAAAGAAACGAGCGACTGGTATGCGTGTCATTTACGGTGCTCAAAATCCATTATTTTCACCAGTTATTTCTTACTGTAAAGTTTACCATGTTTAATAAGAGCATTTTCGCAATTCAATTACAGAAAATTTTCTGTTTTGAAAAACCGATGGTAAAAGATTAAAAATTAAACAAAGGGCTGTTGTTGCGAAGGGGTTAAGTCAATCTATTGGGTTGGAAACTAAGTTCCCGCCGTTTGTTTAAAGACAATTTTTCTACCGGAATCTATACTCTGTTTTTTTGATCGACCTAATTCATGTTAACATGCTGATTGTTAAAATGTAATGTCAGCGATAAAGTAGCAAGTGGGTTGGCAATGAAGTTCCCGCCGTGTTTTTAAATACGCTTTTTTTCTGCCAAATTTACATTTTTTTTGATCGAGTTAATTTATGTTAAATTTCAGATCATTAACTCTTTGCATTCGTATGTCCAGTCTGACTCGACATCATCTATCTTTGCAAAATTTGTTTTTTGGCACCAGTAATAAAGGAAAATAAAATTTGCCTTATTTAATTACAGCATTTTTGAAATTGTGTACTTGAAGGAAACTTTTTTTTTAAAGTGGTGTAAACCAAATAAAATTTGTGTAAGTGACACCCGAGTCGAAAGGGTTTAAATGGAATGTCAACTATGGAATGCCAACTGGGTTGGCAACTAAGTTTCCGCCGTTTTTTAAAAATTATTTCAAAGTTTATTTTTCAATAAAAAATAACAAATAATTAATCAACAATGTATTCTCCCTTGTTGTTTACAACTTCTTCCCAATGTTCAACAAAATTTTCAATACCTCGTTGGTAGAAATCCCCTGGTTTCGACTCGAAAAATTCATCCAACCAAGCTTTCAAGTCTGCATCAGTATTGAACGAAACTCCGCGCATAGCGTTTGATAGAGATCGAAAGAGATGGAAATCCGTTGGTGCCAAATCAGGAGAGTACGGCGGGTGCGGCAGTACTTCCCAGCCATGCGTTTGAATGGCTTCCTTGGTCATATTGGCGATATGAGGGCGGGCGTTGTCGTGCAGCAAAAGGACTCCATGCTGCCTATTAGGACTTTTCTCTTGAATAGCTACGTTGAGTCGTTCCATTTGTCGAACATAGAGTTCCGCGTTGACTGTTTGGTTCCGTTCAAGCAGTTCGTAATGGATAATGCCTTCCCAGTCCCACCATACGCACAACATCGTTTTACGTGGGTGAAGATCTTGTTTTACACGCGGTGTTGGTAATTTACCAGGGCTGAGCCATTCCTTGCGTTGCTTCGTATTAATGTACAGGCATCATTTTTCATCGCCAGTAACGATTCGGTAAAGAAATTGTTGCTTGTTTCCATGAGTTGAGCGGTGACGAGCAAGCAAACCAGCGGAGATTGCGGCTCGTTGATTCTTGTTGTTGTCACTTAAAACATGCGGAACCCATGCTCCAAACTTCTGAACTTTTCCCATCGAGTGAAGATGCTTCACTGTAGCAGTGTGGGAGAATTTCATTTTCTTTGCCAGTTCTCTTGTCGTTTGACGCGAATTTTCGTGCAAATGTTGGTTTAATCGCTCCTCATCGAACTCAACTGGACGGCCAGAACGAGGTGCGTCTTTGATGTCAAAATTTTCATTTTTGAACTTGGCATACCAATCATGGGCGGTTCTTTCAGCTATCGCACCCTCGCCATACACAGCACAAATGTCACGAGCAGCTTTTGCGGCCTTACAACCTTGATTGAAAGCAAAGAGAAGGAGGTGTCGAAAATGTTCCTTTTTCTCAACTTGACATTCCATTTTATAGATCTGAGTTTCAACACAAATTAGCTCTAGTATCCAAAAAACAAAATATAGATTCTGGTAGAAAACTTCTATTTAAAAAAACTGCGGGAACTTAGTTTCCAACCCAATATAAAAACTTTTTTAAAACTAACTTGAATAAATTAAATTGATTAATTTATAAATAAACGCGTATAAATAACTTAATTTTTAATTAATTTAAGAGATTAAAAAAAAAAAACTACAAGGATTATTTAACAAAAACTAAGGTGATTTAAATAAATTTGTGAATAATTTTGACTGGCTTAAATAATTTATTTTGTAAATAAATTAAATTCGGTTAACTTATAAATAAACACGTTTAAATAATTTAATTTTGTCTCATTTAAATTAACTAGAAAAAAGAAATGAAAATACTACAAGGACTACTTCAACTATAACTAAAACTGATATGATGTAATAATATAACTTAATTTACAAATAATTTAGATTGACTTAAAAAAATTAACTTATTTTGTAAAGAACTCAAATTTGATTAACTTAAGAAAACTGAATTAAACTGATCTATAAATAACTTAACTTTTACTAACTTAAATAAATTGAAAAATACTACTGGGGTCATTCAACTTCGGAAGTGGAGAGAAGATAATTAGAAAAAACAAAAAAGAAAGAGAGAGAGAGAGAAAGAAAATACAATCTTTTGGTTACTTTTACTGAATTTCACAGAGGATTAGGAAGAACTTCCTGAAACAGTATGCTTCTTTCTCTCTTTCAACGACAAGATCTTTCTCTCGTACACGTGGTGAAAAGAGGGGGGGGCAAGGGGAAAGAGAGAGAGAGAGAGAGAAACCCGATAACATCTGTTTTTTATGATAAAATATTATGTATCACCTCATGTCAGGCCTCCAGACTCATGAAATTATGGATTAAAGATTCAACAGAGGTAAATTTTTTCAGCTTAAGAAGACATCGCTTGACGTGTGATGATACAGAGAAGTGAAAGTTACACCAATTACCTCTTGGGAAAATATTACAATGAGACAAATTTAATACAGCATTATTTTTAAAATTTGCATATTTTTACCCACCCCCTTTTTTAAATAACACATTATAAAGATAAGTATGAAATAGTATTATGTTGACCATATTAAAGAGTCTCATTCAAGACCTTTCACTCTGTAGCTTCTCTGACAACTGCATAATCATGACAAAAGAGTCGTTTAAGCGTAATATCATTATGATACACAGGCTACAATTTCAAGCCAAATTATTAGTTATACGCCGAAACTGCGAAATTGCAAAGAACATAAAGCGTTTTGTTTTTGTTTACTGGTGGACTGTTAAACTGCTTTCGGTATACATGGATTGAATACTTGTGGGTTTATAAATAAAAACAAACTTTCACTCCTAAAGTAGAAATTTATAGTGAAAATCTCAACACAAGTGTTCCAAGACAAATTCTTCAATTTTTCGTCGACATTCTCTATACGGATTGTACTCCTCTTCACCTGCTATGTACACATTTTTTATGCTTTCCTTTTTATTACTCATTATGACGCCAGACCATAATCAAGGATTCAATCAAATTTCTTTGGTTTGTCGTGTTTTCCTTTGACACATTTCGCAGAGAACAGAATTCACCATAAACAGTTGAAAATATTTAAATAATCAAGTGTTCCCATAACATATCTGACGCACGTTATGCCCAAAGAGTCCTTTACTAATTGACAACAACTGTCAAATGCCACTTATCAGCGTTGTAAGCACAAAAACATTAAACCAAGATTTCCAATAAGAAAAATTGTAGTGTAACTAGTAATTTGGCCACTCACTGTACAAACTCACGGCACAATTTTATTCTTAAGTGCATAAAATTTGCAGACATTCTTATTAACATATTGTAAAATCGTATTGCTTTTCTCCTATAAGGGAAAAACAAATTTCAGAAATTCATAATCAGTGTTGGCTATTTAAGCTGACTTTATTTAAACTTAAAGCTGTTAGGGAAAGATTATCGAAGAACAATCAGTCAAAATTTAATGCAGCAAAATTTAGGACACTATTTGATTATGAAATATGAATTTCTTGAACAGCAATGTGAGCAAATTTCACAATACTCAATATAAATGCAATCACCATAATGTGATAGAACGTTTAGCGATGTTAAACAGGCATCAGCTCCAGAAATCGTATATGATGATAATAATAATAGTTTTAAAAATCATATATAAAAGTCTGTCAAAGATACAATTATTGACTAAAATATTACTCCCATCATAATAAACACATAGATCTCAGAGCATATTAGGAACTTTTCCACCTTGTAGGTGGCTTAAAACTTGTTATAAATAATATTATAAATTATATACTTGTAATATAAATTTCGTAAAAATGTTAAAATAAGTTTCTATGATTTTGTGTTTTAAGTTCAATTAATGCTTTTTTTTCTTTAATAATATTCACTAGCAGGGGTGACCGAGCTCAGCTCGGTCAAAATTAACTTTGTGTTCAACTCGATATAGTATTATTACTGTAAAACATGTTATTAATAATAGTATTATTTACAAAAACAATCAATAAGAAAACTATATTTGTATGCACACGTTCGTAAATTTTACTTTATTTTAAAATTTACAACGAAAGGACATCAATCCAAATCACTTTTTTTAGCTCGACTCTGATTAGTTTAACTATGCACCTCGAAGACTATTAAGCATGTATAAGAAATTTCTTCACATTCTGAAAGACAATATTTTTTGCCAGATATAACCAAATTTGGACACATTCTTTCATTTGGCGCCAAATATGTGTTTTGGTTTCGTAACCTTAATAGTCGATTTTTCGGCCAAATTTCGCCAGTATTTTGTTAAATATCGCCAACTTATTGGCTTTTGCCATAGTCTCGTGATCCTGACCCTTATTACCCAAATGATCCACTAATCACATGTGATCAAACATGTGACTTAGCTCAATGGTCTTCAGGTAATCAAAAACAGTAGAGTATAAAATGAATCAAAATCGTTTAAGCCATTTCTTAAGTAAAATTAGCTTGACAGCATTCAGCAATGAAGCGATATGACCCACTAATATAATTTTGTTTAATATGCAACTCAGCTCAATAGTCTTCTCGTGACAAAAGACGTTCCGTTGCAAAATTTAGGTAAAATTGACTGAGTCGTTGTTATATATAATTAGAATGACCCGAACCCATTAAGACCTAAAACGACCCACTAATTGAATTGTTACGTGCATGTGTCCTATCTCAATGGTTTTCTTTTGCCCGAAAACGATATAACAGAAAATATACTCAAAATGGTGAGAACAATTTTCTAGATAAAATTAGCATGACCCACAAATGACCCTTATATCGAAATCTCTCGAAAATGTGACTTAGTTCATTAATTTTTGCGTGCCGAAAAACGTTAAATACAAAATTTAAATAAAATCGATTGAGTCAATTTTTAGGTATAAATAGTTTGACCTTGACCCATTATGACCCAAAATGACTCATTAATCGAGTTTTCTCAAACATCTGACCTAACCCAATGATTTTCTTGTGTCCGAAAACGATAGAATATAAAATTTAGTCAAATTTGCGCGAGACATTGTCTAAATAAAATTAGAATAACCCAAAAGTGACCCACTGATCGAAATTTCTCGAACATGTGATATAGCCCAATGATTTTCTCGTGCCAAAAATATGCTGTGTACAAAATTTCGTTAAAATCGATTCATCCGTTCTTTAGATATAGCTTGACCATGACCCATCATGACCCACAAATGACCCTTATAATCGAAATCTCTCGAACATGTGACTTAGCCGATTAGTTTTCTCGTGTATAAATATTGTTACACTCAAAATTTCGTTAAACTCGATCGTGCCGTTCTTTAAATATAAATAACTTGACCCAGACCATTTTTGACCCTTTATGACCCATTAATCGAAATTTCTCGATCATGTGACCTTTCCCAATGATTTTCTCGTGCCAAAAAGTGTTGTATACAAAATTTCGTTAAAACTGATCCACATGTTCTTTAGATATAGTTGGACATGACCCGTTATGACCCATCATGACCCATAAATGACTCTTATAATCGAAATCTCTCAAACATGTGAGATAGCCCATTAATTTTCTCGTGTGAAAAAACTTACATACAAAATTTCATTAAATTTGATACTGTCGTACTTTATATATAAATAGCTTGACCCAGACCTTTTATGACCCAAAATGACCCAGTAATCGAAATTCCTCGAACTGAGACCTAGCCCAATAGTTTTCTCGTGCCAAAAAAATGTTGTATACAAAATTTCGTTAAAATCGATCCACGTGTTCTTTAGCTATAGCTTGACCATGACCCATTATGACCCATCATGACCCACAAATGACTCTTATAATCGAAATCTGTCGATCGTGTGACTTAGCCCATTAGCTTTCTCGTGTCAAAAAACTATTACAGGCAAAATTTCGATGAAATTGATTCTGCGGTTTTTTAAATATAAATAGCTTGACCCAGACCCTTAATGACCCAATATGACCCATTAAATTTTTTTTCGAACATGTAATCTAGCCCAATGTTTTTCTCGTGCCCGAAAACCATAGAATTCAATTTTTAGTCAAAATTGCGTGAGAAAATCTCTAGATAAAAATAGCATGACCCACAATGACCCCAAAAATGACCCACTAACCGAATTTTCTCGAACATGTTACCTAACCCAATGGTCTTCTTGTAATCCAAAACGATAAAATATAAAATTTGGTCGAGATCGTTAGAGCCGTTTTTTAAATAAAAATGGCTTGACCCACAATGACCCAAAAATGACCCATTAATCAAAATTTTTCGAACATGTGACCCAGTTCAATTGTTTTCTCGTACCAAAAAACGATTGGATACAAAATTTCCTTAAAATCGATCCAGCCGTTCTCTAGATATAAATTGCTTGATCCTGACCCATTATGACCCAAAATGACCCAATAATCGAATTTTCTCGAACATGTGACCTAGCCCAATGGTCTTCTCGTGCCCGAAAATGGTAAAATCCAAATTTTTGCGAAAATCGTTACAGCCGTTTTTGAGATAAAATTTACCCACACACACACACACAATTTTTGCTCGCATTATAGTATAAGATTAGTTAATATGTCCTTGATTGCAATACCATTAAAGATATAATTAAAGCCATGATTTTTGATATGACGAAGTGACTTTACAATCGACTCTTTATATGCATATTTTCTTTCTAAATTTTCATATTTTTTC
Source organism: Maratus speculifer (assembly GCA_964019185.1). Classification (NCBI taxonomy): domain Eukaryota; kingdom Metazoa; phylum Arthropoda; class Arachnida; order Araneae; family Salticidae; genus Maratus; species Maratus speculifer. The sequence goes on from OZ025295.1 coordinate 82,467,802, forward strand.
CCCTTCTTCTTCTTTTCCTCCTACATTTTGACTTATCGAAATGAAATTTAGATAGAATTGTAACAAAAAATGGAACTTTCGGAAAGAAAATAAATAAATAAATAATTAGAAAATCATGCATTCATACCTATCGCCAAATACATACGTGAAAACAAACACACATACATACCTCATTAAATTAAATAATCTCAAAAGAAAAAAAAAAATCTTTAAAAATGTACAATAAACCTATCATTAAAAGAAACAAACATCCTGTGATTCGTATTAAGAAATAAAAAAATATGGGAGTACTTTAGTATAGCAAGCAACTTGTAACTAAATGATGACTCCTAAAGGGCGTTAAACATTAAAACTATTTTAGCATCGAACATAGAATCGCTTTTATGGCCATCGCTTGCTTTGTGATTTATCAGGCTATATTTCATATGATTTTACTAGCGCGTGCTAAGGTGAATTTTAATTCCACACAGGAGATTTCGAGTTAAAAATGGCGGAAGTTCATATTTAGCAGACGAAACGGCGAAGAGGCAGCAAGCACCTGCCCGAAATTACTAGATAAATAGTGTGCGACAATGTACCCCCGGTTTATTACCCAGCAAACTTTAATGACTTTTCGAGCGCTAGGGTCTCCTCTCTCAGCAGAGTAGATTGAGGACCTCGCACTTAAATAATAGCTACTTTGCCTCTTCCGTTTATTTTGCCATTGAAGAACTAATCCCAACTAATTATTGGTTGATCCGCCTGGGATAAAAATCAAATTTGCTTGAATACTTTTCGCAGAATTTTTTGCAGTCGTCTTCTGTTTCACGGGATTAATTTCTTTTCTTTAAAAAGCACTCATTATGTTTCGTTCACAATGTAATAATTATGGAGATAATGGGTTCTAAAAATGTAATTAGGGAAAAGTATGAGTCTTGTTTTGTTTTCGATAATATAATTTAAAAGTTGGCATTCAGTAGGATTTGTATATGGAGGAAGATTCAAGACGTGAGGATGTATTTAGCGATAAACGAAATACATTTTAATTTTAAAATTTCTTTTAATATTAAGCTTTTTCTTTGTAAATGCAAACTTTATAAAATGTACTTATTAACATAACTTATTGACATACTTTAACACTTATTGACATAAGTACATTTTATAAAGTTACATTATATAAATTTTATAAAATGAATCCTTAATTTTAAGATTTTAGGCTCAATAACTCAGGTCAAGTATTATATGTATATTGTTATAAATTTGTATGTTTTTTTAATACTTTCCAACATAATTGAAATGTGCTTATGAATTCGGTTTACCTATTCCTCCGCACTCTAATTCATGTAAACATGCTCAAATTACCATATGAATGATGTATATACCGAAGGGAAATTTTTAATTATGTTATGCGTTTCCTAACTGACGTAAATTTTAGCAAATTATGTACAGTATATCATCTTCAGACCTAATGTTTCCAATAGAATACACATCTTTAATTATTTTTTTTTTTTCACGTCTATAAACAATGCTACAAAATGACAAAATTGTATGAATGAAGTATGACAGGTAGCAGAACTTAACAAAATAGCACTTCATTTCTTACAGTACTTTTTTAGCGAGCTACATGTTATATAAAAATGGCTTGCAGCAGAAGTGTACGAATGGAAGCGTGAATAATTTTACTGTGCGTTAAGATACCATTTATAGAATCCATTCGTAATGCAAAATTATTAAATATATATTTATTTTCAGCGATCAGACAGGCATGAAGACAAAGGGTGCTAAGAATCACCGTATAATGGACGAAACGACCAAGAAGACGAGACGACCACAGGTAAGATGGAGTGACGAAATTAGAAAAGTGGCTGGTGTAAATTGGACGACAAAAGCAATAGACAGGAAACATTAAAAAAATCTGGGGGAGACCTACATCCAACAATGGATCGAAAACGGTTGATTATGATGATTTATTTTATGTTTTTCGATGTTTCTGCAATGCAAAAAATTAAGTAAAATAAAAAAAATTAAGAAATTGTAAAAAAAAAAAAAAAAAAAAAAAAAAAAAAAAAAAACTATATTTTTTGAGTTTCTGTGTATCATCAAATTTCATGTATAAAAAAATATTTTTTTTTTTTTCACTGTTCAATCTTTCTTAGTTTTGTTAATAAAAATCCATAACTTAAATAAATAAATAAAAAAAAATACACAAATAAACCCTGGGGTCTGAAGCGGTTATATAAATATTTATAAATCATATCAATAATCAATACAATATACATGTCTGCGCAAAAGAATTTGGATACTTTTCAGCCTATAGATGATGGTAATTGCTGAAATTCAGTTTTTAAGTAAGTTATATATTTTCCAGATCATTTACTAAGGCATCAGCTTTTACATCATTATACGTTGAAGTTTTGTTACAATATTTTGAATTTGTTGGAAAGTTTTCCCATTATCTATGTTTGATACATGACATTTCTCTCTTGTTTATGACTTGCCTCAAAAATATTGCCATAACTTGATAGCCACAAATGCCATAAAAACAATCCAGTTGATCGACGCATACTTAAAAAGGGAGTAGTTCTTACTTGAAATTCTAAACGTTATATGTTTAAGTTAGGTTTTGATGTTTTCACAGAGCAATTTGTCATTATTTACATGTCATAAAAACAGTAAGTAATTGCTACTGTAGGGTACAAAATAGTTTTAGCCCATGTCAAAGACCCGAAATCCTTCAAAACAAGAAGGTCCTTCAAAGGTCAAGAAATAATCATTATCAGGTGTCTATGTTAAATGAACAGTTTGAACAGAGAAATAGAAATTACTTGATTAGAGTATTTCCGGTTCAAATATCACTGCGAGTAAAATACAGTTATAGCCGTTAAAACAATTGGTTAATAATACTGTGCAAGCTTATATTAGTATGGTGTAATCTCCCAAGAACAATACAGTGCATACAAGATAAATCAAATACCACAATGGGGCGTCTCGGGAGGGAAAACCCCCTATAGGTCTGGGCAACAGAAAAATACAGTTCGAAAAAAAATTGCGATATTTATTTCAGCGGCCAATCGGCTTTTTAAAACATAATTATACACATTTTTCACAAAGATTACAGGTTTTGGAAAGAGGGTGCTTTTACCCCAAGAGCCGGCATTTATACCTCAAGGACACGGAGTTCTTTGATTTGGAAAAAGTTATTGTGTTCGGAGTTTCCTCCTTTTCATACAAAGATGTTCGAGTTCTGAAATGGAAAGTGAAATTTATAGAGACGCAAGAAGCTTTTAATTATTCCTCATCTCTCACCCACTCTTGTTTAAAATGAAAAGATATTCTGTCGTGAATTAATGATAAGCTGCCAAACATGAAAGTCATCTTAAATCTTAAGGAGGGGCCGTTGATTATGAAATCCGAATCAAAGGGGTAGAAAAGGATACAAACATGGGCGTACGCAGGATTCCTTAGGAAAGGGGGAGAGGGGCAGTGATATCTAGTTGGTACTTATCACAGACATTTGAGGGTAGGCAGAAGAAAGTCATTAACCCTTATAGAAATTTAAAATTTAACTAACTAATTTTTCTACTTTTTTCTGATCGTTTGACTTTAGAATAATAAGACACTAATAGAGAGAAAAACTAAGAATTTTCTATCAAAAAGGCTATCCTCCTTCCCCATTAACATCCCGTAAAACACAATTACAATTTCATTATTATTATTATTATTATTATCATTGGATATATATTTTATATACCATGGGTATATATTTTATTGTAATTGGGAAAGTTCAAGGGACAGAGATCCTTGACAGAAATAAAAGGACAAACTGTTTCGACTCTCTTTTTTGTAAAATGTTCGTAAAATTTATCTTCATATTTTTACCATGATATTTTTAATTGTTAAGTTTTTGAATTGCTTTGTTTAAAAATTGTCTTGCACGGAGAGTTCTGACAAAATAATTTATAGTTCAGGTTTGCACGTGTTTTAAGTAAAGCGTGAGAGAAGCGCAACCAATGAGGGGTAAAAGCATTTACAAAAATTAATTCCACATCTATACATAATACATTATATCGTTAAAAAAATTCACCGATTGAAAAAAAAAAGACGAAGAAATGAGAGCAAAAAATTAGGTTGTGTAAAAAAAGTGGAGAGGAAACAGTGATTGAATATGCACTTTATTCCTTTTATGATCACTTAACTTTTTCAGTGACACAAGATATTTAAAGGTTCAAAATGACAATTTTCTACTCAGATAGTATGCCTACAATATCGGAGACACTGCCTATTAAGAGTTTTATTATAACAAGACAAGAGACTCATTTCGTTTTGATTGAAAAGTTAGCTTTATATCTATCGTAAATTTTTTTGAAATATACGACTCATCAATGGGCGTAGTTTCTCTTTTTATTGTACAAACTAGTGTCAAACATAGGAGTGACTCAGTTTTTAGTTTTACAACCGAGGTTTTGTAAAGACAAACCTTCGGAAAATAAAGATAACAGTCCATTTTTTTTTATTATATCATATCGATGCTCTGTCTTTCAAATAACTTCTGGTTACATTATTTAATGGAAGTAGCTCATTATTCCTATTTTTATATAGGTGGATGAACATTTCAGATAAATGTTGACATAAAATGGGATAAAGGAGAAAAAGAAGAAAGAAGTTTGATCTTAATAATATGTCAGCTTATTGATGAACAATTGAAAACCTAAGGTAATAAATTTAAATTGTCCAGGAACAAGGAATAAGAAAAAATTAAGCTGTCCGGCATTGTCTAAGTGTTCAGTTTAAGAAGTTTATTACGTACTTTAGTTAGAAATAATAATATCACACATCCTAGAATCAATGTACATTGCATTGCAAATATGAAATAAATATTTTCCAAATCAGGTTTTTTTTCAAATTTATAAGCATAGATTTCTCAAAATTTTGTCTTTGAATCTTTGTAGATTTCGTCTATACAGTGTATGCTGGAAAACGTACTAAATGAATTTTAAGCTTGCAATTATGTCCTAAATATCCCTGTTAATTTAATAAGAATAATATGAATGTGTTCAATTATTCGAATGGATCTATAAAATGCTTAATTAGCGTTCATTTTAGTATATTATCTACATTAAGGCACTTAATTTCTAAACATACTAAGATAAATAAAAAATAATTCAAACTTGTGCCATGCGAGGTTTTAGAGGAGTCTTTTAACATTTAAATATTTTGGACTACGTGGGAAAAATAAAATTTACTTTTAAAAAAATCACGGATTAGAAAAATTATTTAATTAAATTTCAAAATTCAGGGAGGGTAAATGACCGTCCCATGCTCCTTACCCACGGGAAAATCTTGGAAAGTACCCAGTTTGAATTTGAGAACAGCCTTATTATGAGTATTGAAACTTTATAAAACTCATTTTATGTTTCCGCCCTTGCAACGCACCTTAGGTTCCTCGCAAAATCCTATTCCTTCGCACGCAAATTCATTCATTATATCTATCAACGGTATGGATTTCCCATTTTCCTCCAATTCGTTTGGTTGCCATAAAGTTCCACTTTATGATTCTGTTTCATTAAAGGGGGAGGGGGAGTCTTCTTTCACTTATGATGATGCGATGGAAAAATCTACTGAAAATTTTGCTCCGTTCCAAAGCAGTCATCTGGTCTGGGGAAAAAATGATGACCATTTACCAGAACATAGTCGCTAGCAGGATCATAGGAAAAGGAGGGGCTCAGGGCAATGTTGATGTTGAATTCAGGGGATGGCCAGGATGGGACATATCTCGCGGTGCACCGAAATGCCCGCCCCCCTCCTCCCCGCTTCCGAGATATAATTGAGATTTTATACTAATTAAAAGGTCAGCAGCAAAAAATGTTAATGCAAACCATCTCCTTACTCCGATTTGTCACCCTCATCCCGGATCTGCAGAATTCCTCCTGGAAAAAAATGTCTAAATAAAAACTAACGGATGAGAGATGGGTTTGAACAATACTATAAATATGAATTACATTTCTAACATGCACTGTTTAAAAAAAAGTGAAATCACAGAGAATCTGCGAATATTCCATTAAGTCTTGTGTAAAATTACAGAGATTAGAAAAACCGAGACTCTGTTAACCCCTTCGGGACGGGAACCTTTTTATGGAATTTTTAATGTTTGTCACCGGTTTTTAAAAACAGAAATTTGTGCCTTATTAAATCGAGGAAATTTTCCGATTAAATAAGGCAAATTTTACTGAAAGCTTTTACTGGAGGGGATAAACAAGATCTTAAGCCCTTTTTACGACAGGTATATGTGTCGCTCGTCTCCAAGGGGTTAAATAACAAAGAAATTATTTGGTAAATTTAGAAGACTCTGTAAATTAACATGATAAGTTAATTTAGTTTTTAAAGTTAGTAAATCACTCAATCTTAAGTGAGCTTCAAAGAATTTGAAGGATAAATTTGAACTTCTGTATCATCAAACTTTAACACAATTTGTTTCTAACCGTCCCGGGATTTGAACCCGAGACCTCTTGACAGGGAAAGTACACTTTACTGACTGAGCTACAGGAGCTCTTGCTATAGAGTACAAAGTATGCCTTTTATGATTCAGGGGGGAAAAAAATCCCCACTAAATCTGATCAGATGATTTTTCTCTTTCTTAATTACTCTAAATTAAAAATAAATAAATAAATAAATAAATAAATAAAAATAAAAAAAATTAGATTTTAAAAAAATATTTCTAATAAAATTGAAAAAGAATTTTAAAAGCGTGTATTTTGAATTACAAATTTTAACAAAGAAAGAATATCTTTGAATAAACGCATGGGAATCCGTACAGGGAATTAGATACAAGATTAGGGGAATGTCCGCAAAATGATGATAGATAAACTCAATCGAATGCATTTAATTGAGAATTAGTGTAAATTTACAGAGAGCTTAGTTTTTTTTCTGTGTTTTTACAGAAATTTTTAACAGTGTGTAAATCTGAAGACCATAAGTCGACGTCACTTTGCAACATTTATTTTCATTTTGAAATCCTTGTATTTAAAATTTGAAATTCCCGATCTACAATTTCTTTTCTTTCCTATTAGTATTGCTGAGTAAATTTTGAATATTGTTAATTATGATCATGGGTGCAAATTTGAAATTTTGCCAAAACTGAAAATATTTTGAATCCATCACCCCCCCCCCCCCCCCCGAGTGAAGAACAAATATGCACGTGCATGATTCACGTTTTTTGTATGACTGTTTGACGAAATTCGCTTTTTCCCACGATTTTTTTTACAGAAATCGAGTCTCTATCGCAATCTTTTGACCAAAAATCGCATTTTTAGCGATCTTTTGACGAAAACTCGCGACTTTTTCGCGATCCTTGAACAAAAATTCGCGACTTTTCGTGATTTTTTGACAAAAACTCGCGTCTTTTTCGCGATCCTTTGACAAAATTGCGTCTTTTCCACAATCTTTTGACAAAAGTCACGTCTTTCCTCGCCCCTTTGACAAAAAAAGTCGCGTTTTCTCAGCAATTTTGACAAAAAATAGCGTTTTTTTCGTTATCATTTGACAAAAATCGCATATTTTTTGCGATTATTTGAAAGAGACTGCGTTAGTTTTGCGATCCTTCGACAGGAATCGCGTTTATTTTGCTATTATTTAACGAAAACCGCGTCTTTTTTGCGATCTTTTGTCAGAAATAGTGTTTTTTTCCCACCATCTTTTGACAAAAATCACGTATTATCAGCAACCTTTTGGAAAAAATCGTGTTCTTTTTCCACGATTTTTTGACGAAAAACGCCTTTTCCTCGATCTTTTGACAAAAATCGCATTTCTCTGCAATTCTGACAGAAATAGCGTTTTCCCCACGATCATTTGAGGAAAATCGCGTCTTTTCCGCGATTCCTTGACAGAGACTGCGTCATTTTCGCGACTCTTCGACGGAAATAACGTTTTTCTCGAGATCCATCGACAGGAATAACGTTTATTCCGCAATTTTTTGACGAAAAACGCGTCCTTTTGCGATCGTTTGAATGAAATAGCGCTTTTTCTTCTATGTTTTGACATAAAGAACGCCTTTTTCCGCGATCATTTGACAAAAATCACGCTTTATTCATATTCCTTTGACGAAAAATCGTGTCTTTTTTCGTGATCTCTTGGAAAAAAACGCGTCATTTTCGCGATCATTTTTTGCCGTCGGAGATTTTTCCGTCCCGATTCCGTCCTCGGGAACTTTTAAAAGATGGAATTCCGTCCTGTAGACGGAAAACTTGCACCCATGATTGTAATGCAAAATAAAATTACACACACTGCACTGATATTCTTATTTTGCGTGAAAACTTCTTATCGTATGATGGGGACTCAGTGCCGTAGCTAGAAGTGAACGACAGGGGAGGGGGTTGGGGGGGGGGTCAAGAGGTTGGTTGGTTGGTTGGTTGAGGTTTACTGGCGCAAAGTCACACTGGGGACATGCTGCGCCAAGAACAGGATGAAGTAAAAACTGAAAAGTTTTTTAAAATTGTTAAAAATATGTAAAAATATAAGTGGATAAAAAGCAAGGTTAAAAGATGAAAGCGTTAAGTGATGAATGTAAATAAAATAAGTACAAAAGATTAAAACACAATTCAGGATAAAATAAGAGTTAAATCAGTCAAATCAATAAGATAATAAGTCAACAATATAATAATGGTATACGATAAAAGTTAATATCTTTTAAAGAATTATGAAAATTGTGCAAAACAAACAAACAGTGACATAAATGCAAAAACGGTGCAAGATTTAAAGAATAGCAAGGTTTTGTTAATGAGTTATACAACCAAAATATAGTTCAAAAGAATAAATATTTAAATTAAAAATAGTAAAATTTCTTAAAAAATGTCTGTATTAAATTGAAACATAAAATGTTAAAATACAGCTTAAAACAGATTAATCAATCATTTTTTTTTTTTTTTTTTTTTTCAATTTAAGAAGAAGGCACATATTCTTCATAAACCGTATTTGTTTCATCATCATCAGATTCATAACTCGATGAGTCCATAGCCTCTTCAGCATAGTTAAGCAACTGTTTTGGATCTTTTATGTTTTTAATTGCAGAGCTGAGGCAAGATTTTTTGCCCTTTCTCTTCACAGTTTTCCACTGTGAAGAGACTTGGGTTGAGGGTTTATTCCTATCCTTGTGTGTGCTAGATTTTATGTTTGTTTTTTTAATTGGACATACATTAGGGTTCAACGGTTTGTTTTTATCTGATTCTGAAGTAGCCTGTGTCTCATGTTTGGTAGGTTTTGAAGTTTCAGCTAATGAATTTTGTGTTCGTTTATAAAGGTATTCTATTTTCACAGGTTCTGATGATGGTGGCCAGAGCTCTAATTTTGGCATCAGTCTTGGAGTAACGCTACAGTATACATTACGGGTTTTTTTCTTTAAATTGCTAGATGAGGGTGAGTCAAACGGAATGGCAGAATCAGTCTGAGTGCTTATGTGCCTCACAGAGTTTGCTTGGCGTTTGAGTAGGCTAGAATAAGAGACGCCAACTGATGGTGTTCGGGATTCAGCAATTTTGCGGGCTTCTGGATAAGAAAGTTTTTGGGTGATTTTAATTGCCATGATTTCTTTTTCGAGAATCCAGTTTGGACAAGAGCGGGAGTAAGCTGGATGGTCACCTTTGCAGTTGACGCAACGTTCAGCGTTTTCACATGTTTTATCGTCATGGTCAACTTTTGCACAACGTGCACAAGTTTTAGTGCCACGACAGTTAGTATTTGTATGTCCATAGCGCTGGCATTTAAAACATCGAAGGGGGTTGGGAATATATGGTCGGACGGGACAGCTTAGGTAAGCAGCTTTAATTCTAGTAGGTAGATTCGGGCTATTGAAAGTCAGAATGATGTGCTTTGAGGGAAGCACTTTTTCATTCCGACGAATTGTTATACGTCTTACATCTATGACATCTTGATGTTTTAAGTTTTCCATAAGTTCTTCTTTAGTAGAAAATAAAAGCTCTGGCTCAGATATTACGCCACGACTTGTATTTAGAGTCTTATGTGCTTGAACAGAAACAGAAAAAGGACCAATTTTAGAGCTATTTGAAAGAAGTTCTGACTGTTTATATGATGAGATATCAACAAGTAAATCCCCGGATTGTAATTTCTTGAGCGAATGACCATCCCCCAAAACAGACTGAAATGTTTTAGCAATAACAAATGGTGAAGTTTTTTTGAAAGAACAATCAGATTGGTTATCAAGGCGCTTAATGACAAAAAAAACGCGAAAATGCAGGTTTCTGTCCTGTTTGTTGCTCTCCACTTGGGAGAGAGTTAGAAGGAAATAGAGATTTTCCATCCATAATTGAAAAAAAGTAATTCAGACCCCGGCCGCACCACCCACTACCGAGCCCAACAAGGGGATGCACATTCGTGCACCAGTGCTAACCAGGGCCCATACGGTCACAAGACAAACCTATGTCAGTCTCCACCCTTAACGAGATGACTAGTATTTGCTCGCTCACTTGATCCCTAAAGCCAGTGACAAAAGCCAGCTGACCAGCCGATTGATGCATACGGGACCAATATGCACCTCCCGTCTACCTGAAGCAGAGGCCAAAGCAGTGTGTTGGTCTCCCTCAACTGCCAGGATCCCCCTTTCCAGGGACACGGGTCGCCACGCACGGCCAACACGTGGGTGATTTTCAATTCTCCATGAGTCGATATACAGGATGACATCGGCCCATACAGAATTGCCCTCACCTCCGGAGAGGAAACCACAATGAGAGTGAAACAAAGATGAAAGGAAGACAAGAGGAGTAAGAGGAAAAGGAAAGGAGAAAGATCACTCAGGTGCCCCGGGGTTGTGAAGCCCGTGAATACCTAAAGAAGGTATCCCCCTGGGGGAGGGGGGTTAAGAGAATGTAGGGGGTGTCATATTTTTTTTCTCTCTCTACGGCAGAAAGATAAATTAGTGCATTTTCACATTGTAGGTACTATATTTCTTATTAAACTGTTGTAATGACTTCATTTTATGCTAAGAAAAGTATAGGACGATGAAAATTTTGAGTGTATAGCTGGTGCTAAATTTAACATCATGTTAGCTTCATATGTACAAATAGGATGAGGATGTGTTGAAACCCTTATTTTAGATACCATTTAGTAATTCTGCAAAACTGTGAAAGAGTCTCAAAACCAAATAAGATTTTAAGCAGAATTTCATTTGAATTTTCGGAACAGAAATTCATTTAGTGACCTTGGAATGTTTTCCGGGGGGGGGGGAGGGCTGAGCCGCCTATAGCGCCCCCTTAGCTACGGCCCTGTGGGGACTTTGCCCTCTTCAACACCAGGTTATCTCATAATTTTATAGTATCTCTAAACTGTTCACTACATTAAATCTTCAATTCAAAATAAGCAAAACAATGATTTTCTGACAATGTCAAATAGTAATTGGCTTAACTGCTAATTGTTTTCATAAATATTTCACTAATTATTGATAATTCTAATGGTTTTACTCATTCGAAAATGAACTTCTTGAGGAACACTCTCATATAATTTTTCAACTGGTAAGTTATGTGATTTATAAGTTATCCGAAAAATGAAACAAAAGTGATTACCACTTTCGAGGACACGGTTGCAATTAACGATTTCCAAAAGTCCACCGCGGAATAAAAATGGCAAACTTTCAAACGATTCTTGAACTTTATCACTAATTGAAAATTACCAAAAAAAAAAAAAAAAAAAAAAAAAAGATGGGTTTTCTAGAAACCATTTTACTCCTTATCTTGCGGGAAATTTTTCGACAAACACATTTCATTAAATTGTTTGAAATGTAAAGAGGAGCAAATATATTCAGGTGGCATGCGAGGTAACCATTAATTTTAAACGCTTTCAACAGTGTTAAGAAGTGCTCGCACGCCATCCAGTTTTATTTCGAAATTTTATTTCGGACTGAATGGCGGTTCATCATGCATTAGAAATTTTGAACTTTCACACGATCAGACACAAGTTTCATAAACTAGTATCAAAAATTTGTCTTCTTTATAATTTCAACGTACTGTTTAAAAAGAGCAGTTAAATGTGTTACATTCTTAAAATTTAAAAATAAGGTTCATATGTCCGAACTAATATTTTTCACTCAAACAAGTAGGTAAGTGTGAGCGAGATCACACAGATGGTTTTGTTAATATACATTTCAAAACACTTTATCCCCATTTTAATTAAAAAATCCAAATCGTTAATTTCTAATTATTAAATCTTTACACCGTTAAATTTTTACACCGTCGTATAGGGGGAAAAATGTACTTTTAAATGCATTTTTTTTTTTTTTTTTTGAAAACTTTGTCTCAATTTCTTTCTGATTTATATATCATCATCATCATCATAATCAACCGTTTTCGATCCATGTCATCGGAACAACAGAAATATTCCTCTTCTAGACATTAAACATGGACCAATCAGAAAACGAGTAAAATTCGGACATCATAAGGTTTCAGATAGGTCTCAGATATCTCTAGACCGAAAGTAACAACCATTTTGCAAATGGTTAAAAAAAATAATAAAAATCCTTATAAAAGATGTGTTGATACCTAAACCATTTTTAAATTAGATGAAATTCGTGTAATTCGAAAATCATTCTGTGTCATTGATGAATTTTGTTTTATTTTATATGAATATAAAAAAAAAAAAAATGATCAGAGGCATAGAGAGCCAACTTTGGGTCACACGTTTAATTAATTAATAATTAAGTATATTTAATAAATACATATAATCAGTTTAATTACTTATTATTTATTTATTTGTTTATTTTTACATTTCCGTTTTCGGTTTAAAATAGGAAGTTAAACGAAATTCGGTTTCTGTCTTAAAAACCCTTTCATTCAATGCTTAGTTAAAACGTTTAAAGCTGTTCTTGAATTAAAAAAAAAAAAAAGCAACTTTAAGTTTAGTTTAAATTTATTTTTGTTCGGAAATGTATGAAACTAGCAGGCGTTGTTGTTCAGAAAGTATCTAATTGCACTCACTTTTCCCTTTTTTTTTAGAAAAACAATATTTTTTTCAGAAAATAGTGTCAAGTGGGCATTTTGAAACGAATTTCTGCGAAGAAGAAGACTAACCACTCAAACTGGGGTGAAAAATGTGTTAGTCCACATGATCGAATTCGCTTTTAAACGAATAGATAATTTATTGATCAAGAAATGGAAAATTTGGTTCGATTCCAAATCGCTTCCATAATCAAGATTTCCAATTTTATACCTTTTCGTTAAAAAATGAATTTCTAAATGCGTCAAAACGTTTTGCGCTTGTTGAGCAGAGCAGTTGAGAACAGCCTTAAAAAAAACTGATAGAAAAGAAAGCAGGGAAAAATAAAATCACTTCATGTCTGAAACACATCTACACGAGTTGATGATGACTAGAAATTTACACATTCCAAATGCATCCCTCCAAGGGAAAAGTGATTTCAAAAATTTCTCGACCGATATTTTCGAAATTTACTGACTTGTCCACCTTCACACAATTCTAAATCAACCGTTCTGACAAAAGCACCAAAAATTCAACGTTGACACATCAGGGATAAAAAGTGCTACGGGGCATCAAAAAAAAAAGAGCGCAGAAGAAAGTTAACGATTTTTCCATGTCAAAATGAGCCAGATTTTTAAATAAAAAAGTTGCTTTTCGGGGGAAAATGGGCATAGATAAATGCTTGCATAGTAAGTCTGGATTAAACATAACATTTTGCGACAAAAAAGAAACGAGATTAGCAGTACAGTGAAACCTTCAAATAAGGGACCAGGATTTTTGTCCCTTAAATAGAAGTGTCCCATATTCGGAGATTTTACCTTTTTAAATTAATTGTTTAGAAAGACATAAAAAAAATAATCAAATATTAAAGATGAAGTTTAAATGTGCCCAAAGGAAATAAATTAAGTTAATCAGACACAGAAGAAAAAGAGAATTGATTCACTTAAATTTTCAATCAATTACTACATTAAATAATTTGTAGAATTATTGATTCATATTTTTTATTTTCACATAAACATTTGTAAACATGCGACAACTAGAATACCATTTAAAAGAGTCTTACTTGAAGTAATCGATCAAAAGTGATTGTTTTACAGATTTTAATTTTTCACTAGAAACCTCTCAAGTGTTCATTTACCATATTTATCAATTTTAGTCATTCATTATCATTTATGAAAAAACATATATATATTCAACCGCTTTACGCATTTTAAAGCATCATTAAATTCTTTATTTAATAAATTTCATTTCTTCTTCTCTCTTAGAGTCATACACGATTTTCAGCATTACTTTCAATGGGGATGAATGCATTGATATCTTTATCTGAATTATGGGTGAATGCTCATCAATTATGTTGTATACCTCTGTATCAACATGATTGTCTGTATCATTGATAATTTCACGAAAATCTGCATTTTCATCACAGACTACTTAAATGTAAAAACCAACTTCTTTAATTTATTTTCATAACGGTATCTTAAAACGACTGTTCTTTATTTAGAGTTAAATACATTACACGTCCTATACTAAGGGTCTGGGACCGTAACTTTTGTCCCTTAAATAGAGGTATTTCTTATTTGGAATGACCCTTATTCGGAAGTTTCACTGTATTATTAAATACATAAACGGGACCATACTTTTCTCTTAAATTTCGATATAAATAGACATTCTAAGAAATAAAATTTTTTGTATATAAATGTTCCACTTTTTTTTAAATTACTTAACTGAAATTTTAACAGTATACTTTGGCAATTTTTCTATTTCTATTCAGCTTAGCTCTAAAAAATTACAAACCAAATTTTATCGCATTTCTTTATTCTCTATTTCTTTAATTTTTTTTAAGAGTTCTAAAACAATATACTCCCAGAAGAAACTCTAATCAAAAATAACTTTTAAATTAAGAAAATCATTGTTTTTTTATGATCCAGGATACACTAGTTTTTTTTTTTTTTTTTTTTTTTTTTCCTAGACAATACTTTTCAATACTTGTCAATATTGACAGTTAGATAGTACGTAAATCTTAAAAAATGGAAAAAAAAAATCGAACAAAGTTTGATTTGTACATTTGTTTTTTATGTGACTTCTTAAATTACGTAAATGGAAAAGAAAAGTAAGTGCATAAGGCGGACACGAATCTATACTTTAATTCTTTTTTCTTAAGTTTTCGCACGTTTGTTATTAGAGGATGAAAGTTCAGCTCCTCCTCCCCTCCTAATTCAACAAGTTTCTGCTTGCAAAAAGTTTGCAAAAAGAGTTGATTTTATTGTTTCCTGTCTTTTCTACTAAGAATTTTTTAACGTTAAATTTTTATAAAATTCTTTAATCCAAAACAACATTTATTTGAAAAAAAAAAAAAAAAATCATGATTTTTTATTGCATGGTAAACAATTGCTTTTTATTATCTGAAGACATTTAGTACTTGTCAATATTAACAATTGCACAAACATTGCGAAAAAAAGGAAAAAAGAAGAAAAAAACTGAATCAAAATGTGTTAGATGTACATATTTTTTTTTTTTTTTTTTTTTTTTTTTTTTTTTTTTTCAATTCATGAATTAAAAGAGAAAGAGAATATTAGTAAATGTATGAGGTGGTATGTATCGATACTTTCTACCACTTTTATCACAGATTCGATGCTAGAGAAGAGGCAATTTTAACAGTTTACTTTATATATTTTTCTTATTATTCTTTTTCTTATTATTTACTTTATTATTATACAGTGTCTCACATAAGTGATGGGACACTTGTGCTTTACAAAAGGAAACTAATCAAATAAATTAAAAAAACATGTACACATTTTTTTGTGGGTGTATTTCATACTTAAATTTAGTAAAGATTATTATATAACATACATTTTATCAAAATATTAAAATATTAATTTAATAAAAATACAAATGTTTAGAACGGAGCAAAAAATAGCTCACATAAGTGATGGGACACCATTATATATGCAACAAAAATCGTCTGAAATAAGCAATAAAAATATTTTTTGGGGTTTTATTTTTACTTAAAAGCAATTGGGAATAATTTATAAAATCGTCTGCAGTATTTCTCTCCAGTTTGTTTTGGAATTTTTGTGTTTTTTAGCTCTGTGTAGCCATGAATGCTAAACGAAAAGAAACTTCGCCTGAAATTCGAAAATTAGTTATTAATTTGATTATTGAACGTGGAAAATCTGTTAGAAAAACTGCTGAAACAGTTAACTTGAGTCGTTCAACAGTTTTCAATATCATTAAACGATATAAAAAGAATCATATGATTCAGGATAAAAGAAGACCTGGCCGACCATCAAAGCTATCCAATGGAATAAAGCGAATTATCGTTCGAAATAAAAAAAAAAAAAATCAAGAAATAGTGCTTCAAAAGTTGCTGCTGATTTACAAGCATTATCTGGAATAATTGTTAATCCTGAGACTATTAGAAGGATAATTCGATCTGCTGGATATCACGGTAGAGTAGCCAGGAAAAAATTCTTCGTAAGTGAAAAGAATAGAAAACTCAGACTAGCTTTCGCAAAATCCAACATAAATAAGAATTCTGATTACTGGAATAAAGTTATATTTGCTGATGAGAGTAAATTTAATATATTTGGTTCTGACGGTAGAATCTGTGGAGAAAACCCAGGGAAGAATTTCGCAAACAGAACTTGGTACCAACAGTAAAACATGGTGGAGGAGGAGTTATGGTATGGGGGGTGTATGTCGTCCGCTGGAGTTGGTAATCTTGTTTTTATTGAAAGTATAATGGATCAGTACAAGTATATTGATATTTTAAAGCAAAATTTGAAATCTTCAGCACGAAAATTGAACCTTCATAACGATTTTAAATTCTACCAGGACAATGACCCCAAGCACACTGCTCTGAACGTTAGACTCTGGCTGCTATATAATTGTCCTGAAATAATAAAAACACCACCACAATCTCCAGACTTAAATCCCACAGAGAATATTTGGCAAGAATTGGAATCAAGAATTCGCAAACACACCATTTCTTCAAAACAACAACTAAAATCGGTGCTTTAAGAAGAATGGGGTAAAATCACTCCAGAAATCACAAAAAAATTAGTCGAATCCATCCCAAAAAGATTAAATCATGTTTTAAAAATAAAAGGAAATCCAACAAAATATTAAAACCTTTTAAAAAGTAAAATTTTTGGATAAATATTTGATGGAAAAGTAAGTGTCCCATCACTTATGTGAGCCATTTTTTGCTCCGTTCTGAACAATTGTATTTTTACTAAATTAATATTTTAATATTTTGACAAAATGTATGTTATGTAATAATTGTTACTAACTTTGAATATGAAACACACCCAAAAAATTTTTGCACATGTTTGTTTTTTTATTTTATTGCAGTTTCTTTTTATAAAGCACAAGTGTCCCATCACTTTTGTGAGACACTGTATATATTTTATATACTCTATATATTTTTTCTAATTGAACAAGTGTCTGTTCCTGAAACTTCGCAAGAAGATAGAATTGTTTTTATCGTTTTAAATTTCTCTTCTTTATTTCCAAAAAAATTTTAACATTCAACTTTTACAAAATGCTTGAAACCAAAATCAACATTCAAATCTGAGGAAAATCATTTTTTCTTTCTTTCTTTCTTTTTTTTTTTTTTTTTTTTACGAGATTTGCCACACTATCACCTTTACTCACTGGAAACATTTAATACTTGTCAATATAACTCGCAATATTAATAATTGCACAAATCTTACAAAAAAAAAAAAAAAAAAAAAAAAAAAAAAAAAAAAAAAAAACTGATTCAAAATATGTTAGATGTACATATTTTCTCTTTCTTTCTTTCTTCCCAATTCGTGAATTAAAAGAAAATGGTTAGTAAATGTCTAAGGTGGTATTGTATCGATATTTTCTATCAGTTTTATCACTGATTCGATGCTAGAGAAGAGAGAATTTTAACTGTTTTCTTTGTTACTTTTTTCCTTCCAATTCAACAAGTTTCCGTTCCTGTAACATCGCAAAAAGATAGAATTGGTTTTATTATTTTATTTTTCTTTTCTTTGATTCTAAAAACTCTTTAACATTTAACTTTTGCAAAATAATTTAAACCAAAAACAACATTCAAATCTGATAAAAATCACTTTTTCTCTCTCCTCCCCCCCCCCCCCCCCCAAGATCTTCCACACAATCACCTTTGCTCTCTGGAGACATTCAAATTCCTGTCAATGTTGACAGATAGAAAGCAAGAAAAAAGAGGAGTCGGAAGAAGAAGAAGAAAAAAATATATATAGTAGTACAGACTGACAACATCTCATCGTGTCAGGAAGATCTGGGGAGTTCCAATAAAACATTCCCAGAGGATCGTGGAAGCGGCGCTGACAGTTTTTCCACCAGACTGGAGAAAGATTGACCCTCGTCTACCGTAATTTTCTAACACCCAGCGATTAAATCAAACCAACAAGATTTTTCTTCTTTCTTTTCTTTTTCTTTCTTTCTTTGGTCAATAATAATAAAGAAAGAGCAGGGAAGTGAGAAATAAGATGTTAGACTAAGGAAAAAAAAAAAAAAAAAAAATTCATTTTGATGCTACAGTTGACACAGGAAATGAGTGAGAATAATCAGTGGCTTAGCAGTTCAAAAATCTTGGGAGGGATGCAATTAGTAATTTTGAAATAAGTTGTACAGTAGACTCCCTCAAATCCGCACAGCTTGGGACCAGAGGTTGTGCGGAATTTAGAATTTTGCGGATTTTTGGTCATTGGTTTGTTTACATTTTTTAAACAGTAATTTGAATGTAATTAATAATGCAGTCGAAATGCTTACAATATAATAATAATTACAATATTACAATGAATGCTTACAATATAATAAAACATTAAAATAATTAGTAAAGTAATAAATTAAAATAATAAAAATTTGGATGATTTTTTGAAATGATTCAAATATAAAAAGCAAAGGTCAAGTTAATATTCTATAATTATTTTATAATGGTGTTAATATTCTATAATTATAAATATTCATTATAAATATGTAAATTATGAAATACATTTTTCCTAATTTATTCAATAAAACTTAGTTCATAAAGGTACATTATTAATTCACATCAAAAATCACAAAATAAAAACGTTTTATTTCCGATTTAGCAAGACTAAATCAAAAATGTTTTATTAATACATAAATATATCTGATAAAAAGATTGTGATTACCAGCGATATCAGCAATATCTTTAATTTTTTTTTTTCAGAAATAAATTTATTCTTCCTTTATGATAAAATATATGAATTCAATAATATTAATGAAAATTACAAATAAAATATATATGGGATTGATATTACCAAAAAAAAAAAAAAAAAAAAAAAAAAAAAAAAAAAAAAAAAATCAAATTTTGTCACTACAAATGAATTGAATATTTCATTGTTTACGTCTGTAAATTATGTATGCATTTCAGAGGGTTGCGGATTTGTGGGAGTTTACTGTATAATAGAGACTATTAATAAATAATAAAATATGTGTAAGAATTATTAGATTTTCAAGTTATAAATATTATTTATGTTGTCAAGATCCCCCTTTTATTAACTAATATGTAGTATACAACGATGAAGAGGTACCATTAAATGGGATTTTTTTGCACACGCCATACATTACATACTGAATTTTCGTTAAAAGTTATGTTGTCGCGAATCAAAATCTAATGCGATCTCCAGCGTTTTATCTATTAACATAATCCTACAATTAAATAAGGTGACGATTATTTTCTGAAATAACAGTAAGAAAATGCACATGTTATACGTATGCAAAACACGGCCTCTGTTGGTGAAAATTGTCCCGCTGTAATGAAAATTCCCTATTGCTGTAATATGTACAGGCATTCTCTGAAGAAGTATATATACGTCCGGCAGAAAAATTGGAGACATGCAGGATGCGATAGGGGCGAGAGTGGTGGAGAGGAAACTAAGTTATTTAATTCTGGGCGCGGGCCCGCTGGTTATTATTAATACCAGTATCACAAAAACGACATTTTAATTATTTTAGATAGCACACTTATAATGCTGAATTATGGAGAATTAGGGTAAAAATATAACTCAAATATTTTACAGAAAATAAACAGTTTAAGAGTCTCACTGAGTGCAATAGATTTTTCTGTTAAAATTCCCAAAATTAATATTTTAAAACTACTTGAAATCTTACTCGCACTAATACTAATATACAAGAAATGAAATTACGATCTGAAAGTTTCGAAATATCAATGAAATAAAAACGAGGCTTTTTTTTTTTTTGCTCCTATGGATGACAGATTAAACATTGTAGACCAAAAGTAATAGTATATGGAGCAGTTCATGAGAATAAAAATAATAATAATAATAATAATAAAAGTTATCGTAATTTGAACAGGGAGAGGCTTGAGCTTCCTGAGTCCCATCCTTTCCTATGCCCGCGATCATAATGGATGAGAAGAAAAAAATACTCATTTTGATGCCTTTATTGACCATGAAATAACTAAGAACAACTAACTAAAGTAACAAAAATTGTTAAAAATTACTTTTTTTTTTAAAGTAAAATAGCAATAAATTGCTCTGTTGAATTTAGTTACATTGATTTATTTTCATTTATTTCGTAAATGCAAATGAATACATAAAGATTTATGGATTTTTCTATTTTTAAATTAGGAATGTGCATTAGGAACTACAATAGAGTTTCTTTTCCATGTTTCCAAAACGACCACGCTTTCTGAAAATTCATGATAAAATATAAATATATAATAAATTTGGAAGACGAATTTATCTTTTGAACTAACAAAAGCATTTTTTTTCAACTATCGACTTTGAAAATTTTTTGAAAGTAAACAGTTTTTTCCAAATAAATTCATCATACATATCTAATATTTTTTATGTCTTTTCAGTCAATGCAATGAGAAAATCATTATTTAACTTATTTTTTAAATATTTTTTTCTTCCTTTCCCTCCACCTATTAAGGTTGTAGGGTTCTTCCCACACTATCTTAAGAGCCTGCATCAGTCAAACCGAAACTAAAAATCCTATCACAAACCTATGCGTGTTGCCACCAGGAAGGCGTATCCCGAACCCAAAGATTGACACTTTAAAAGACCAATGATATTTTCCAAGCTTGTAATTAATAAGAAAATGGTCATCTCACGCCACCCTTTACCTCCAGTCGATAAAAAGGGGATAAGATACCCCAGGAAGAAAAAAGTCATTAGCAAATGCTAAAAACTCTCGCACCTTTTCAATACTGATAGCCCGAGGGATATGTGCATTTGGATAGTTTCTTCGAGATAATTTCTTACCAAAACACTCTGATCCGTTTTAAAACAAGTCGACATTGACCTTTTTTGTTAGATAGTTTCAAATGAAATTGAATCATTTATATGTAATTTTAAAAGACAACATACAGATCGTGATTATTATGTCAGAGATTGCACATTAAACATTTTCCAAAGAATCTCCTCTACATTTTAATATTTTTAAATGATTTTTTTAGCATTGAATAGCTGAGATCATTGAACTGTACAAAGACCGTTTTATATTTTTTCGATTTTGTTACGAGTATTTTATAGTGGCTTACATCAATAAAGCGAAATCCCAAGATAGAAATTTTTAAGATATCTCGTTTGTATTTTAATATTTTAAAATGATTTTTTTAGCATTGGACAGCTGAGATTTTTCGGTATAAAGACCGTTTTGTACTTTTTTGATTTTGTTTACAGGTGTTTTAAAGAGGCTACTTCAGTCAAGTGAAATCCAATGGAAGAAATTTATAAAAATATCTCTTCTACATTTTTATATTTTTAAATTATTTTTTGGCATTCGATATCTCAGATATTTCGGTACAAAGACCATTTTGTACTTTTTCGACCTTCTTTAGGGGAATTTTAAAAAGCTACTTCAGTCAAATGAAATCAAATGGAAGAAATTTATAAAAATATCTCTTCTACATTTTAATATTTTTAAATGAATTTTTGTCATTGGATAGCTGAGATCTTTCGGTACAAAGATCGTTTTGTACTTTTTCGACTTTGTTTAGGGAAATTTTAAAAAATCTACTTCAGTCAAGTGAAATCCAGTGGTAGAATTTTATAAAAATATCTCTTCTGCATTTTAATATTTTTAAATTATTTTTTAGCATTCGATATCTCAGATCTATCGGTACAAAGACCGTTTACAGAACTTTTTCGACTTTGTTTAGGGGAATTTTAAAAAATCTACTTCAGTCAAGTGAAATCCAGTGGTAGGAATTTATAAAAATATCTCTTCTACATTTTAATATTTTTAAATTATTTTTTGGCATTCGATATCTCAGATCTTTCGGTACAAAGACCGTTTTGTACTTTTTCGACTTTGTTTAGGGGAACTTTAAAAAAGCTATTTCAGTCAAGTGAAATCCAATGGTAGAAATTTATAAAAATATCTCTTCTACATTTTAATATTTTTAAATGATTTTTTTGTCATTGGATAGCTTAGATCTTTCTCTACAAAGACCGTTTTGTACTTTTTCGACTTTGTTTAGGGGAATTTTAAAAAAGCTACTTCAGTCAAGTGAAATCCAATGGTAGGAATTTATAAAAATATGTCTTCTACATTTTAATATTTTTAAATGATTTTTATGTCATGGGATGGCTGAGATCTTTCTGTACAAAGACCGTTTTTTATATTTTCGACTTTCTCTAGGGGAATTTTAAAAAAGCTACTTCAGTCAAGTGAAATCCAATGCTAGAAATTTCTAAAAATATCTCTTCTATATTTTAATATTTTTAAATGATTTTTTTGTCATGTTATAGCTCAGATCTTTCGGTACAAAGACCGTTTTGTACTTTTTCGACTCTGTTTAGGGGAATTTTAAAATGCTACTTCAGTGAAGTGAAATCCAATGGTAGAAATTTATAAAAATATCTCTTCTACATTTTAATATTTGTAAATCATTATTTGGCATTCGATATCTCAGATCTTTTGGTACAAAGACCGTTTTGTACTTTTTTGATTTTGTTTACAGTTGTTTTAAAGAGGTTACTTCAGTCAAATGAAATCCAATGGTAGAATTTATAAAAATATCTCTTCTACATTTTAATATTTTTAAATGTTTTTTTGTCATTGAATAGCTGAGATCTTTCGGTAAAAAATACCTTTTTGTTTACAGCTGTTTTAAAGAAGCTACTTCAGTCAACCGAAATCCTATAGTAAAATTTTATAAGTATGTCTTTTCGACATTTAAAGATTTTTAAATGATTTTTTGTCATGGGATAGCTGAGATCTTTAGGTACAAATACCGTTGTGTATTTTTTTATATTTTGTTTACAGGTATTTTAAAGAGGCTACATCAGTCAAGTGAAATCCAATGGTAGAATTTATAAAAATATATCTTCTACATTTTAATATTTTGAAATGACTTTTTTTTTTTTTTTTTTTTTTTGTCATTGGATAGCTTAGATCTTTCGGTACAAATACCGTTTTGTACTTTTTTAATTTTGTTTACAGATGTTTTAAAAAAGATACTTCAGGCAAGTGAAATCGAATGGTAGGAATTTATAAAAATATCTCTTCTACATTTTAATATTTTTAAATTATTTTTTGGCATTCAATATCTCAGATCTCTCGGTACAAAGACCGTTTTGTACTTTTTCGACTTTGTTTAAGGGAATTTTAAAAAAAGCTACTTCAGTCAAGTGAAATCCAATGGTAGGAATTTATAAAAATACCTCTTCTACATTTTAATATTTTTAAATGATTTTTTTGGCATTGGATAGCTGTGATCTTTCGGAACAAAGACTGTTTTGTACTTTTTTGATTTTGTTTACAGGTGTTTTAAAGAAGCTACTTCATTCAAGCAAAATCCTATAGTAGAATTTTATAAATATGTCTTTTTACTTTTAAAGATTTTTAAATGATTTTTTGGCATTCGATGTCTCAGATCTTTCGGTACAAAGACCGTTTTGTACTTTTTTGACTTTGTTTAGGATAATTTTAAAAAAGCTACTTCAGTCAAGTGAAATCAAATGGTAGTAATAACAAAAAAAAAAAAGAATATCTTCTACATTTTAATGTTTTTTAATGTTTTTTTTGGCATTGGATATCTCAGATCTTTCGGCACAAAGACCGTTTTGTACTTTTTTGACTTTGTTTAAGGGAATTTTAAAAAAGCTACTTCAGTCAAGTGAAATCCAATGAAAGAAATTTATAAAAGTATCTCTTCTATATTTTAATATTTTTAAAGAAACAGGAAACTTGTCAAAGAAACAGGATCACAGAACTATTATTGGCGCATTTATGAACTATTCGTATTTGCCTCAACTAGTCTGTTCACAAGTGCCCCACATAGCCATTAGAGTTAAATTGACAAATCATTGACATTTCTCAATTTTAGAAGAAATTTTTTATTGGAAATATTTTAGTTTTCATAGCATACGTTAAAACAGTAAAATTTAAATAAATGAATGAATAAATAAAGTTATTCGCTTAGCAATTTGTTACTGAGATTTTATTTTTGAGATCGATAAACAGACTGTAATTGACTACTAAAGAAAAATAAAATGTTAAAGAGTTTCAAGAAAGTTTTACCATATGTCTGCCGGGGCTGTCATTGCTAGTAATTAAAAAATAAATAAATAAATAAATAAAAATAATATTAATAGTAATAATTGTAAAAAAATTGCTTCATTTTATCACCTTAATTCCAAATTAGTACCTAATAAGAAAGAGAGAGAAAAAACTTTTAATCGCGGTTTCTATGCCTGTTTATTGAATTTAATGAAATATGATAATGACTTTATTTATATATGATTTTGCTCTAATAACTAACAGAATAAAATGTAAATATATTTATAAATAACCATTTAAATACGTAATCACAATTTGAACTTTCAATATTTTTATTAATTACATCAGTAGTTACATGGTACAAAGAAAAATAAATATCTTGTTTATGAACACTTTCAATGATATATACAATATGTTAAGCTAAACAAAGATAATACAAATTTTATTTACACAATTTGCGTCCACAAAGGCATATTTGCTACATTTTGGAAATCAGATTAGCGTATTTAATAATAATTCTGGTAATATCTATGAATTTACACTTTCTAAACATAAAAAATTTCTAAAAATTTACATTTTCTAAATATTAACAAATCTAAAGCATTATTAGACTTACGAACAGCACTTGAAATATCATTATCAAAATGTAAATATTTTAAAACATTTTAGTTTTCTTTAAAATTCTGAGAGTTTCAGTTTTCAATAGCTCTACTAAGTGTCCCCCCCCCCCCCACATTTGGAACATTGGCTACATTTTGGAAATCAGATTAGCGTATTTAATAATAATTCTGGTAATATCTATGAATTTACACTTTCTAAACATAAAAAATTTCTAAAAATTTACATTTTCTAAATATTAACAAATCTAAAGCATTATTAGACTTACGAACAGCACTTGAAATATCATTATCAAAATGTAAATATTTTAAAACATTTTAGTTTTCTTTAAAATTCTGAGAGTTTCAGTTTTCAATAGCTCTACTAAGTGTCCCCCCCCCCCTTCAAATATTACTTCACATTTATTTTCTATTATGTAAACAAACACGAAATTACAAATTTTGCTATGTGCAAAGCATTTTTCGTATTTTGTCTCCATCTGAAATCTCCTTCGAAAACAGAGTAATAAATAAAAAGAATAAATTAAAAATCATTTTTATGTAGAATGCATTACTTATAGTACAACATAAAATAATATATATATATAGGGTAGATGTGCCATTTCAGTAACTTTATTTATTTATTTATTTTAGGTTATACAAGTTGTTAAAGATATATTATTTTCTGTCTTAAATATTTCATGATTCATTTCTGACAAAACTGCTCTGTACACAACAAAATACTTATAATATTAAATTTATAAAAATATCTCGTCTACATTTTAATATTTTTAAATGATTCTTTTGTCATGTGATAGCTAAGATCTTTCGGTACAAAGACCGTTTTGTACTTTTTAGACTTTTATTAGGGGAATTTTAAAAAAGCTAGTTCTGTCAAGTGCAATCCAATGGTAGAAATTTATAAAAATATCTCTTCTACATTTTAATATTTTTAAATGATTGTTTTGTCATTGGACAACTAAGATCTTCCGGTACAAAGACCGTTTTGTACTTGTACGACTTTGTTTACAGGTGTTTAAAAGAGGCTACTTCAGTCAAGTGAAATCCATTGGTAGAAATTTATAAAAATATCTCGTATACATTTTAATATTCTTAAATGATTTTTTCTCATTTGATAGTTGAGATATTTCTGTACGAAGAATGTTTTTACTTTTTTGATTTTGTTTACAGGTGTTTTAAAGAGGCTACTTCAGTCAAGTGAATTCCAATGGTAGAAATTTATAAAAATATCAGTTGTACATTTTAATATTTTTAAATGATTTTTTGTCATGGGATAGCTGAGTTCATTCGGTACAAACACCGTTTTGTACTTTTTTGACTTTTATTAGGGGAATTTTAAAAAATTTACTTCCTACAAGTGAAATCCAATGGTAGAAATTTATAAAAATATCTCTTCTATATTTTAATATTTTTAAATGATTTTTTGTCATTGGATAGCTAAGATCTTTCGGTACAAAGACCGTTTTGTACTTTTACGATTTTATTTAGGGGAATTTTAAAAAAGCTACTTTAGTCAAGTGAATTCCAATAGTACAAATTTATAAAAATATCTCGTCTACATTTTAATAGTTTTAAATGATTCTGTTGTCATAGGATAGCTAAGATCTTTCGGTACAAAGAACGTTTTGTACTTTTTCGACTTTGTTTACAGATGTTTTAAAGAGGCTACTTCAGTCAAGTAAAATCCATTGGTAGAAATTTATAAAAATATCTCTTCTACATTTTAATATTTTTAAATGATTTTTTTGTCATTGGATAGCTGAGAACTTTCGGTACAAGGACCGTTTTGTACTTTTTTTAAATTTTGTTTACAGGTGTTTTAAAGAGGCTACTTCAGCCAAGTGAATTCCAATGGTAGAAATTTATAAAAATATCTCGTCTACACTTTAATATTTTTAAATGATTCTTTTGTCATGGGATAGCTAAGATCTTTCGGTACAAAGACCGTTTTGTACTTTTTAGACTTTCATTAGGGGAATTTTAAAAAAGCTACTTCTGTCAAGTGAAATCCAATGGTAGAAATATATAAAAGTATCTCTTCTACATTTTAATATTTTTAAATGTTTTCATCTCATTTGATATTTGAGATCTTTCGGTACAAAGACCGTTTTGTACTTTTTCGACTTTGTTTATGAGAATTTTTAAAAAGCTACTTCAGTAATATGAAATCAAATGGTAGAAATTTATAAAATTCTTTCTTCTACATTTTAATATTTTTAAGGGATTTTTTGTCTTTGGATAGCTGAGATGTTTCGGTACAAAGACCGTTTTTGCTTTTTTGATTTTGTTTACAGGTGTTTTAAAGAGGCTACTTCAGTCAAGTGAATTCCATTGGTAGAAATTTATAAAAATATCACTTGTACATTTTAATATTTTTAAATATTTTTTTGTCATGGGATAGCTGAGTTCTTTCGGTACAAACACCGTTTTGTACTTTTTAGACTTTTATTAGGGGAATTTTAAAAAAGCTACTTCTGTCAAGTGAAATCCAATGGTAGAAATTTATAAAAATATCTCTTCTACATTTTAATATTTTTAAAATATTTTTTGTCATGGGATAGCTGAGTTCTTTCGGTACAAAGACCGTTTTGTACTTTTTTGACTTTTATTAGGGGAATTTTAAAAAATTTACTTCCTACAAGTGAAATCCAATGGTAGAAATTTATAAAAATATCTCTTCTACATTTTAATATTTTTAAATGATTCTTTTGTCATGTGATAGCTAAGATCTTTCGGTACAAAGACCGTTTTGTACTTTTTAGACTTTTATTAGGGGAATTTTAAAAAAGCTACTTCTGTCAAGTGCAATCCAATGGTAGAAATTTATAAAAATATCTCTTCTACATTTTAATATTTTTAAATGATTGTTTTGTCATTGGACAACTAAGATCTTCCGGTACAAAGACCGTTTTGTACTTGTACGACTTTGTTTACAGGTGTTTAAAAGAGGCTACTTCAGTCAAGTGAAATCCATTGGTAGAAATTTATAAAAATATCTCGTATACATTTTAATATTCTTAAATGATTTTTTCTCATTTGATAGTTGAGATATTTCTGTACGAAGAATGTTTTTACTTTTTTGATTTTGTTTACAGGTGTTTTAAAGAGGCTACTTCAGTCAAGTGAATTCCAATGGTAGAAATTTATAAAAATATCAGTTGTACATTTTAATATTTTTAAATGATTTTTTGTCATGGGATAGCTGAGTTCATTCGGTACAAACACCGTTTTGTACTTTTTTGACTTTTATTAGGGGAATTTTAAAAAATTTACTTCCTACAAGTGAAATCCAATGGTAGAAATTTATAAAAATATCTCTTCTATATTTTAATATTTTTAAATGATTTTTTGTCATTGGATAGCTAAGATCTTTCGGTACAAAGACCGTTTGGTACTTTTACGATTTTATTTAGGGGAATTTTAAAAAAGCTACTTTAGTCAAGTGAATTCCAATAGTACAAATTTATAAAAATATCTCGTCTACATTTTAATAGTTTTAAATGATTCTGTTGTCATAGGATAGCTAAGATCTTTCGGTACAAAGAACGTTTTGTACTTTTTCGACTTTGTTTACAGATGTTTTAAAGAGGCTACTTCAGTCAAGTAAAATCCATTGGTAGAAATTTATAAAAATATCTCTTCTACATTTTAATATTTTTAAATGATTTTTTTGTCATTGGATAGCTGAGAACTTTCGGTACAAGGACCGTTTTGTACTTTTTTTAAATTTTGTTTACAGGTGTTTTAAAGAGGCTACTTCAGCCAAGTGAATTCCAATGGTAGAAATTTATAAAAATATCTCGTCTACACTTTAATATTTTTAAATGATTCTTTTGTCATGGGATAGCTAAGATCTTTCGGTACAAAGACCGTTTTGTACTTTTTAGACTTTCATTAGGGGAATTTTAAAAAAGCTACTTCTGTCAAGTGAAATCCAATGGTAGAAATATATAAAAGTATCTCTTCTACATTTTAATATTTTTAAATGTTTTCATCTCATTTGATATTTGAGATCTTTCGGTACAAAGACCGTTTTGTACTTTTTCGACTTTGTTTATGAGAATTTTTAAAAAGCTACTTCAGTAATATGAAATCAAATGGTAGAAATTTATAAAATTCTTTCTTCTACATTTTAATATTTTTAAGGGATTTTTTGTCATTGGATAGCTGAGATGTTTCGGTACAAAGACCGTTTTTGCTTTTTTGATTTTGTTTACAGGTGTTTTAAAGAGGCTACTTCAGTCAAGTGAATTCCATTGGTAGAAATTTATAAAAATATCACTTGTACATTTTAATATTTTTAAATATTTTTTTGTCATGGGATAGCTGAGTTCTTTCGGTACAAACACCGTTTTGTACTTTTTAGACTTTTATTAGGGGAATTTTAAAAAAGCTACTTCTGTCAAGTGAAATCCAATGGTAGAAATTTATAAAAATATCTCTTCTACATTTTAATATTTTTAAAATATTTTTTGTCATGGGATAGCTGAGTTCTTTCGGTACAAAGACCGTTTTGTACTTTTTTGACTTTTATTAGGGGAATTTTAAAAAATTTACTTCCTACAAGTGAAATCCAATGGTAGAAATTTATAAAAATATCTCTTCTATATTTTAATATTTTTAAATGATTTTTTGTCATTGGATAGCTAAGATCTTTCGGTACAAAGACCGTTTTGTACTTTTACGATTTTATTTAGGGGAATTTTAAAAAAGCTACTTTAGTCAAGTGAATTCCAATAGTACAAATTTATAAAAATATCTCGTCTACATTTTAATAGTTTTAAATGATTCTGTTGTCATAGGATAGCTAAGATCTTTCGGTACAAAGAACGTTTTGTACTTTTTCGACTTTGTTTACAGATGTTTTAAAGAGGCTACTTCAGTCAAGTAAAATCCATTGGTAGAAATTTATAAAAATATCTCTTCTACATTTTAATATTTTTAAATGATTCTTTTGTCATTGGATAGCTGAGAACTTTCGGTACAAGGACCGTTTTGTACTTTTTTTAAATTTTGTTTACAGTTGTTTTAAAGAGGCTACTTCAGCCAAGTGAATTCCAATGGTAGAAATTTATAAAAATATCTCGTCTACATTTTAATATTTTTAATTGATTGTTTTGTCATTGGACAACTAAGATCTTCCGGTACAAAGACCGTTTTGTACTTGTACGACTTTGTTTAGGGGAATTTTAAAAAAGCTACTTCAGTCAAGAGAATTCCAATAGTAGAAATTTATAAAAATATCTCGTCTACATTTTAATATTTTTAAATGATTCTGTTGTCATTGGATAGCTGAGATCTTTCGGTACAAAGACCGTTTTGTACTTTTTTTTAATTTTGTTTACAGGTGTTTTAAAGAGGCTACTTCAGCCAAGTGAATTCCAATGGTAAAAATTTATAAAAATATCTCGTCTACATTTTAATATTTTTAAATGATTCTTCTGTCATGGGATAGCTAAGATCTTTCGGTACAAAGACCATTATGTACTTTTTAGACTTTTATTAGGGGAATTTTAAAAAAGCTACTTCAGTCAAGTGAAATCTAATGGTAGAAATTTATAAAAATATCTCTTCTACATTTTAATATTTTTAAATGATTTTTTCTCATTTGATAGTTGAGATCTTTCGGTACAAAGACCGCTTTCTACTTTTTTCGATTTTGTTTACAGGTGTTTTAAAGAAGCTACTTCAGTCAAGTTAAATCCATTGGTAGAAATTTATTAAAATATCTCTTCTACATTTTAATATTTTTAAATGATTTTTTTGTCATTGGATAGCTAAGATCTTTCGTTACAAAGACCGTTTTGTACTTTTACGACATTATTTAGGGGAATTTTAAAAAAGCTACTTCAGTCAAGTGAATTACAATGGTAGAAATTTATAAAAATATCTCGTCTACATTTTAATATTTTTAAATGGTTCTGTTGTCATGGGATAGCTAAGATCTGTCGGTACAAAGATATAAATGTATCTTTTCTACATTTAAATTTTTTTAAATGATTTTTTGGCATTGGATATCTGAGAGCTTGCGGTACAAAGACCGTTTTATATTTTTTCGAGTTTGCTATGGGGGTTTTAAAGGGGCTTACTTCAATCAAACGAAATCCTATGAAGTTTTGAAGTTCATATAAATATATATTTTTCTCTTCTACATTTTAATATTTTTAAATGATTTTTTTAGCATTGAATGTTAGAAATTTATAAAGATATCTCGTCTACAAGTAAATATAAACTGATGATTACCTCAATCAAGTAAAATCTCATGGTAGAAATTTATAAAGATATCTTTAAGATCATTTAAAAGTCATTTCTATAGATCATTTTAATACTTGTAATTTTTGTTTCATTATATAACTGATATCTTTCTTTACAAAGAACGTTTTATATCTTTTCGACTTTGTCACGGGTATTTTATAATTACTTACTTCAATAGAGCTAAATCACATTTTAGAAATTTTTAAAGATATCTCGTTTGTATTTTAATTGTCTTTAAACTTTTTTTCGGGGGGGGGGGGGGCATTAGATATCGAAGATTTCTCTGTACAAAGATCTTTTTACATTTTTTAGATTTTTTACGGGTATTTTAAAGTGTCTTACTTGAATAGAGAGAAATCCCATTATAGAAATTTATAAAGATATCTCGTCAACATTTTAATTTTTTAAATGATTTTTTTAGCATTGAATTTCTGAGATATTTCTGTACAAATACCTCTTTATATTTTTTTCGATTTTTTTACGGGTATTTTAAAGGTGTTTACTTCAATGAAGTGAAATCCTATGACAGAAATTTATAGAAATATCTCGTCTATATTTTAATAATTTTTTTAATATTGAACAGCTGAGATCTTTCTGTACAAAGACCGTATTACAATTTTTGATTTCGATACAGGTATTTTAAAGTGACTTACTTCAGTCAAGCGAAATCCCATTGTAGAAATTTATAAAAATATCTCGCCTACATTTAAAAAAATTATTTTTTTTTAAATGTAGGCGAGAATTTATAAATAAATCTCGTCTGCATTTTAATATTTTTTTCCCCCTTTAATAGTTCAGAGCGATCTCTTCAAAGGCCTTTTTCTACTTTTTTAATTTTCTTTACAGGACAGTTTCATTTTCGGAACCGTTTTCAAAAGTGATATTATCCTCATATTTAAAATTTACAATCAGTATCGAAAAAAGTAAAAATCGGCCTCTATACTAACCATCGTCACCTATACTATGCAGAAAAAAAAATAATTAAAAATTGGAATGAAAATATGGCATCTTTATAAAAATCTTCCGTAGGTTTAGTATAATTGAGTTTGTCTTTTCGCGTGACTGAAAAAACCGTTATTCTAAAATTTAGATCAGTTAGACTATGACAGGCTTTGGAATATATACGTATTATTTAGTTAAAATAGTATAAGAACTTTAAAAATCATTCGTTTATCTTTCTGAAAGGGAAAAAGACAGGAAAGACAATTTATATACAATAAAGCATAAATGTATCATTTACGGATGTGAATTTTACCGCAACAGAATATATTTGCTAAAGTATTGTAAATTAGTCATAATTTTCGATAGAAGTGTCAAAATAAATATATTTCTATCTTTTAAATTAGTGTTATCCAATTTAATCATAAATTGCATAATAATTACTTTATATTTTAGAGTGGGTATACTGCAAACTTTTATTGATTAAAATAGAAATATTTATGAAATATTTATGAAAAGGAACATTTAAACTAATTCATTAAGAATTGTCTAAAAGAATGATACAAAAAAAAAAAAAAAAAAAAAAAAAAAAAGACATAGAAAAATTTAATACAAATGTATTTATTCGCGAATATATCTATTCATTTTTAATGTCAGAACCATTGTTATTTTCTTTCTGCCCTTTCTTCTTTTCCCTTTGTCGACTGCAGATGACAAAAAGTTAATTCTGTTATGTTTTATGAATTAACGAATATATCACTTTGATGTTGTACGCAATTAAAGAATCTTTTTTAGAAATTAAACTTCAAATATATGGAAGAAAAATAATAAAAATGGTAAATCTGTTTTTATTCGAAATCAATAATGCTTTTAAAGTACATTTGAGATTAGATGCCTAATTAAACAAACTTTTTGAAATCAACATGTATTTACATCATTTCTGAAATTCATTTCTGATCGAACTTCTTGCGTGAGATATCATGCATTCAGAAAAGGATGTTTTTATTTTTTCATCCTAAAGCAGCAAACAACATTTTACTAATAGCCACAGGCAAGATTTTACACCTTCGTCCCTGTAAGACTCCCTACAGGGTAAACCCATATCGTCTTTCACCCTAATTACTCTTAAGGCGTCTCCCTTTTAAAGGCGGAGTTAAACACCATTTTCGACTCTTTTAAATCAAAGTGCTTCAACTTTTTATACAAATAGCATAGATTAAATTTTTTTAAAAATCAAAATAAAAAACATTTTCTGAAAGCTAAATAATTAAACTCTGCATGCTGTTTTACCAAATTTTAAAATGTCAAACAGATTTTTCGTAATAAGACATTAAAGGTGAATTTTAAAGACTATAAAATAACGCACTTGTATCGCCTTAAAATTCAAAAAAGAAATAAAATTTCAGAATGACGTGCATACTTTAAACCTACAGGTTTGCAAAACAACAAAAATTATTAAATTTGAGCAAAATGCAAAGGAATTAAAGCGATAAATTTCTTCCATTGAAATAACATTAGCCGTTCTATCTCGGAGCGTTACTGATGTAGGGCCTTAATGGGTGGTTCAGGTGGACCCATGTGAAGTGGAAATTGAGGTATTTCTACAGGGTTCATACTCACTTTCCAAGAAAGAATCCTTAATGAATTTTCTGGGATAGGCAATTTTTCCATGTCAACAATTAATGACTTTTATAAACCAGTATCATGGCAGTCCTATCTCTTCAAAATAAAATAAAAATAAGGTAGTAAAAAAAGCTAATATATCGCCTATATAAACAATATGATCAAAAAATATTTGTGTAAAACAGAGGTGAAGCCTCTATGCCTAGTTGGGCTGACCTTAAAAAATTACTGCAAGAATTTAATTTCCACTCTATGATTTTATTGCCTCTTTTAAAAGCATTATGAATAATATGAAGATTATAAATGCCAGATGAATTTGAAAATGTCGTTTATTTTTCTTAAGTTTCTCTTGAACTAATGTCAAATCTCGCAATGTTAGAAGACATGTCTGGTGACTGAATGGATGTTGACAGATGCGATATCATAAAGCATGCGAACAACAGCAGTTGTCCTCAATTTTCCAGAGTATCCCATATTTTTGTCAGGTTTTCCCAGGTTTAAAGAATTTTATTTTAAGTTATCATCTGAGTTTCCCCTGATTTTCTCAGGAATCCAATAACCCCCTGATGAGTATGAACCTTGTTCTATATCTAAATCACTCTCGCAAAAGAAAAAATAAATAAATAAGCGTGCTTTAATTTTTGACCTATTATATACACGTAGGCAATATGTAAATTGCTAAGTTTTCAAAATAAGATAGGAATTTAAATAAGTAATCATGCTGATGAAATAGTGCTTCCATTAATTGAAAAGATTTAAGACAATAAGTAACCCCCCCCCCGACCCCCTCGAAAATAATCAGTCCCACGTCCCACGAATGTCTTAAGCAATCCTATTGACGATATACAACAAATAAATAAATTGGCTTAGATAATTACTTTCATTTAACATATAGTAATAATTAAAACAGGGAAAATATTGAGGCAATTCCAAAATAGTTTCCCATACTTTTCTTTTTAAAAAGGAATAACATGCCTCCCAGTGAAAATGCAAACTTCATTCCAAGATTACTATCTCATTTTTCGGCAACTTTTTAAGCTGTCAGTCAGAAAATAAATAAATAAATAAATAAATAAATAACCCCAGGAAAGGCTATTGCCACTAGTTAATAACAAATATTGAATGTACTTGTAAATTCGTTTCAGAAACAACGTCAACAATAATAAATAAAACATTCTGCATCTTGTATCTCATATACTTTCTCGTTGAATTTTTCTTTTTAGCCCTAAATCACTGTGAAATTTGTAGTGGACGCTACAGAATGACATATACTCCTTCGGTGCCAGAAAACATTGGACGTCTCAATAAAATATCTCAGGCCTGAGAATCCCGGAGGCTCTGCTGACAGTTTTCCAACAAGCTGGAAATCTTGCTCAGCCGTTAATCACGAGCGTTAATACTGGCGGATAAATCAAACGTAGTCAAGACTCTCTCTCTCTCTCTTTTTTTTTTTTTTTTTTTTTCTTCTTTTTCTTGAATGGCAAGAATCCTTGAGCTTTAGGATCCCAGATGTGATGGCGGGACGATTTTCTCGTAGACATAAATAACACAGCACAACAAATAAAAAACGCTTTTTTTTTTTTTTTTTTCATTTTTTTGTCCTTTAAATGAAGCCAGGTGATTTTAAATAAATCTTGGTGCGCTGGATTCAAACATGCAATCAGATTTTCTGTCAGGCAAAGAGTTTGTATGTAATGATGTACCTGAATTTCAAGTAAAATGCTTTATTCAGAACTAAAAATATCATTTTTGCACGAACTGGAAGAAAAATAGGCATAATTTGCTATAAAAATACTATAAAACTTTGTTTGTTCTCTAGTTTTTATTATTATTATAATTATTAATTTACTGCTAATGACTACACTATATAATTAATTTTAATCATCTATGGGTTCTGGCTGAGCGAAATCGAAAGAGAGGTAAGGTTGGAATTAACGGTGTCAATTGTTCCGGTTTTCAGGAATTCCAAGACTCGCGGAACGCCTAAATTACTCATTTTTCAAGATGTACGAATTCTTTAAAAATTATTTTATTACTATGCTATTCGCTATTCGGCATCCATTAACACTTTCGGGACTAGAATGATATATACATGAATCGTCAAAAGGTACACGTGGAATTTATTTTTGAACCATTTGACTCAGTTACATTTGAACTTTTTTTTTTTTTTTTTTTTTTTTTTTTTTTTATTTATTTAGTTCAAGTATTTTAAGGTACATTTTTGACATAATAAAAGACTCAATGAAGGAAAATGATTCTATCAAGAAACTGATTGATTTCTCTAGTAAAATTCAGAAAATTCAAACCTTTTAGAAAAACTTAAGTAAATTTTAAAATGTATCTTCTCGTAGGATTTTGAACATTTTGAGCTATTGAAAAACAATTTACAGAAGTGTGCTGTATAATTTTAGGAATTTATCCAAATTTAATTAGTTCTTTGTGAGAAATGTGCAAATGCACGTAAAATTACAGTAAAAACTGAACTTATTTTAAATTTTTAAGTGTAGAAAAAATACTTTATATTTTATTATAAATCCGATACTCAATTTTATCAAATAGACCATAAAGAACAACCCCCCCCCCTCCACAAAAAAAAATCGAGTCAATTGAAAAAAATACAATAAGTTTTTATTACTTTGAACATCCCTATTCGTCGAAAAAACACAAACTGAGAAAAATCCCTTTTAAGCAAAGTGAATTGTGGCATTTAAAGGGGCAGAGATGTAATAAAATAACTTTAAATTTTATTTATAATATTCGGATATCTGCGAAACTTCATCAGAACGCACTAGAAATAATATTAGAAAATTGATGTTTTCGTCATTTTTCGCCGAGTCAACATAAAGGTACTTGATTCCACAAGGAATATACTCACTTGTGCACTACATATATCAAAGACATTTTATCGCAAAATTAACCACTTTTATAAAGACTAGAAAAGGATAACATGCAGGCAGTTTGCAATGAATAAAGTTATAAATATATGTCATAGGTTTTTTTTTTTTTTTTTTTTTTTTTTTTTTTAAGAAAATTTTAAAAATAGCCAGAATATAACAACATACTAAAAAGAAATCGACTGCATCTTTACTTCTGATCAAAAATAAAGAAAATTTAAAAGAATGAAAAAGGGAAGAAAACGTTTAATTAATCTACATTCGATTTTAATCGCAAAACAAGGTAAGGCGTTTAATGCGAGAGTAATTAAAAACATCTCATTAAAATATTCTTTCAAGACTTGCTAACTTTCTTAAGTAAAAGAGAAATAGGGGGGGGGGGGGGGTAGGGCATTAATAAGAAATGACGTCTACACGACAACTAAATTGATAGACAGCAAAGAAAAATGTGAGAACCTTATTTCTCTTATAAAACTTTTCTAAAAGTGGAAGAAGGTTAAAAAATCAAGTGTCAGAAAAGTCGAGAATTCCTAGAAAACAGTGAGATCACGATAAATCAAATTCCCATTTCCAAAAAGAGGAATCTGACTTCATTAAATCGGACTTGCCGATTTTTCTGCAGTTTAATTAAATTTCCGGAGTAGGAGGAATTAAAAAAAAAAAGCAGCATTATTGATCTTTCAATTAATTAACAATTTGCTGTTCATTTAAAGCATTCGCTTACTAACTTTTACCGCAAAGGAAAAGTTGAGTAAAGAGGGAGGAAAAACTGCTTCTTAAGTTTTATTCTGTTGGGTGGAATTTCGTTTTCGATTTAATTACATTTCTTTGTTATATGTGTTTTCATTCTTTCGCTAGGCTTTATACTTTATAAAAATTATCTCGGAAGTATTTCCGATAGAAATTTTTCCACGCTAAACTATTTCTTCTTATGAAATGCCTTTTAATGGATGTTGGGTTGCTTTTAGGTACTAATTTGGGTATTGTTAATGAAAGGAAGAGATTATAAGACTGTAATATGTGAAAAAAAAAAAACAAATATAAGAATGTACTTATTACAAAACAAATACAAAATAAAATCAATATGCTATTTCTTATCATATATTTAACCACATAAATAACTAATGATGATGGTAATAATAATGCTAATTATTATAATTATTATTTGTAGAATAAATAAATTTTCTTCATTCTTCTTTTTTTTTTTTTTTTGTGTGTGTGTGTGTATGTGCCAGGGCCATAGCTAAGGGGATGCTAGGGGAAATTCAGTCGCCCCCCCCCCTGAAAAAAAAAAACATTTTGAGCCTCCCCTAGAAAAGATTCAAAGATCACTAAATAAGCTTATGTTCCGAAAATTCTGTTCAAAAATCTAATTTAGTTTTGAGCCCTTTCACAGTTTTACAGACATACTAAACTGTTGCTAAAATAAGTGTTTCAACACTCACTCATCCTATTTGTATATATGAAGCTAACATGATGTTTAATATTGCACTAGTTATACACTCAAATGTTTTATCATCAAATTCTTTTTTTAGCATAAAATGAAGTTATTACAGCAGTTTAATAAGAGCATAGTACCAACAGAATGAATATGAACTAATTTATTTTTCTGCATCACAGAGAGAGAGAGAGAGAAAATGACCCCCCCCCCCCCGCAATTATTCACTTCTAGCTACGGCCCTGGTGTGTTCGTGTTTGATTGGACAAGCACCCTTTATAAATAATAGACTTTTACTTTGCTTTACATTACATTGAATTTTAATTCGTATAACAAGAAATAAAATGGTTAAATTTGAATTGGTATATGGTCACTTTCTAATACTGAAAAATTAGATTGGTACGTTGCAAATAAAATAGTAGAAAAATGATTGTTTTGCAAGATTTGCATCTTTTCTCTCTTCCCGCCCCACTCAAAAATGTTAAATATTGGTTGGATTTCTACCTCAAAAATGCATTCTGGACAACTATTAAGCTGGTATCGAGTTTGGCAGTTGTTGATATTTTATGGAACAGCTGTAACAGGGGAATCTAATGATCCGGGTCTGCCGGAAGCGAAGTGGTGCATAAGCCAAAAATTGATACCACCAATGGTTTACTCGTAGGTTTAACATTGTGTTTGCCGTAAAATCAAAGGTATGAAATGATTGTACAGCAAACACAATAATAAGCCTACGAATGAACCACTAGTGGTATTAATTTTTGGCTTATGCACCACTTCGATTCCGGCAGACACGGATCATTAGATTCCCCTGTTACAGCTCTTCCATAAAATAAATGTCTTTTATTTGCGCTCAATACTTCAAATTTTTGTGCTGTCAGCTCTTGGACTACCGTAAAATGGGGTGAATCGGAACAATTTTCAACTTTAACGTTAAAAAAAGCAACAACAGATTTTTTAATTTTTTTTATTTTTCTACTAGAAACTTCGGTCTTGTTTTGTTCTTTACTTTTTAAGCAAAAACGAAACAATTTTACTGTTTATATATATATATTATTTACTTTTTTAATGGTATTCCGATTCACCCCGCAGATAGGGGTGAATCGGAACAAATGTTATAATCTTTTTTTATTAGGATTCAAACTTTAATAGAATTAATAAAAACATGTAATAATGATAAGGGAGGAATACACGTAGTTATTGTAAAACCAAGCCTTTATTTTATATACAAATAAAGATATGCCTTTTAAAACATTAGAAAACAACTTTGAAATCAAGAAAAATTAAAATTTATTTTAAGAAATTATATTCGAATTGCAGAAGTAGAATTTAATACAAATTCAGCCCTGTTCTATGTTATTCTTTACTAGTAGTCATTGGGTAAGTGAATATATTGAATAGCCCCTATCGCTGTATGTATTAATACGATCTACTAATACGTCCTCGTCCTTAGTACTGTTTGCATCCCTCTCTTTTTTAATTGGTTTTTCATTTTGAGATGTTTGTCTTATGTTGTGGATGTCAGAGAATAATTCTGTGCAATTTTTCTTAGTAATTGGCTATTTTTAAATTCTTTTATTGTGTGTTCCATGTCTGTTGGATTAGGCGTAGACTTTGTTGTTTATCCAAGTAATTTCTTGGCACCTTTAAACTCTTCAAGTAATAAGAACAAACAAAATATTGTTACAATACATATTTATACATATTTTTTCATATATTGCATGAAACTATTACTGTATATAAAAATAAACCATGGGAGAAAACGTGTTCCGATTCACCCAGTAAATCTTAAACGTCTGATGTTGTAAACCATTTTTAATTTTTTAATTATGTATTTTAGAATAAGTAGAATTTAATACAGCTTACCGTTTATAGGTCTATCATTAATTAAAAATCCCCTCTCTTAGGTTTAGAATACGAAAAATACTGTAGTTACATACAAAGTTTTGAAGACATTGAAAAAATGAGGTTTTTGAGGATCCTCTTGAAGTTTTTTTATATACCCCAGTAGTGGTACCAACGTGTCAAAACTGAATTTCCGAACTCTTAATGTTATAACCTTCTTGTAAAAAAATTGGCAACTAAAAATATCATCACATATATTTATAATGAATTTATTTGTATGACCGGGAAGTTTCGTTCCTATTCACCTCGCTGTTCCTATTCACCCCATTTTACGGTATATATGCCCCTTGCGAAGAAGCACTGCATTGAGTGAAAAACTTACACTTCATTCAAAGATTTGAGAAAGTAGTCTTTGAATGAAAATAAGCAGTACTGCTTCAAATGCTTTTTAAATTTTTTTTCAACTCTCATTTGTATATTTTCTTACATCTAAAATATAAAATATAAAACAAAGAATCGGAATTAAAATTCGATAAAAATAATTAAAAGATAAATAAGTTTTTTTTTTTCTTCTCACATATCTCTAAATTTCTTCTTATTATTAATAGTTATGGAGATATAAGTGTTTAATTCAAATTAAATTTGAAATGACCTAGTTCCGTGTATTTTAAATTTAAAATGGATTATTTGATTATACTGCAAGTATTTGACTTTTTTATCTGGTAAAGGACGTCGCGCGTCGCTTAAAACACATGTTTCACATCAACC
This sequence comes from Maratus speculifer, assembly GCA_964019185.1. Taxonomy (NCBI): domain Eukaryota; kingdom Metazoa; phylum Arthropoda; class Arachnida; order Araneae; family Salticidae; genus Maratus; species Maratus speculifer. Next base: position 82,508,640 of record OZ025295.1, read on the forward strand.
ACATTGAATATTTCTGTAGAAATATTCATTGTGGATGTTACGCATTTCATAATTTCCAATGTGAAACTGAAATTGCATGCACATTGCTAACCAGATCAGATGATGTAAAAAAATGTTTATTTATCCCAAATTAAATAAAAACACAATAAAAACATTTATATTCGAGCATCATCATTAACTATGTTAGTCTCAGTGTTCAAGAAGAAGAATAAATGCAAATAATTGCTCCATAAAGAAAAGGGGGGGGGATCTTACTAAAAGCAGTGTTTCTTGGAACAGTGCCCGCAGTTCCAAAGGAAAAAAAATATTTTATGGCTATGCATGCTTATTTACGAAAAATCTATTTGAACTGAATTGCTGTCGCAGGAAAGGAGAAACAAGAAAAACAGATAACATTACAAATCCCTTCTGTATAAACAAATGAATTAGCTGGCTAAAATAAAGAAGAAAAAAAAAGACTTTCAAATCTAGAATGAAAAACTTCCTTATGACCCCGGAGACGACTCGTGGACGTTTAAGAATGTCTGTCTGTCGGTCTGGTAGGGGGAGGGTGTGTCCAACAGATTTAAGAAGGCTGATCATTTCGATGACCCTATCACTGCAATCAACCCCCCCGATTTTTAGCTTCTTGGTCGAGTTTTTGTTTGTCTTTTTGCCGACAAAGACCGGTTTCCAGCGTTAAAGTCATCAGGATCTGGACTTTTACAGCACGGCACAGCCGGCGTAAGAATATGCAGGGACGATCTAAAAATTATCCATAAATAAATAAATAATTCGGAAAAAGAATATCAATTCTAGAACATTGACATAAGTTCAGAATGATTGACATTGCCATACATTAATCTTCGTTTGAAAGCGAAAATACTATGGCCTGATTTTTTCAAAGCCAGAGAATTTTAATCATTTCATGCATGATAACCTAATATTGAAAAACCATTCTCACAGAGGTGAGGTGTACATATTTTAATTTCCTGGAATGAGCGGGAAGGATAAGGAATGCAAATGCGCTAAAATTTGGGTTCAAAATTAGATTGGGAAAAAATAAAAAATAAATCACTGATCGGGATTGATATCGGATAAAGTAACTTTAGACCCCACTCTCCCGTCTCCTCAAGAGTTTTTTTTTTTTTTTTTTTTTTTTAACAATTTTTGAAAATATCCGATACATCTGTTGCACTATACCAACAGAAAAATCTGTTTTTTCCCCCTTACTGCGGAAACTAAATCCAAAAATTCGGAAAGGTTTCTGATGGTTTCAGAAAGTGTATCTGATGGTATCCTGTTAGTTCCAAAGTTCACAGCATCGCAAAAACAGGACCCTGGAGAAAACTTTGCACTATCTGGGGCGTAGAGACCCTCTGCTCCAGAATGATATTTTAGTGCTAACAATATACTTAAAAAGTATAATTCTTTGAGAGTAAAGATTCACCGTAATAAAAACAGAAAAAGGGAGCTGAGTTCACAGTGTACTATTTTATCACAGGTGAAAAAATTCGGAATTATGTTTCTGCAGTTATTGCAGGTTTCAACGTTCGTTTGTTTCAAAGAATAAATTTCTATTTATTCTCGCTAATCCGAACAAAAGGAAGAAGGATCAAGAATTATTGTAGGACTTCGCACTTGATCAATATTCGCTCCAAAAAAATCAAATGAAATGGAAAACTGTGTTGCGTATTACATCATCAAAGTGCTAACGTTCGTAGAAAACACACTGAATGAATGTGTATTTCGTCAGGAGAATCAGGCTACATCGAGCACAAAAAGAAGGAAGCAAACAAAATTGTCTAATACTGATACAGCAAGGAAAAAACTATTTTCTGTATGTCTTAGCATTTCAGAAATGTACTCTTGATTCTTTTTTTAAAATATTTAAACACACATAAAAGATAAAGTAATTTTTTTCCGCAGAGCACAAAACTTTCGAATGCGATGGTCTCAAAAAACTGTGCATATACAACGTCATCATTTTAGAGGAGAAGGAGGTGGGTGGATTGTCTTTTGATATCGTTATTTATTGAATTAAAATTTATTGAATTAAATTTATTGAATTAAATTTCAAAATTCAAAGAGGGGAAATGACACCCTCACCTCCTTTCTGACGGCAAACATGCAACGCAATTTATGTATTTTATACAAATATTAAATTCAGTAAGAAGAATTTTAATAAGTGAATTCAACATTCAAGGTGAAAAGGCTGCAGCAGACAAAACAGAGAAAATTATCCCTGAAGAAAGAGATACTTTGGTTGACAGGCTTCAATTGTCACTTCCTGTTCGCACTAGGCTAACGGAGCAAAAATTCTTGGATCAGTTTCAAGAACCAACAACGAAAATGGCAGATAACTGGCTGATCTATCCATCAATTTAGAAGCCACTATCTTTCGATGGAGGTTTCATTCTTGGCATTCTAGATAGGACCTCACGAATAATACTGCCGACATTACAAGCATGATAATAGCCAAGTTACAGTTGTTTTCCGTATATCTTTTTTCCTACTCCTATCTTTTTTTTTTTTTTTAAGGAAAGGGAGGGGGGGGGGTGTTTAAGCTAAGATACGCACATTTTGTCAGTTTAATTGTTCATTTACTTATATATTTGTAAAGATTAGACGAAAACTTTGTTCGTGCAAAAATGTTATTGCCAGGTTTTTGACATTAATGAGGTGTATGCTTAATGCAAATTATTGTTCTAACTATTTTCATTTCCTACTCTATATCATTTTCTACATACTTGTGTTATAAACTATTTGCTTATCTACGCGATTAAGATGAGCGAGAAGTACGAAAGGAAATTACAGAAAAGGGGTTATTGTCTACTGGAATATAGGTAGTACAACACGACGGTATGTAGCAGTAAAAGTAAGAGTTGATGAACAAAAGATAATTTTCTTTGATATTCTGTCATGGGACACGCAATCAATAGCGACACGTGTGGCTCCCCATGAAAATAGAGGGGAAAGGCCGGATATGTAAAGGAAGAAGGTAAATTACCTAAGAGAAGCGACAGAGCAGGAGAATTAGATTAGAGTTGTATAAGAGTACAGTTTGTTTCTGAGAGTATTGTCATGTGCGAGAAGACTACGTGTATCGAATAGACCTGTGCGGTCATAATATCGGATAACCTCCCGTCAAAATTGTCGTCACCATTTTTGTTCAGATAAGCTCCAGTTCCCGTCTCTATTAAATACAACTGCCTTTAAATTTTCACGGTATGATTCACATCATTAAGAAAATAAGGCATTGGGGGCACTTTCTATGAATGAACCATCAATTGCCAAAATTGATTAACAATAAAACTTCTTAAAAAGCCACTTTATTCATTGCAGTACCTAGTCGTCGTAGGAGAAATCAGAGCCTGAAGAATCTAGACAGTGCTGAAAAAATAAACCCCCAAAACAATAAAATGGATTTTTTTGTGTGTGTGCGTGTGCGATTTAATAGGTGCTTTTATTAAAATTAAATTTCCATTGAGAAATTTTGAGTTGCTAGAGCTTCCCCAATAGGTGCTAGTTCTTCTCATTCGAGCCAGTTGCAAGATGGCGTCATTCCTGTGTCTGTTAAATGTAATTGCCTTTAAATATTCACGCCATGATTCACATCGTTAAGAAAATAAGGCATTAGGAACAGTTTCTATCAATGAACCATCTGCTGCCAATGTTGATTGCCAATAAATCGCTTGAAAGAGCCACTTCATTGCAATACCTATTCCTCATAGGTGAGGCCGCAACCTTGAGAATCCAAGCAATGCTGAAAAAATTAACCCGAAGACTGACAAATGAACTTTTTGCTGATTGAAAGAGGCAGATTTCAGCCGGCAGTGAGTGCTGCGCTTACAAGCTGACGTAACTGCTTCGTGTCGACCCTCTCAGGTTACTCGTTCAAGCCAGATGGTTTCACCGGGATGCTTACCTACATCCCGTATCAGGAGACCACCAAAATGGTGGATCTGAATAGATCTGTTTTTAAACTTTTTACTCGCATACACATATTAAAGAAACATTTTAGCCGTAGACTAAAATTTTTAAATAAGTGCACTTGTTCATGTAGAACCACCTTCATAAAAAGAGAAAAAAAAAAAAAAAAAAAAAAAAGAGATTGTTTATTTACAGGACTTATCTGGAGATTTAAAAAAAAAAAAAAAAAAAAAAATTAAGAATACTGCCCAGCTAAACTGATGGCATTGAGCTCACAGGCTACAAATACTAATTGTACATTAAAGCCTTATATTTTCAAGGGTTAATTCCGTTCGAAAAAAAAATTAAGAAGGGGAAACAGCTCTCCCCTTTCCTCTTTTTTTATACTTAATCATTGAACCTCCTATACTATCAAAGACATGCTTTATCATATAAAAAATCTATATCCAAAATTCAGAGCAAGTTAGATAATTCTTAATAAAAACCCATTTAGCATTTATATAATTTAAAAGGAGTTATCCCCCTCTTTTATACTTAACCATTAAACTTCCAAAACTATTCAGAGATTTGAACGAAATCTGAAAATTCTGCTTGAAAAACCCATTTATATAAATTAAGGGGGGGGGGGCATTAGAACCCCTGTTCCCCCTATTTATACTTATTCAATGAACACCTAATAACAGTCACGGAATCGCCTCATCAGAATGATCCTAATCTAAATTTTGAACGAAAACATAATTCTGCATGAAAATCCCATTTATATCAACTAACGGGGGGGGGGGGGGATTAGAACCCTTGTTCCCCCGATTTATACTTATTCAATGAACACCTAATAACAGTCACGGAATCGCCTCATCAGAATGATCCTAATCTAAATTTTGAACGAAAAATTAATTCTGCATGAAAATCCCATTTATATCAACTAACGGGGGAGGGGCATTAGAACCCCTGTTCCCCCTATTTATACTTATCCAATGAACACCTAATAACAGTCACAGAATCGCCTCATCAGAATGATCCTAATCTAAATTTTGAACGAAAACTGTTAATTCTGCATGAAAATCCCATTTATATCAACTAACGGGGGCCATGAGCCCCCCGTTCCCCCTCTTATACATATCGAATGAACTCCAAAAACTAATCAGGGAAGCGCCTTTTCAGGATATACCTACATACAAAATTTCAAGTGGATCCGATATTTTTATCATGAGTTATCGCGTTACGCACATACATACAGAACGGACGGGCACATAAGCTCTCAGGCTATGATAGCCTGTGAGCTAAAAAAGGAATTCAATATTATCCTGTGAATTAAATAACAGTGGAGGCCCATGTTATTCTACGAGAAAAATACTTATCCTTATTATTCATTAAAATTTAAAAACTTTTTTTTTTTTTTTTTATTAGCATGTAAATAGGAAGGTTCTTTATCACTCTAAGTTTAATATATTTTTAAAGTAATTTTAAGTATTTTAAAATTTCTGTTAAAGTTCCAAAAAATTAATGAACTTTCTATTTACATGTTGAAAAAAAGAATATTGTTGACATTTCCAAATTTGAATGAACAAGAAGGATAATTATTTTCCTCGTAGTATAACATGGGATTCCTCTTTTTTTTTTCTTCCTCATCAGATAAGTCCCCTTAAACCTTTCCGATCCTTTTTTTACCCCCAGTTTTTTGAAAAAATTACTTTTACGTTAATAGCATTACCACTAGCAATCCAAATAGATTAACTTGAGTTTAACGAATATTTCACTGTCTGAAACAAAACGAAAGTTGTTGTTTTGCGTACTATTCAATTCATACTTTATAAGACAATGGGCTCACGAAAAGTGTTTGGAGATGTTTAGAAAATATTATAACAACAACGTTTAACTGATATTAAAATTTGCTAATGCTTTTTGTACTTCATTACACATTATTCTTTCAGGAAACTAACCCTTATTTTAAATTTAAAGAGTGAAATACATGCTTGAAATCAGTGATGCAGTCGTAAAAAATTCAGAGGGTATACGCTCAAGGTGGAGGGTATACAAAAATAGGGCGTATACCCCCGTATACCCTCCACTACATCCCTATTTAAAATAAAAGATTTTTTAAAAAAGTGATTTGAACAAGAAAGTATAGTCAGTTACTGGGGGTTTCAGCTTAAAATAAAAAATTTTGCTAAAATCAATTTTTTTTAAATAAAATTTTCGATTTTGATTAATAAAAAAATATATGAAGGTTGAGAGTAATGATTTGGCTCGTGCTCGAATGATCCATTCGAATATCAAAATCATTATTGATTCTACCCATCATTGTATATATTCTGATCTTTATTTTCATCCTTTTGGCGCAGTATGAGAAATAATTGAGGCCAAGACTCGTTTCCTACATGCCTTTATAGAAGCTACACACGCAAGGAATGCAGCATTTTTTTTTTTCTCGGAAAGCCATTAGTTGTATTCGCCCCAAAGAAAAAATTTAAATAAGCAATGCGAGAGAGAGAATACAGGATAAATATTTGGACTGCATGGATATCTACCAACAAGGGGAGCGAGTTTTCGCATCGCTGCCAAAAGAGAGAAAATACACACCTCTTATTACTTATCTATATGTATTTTTTTCTTGGTTCGTGCATCTAAAAAAGAATTTTGCAATCGTTTTTTTCCACTCACCTTATGATATACTACTAGAGTATGTATGGTGAACCTTTTTGTGTACGCGTGCCGAAAATTCACAAACATTATGTATTAACAATGCAACGGGCCAGAAATTTATATAAAATAGTATTGCAACATATGAGAGTTATATTAAATATGAATTGATCGAATAAGGGGATAAAAACCGAAGTCCTTCGAGAATGTACCATATATTTTCGTGTATAGGCCGAGATTTTTTTGGACATTTCTTTTTAAAATTCGAAAGTAAGGGGATCACGGCTTATACATGCGTCTAAACTTTTTCAAATTTGATATTCTAAAACACAAAGGACAGAAAATATAAAAAAATGAAAAAGAAAAAAACGCAATTTAATAAATTACAACGACCATTTAGAAAATGATATTTTCAAAGACTTAAATTTGAGACTTATAAATTAATTCTATATTAAAATAAAACAATAAACATCTTTTTATGATGATCGAAATGAGGCTTATAGTTATAACAGAGTCATATTACATGTACCATGGATTAAACACTAATATTCATGGACCAATCGCAAACAAATTTTAATTGAAATTTCAGTTTTACAATTTTCGATACTGCAAATGTTTAAGCTTTTAAACATCGCACATTTTCAATTTTTACACAGTCGTATACGGGAAAAATTGTACTTTTAAATGCAATTTGTTTGAAAGCTGTATCTCAATTTATTTTTGAATTATTGATTTTTGTTCAGTTTTTGATACTTTTTTTGTCATTGTGGCAATAGAAATACAGTTGAGTCCCTCTATAACGAAACTCTATCCAATTAATTTCTCTATTTAACGAATTTTTCGGTCAATTTGTTCATGATTACATTGAAAATAATCTCCATACAGCGAAATATATATACCTCCATTTAACGAATTTTTTTCAAAAATGTTCTTTTTTTTCATATGTTTATAAAACGCTTCAAATTACTTGTAGAATATTTTTTTAGATGCTATTTAGATGATATTTAGATGCATTCCTCTACCTTATTCCTTATGGCCAAAAAAAAGGCATTCACCCATAAACATTTAAAAAACTTAATTAAACAGTTCAAAAACAATACTATTTCAAAATTTAAACATTAAATGAAAAAATTTTTGCCGTTCTCTATTCAGCGAATTTTTTGACTGAACAATGGATTTCGTTACATAGAGACTCGACTGTTATTTCGTTTCTGGACATTAAACATGGACCAATCAGAAGACGAGTAAAAACCGGACATCACAAAGATTTAGATATCTTTTTTCACAAAGATTTAGACTGAATGACTCCGACCGCTGACCGTTGATTTTCATAGACTGAATGACTCATACTGAGCCAGGCCCGGGCAATTTCCGGCAATTTGTTAAAACCTTAATTAAAAAAAAAGCATGATTATTAAATGTTTATATATAGTACGTGGTAGTATTAAATTATACAATTATTCATTTTTACTGAAGCATTTGAATGCCAGAAATTCTCAATTTAAATTTACCTGCAAATAAAAAGAAACAGCTTTTAAAATTTCCTATTGCTATTCTATAGGTTTTCAGATCGGAACAATACCAATTGCATACCTTTACGAAAATTACCTAAAGAAAAATGAGGCACTTTAATTAGCAAAGTTTCGTTGCCACGCCCTCTGTCAAGACTGAACGGGCTTAGACAATTTAAATGTTGTTGCTATTCCATTCTATACAAAGTATCACAATTCTTCAACCTGGATCATTGTCATCATTATTAAATAAAGCATGACACAGTTTTGAATTGAACTGAAAGGAAAATGATATATTTCCATTTATACTTATTCCCAGAATGAATTATTTTACTGTTTTAATTTTTTTTTTTTTTTTTTTTTTTTTTTTAATGTACATCTGAAGGCATTATAAGATTTTTTTTCTTACATTGAAATGCAATTAGTTCACCTTTTGAACCATATTTTTAAAAATAAACAAAATTGTTGATAAGGTAAACTGTCCTTTTATGCTTTAATTTATGAAAAACGAATAAAAATAACCATGTTTTATATTTCATTAATAAAAGTAATTTTTAAAATGTATCTTTAATTTTGTGCATAAAAATTTGTATTAGGATGATCTGTGAAATGTATATTACGCTGAACTACAAATTTATATTAATTTTTTTTTAGAAAAAAAAAAAGAAAAGAAAAAAGAAAGAAAACTGCAATAATTTATTTCATGTGCATGTTATCAATCATTTGGATAAATAAATACTTTGAAAAGATTATGCAAAAATTAATATTTATTCTTTAAAATTGCATTATGTTTACATTTAACACTGTAAAATTGTCAGAAGAAAATAATAATAACACTTTAAGAGTTTTTAATATCATAACAAGTGGTAAGTAGAAAAAAAAAAAAAAAAAAAAAACTTTTCATATACGTATGAGTTTTATCATGAAAATTTTGAATAAAAAAAATGAAACTGAAACAAAAAAGTTGCAAATTTATTTCAATGAATTTTATCGAAGATTTCGGATAGAAACTCTCAGCAAACATCTGTTACAAACAGTGGGGAAATAAAAAATCAGATAAGGAAAACTAAAACGGTTCGTTTACCAGGCTCATTGTAAATTCAGGCCCTTCCTTTGCATAGCGCAGGGAATAATTTAAGGAAAGTCCAGTTCCTTTCATGCTTTATAGCAGCTACGCACGCAAGAATATGCCAAATACTCTCTCTACATACGAGAAAGACCATTAGGTAGAGCACGGCGCATTACAGAAAAGATTATTTACAAGAGTGGCAATAAGAACAAAAACCTAGTTTCGCATTTTTTTTTTTTTTAATATATATTTTGTTTTTTGCTTTTTTGTGGTAATATACATTTGTCTATTTATATTTGATATATGAAGTGCCACATATGGAAACTTTCCCTCTGAGTTTAACTGTAGTTTACCAATGCGTAGCAAAAATAAATAAACAAATAAAAACGAACAGTTATTTTTTTAATAGTATTTTTTAGAATTTAGAAATTTAAAAAAGATAAGTAAATGATAAAGTTACAAAATATTAAATCTAAATCTAAATCCAATACAATAAAATTTAAATTTATGTTTAACTTTTCGTTGAAGAAAATAAAATTATTTTATCTCCTTAGATGGAGAGTTTCTAAATGAATATCGGGGTTTTAACACTTGATACTATTTATTACATGTAACTTAAAATTATAATTAATACATAAAATGAATGAGCAACTCAAACAATTTTAACTATAAGCTTAGAAGTGTTCGATTTGAGAACCTTTCGACACACGGCACACATCAAGTCGATAGCTCAGTACTTCCCCAAAATAATTATTGTTTGTGGGGTCATTGTTGGAACAGCTGCAATGGTCAGCTGGGTAGTGCACATACACATGATCCTTTATGAACCCCCGCAGGTAGAAATCGCATGAGAGTCTGAACAGACCTTCTTTGTTGAACGATGTTTGGGAAGAACTTTTTAGGAATATCTTAAAAGTGTCTTTTTAGGATTTTTAAATTGATTTTTGAACATGTAAGCCATAATTAAATTAATGTGAAAGTATGAATGGATTAAAATGTATTTTTAAAAACATATATATATATATATATATATATATGTATATTACACTCAATCATATTTTATTTTTTCTAATGTTTAAAATACTTCGTTGTTGCAGTTGCAGCTTTAAAGCAAAATTTTGAAAACAAGCCATAACGAAAAATTTTTTATTTCCTCTTCCTATTAAGATAAAAACATGATTTAAACGTCATTTTAAGAAGAAAAAAAATACAATAGGAATTTTTAATATATATATATATATATATATATATACATATATATATATTAAAAAATTTGAATATTTTTGTGTCTTGAACGCCATTAAAGAAAAAAGAAAGTTTGTCACAGAAGCATATACCCAGTTTAGAAAAAAAAAAAAAAAAAAAAAAAAAGGTAAAAAAGCAACATTTTTATACAATTTATTAACTTCATATAAAGGGGGAAGGTGAGAGTGGGTAATGGCTTCAAGACGCAAGCAAAAAGAAACAAGTGTAGCAGATTTCAATCATCTTTCATTTTCCCCCTCTCACTTTGTTCGGCCAGAGATGAGATATTAATAAACGCTTCCTTGTCATCTATCACAACCGTACTTTCCACTTTCGCCGAACTCATCGATCACTGTCATCCGTATCTATCAATTAAGTATTTCCGTTAGAAATAGACGTAAATCGTTTTTTACTTACTTTAAGATAAAAAAAAATTACCAAGCCGGCCATTTTGTTTCTCTTTGAAACAAACATAACTACTCCAATTCCAACCCCAAACTAGAAATCCATTAGTGAATGTCTTCAACGAGTCATATTACTCAGTAAGTGCGGGGTGTCAACAAAACGCTAATCTATTTCTTCCTGCTTCTTCTCGTTTCCCTTTTTTCCCAGTTAAAAAGATTTATTAAGAATATTTTTGTTTAACTATTTACATGACGAATAAAAAAAGCAAAAATTGGTTTTATTATTGTTTTTTAAATAAAATATTCTTCAGATTTTTTTTTTAAACTATTTATATACAGATTTATGAATACATATAATAAAATTTTCTAATATCGTTGACGGACTGCTTATTTATTTATTTTAGTAAAAGCACGAATCAAAAAAAAGAAGAAAGTGTTTTAATTATTGCCCTTAAAAACTAAATACAGTTCAGATTTTTAAATATTTTTTTACAATGTATATACATATTTATCACATATATACATCTTGTGAATACTTGTCCAATACGTCCTTTAATACTGAATTATGGATGCCGATTTCAAAAAGTAAAGCTCAACATTATAAAATTTTCTAATATCGTTGACAGACTGTCTATTATTTATTTAGTAAAAGCATAAAATCTGCAGCCATAATTATACAAATCATTTGGAATCAAACGGCATCTTTCAGTTATTGATAAATTTATTACACATTGAGTTACAATTGATTGAAAATCAACTTTGAGACTATTTTATGAAAGGTAATTTGTCTTTTTAGACAAAAGAAAAAAATGCATTGGACTTATTGATATGCGAATAAGAACGTTTGCAAACAGAATAGAATAGGTTATATATTTTAGCGGTCAACAAATTGGTATATATATATACACACACACACACACACACACATATATATATATCTTTTGGATAACCTTGTAAAAACTAATGTAGAAAAAGCATTCAAACTGTAGAGCATGATTACAAGGTTTATTGGAAGTAAACTCTTTTCATTTTTATGAGGATAGCATCATGTACACTTGTAGAGAAATTAAGGTTTTTTTTATAAAACCAGTACCAAATTTCAGGGCATTATGTTTAATAATGCTTTTTCATAATTTCTAAAAAGAACACATTTTTATAATAAAAACTCTGCAAATTATAAGCAAAAAGCTTGGCAAAATTTGAGACTGTTTCTATAAAAAAAACATTTCTTTATTAATATAATGCTATCCTCACATAAATGAACACATCATGTTTTTGCAGTTTGAAAGCTTTTGCTACGTTAGTTTCTGCAGTGTTATCTTAAAGGTTTTCGTTCTTTTTCTGTTGTTGACGGTCTCTTATATGAGGGTTATTAAAAAAAATATCTTCGTGACCTTTACTTGTCTGTTTACATACCTGGATTTTCTGACTAATTCCTTAAGTATTTTTTTCCATTAACAAAACGTCTAAAATCGCAAGTGACCGATCACCATTGGTCATGTAGTGTACTGGAAAAGTATGAATATGTATAACATAAATGAATACAAGTTCAACAAAATTTCTGTCGTGGTGGCCTATAGGCACAAGTGGATTTCGAAGTTAAGTTGTCATTTCCCCAACAAAAAGTAAAATATGATTAGAGATAAACTCGTTCAACAACTTTATTTGGCCGCTTTTGAAGAGTTTTTAACTACATTTATCTGTAAGAATTGGTTTTATTACAATCCACTTAAGGGAAATTCGGTTCAAAATGCACATTTTTACAGCATTTTTTGAAGTATATCCTGATATAACGAAAAAAATTGACCATAACGGAACATTATATAGCTCCTAAGTAATAGAAAGTACCAATTTAAAAAGTTTGAGAGCAAAACTAATTTTAAAATGAGTTTGAAAATAAGAAGTTTGTTATGAATATATCCTCAATACTTCAATCACGATGGCTTTGGGAAATTCTTTTCACAATGCCCACATTGAAAGCATATATATTTTTTAATATATTCTGTCTTTATGAAAAAATTAAACAAAACAGCTCCTATATAGCTCCTAAATAAGAGAAACTGTCAATTGCATATGAATTTGCGAGCTAAAATGAATTCAAAATAAGTAAGAAGATTCAGAATTTGTTATTTTTATATATTCCCAATTCTTCTATCTCGATCGCTTCGAGAAGTTCTGTTCAAAAGGCCAACTTTGACAGCACTTTTAAAAGTACATTCTGCCATTATCAAAAAACTGACCAATACGGCGCATTATATAGTTCCTAAGTAAGAGAACCTGCCAGATGGATGCGTTTAACGGCAAAAATGATTGAAAAAATGAGTCAGAATATAAGCAATTTGGAAGTGAGTACTCTCTTGATACGATTTTTTCTTCAACTTCTACTTATGTTTCATTTGTTTGTGCTATAAGAATTGATCCTATCAAAAACTTGTCAATATAAAAGTTGTAGATATTATTAAGAAGATGTACAATAAATTTAAACGGATTTGATATCATAAGAATTGACAAATTTATGGATTTTTTTTTTCTTCTTCTTCCCCCCCCCCCTTTTTGCGACAAGAGTCGCTCTTATCAAAAGCTCTTCAGTACAAAAGTTTCAGATAATATTAAGTAAAATAAATTTAATTGGACTTGATACCATAATAACTGACGAAGTTATGAATTTTTTTTCTCCTAATAATCCTATTTTTTTCGCCCTTTGAGCCTATTTTTAATTTTATCAAAAATTTGTCAAGCATAAATTTTTGATCCATTTTTTTAGAAGTAATACAAACTTCAAACTGATTCGATATCTATTTTAAATAAGATGTTATGGGGATTTTTCGGTTTTCATACCCCCCCCCCCCTCTATTTCGACCCCTTGGTCCGATTTTGCCCGTTAATAAACTTAAACGAGATTTTATGTTTCTTGATTTTATGTATCAGTTTGGAAGAGATAATGAGCAGAATTGTAGAAGTTATCGTATCTATAAAAAATTGATATACATATATAAAGTTTTTTACTGATGGTAGTTTTGGTGTCTAAGGTTCATAATCAGTGTAGATCTGCAGAAATTTTAAAGAAATTCCAGCATAGTTTAGACCGCAATAGATAGTATTCTGTTGCGGTCCATACGAATCCATACGAAATCTACCTAAAAATACATGAAGGCTAAATAATACAAAATATTGCTATTCTGTGAAACTATTTTTATGGTTTCTTTCATCTGACGAAATCTAATTTGTCTCAGTCCAGTGTCTGTCTGTCCGTCAGAGTCCGCACACAAAAACTGCGTGAGTCAGAGACTTCAAATTTTGTGCATTTACAGCTGAATACTTTTTTCAATTACTAACGAATATTCCTAAACTTACACATTTGAATGGCACTTCACAATGCACACTCATGTAATATTGATACGCGTGCATAAATATCACGAGACATGTATTTTTGTTAGTATCAAAGCCGAAATTTTAATTATCTATGATCACATTTCTTTTAAATACATTTTTGTTTCCCATGCAGTACATTGAATATATACTTATTCATATTTAAATAGGCATTTATTTTCATCTGAAGCATAGTTCTGCTGAAACACTTTTTTGTGGAAATTCTAGCAACCTGAAACGTTCATGGCACCAGTACTGAAGGAAAATAAAATACGTCTTATTTAATTAGAGCATTTTTGATACTGTGTACTTGAAGAAATATTCTTTTAAAAAGGTTGTGTCAAATTTTTGTAATGAACGTCTGATTTATTTCCGTTGAAAAAAGTATTTTAATTATTACTACTCAATATGTAAACATTTGTTTCAACTGTAATACTGATAGCATAACTAAAATCGCATTTACACCAATCACCATTCATAAACGGCAGTATACCCCCTTTTTTTTAGAGAAGACTTCAATATGAATTTATTATGTTCTACAAAAATTCCTTAGAATATAATCTAATATATTTCAGTAAGGAAAATAAATAACACACTTTGAAATGTATTTTTAAGCCCTTCACATCCATAGATAGCTATTTAAACTACGTAATATAATAACATTTCGTTAAGCTTCAAAGGGTCATCTTCGAAAATCGAAAATAATATTTTCTTAATATTTTATGGTAGAAAATTCATTTCAGTAAGAATATTTTTATTATTATTATTTTCATTAGAAATAAAAATTCTAAATTAAAATTTCGAACTTTGATTTAGTGCTGTTTAAACAATATTTTAAAGTCCCCCCCCCCCTTATTGCGCACATTGTTTTAAAAATTTGATATCTCAGAATTATCGATCGACTTCAAGCTACTCGAAGAGTAACTGAACAGTATTTAAATTTCTTAATTTTGAGTAAAAAATGACTCTGCTATTATAAAAAAAAGTAGTAAACTTGAAAACACGACTAAAAGGGTTTAAAAATGGAATGGAATATTTAATTTTTCCATAAATGTATTACACCTTAAATTATAAATGATTGCTTAATTTATAAGTGATCATGTACACTCACCTCTCTTGGTCAGTAATGTGCAAAAATTTGTTTCAAATCGCGAAATTTCGCAGATATTATGATATTTCCTTTATTTTATTATTATTATTATTATTTTTTTTATCAAAGATTGGAAACCATTATTCGATTTCACTATTTATGAATGTCAATACCTGAAGATATCTTCAGTTTAAGATTGCAAATCAATTGACCAATCGTCCAGAAGGTAGACATTTTAGTGTGTGCGTGGGAGGGGGGAGGGTTGCTGTAGATAGATAACTTTATCAACATTTCACTAATTTTGAACCCCCCCCCCTTCCCTCCTCTTCACATCATACGTTAGCATTCGTCGAACACTGCTCCATCCCAACCACCTGATGAAACAGTTAACATTAAAATGTTATTTTTATCTTCTTTCTTTTTTTTTTTTCCCTATGTTTGCAATAATATACAGATATCGCAATTCAGATATGAATTCAGTCCTTTACGGTTTCAATTCATATGAAGAGAGGGAGTAAATTAAATATCAATATTACAAATGAAATAAATTTATTTCAAATAACATACAAATCAATTGAGCAATATTGCCAGAAAGTAGCCTCTTTGGTGGGTGGTGTAGTGTATATCTGTATTTTAAAGTATTGCGACCAGGTTCTTTTCAAAAAAATAATGCATTCGCTAGAGTTGTAGGCTGTGATCAATAAAATAAATGCCTTATGAGAACATTGTTTATTTAAAGTAGAGTTATAAAAATTAAATCATTTCTTACTGAAATAATTAGGGATGGTGCCTGTAACCATTTTTTCAAGAGACCTTTGTTACATGACTAAGTGCATGAAGCGAGAGAGAGCCAATTCAATTTTCTCATTCAGAATTCACACATTGGCATCTTAGAATTGGCGAAAGGAGCATATGAAAAGTGAATGATATCATAACCATGAAATTTTCTGTTACGCTTTAAACAATTAAGATGATTTTGAATTTAATGCAGGGCAACCAGAAATGGGCAGTCCTAAAAAAATACGCCAAAAAGAATTCGCGCCAACATCGTACGTTATATGTCTGTTTTGGGAGAATGTTATCAATAGACAAAATACAGAGCATGTACATGAAAAGTTTTTATGTAATAAAGAAGTTAGGCTCAACATTACGCAGAGAGAAAATGAAATTTTACTGACCGCAAACACATTCGAACTTTATTCTTTTTTTATTTGTTTCCAGCAAGGGTGAAATACGCATCTTAATGAATTCTCTTTATCTGATAGCCGTTTTTCAGTAATAAGGCAGATGCTAGATGTTTTTCTTTCTTTTCTTTTGAACGGAAAGTTATTGTGGAATCGAAAATAATCGTTAAGATAAAATGGACATTTAATTAAAGATTAGCTTTAACTGTAATTTAGAAAAATGTAAAATTTAAGAAAACTATATGTGATTCTACATCACAGGTGGGTAATGCTGTAGATACATAACTTTATCAACATTTTACTAATTTTGATTTTCCCCTCCCCCTCCTTTTCATATCATACGTCAGTGCCCGACCCCAACCTCTTTATGAAATAGTTGACAATGTTAAAATATTAGTTTTGTTTTCTTTCTTCCTTTTTTTCTGTGTTTGCAATAATAGACAGATATGGAAATTCAAAAATTAGTTGCTTCCTATGCACATTTAATTCAGATGGAGAGATGGAGTCAATTAAAGATCAATATCATAAATTAAATAAAATTATTTTAATAAAATTAAAAAAAATATATAGTTAACTATTTGAAAGTATTAAATTATAGCTTATTGTTACATAATTTATTCAACACTATTGTTATCTTCTTGCACTTGTTTCCTGCCTGGGAATAGTAAGAGCTGAACGTTTTATCGATAAAACAGTGGACAACATTCTTTCACTTTCTTTACTGGTAAACGAAAGTATCAATTCAAACTTTAATGTATGTTTCAATAAATCTTAATTCAAAAAGGCAACATTTTGACATAAGTTTTAATTTATTTTAATCGGGAAATATATTATACTAGCAAATATTGTTCGTACTTAATTATCGCACTCAATTCTCTCTCTCTCTTTTTTTTTTTTTTTTTTTTTTTCCAAATGCAATAGATTTTTCAGAACAAGCCGTCAAAGTTGAGATTTTGAACCGCATTTCCGACGAAAGCAGAAAAACAGTCCAATGAAGAGAGAAAAAATCGTGATCATGTGATCAAAATCGCTTATAACTTGATAGGTAATTGAATTATCATAAAATGAAAAACTGAGGTCGATTCCAAATCTCTTCCATAGACAGTTCTTCCAATTTTATATCTTTCCATTAAAAATTTAATTTCTAAACGTGTCAAAACATTTAGCACTTGTTGAGCAGAGCAGTTAAGAACAGCCTAAAATTATCATTTTAAAAATTTACGCTCGCCAACCTGCGTTTAGATTATGCACTCCATAATGTGTCTTGTTTTTAAAATATTGTCTGGTTATGCAAGATTGAATGATATATATCGCGAACGGGGATTACTTTCTGTAATCATCATGCTTTTCTGCTTGAATGGAGCATTTTTGTTACCATAGCCTCATCCAGCTGTCGTGATAGATCGTGGCTGTTTTTGAGATTGAGAAGTAAAATAACTTATAAATTACACATTTGAAAATCAACTTGAATAAAATGGCTAAGTTAAAAATGTCGGTGCCTCTCACACTTTCTTAACGACACATGGATAACATTCTTCCTTTGGGTTCGAAGTCTAAAAACTCCCGTCTGCTTAGGAATAACATTCCGAATCATGGTATTGAAAAGCACAGTGTTTTGAAATTTTACTCTTATATTTCATCTTTTGATAAAATTTTAAGTATTTTCGGAATCAAGCATGGCTTATGCATGAATTCTTTTCTTTATTTCATTTACCATCATGCATATTTCCATGTTATAATTAAATTGCAAATTGTTTATTTTAATTAATAACTATATCCCATTTTCTAACTGCACTTATCGAATAGTAATTTGTATTTTTAAAAAAATCAAAAATATTTTGCGCCTGCATTTACTTCTATTTTTCGTTACATCAAGTGATAAAATCGCTAAACAGATTTGCTTGCTGCACTATGAAAATCTAAAAGTATGATGTAATTTTCACCATTAAAAACATTTTAAGTACAAAAATTTAATTACAGTTTTTATTTACCCTACACCCCACACTCTTAATATTTATGTGTAAATATATTATTCAAGTTAAATGTGTTTGGGAATATCAGTATTTGAAAAAATTAAATACTTATGACCAAATTTTAACCATTAACAGTTTTAATGTATGATAATTTAATCACTTTAGGCATTCTTAATGTAACGGAATTTAATATTTCAGAATTTTACCTATGATGTAATTGTTCCCGCTAAATGCGTTTCGTGCTCAACAATTTAATAATTTTAACATTAACTTGCTTTTTTAATATTCACATGTAAATACAATTTATAAACAAAACTTCCCATATTTTCAGCTATATTTAACGATTGATCATTTTATTTTTTAAGTTTTAATTCTGTTTTTATCAGTCATGTGTAAATATATTTTTGAGAGAAAGAGAGAGGAAATATAAATAATACTTTGCACTGTTTTAAAAATTCGCATCAATGTAAAAAATTACCTTTATTAAAAAAGAAAAAAAAACTTGTCTTGAAATAATGAAAATTAGAATAAAAAATTGAAACAAAAACCTTCAAAAACCAATAAAAAAAGAGAGAAAAAAAAGTTGTTTGCACTCCACTTGCCTGAAAAGTATACCCCAAGGAAAAATTCTTAAATTCGCATTAAAATAGTTTTATACCTAACTTTTTTTTTTTTTTTTTTTTTTTTTTTTTTTTTTTTTTTTTTTACTGAACGCCCTTGGCTTACGTTATGATTAAGAATCACATTAAACAATTCTCCGATTTAAAAGTTGTCTACTTAGCATAAAAATTTGTCTATAACACTACCAATGTAGAATTTTTTTCAATATTTACTTAATTTGTAGACAATTCTACTACTACTACTACTAATAACAATAGCAATAACGTAAATAATAATACTAATACCAAATACATTACTTTTATTATATCATTGCAAGTAGAAAAGAAATCCACATGTTTAAAAGACAGAAATTGACTGAATTTATAAAAAAAAATAAGAAAAATAATTACAATAATTAATCAATTTTATATTGGCTAACCTTAAATCTTAAAACAAATATTATTTTTAACTCAAGTTTTTTAAATTTCTCCAATTATTGCGAAATTAAACTTTATTAAATACATAATCAGTAATATGGAATTAAGATAATGAAATCAATGAAGTTATTAATTATTAATATAGTTATTATTATTGTTATTATCATTCACGTGTTAAATATGCGTGATAAAGACATTTCTTAATTATTTAAGCAAAAATTGTTATAAATTACTTTTAAATTGTCACAAAACTATACAAATTTCTAACTTTTATTTCAGACAAAGCATATAAAATACAAGCATTAACATTTAAATATAATATATGTAGTACATAAAGAAAATGATCATATTTGAAATGCAAACGAAACACTTTCTTTCTTGCTGAAAAAATAAAATGTCATGGAATTTTCCAGGAACTGTTAAGAAAGAGAGTCTTTCAGAAGTGTCATTTTGAGATAAATGGTTACCGGGAACATCTGTGACTGTGTTGGTAATTATCGGCCACCTGAGGGGTGAAACTTTTACTGAAAAAGAATCATAATGTCGGATTTCTCAAGCTCAGTATTTGCGTTGAATTTTTATCTACTTTTTTTGCGATCATACCTATCATAGCTATTCGTTCGTAATAGCTGTCAACGAACAGCAGGAGATTTAAATGATCGTTCGGCGAAAAAAGCATGAATCATCACAACTTTGGCGTAAGAACAACCGAGCTGTTGCCTGGAAAACACTGAAGATGCGTGAAAAAGTACCGCACGCCTAGGTAATTTTGCAACGAACGTGTCTCTGGGAAATCACCTAACTAGAAACACCTACCACTTCCAAGATGACCGGCAATGATGGGCTGCTAATGGTTCCGAGAGAGCATCCAACCCTACCATGGGTTAAGCGAGCCTTGAAAGGGTTAAAAAGAGACACTTCGGTGAATTATGCTTGGGCGAATTTGAGAGGGAATAGGCGGAAAACAGATAATTTTGTTGTCTCTGCCAGAGTCATGTACGAGAAGATTGTGGACTATGAGATTGAGTTATACATAGATTGCCAACCAGGAAGAGAAAGAAGTAAGTGGTCAGCAGATCTAGGAATACTCGCAGCATTTAACTAGATGCTTAAAGTTCATTTTATATGAAAAGATATGATATAAAATGACCAATCTACCAAAATAATAAATGCATGACAGATCTAGCATCATTTAATGATAAGTAACTATCATTGAATGATTTTGAATTCATAAATGTAAAACAAAGGGCTATAGTGGGGGTATTCGGTTGTATACTTCACATGCCTTTCGTATTCTTAAAATGAACTACTTATAACGTTTGTTTCTCAAAGCTGTTCCATATACTCTGTAGAGTATATACAGTGATGTGCATTGCATGTCTTTTGGATTTTTAAAATGAACTCCGTATAACCTTTGTTTCTCAAAAATGTTCCATATACTCTGTTGAGTGCACTTATATCTGGTTATAACATTGGTAATTAATAATATGACGAGTATAGTAACATACTTGCCAGTTTAACCATCCCCCTCCCCTCTGAGTCAAATAAATGTTTTGAACAGAAAATTTATTGAATCTTTAAAAGGCATATTTTAGCGTCTTGTTTTTATTCAAAATGTGTTTATTTGACTTAAAAATTTATTGAAAGAATAGCTACATAATAAGGTACAAGATTTTCCAAATGTGCCTTATACATAGAATATCGCTTAGCAAAAAATTCGTTTTGCCGACATATAGTGGCAATTCGTTAAATTTCGTTATTGGAAGAACCTTAATTTCTGTTATTAAATTTTTGTCAAAATGTCTTAATTATAAAGAATAAAACAACAATTGAAATATATATTTATAAAAAATGAGTCTCCTTTCTATTCTACGGTGAAAGTATAAGCAAAATAGTTTTGCATGGGTCAAAAATGTGTAAAGATTTATCTTCTAAAGATTAATCCCTGGTGGAATTAACAAGAGATATGGCATCGTCTAGCAGGATGTATGAAGTGAGAAGAGATATGTGAAAAGAAGATAGCAGTATGATTGGATCTATCTAAAAGAAATGTTTTGCTCATTCTACGTGAACACTTTAAACGAACAATATGTTTGCAAAACCAGTAGCGCTAACTTAAAAAAAATTTTCTTGTATTTCAAAAATACTTTTATAACATTGGAATTGAAAGTTCAAAAAAATAAATGTCAAGAAAAGCATATAGTAAAGCCACATAAATTGTTTTATCAATTCAGAGGCACCAAAATAGATAGCAAAATATGCAAGAAATTTTTTTTCGTGAGAAATTTAACTAACGTCAGCAGAAGGAGTTTTTAATACTCCTGTAAATTAAATAGATGTTCTAACTATTTTTCAAACAAAATTATTTTGAGAACATTAATAAAACCAAATTTGATTTCAACAATTAAATAAATAAAAAAAAAAAAAAAAACAAATTAAATCAATTGAAATTGGGTGGGCGCAGAGATTAAATTATTGAGTGGGCTAGCGACCCATGGGCCCATATAAGTTGACGCCACAGTGCAAAACAGAATTTTGACAATTTCATTTTGATTAAAAACACTGTAGCTGCCTTTACCAAAACACTAGAACAGAATTTTGGCTTACAGATACAGAATTTTCAGATAACATATCATCCATAGTTTAAATTGAATTTCAACTGATTATCATCTATCTCTGAAACATAAAACATGAATATCATGGAACAATATTTTATGATACAGAAGATTAAAATAACAATTTTAAAAAATGTAATTTTTTATGTACATTATCAGCTATTTAAAATATGAAAAAACATTTAGAAAAACAAAGCGGCTAGTTGGAATTAAAATATTCAACTAACTTCCTTCTCTTTTTTTCCTCTCTCATTGTCTCATAGAAATATTCAAGGGCAGAAATATTTGAACCTACCCACGTAAGTTATTACGGTCGAAACAACATATAACGAAGTTGAAGGATGAATAAAAATTATTTGTTATACGTCGACATCGTTAGAAATGATTTCTTTACAACTTATTACACTTTGTAAGTATTTGTAAAAAGCTCGATTTATCCGTTACTTCCATTTAATCAGGCTTTACTGAATCCAAACGACAAGAATGTTTCATTGGTACTTACATCAGGGCTCATACTCATTTCTATGAAAAAATCCTCTGAGAATCCCCTGATGTATTTTTCGGGATGCATAATTTTTCCATGTCAATAATTACGACATTTTTTTTTTTTTAACCAGTAGATGATATCCCCCACCCCTCTTAAACTAAAAAAAATGTATAAAAGAGGTAATCTAAAAAAATAAAGTTTATGCATCACATATATAAACAATATGAACAAAACTTTAAAGAGAAAACAATTTGTGTACAAGAAAGATTAAGTCTTGCACGCCTTGTGGGTCTGCCCTTAAAATGCTGTAAGAATTTGATTTCCTGTTAGTGATTTTATTATCTTTTTGAAAAGCATTATGAATAACAGGAAGTATTCAAGTGTTAATATTAATTTTAAAATGTGCTTTATTTTTCGAAAGTTCCTCTTGAACAGTTTTTAAATCTCATGATGTTAGAAGTTGTATCTAGGGATTGAATGGTTGTCACCAGATGTTAAAAAGAGAACAGATTAAATACAAGTTGGAAATTGCACGTGAAGCGTAGCAAATGAGGTGCGTTCGTACGATAATGAAGTTTTAAAAATATCACTCTCATATATCAATCTCATAAAGTTGTAAATAGTTAATTACAATTAAAATGCGCAACAATGTTCTCTTTATACTCATTATGTAATGGAATATTTTTGTGTGGCCTTGTAAATCAATAACAAAAGTTCTTTGCACAACAGATTATGCAAAATATATATTATAATATGTACTTTATGATGCATATCAATATTATTATGTTCGAATGAGTGTAATATTATTAAAATGCATTTGAAACCTTTTTTTTTTTTTTTTCTATTGACTGTAATGTAACGGAATACTTTTGATTGTCCCTGTATTTGATCTATGCATCCTATTTTCAAAAAAATTGAAATGACTTGACAAAATTATGTAAAAGTATGTAATTTAAATTTCGAACGATTAAAATGCATTTTGCAACATTTCCCCCCATTGACCGTAATGTAACGGAATACTTTTGATCGTCCCTGTAATTGATCTATCCATCCGATTCGCATAAAATTTGAAATGACTCAACAAAATTACGCAATAATTGTATGTTTTAAATTTCAAAAGATTCAGTTGGGTAGTTTTTGCGTTGTTATATGCGGACAGACAGACGGACGGACGGACTGAACGACAATAATAGGTGCTACGTATTTACATAATTACGAACGCACCTAACAACAAAAGTTAAACAATATATTAAGAATAACATTTGTTAAATTTTATCTGTGCTCTTACACAATCTTTCATAACCAAAACTTATCCCCTGATTTTTCCAGAAATCCCATGATGAGTATGAACCCTGTATGTAATACATCATTAGGTATACACTGTCAGGTAGATACACATGTCAGCCTCATGAAATCAATGTTGGCACTATGTATTTACTGGACATGCTGAATTCAAAATAATTTTAGCTACACATATGTTATCGGGTATAAATTACCAGCGAGGCACACATAAATATCAGAAACCTGAAATTAACATTAACAACATCCTTCTACTGCATATTCTGAATTAATAATAGTTTTAAGGCTTTTCTCAAATCCGAAGGAACTACTTTTTGACACATTTTTTTAATTCCTTTGGCAGGTGTCCTTACTCAAAAACTATGCAATAGAATGATGTTTTCCTTTTTTGGTAAAGGCAGAAGATTTTCCAGAAAATAATGCCAAAATTGTCATTTTCAACCGAATTTCAGCACACGACAAATTAGATAAGTAATTTATTTGTCAAAAAATGGAAAACTCATTTCAATTCCAAATTGCTTCAGTAGTCAAACCTGCCAATTTTATGCCTTTACATTTAAGAATGAGTCAAAAAATGTGTCAAAATGTTTCACGTTGTTGAGCAGGGGATTTCAGAACCATCTTAAGGGGAAAAAAAAAGTATGTAAGACTTTGATTAGATTTTTGTTGCAAAATATAATATAGTCTCGATTTTTAATATACTATGATTCAAAAAAAGTTTAAAAAAATTGAAAAAAAATTACATTATACTGTTTAAGCTTAACATTTCATTTTCCAATTGAGAAGAATTATTTTTTAGAAAATCACGCTAAATTCCAGAAAATAAAAACAAAAGAACTAACATAAAATAATTTTAAGAGCAAAATAAAAACAGACCTAAACATGTAATGCGAAAAAAATAACATAAGTTAATATTTAAAAAAATCATACAAGGTATTAAGAGATTTTTTTTTTATTTGTCATAACTTTTTAAGTAAAAGAGAAAAAAAAAAGAATCGCAGAAAGAAAAAAAAAATCTCCTGTCTTTAGTGATTAAGAAGTTTTGTTATTACTTTCCCGATCAAAACTTTATTCAGTAAGCTTTTTTTTTACTTTACTCCTTTCACCTTAGTGTGAGACAATATTAATTTTTATCAAGGAAGTAGCTTACAACACAACCCCACTCCATCAACGGATTTTTTCTTCCTATTTTTTGTCTCTCCCCCTTTACCTTTTTTTTTCATTCCCTGGCAGCTATCTATAGCTATAAAAGCAAAAGATTATCAACAATCGGCTCTAAGCGAATTGTCTCTGCAAGAAGCTAAAATGGCATTACGGAGCTTTTCGCGAGGAATTACTGTCTTTGCCAGGGAATGCTTTTTTAATGGTCAACGCACACAGCTTCCGAGGTTTTGCTCAAAACCATTAACAGGATGAAAAGAAGGAAATGAAATTTTGTTTTCCTTTTTTTATATACACTTTTTTCTTTTTCTTAGAACTGACCAAATATTTTGAAAGGGTGTGGGTAAAATAATTGTAGACTCAGCTAAATTATTTTTTTCCCTCCTCTGTTCATGAGATGTTTTTCCCTTCATTTTTTTTAGAGGTGAATGTATTAATTTCAGATCGTAAAAGTTATGGTAGTTTTAGTGATTTATAATATTAGAAACACTGAAATAAATGTTTTAATAAAGTAAAAATATCTTGCTGTAATACATTATTATAGTTATTTCATATCATGATAGAATAAAATTATAATAATAAATTATAACTAGAATTGCAGAATGGTTATAAAATATCTTTTTTTTTAATAGTAGGGAGAAGGGGGGAGGGGGGAGTATTATAGAAATACATAATAAAATGAAAAGGGCGTAACTGTTAGGCATTGTTCCATGTGATTTATTTTTTTCATTTGTGAAAATATATGAAAACAATATTTTTGAAATAACATTTCTCCTCTTTAAGACAACATATAAATTCGTTGGAAAACTTAACTAAATAGAAAATCCCATACAAAGACTTACTATCAGAAAGATCGATGAAGTTGACCACTTACCTGAAAAGACAAAAGGAAAACTTTAACAAAACATGCAATTGTTATTTTTAAAAAAACGGACAATTCATATCATTTGTTCTAAATATTACTATTATTATTGTTATTAGAAATAGAAGTGTATCTAGTAGAGTAACTTTTACTGCAAGATAAAGAATGGAAAATTCATATTATTTGTTCTCTATTATTATCATTAGAAACATAATAATATCTAACCGAGTAACTTTTACAACAGAATAATAATAATAATAATAAATGTTGAAATACATTGTAAGAGGAAAAAGAAAAAAAAAAAAAATCTGTGATAAAAAAGTGTTCATAAAATGAGTACCATTCCTTATTGCACACTTTTGCTAATAAAAAAAAAGCAAGGTAAAAACCATGTTTTATTTATTTATTTTTAATTATTATTATTGTCTCTGGAAGAAATAAAAAGGAAAAAAAGGTAGGAAGACATATGCCTGTTACTAATTATACAACCAGAAGCAAAAACGTCATTAAAATTGCTGACATAGATTGTAGTCAGCAATTTTTACTCTCCATATAGCCCTAGTTTTTTTATAGCTGAGCATAAATATCGGCACTGAAAGCAATTTTTACGGATTGAAAAATAAAAAGAAGGCTAAAAAAATCTTTTGTTTCTGGCCTCTTTGTTTATGTAGGTTATAATTACACAAAGACTTATTCAATTTTATTTTAAAACTTATATCTAAATTGGGGGGGGGGGAGGGGTAGCTTATCTAACCTTGTGTTCTTTGGGTTAGATAAGAACATACTGAACATAAGAAGAAATCATTTTTAATTAAAAACTTAACACTTGAGTTTTTAGATTTATACTATATCTACATTTATGCAACACCAAAATGCAAAATTTATACGAAAGATATAAATTATGTATTTAAATAATAACATTTTGAAGTTTATTAAAAACTACATTTTTAAAAAGAGTGCATATTTAACTTACATACATACTTATACATTACTTTAATACTTATAAGATTTTTCCCGATGTCTAATTATCATCTAATTTAGAAAAAAAAAATCATGTATAAAAATAAATAAAATTGGTAAACATTGCCAAAATGTCCACTGGTAATCAATTGCATTAAATATATTGCAGCTAATATGTTTAAGTAGTTATACACGGCGAATTATATCACACATAAACATGACATACTCATTTTTAACTTGAATTAACATTCAAAAAGTAACGCAGACTAAATTGTATAAATCCATACTTACTCACAAAATTAAGTAATTTAAGTAATAAAACTGATTTTCAGAAATCTATATCCATAGTGATTGCTTCACGTTATTTAATTCGTGTAAACGCTAAAAACGACCCATTTATCCATAAAGATCACCCAGGGAGTCTAACTTTAGCACCTAAGGACGAGAGATTGCAGCATCTCACGCAACAAACTGCCTTTCAATTTTCTACAGTTCGCAAACTCATTAGTCGGTCCCAAATGACATTTCTAAAACACGGATTTAAGCAACCAAGTTACGTGTTGGAACCGCATCTGTCTTCCTAAATTCAGTCCTAAAAGTTGAATAATATGTTGTTTGAATGTTGTACGATATGCCAGTTAGAAGACACAAGCATAAAAACAAAATATTTCGCATCCCTACAACTGCGAAAAAAATAAAATGGTGTTCTCCTAAATACTTTTTTTTATTTTTTATTTTTTTTTATTTATTATTTATTTACGCGAATGTTTATGACATGTTTATAAAGTAATATCTGAACATAAATGGATGGATTTTGTAGGAATTACTACATAAGTGCCGAAGAACTGAACGGCGTTTTGCATTTTTCTGTGATTATCTTGAATTATATTCGATTGGCCCATAAGTTTAACATTTCCATGGCTATCATGCTCTTGGAAATCGGTTTAAAACGTGAATAAGAGAGAGAGAGAGCATTTGCTAAAAGATCTTTTGCATTTATAGATAAATAGGAGACGTAATTCGATTTCTTGGTATTTGAAAAAGACTATCTGAATATTTTGTAACTCTCCTCAAAATTTATAAAAAAGTAATTGCATGTATAATTCTAGATAGCTTTTTAAAATTTAATATACATTTACTAAAATTTTCATAAATACTTTTCTAATTCTATTAATATTCACGTTTTTTCTTTTTTCTACAAGACTCACGAAATTGATTATTATAGCAATTACTTTATATTATTTTTAAAAAAAATCGCAAATTTACCACTATACTCAAAAATAAACTATACATAAGTGCAAAGTTCAAATTTTTTCTTCACATTACTTTCAAATTTCAAATACTAATTGTATTTGTCAGAAACGAAATGTTCAACAGTTATGCTGTTAGTAAAAAAAAAAAAAAAAAAAAAAGATAGAACCAAAGGTTAAATGCTTTTTTAATTTTAGGATTATGTAGTCGCAATTAAAAATCATGTGCCGAGACGACATTTGAAATCAGCAATACTTAAAAATATTAAAATATTTATTCGAGAGCAAAATATGATTTATTTATTAAAAAGAAAGTAAAATAGGAACACTTTATGCATACTTATGAACACTTATGCAGTTTTACGCACACTCATGAGAAATTATGAACTATTAGAGGAAGATCGGGTAGCCTCGGACAGTCGGATAAATTGTATATACAAAACAAATGAATGAATTATTTTATACTTAATATTACTGTCTTTATTTAATACTTGAAATAAAATTACGAACTTCTTTAATGATTTTAATTAAATCATTGCTAATAATATCGAATTATTTAATGAAAATTACTAAAAATATTTTGGCCTTTTTTTTGGGGGGGGGGGGGGGGGGGGGTTAGCGTCACAAGAAACGGCGGGTAGCCCTGGAGATATTAAGGCTGCTGTTAACTCATTTTTCGAATTCCCCTCCGTAATGCATTAACGTCTATGGACATTTGCTTCATTTTTATTTTCAAAATATCACCTCAGGAAATTAATATTTTAAACTTCTTTTTTCAGTGTTCTCTTCTTTAAGCATGTCTATTTTTTCCCTAGTTTTCAAAATATCTCTGAAGGCTATGTTTAATATTATATGAAGTGTCAAATTTTTACTCTCATTTTATTAGTTTTTAAAACATAAAATATTAAATTAAGCAAAGATTTCAGAGATATTTTGAAAACTAAGAAAAAAAAATAGATATACTTAAAGAAGAGAACACTGAAAAAAGAAGTTAAAACTATTAATTTCCTGAGGATACATCACACGCTCATATACTTAACATTAGGGAGGGGAAATCGGAAAATGCGTGACCAGCAGCGAACCCTTTTTCGGCCTTGCAAACATCACATCTATAATAAAAATCTATATAAACATAAACTTCGGGCTTAGTCTTTGCATTCCTGACACTGAATCCAATCTTCTTCAATTGTTTCTCTGCATGATGAATTTTGTCTCTTTTTGAACGAATTAATTGACGAAAGAAAGAAGAAAATAGCAGTCACTTACGACTAACCTACTCGGCACCCACGTCGCAATTATATTGTGTTTGTTCTGACTCTAGGGGACGTTCATTAACAATAACTCTTTATTTATGCAATACTTCGAATTTCTTAGAAATTGAAGTGTTACCGTCGTCCACGGCTACCTATCTTTCCTCTATGAGCAAAAATAAGATTATGTATCTACAACATTCAGTTTTTGAAATACATGAAATTTGTTTTTACACTTAAATAAATGCTAAATTTCTCCTATTGGTAAAAATGATCATTGTTTTTATTATTATTATTTGTTAATCATTCAAATAACAATAAATATAATTCTACTTAATCGTGGAGTTGAAATTTGAAAGTTATTGACTTTCAATTGCATTTTTCTCAACAGTAAGTGTATATAAAAATGCAGTGTATCATGCATCAAGAAGTGAACGTATGAGCCACCGAAATTCCAGATATTGGAATTATCCAGAGAAATAATAAGAAAAATCCAGTCACATTGTTTTGAATGCGGTTTCCAAGGGAAGTAATTTAAATTCGGATAATGAGAGTTCGAATTAAGAGTCTTACACAGGTCGGATTTTTTCAAACCCGAATCCGAAAATCCTACTTTAAGTTAACCCGAAACCCAATATACTTCAATTAGAAACTGATCTAAAATTGAAAGAAAATTAATCCATATTGTTATATAGTTATGAAAAAATAGTCTACAATCATGTAAGTAGTATCGAGTTCTGGTAAAATCGATTAATCCGACCTGATACATATCACTCTAGTTCGAATTAAGATAAAATGGCAGCATATTAAAGTAATAAAGACATAAGTTGTAAATGGTTAGGTGCTGCTTCTGAGACGGCACTGTGTTAGCCTAACTGATTATTCATTTATTTTAAATAACAAATGCATTGTTTTTCGAAAAGCTTTCGGCGCAAAAATTTGCTCGAAAACTCGAAATTTTTCGTATTTTGAGGCAAATTAATTAGTCAAAGCACGCATTTGTACAATTGCACATTAACATTTAAAAAATAAAGTTTTTAAAGTCGATAAATAAACGCGGTCTCTACTGCAACAGTCAGAGCATATAGGGCAAATTTCTTTGTTTTTACCAATATCTTTTATCAATAATTTTAAAATTAATTTTCATATGATATGCTTGATAGAAACATTGCGCAATTCGTAAATAATTTCCTCCGTTGTGCAACAAGTGACAATTATCATGGCATCATAAATAAAGTTAAGTGCTCGTTAGAGTGACCTTGGAAACAGTGATTACGAGTGAACAATTACAGGTTTACAAAAACTGTCAAAACTTTCAAAATGACTCTTTTTTATTAATAATTGTTTCTATATTATGATTTATGTATGTATCGATTTAAATTCATTCTGTTCTCTGTTTTGTAGCTTGATGTGAGCACTATCCCTTTTGCTGTGTTTGTTTTTCTCGCGTGTTAAAATTAAAGTAGAAAATGAAGAAGTGTGTATACAATAATTTGTGTGTGTGTTTTACACTTACCATATAATAATATTATACGTCTTTATCAAGATGAATTAGTGCAGTGTATAGATCAAAATGTGAATACGCCCGGTTCCCTTCCCCTATGGTGGATTTAATTGTTGGATACTTCAATGAAGAAGAATTCATCGGGTGAGTACCATTTACTCTCCTATTTAATTCTGATTAATGATAAGAAATGAAGAAAAACTATTGTATTGAGGATATAGTGACAACTCACGCCATTATTAAGACAAACGTCTTTCAATGATTATGAGAACGATTTAAAAAGATATATCAACTTGATAACATAGTGATATACTAATTTCACACAAATAAAAAATATTGAATAAAAAAAACAAATAAAAATATAAGATTAGAATGGCTACATTAAAAGATAATTATTCAATTGAAAAATTGACAGCAACGAATTACAGTACATGGAAATTTAAAATTGAAATGCTCTTAACTAAAGAAGAGCTGTTCCATGTAATAACCGATAATCCACCGACCCCTTTGACCGATCAATGGTCCAAAAATGATAGGAAGGCCCGGGCATTGATAAATCTAACTATCGATGATTCACAGATAACCCACGTTAAGAACCTACAAACTGCTAGACAAACATGGGATGCATTAAAAGAAATACATGAAAGATCAAATCTCACAAGCAAATTGTTTCTCCTTAGAAAGTTATATAGTATAAAATTAGCAGAAAATGGAAATATGATAAATCATATTACAAAAATAATGGAGCTCGTTGATCATTTGGCAGCTATAGGCGAAATAATTGATAATCACCACATTTCCGCGCTCCTCCTGTGCTCTCTGCCCCAGTCTTATGATAATTTAATTACTGCTCTCGAAAGTAAAGAAGAAGCACAATTAACTCCGTCATATATTAAAAATAAGCTGATTGACGAGTTTAATCGTCGAAATGAAAACTATGAAAGTATTGATAATACAGCGAAAGCTTTTAAAGCTCAGAAAAAGTTTCCAGCTAAAAAAGAATCAAAATATTGTTCGATTTGTAAAATGAGAAGCCATAACACACAAGAATGTTGGCACAATAAAAACAAAACACACACAACACAACAAAATCAACACAACAAAAATTACAAAAAACACTATTCTACATCACTCGTTTTTCAAAGGGGTGAAAACAATTTTAAGAATGAACAAGCATCGGAATCGTATAACAGGTTTAATCGCTATGAAGGAAAAAACAATACATGGAGAAACAGCGAAAACAAAGATTATGCATTTATAACACAAGGGATAGAAAATAAAACATTCATTGTGGATAGCGGTAGCTCAAGTCACATTGCATCCTCTGAATCAATGTTTACAGAGATAAAATCGAGGGAAAAAACAAACGTGACTATCGCAAACGGAAAAAAACTTATCGCTTACGGTTCAGGCGATGTAAATTTAAATACGCTGACATCGGATAATAAAATTCATAAAATAACACTTAAAGATGTACTTCTAGTACCTGAAATCGAAACGAATTTACTATCAGTCAGCAAAGCAACCCAAAACGGATGTGAGATTGTATTTAAAAATGACCGATGCTCTTTCAAACTTAACGGAGAAATCTGCTTAGAAGCACGAAAGGTAAATAACCTCTATGAAGTCCAGTTGGCTAACAAAAACCACGCGAACATTACACAAACGTGCAACAATAAAAATTGTCTAGAACTATGGCATAGAAGGTTAGGACACAGAAATCTAACATCGATTAAAGAAATTACACAAAAGGAATTAGTAAGAGGTATCCAGATAAACAATTGTAAACATAATATAGATTGCGAACCGTGTATTAAGGCGAAATTAACTGATGAACCCTATCCGAAAGTTGCTCAGTATAGAGCAAGTAAAAGGCTTCAACTTATTCACTCGGATGTTTGTGGATCTTTTCAGACACCCACGATTGGGGGGAAATCATATTTCTTGACTTTTATTGATGACTACTCGCGATTCACAATAATCTATCTATTGAAAAGAAAAAGTGAAGTCTATGAAAAACTCAAAGAGTTCATTGCGCTGATAAGCAACAAATTTGGTGAAAAACCGAAAGAAATCAGAACGGATAATGGGGGAGAATTTACATCAGATGAAATTGAGAATTATCTCAAATCAAATGGGATAAAACATCAACATACAGTCCCATATTGTGCAAGTCAAAATGGGGTGGCTGAACGGAAAAATAGGTCGTTAGTTGAGATGGCTAGGACAATGTTAAATGAATCAAATCTACCTTTAAAGTTCTGGGGGGAAGCAATCTGTACGGCAAACCACCTACAAAATAGACTGCCTACAAAAGCTAATGCAAAAACGCCATATGAATTATGGACAGAAAGACAGCCAAACTTAAGTTACGTTAAAGTATTTGGCTGCAAAGCCTTCGCTTATATTGATAAAGCCAGAAGACAAAAATTAGATAATAAAGCTGTTGAAGGTATTTTTGTGGGATACGACAATGAATCTAAGGGATACCGCATATATGTAGGAGGAAATGAAATAAAAATCGCGAGAACGGTAAAATTTCTTGAAAATAAATTCAAATACGTAAATGATAAGCCTGAAATTGAACAAAAACAAAATGAAGACGAAAAACGCAATTGTAAAAATCTCGTGGAGATAGAAATTTCGAACGGAAAAATAACACCATCTGCGTCTCAACAACAAATTGTGGAACTAAGGCGCTCAGATAGAATAAATAAAGGCGTACCTCCTGATAGGCTTATATATATTGTCAAAGACGAC
Organism: Maratus speculifer; assembly: GCA_964019185.1. NCBI lineage: Eukaryota > Metazoa > Arthropoda > Arachnida > Araneae > Salticidae > Maratus > Maratus speculifer. The sequence goes on from OZ025295.1 coordinate 82,542,222, forward strand.
AAAATTAATGAACCAAAGGATTATAAGGAAGTTAAATTAATGGAAAACTCTCCGGTAAAACAGAATTGGATAGAAGCCATGGAGAGCGAAATGAATTCTTTAAGAAAAAATAAAACATAGTCAATTGTAGATCCTCCACCGAATAAGAGAATAATAGGTTGTAAATGGACTTACAAATTAAAGCGTGACAATACCGGAAAAATACAAAAATATAAGGCACGTTTAGTAGCTAAAGGATATACGCAAAAATTCGGAGAGGATTATGACGAAACCTACGCACCGGTCGTATCGTATACTACGATAAGAGCATTATTAATAGCGGCGTTGCACCAAAACTTAAATGTTAAGCATATAGATATTAACACCGCGTTCTTACATGGGGAACTTGATGAGGAGATATACATGTCGCAGCCGGAAGGATTCGTTGAACCAAACCAGGAAACCAAAGTTTGTAAATTAAATAAGGCAATCTACGGACTTAAGCAAGCCGCGAGAGCGTGGCATAATAAAATAACAGAAACACTAAAAAACATGAATTTCATTCAAAGTAAAATTGACACATGTCTTTTTACACAGAAAAGGAATAATGAAACAACCTATATAATAACATACGTCGATGACCTCTTAATTGCAGGGAAAGACGAAACCATTGAGGAAATAATCGCGAACTTAAATAAAGAGTATGAATTAAAGAATTTAGGGGACGTAAGCAATTATTTATCCATGAACATTCGAAAGGTAAACAAAAGCTACTTAATTAACCAAACTTCAAAAATTGAAGAGTTAATTAATAAATTCAATTTACAAGAAGCAAAACCATGTAGTACACCCATGGAAACAAATTACACTCACTTTAAAGATGATGACAATATTTTACCAAACAACACACAGTACAGACAAGCCATAGGTGCACTCTTATATCTTGCCACAGTGAGCAGACCTGACATTTGTGCAGCTGTCAACATCTTAAGCCGAAGGAACGAAAAGCCAAGAATGAAAGATTGGAACTGTGTAAAGCGGGTCATGAGGTATCTTAAGACAACAAAAACCTTTAATCTAGTTATAGATGGAAATTCAAAACCAACGCTAGAAGTCTACGCGGACGCTGATTGGGGTGGAGACACAGAATCAAGAAAATCGACAAGTGGTAATGTATATTTGCTAGGTAAAAATCCCATACTTTGGTCAACTAAAAAACAATCCTGCATAGCTTTATCTTCTGCCGAAGCTGAGTACATCTCAGCAGCTAATGCAGCTAATCAAGTCAAATGGCTGGTGAATTTACTTGAAGAACTCAATATCTCACAAACATATCCTATAGAACTCTTCGAGGATAATCAGTCGGCTATCAAAATGATAGAGCTTGAAAAACATTCAAGTAAAACAAAGCACATAGAACTTAGATATCATCTCATAAAACAACTGAAACAAGATGGCATAATAAAACTCGTATATTGCCCAACCAAAATAATGATAGCTGACTTATTCACAAAACCCCTGCCAAAACCTCTTTTTGAAATTCACAGGAAGAACTTGCATCTGAGTGACAACACAACTTCAGAAATTAAGGAGGAGTTGATAGAAACATTGCGCAATTCGTAAATAATTTCCTCCGTTGTGCAACAAGTGACAATTATCATGGCATCATAAATAAAGTTAAGTGCTCGTTAGAGTGACCTTGGAAACAGTGATTACGAGTGAACAATTACAGGTTTACAAAAACTGTCAAAACTTTCAAAATGACTCTTTTTTATTAATAATTGTTTCTATATTATGATTTATGTATGTATCGATTTAAATTCATTCTGTTCTCTGTTTTGTAGCTTGATGTGAGCACTATCCCTTTTGCTGTGTTTGTTTTTCTCGCGTGTTAAAATTAAAGTAGAAAATGAAGAAGTGTGTATACAATAATTTGTGTGTGTGTTTTACACTTACCATATAATAATATTATACGTCTTTATCAAGATGAATTAGTGCAGTGTATAGATCAAAATGTGAATACGCCCGGTTCCCTTCCCCTATGGTGGATTTAATTGTTGGATACTTCAATGAAGAAGAATTCATCGGGTGAGTACCATTTACTCTCCTATTTAATTCTGATTAATGATAAGAAATGAAGAAAAACTATTGTATTGAGGATATAGTGACAACTCACGCCATTATTAAGACAAACGTCTTTTAATGCTATAGGAATATATCAGGAAGGTTATTGATAAAACATATTGGTAAGATTAATAAAATATGTCCTATATGCTCCGACCCCTGCTGTTGCATCATGCCTTATTTTATTTCATTTTTCGTCCTCCCGAGTTATAGTTTAATAATATAAAGTATTTCCAAAATTTCTCTAAAAATTTGGCATGGAATAGACGAATATCATTTTCTAACAGCTATATAGAAAAAAATTTCGAAAGCAGTTTATGAGCCGATAAGTCTATAAAATACAAAAACATCCCAAAACACACCATAAAAAATCATAAGTTTATTAGAAAAAAAAAAAAATAGCATTTTGTGATTCATAGCATATTTTCGTGATACACGGTTAATATCCTCCTCCACTGGTTCAGGTGAAAGGTATATCCTGAAGAAGTTACAGATTACCAGTTCGACAAGAATGGTTTTGAGAAACGAGAAGGACATTTCTCACGACACCAAGGTCGACATTTTTCAGAAAATTTTGTTGCGGAAGACTGCTTCTCCTCATGACAGCATTCTATATTTTATAGATTTGGCTTGGACACTTGATTTGTCGGAAAGTCTTTTGAAAAATCTGAATCATTGACAATAATCCACAGGGGGAAAAAGCGATGATATCTCCGCCTAAGGCAAAAATTTAATGCAATGGGACAGGAGTAGTGAAGTAAAAATTTTCCAGAATTTCTAAAAAAGGAATTGTTTTCTCAAAGTGGTTCCAATACGCAAACCGCTCGCTGATCTTAATCTTATGAGACAGTTCCTTTAAAATATCTCATTTGTAATTTAAATGTTATTTGAATGATTTTTTTTCTTTGTTTAGCTGAACTTGATGTCTTTAATCGCCGTTTTTTACTTTTTCGGTTTCGTTTGAAGGTTTCGAGGGAGGATACTTTTATTTTTAAAGCCAGCCTTACACAATAAAATAATAATAATAAACAGCAATTGTAGAGATCAACCTTAGTTATCAAATGCAAATATGGTAATTTAAAAGAATTGTCCAGTAAGATTTTTATATTTTTATTTTAACGAGATGGCGCTTTTCAATCTGTGGAGTATGGACCTACGCTAGCAACGCGAAAATATTCGCAGGCTAATATACACCACTAGAAGCGCTCTTTTTCAATATTTAAAAATTATTTGCTATTATTATTTCCATAGGACATCTGGGGTTTATTTGTTACTAGAAAAGCTGTTACTTTTAGGTTGCAGGTTTTTTTTTTCCGCTCAGGACAATTTGAGTTTCGAAACCGATTCCGAGACCGAAAATGTTCTCAGAAAGGGAAAAAGCAAATTGTACAGTAAATTTTTAAAAAGTCAAAACGTCTTTTTAAGTTACTAGAAAAGGATAAATTTTATTATTTACTTATTTTTTTAACATACAAAATTATTAGAAAAAAATATATAAGCAGCAATACAATGTATACATTATTATTCATTTGAAGAAGATTTGATTTATCGGAAAGAATTGAGAAAAGTCAAATTCACTGACAATAATCGATCTACACACACACGCATGAATATTAGTTTAAATATTGACAAAATGTAAAAAAGAAAAAAAGAAGCAATACTTTACGCAAAATATTGGTCCTAGTCAAGTTGTAATCAATGGTGTGATAAGACCAATAAGAATAAAAATTGATTAAATATAGAGTTACAACAGATTACATATCAAAACATGAATCTTAAAATAAATAAAATGAAATAAACTACATTTTTGTTTTTAAACAGCAAACGATTTAATTTTTATTTTAACTCGAAAAATTCCCTTTCGACCGATGATTTACTAGCGAGTCCAAGTATTATCCTAGGGAGTTACAGTTCGGCAATTCGGCCGGAAAGCTGTCGTAGACCCAGTAAGAAAGAAAACTGTCACGCCAGAGAGGATTTTTTTTTTCTTTTTCTTTCTTTATACAGTGACATTTTAGAAAATTTCTTTTCGGAACAGTGCGCTCCTTTTTCGCAGGAGCAGATTTGGCGTCCGAAAGGTTCACGGACCCGTAATCAGAAAGATCCTTTTCGGAAAAATAAGGATTTAGTGAGCGAGACAGTGCGGACTATATGGTTGATGAAATGATATTTCTTGTGTGAACAGAGAAGCTCAGGATGAAAAACTGGAAAAAAATATTCTATAGATAAAGGAGATGATTTTTTTTTCCAAATTCTTGAAAAACATTCATATTTAAAAAAAAACCTAAGCCTATAATTTTTGAAAATTTTTGTAGAAAATTTCTTACGTCGTGAATTTAAGCAATGTTCCAATTTTAAAGGAGCCCAAGACACAAAAATCTTCCAATTTTCAAAATAAAATAAAATAAAAAATAAAATAAAAAAATCCTTACAATTTTTTTTTTTCCTAATGCTTATAATGACGTTTAAATCATGTTTCTATCTTAATTAGATGAGAAAATATTTTTGTTCAAAGGTTTGTTTTCAAAATCTAGCTTTCAATCAAGCAATTATTGAATGGTCGCTTAAATCTATATGCATGGACGTACCATTGCATAAAATTTAATATAAAATTTATTTATTCTGTCTTTTAATAAAAGCATGGTTTTCTTTCCACACAGTGTACTCTGGTCGATCAAATTTAGGTAGTGTAGACAAACAGTCAAAGCTAAATATTTTAAAAGTAGTAGTAATTTTCTTATTAATTTACATTAGATATAGTTTACTTAAAAAAAAAAAAAAAAAGCTTTAGCGAAAATTTTCGGCTGCAAAAGCCTTCCCATTTTCAGAGGACAGCTGTTTAAAAGAGCTCACATAAAAAAAAAAAAAAAAAAAAAACAATAATAATAATAAACAGTTGCTGGCACTACTAACTTTAAAGTTTCAAATGTGTTTTACAATATTTATTATAAGCGGTCCAATTTATGTTAATAATGTTTTTTCTGTTATAAAGAAAAGTATTTTGCATTATTTTACAATTATATTTTTGGGATTTGTGTGCGGTTTCTATTCAAATCCCGAAAATGGAAAAATAAAATGATGCAAATTTAAAATAGAAAAAGGCAATATTATTCCTTTTAACTAATTAACACGCACATACGCATGCGATCAAGCTATTGCATTTTGTTGATTGGTAGAAGATTATCAGTGACTTTTTCTCATCGTATTTTAAAGCATCCCATCAAATAAGAAATAATAATGAAAATAAAATACATCAATCTAGATTTTAATCGATCAATGTAAAAAAAAAAAAAAAAAAAAAAAAAAAAAATCCTAACTGAAATAGAGATATATTATGATATCTTTACACAGCTTTCAGCTTCTTTTTTACCATGTTTTATAGCCAACTATATCCTGTGGAGAATTATTGTGCCCATTCGGCTTCGAGATATTTTTTCCGATAAGTCGCAATTACTTTTCAATCTCTGGTACATCTCCAAACAGGAAAAATTACATATTCACGAACAACTCGGGCAAGCCGGAAGAAAATCGCGGTCATAGATGATGTACGATACGATATAATAGATCACATGAAGAGCTTGTAAAGTGGTTAAATGTAAAACTTGTAAAATCTGCTTTTCGCCTCTAACGCCACACATAGGCACACACATACACATAGGAAAAAGGAAAGCGCGTTTGAAAAAAAAAAAAAAAATAAATAAATAAATAAAAATAAAAAATTAAAAAATAAAAATTAATACATTTTTTATTTTATTTATATTTATTGAGTTTTAAATATTACATAACAAAAACAAAATATTTCTTCATCATATGAACTGGAAATTAAAAGTTTTCTGAGTAAATTAAATATATTGTGAAGATTTAAAAAGCTGAAAGATTTCTATTCAAACCACCTTTGGTCAAGTAATGGTCACCTTTGAATAAATGAACAGAAATATGAAAATATTGCGAGTTTTTATAAAAATCTGCATATGTTTCAGAAATATAAAGTAATAAGAATAAAATTAAATTACTACATTTTATTGAAATTACTAATGTTTTTTATTATTTAACCATTCTTAAATCCATAAAAGTTGATGTCAAAACTCACTGTTGAAATAGTCCGCTGTTTCTCTCCAGTTATGTTTGTTATGGAAACTTTTTTACAATATCATCAAAATCCACCAAACTGAAATAAATAAATAAATAAAATTTTTCATTCTGTCTTTCTTGGAGAAAATTGACATTAAATTCCGTTTTATCCATTGCGAAAATCAGAAGAAAAAAAAGGTTTGAGAAAGAGTAAATGAGAAAGTATAGGCTTTGACTAAATAATGAATTGTTATTGTGCATCTGCACTGTAAAAACTGGGTTCTCAAAAATGAGTAAAAAATACTCAATTTTGAGTATGTCACATACTCAAAATAGCTCCGATGCAAATGTACTCAAAATTGAGAAACACATGTACTCATTTTTGATCACATGGTTGTCTTCAAATATGAACCGGTATGTATTCATTTCTGATCCCATACATGTATTCAAATTTGAACTTATATGCTAATTTTGATCACATGGAAGTGATCAAATATGAATCGGTATGTACTCATTTCTGATCCCATACATGTATTCAAATTTGAGCTTATGTGCTAATTTTGATCACATGGATGTGATCAAATATGAACTGGTATGTACTCATTTCTGATCCCATACATGTATTCAAATTTGAGCTTATGTGCTAATTTTGATCACATGGATGTGATCAAATATAAACTGGTATGTACTCATTTCTGATCCCATACATGTATTCAAATTTGAACTTATGTGCTAATTTTGATCACATAGAAGTTTTCAAATATGAACCGGTATGTACTCATTTCTGATCACATACATGTTTTCAAATTTGAACTTCTATGTGATCAAAAGTAGCATATAAGTGCTCAAATATGTATTCATTTTTGATCCCATAAATGCATTCAAATTTAATCTTATTATGTGTTAATTTCGATCCCTCAAAAGCAGGATTGATATGGTTTAAACCAACTGGTTTTTTTCTCAAAAGGACAAATAGGTTTTTTTAGAAGAAAACTAACGACATTTTCTCTCTTTTTTATATATATATATATATATATATATATAATTTACATTTTTCAGATTACTGGATAGAAATAATTTCTACCTTTGACACATCATTTCAGCAATAAGCATTATAGATATGGTGTTTTTAAGCCATTTATATTATGTATAGGATTAATATCGGTATGTATTGGTGAACATATCTATTGCTCTAAAGAAAAAGCCTTAAACATGTGAATTGATCAACGATAAAATAGTTTTAAGATCAAAATGTGAAGTTGAGTAAAAGTATTCAAAAATTGGATGCTAGTTATTCCATTTTAATAATAACAATCTTTTTTTTTTTTTTTTTTTTTTTTTACCTTTTTGAATTTAATGACCAAAAATGTTGATTTCATATTATCACTCAAAAAACAAAATCCCAAGAATTATTCAAAATATATTTTTTGAATAACTATGGAATTATATTTATCAAGCTGCATCCAAATGTTTATAATTATTAATCAAGAGATTGTTTAAAAAGATTTCTAGAGTATCAATGATTCACTGTGTAGAGCAGTTTATTCATTGAACACAAGATTGTTTGCTAATACTGTTTAAATTAAAATATGAATTTTTTCAATATTGTATATAAATTCACTGGATTATTTAATTTAAATTATTGTAAAATGGAGTTACACAACTTGCATTAAAATGGGCAATTTTACATACTCGTTTTTGATGAGACGTTAATGTATCCGATACAGAATATGTTCATTACTGACTATGCATATATTTCAGATTGAAGATTTATTATTCATTTTTAAAGTTGATTTTGTGCCAAATGAGAATATGAAATAAAGCATTTAGTTAAAATATTTTTTTCCAAGTATAAGTTTGAGTAGACTGAAATTTCCCTTTCATTTCAATGAAGAGAAGATGCATATTGCATGAAAAATATTTTTCCTTTACTGACATAAATGTGCAATTTAAGCTAAGTACCTGTCCAATTTGAAAAATAATATTCAGATTTTTCCAGCAATTCCTGTATCACAATTCTCAATATACTTTAAAATGAAAGTTACAAATTTTGTTAATAATGATGTGAATAATATAGCAAAAGGACATAGTTCCAGTATAAGAGGATCTCCTTCAGTCATGAATCTCATGAACTAAAGAAACAATTCCTGTTATTTTAATTTTATGAAGCATAACTTTTTTCGAAAATGTTCAACAATTCTTCATAATCAAGTTTTTAGTTTCGTAGTAGACGAATTACACTCGTAAGATAGTGTTTTGTCTTTTTTTAATACAGTAAATGCAATTTTAAATCCTTAGAAAATTTATACATTAAGACTTCACTCACACGAAACCTATTGCCTAATATTAATCTTATTGCATATATATATATATATATATATTTTTTTTTTTTTTCTAGGGGTAGGTCTTTTGTCTATTTTTATATTTCAGTATTTTTAAAAATATATATATTTGAATTAAATTGGATGGGTTAGAAATGGTTTATATAAGGAATATTTGGAATTAAACTTTGTTACAAGTTAAAATTTTAATTTTCTAGTTTTTGTATCAGATTTTTCACAAGTTCTTGACCTTTTGATATAATCTCAAATTCAATGAGCAATGCATGGCTATAAATGTCTGAACTGTTTACATTCCATCATGAAGACCAAAAATGGTATTTTACTCATAAGCCTCTATCATAAAAATAACTTTGCAGCATTAGACCCCCGCCCCCCCCCCCCCAAAAAAAAAAATAAATAAATAAAAATAAAAAAATAACACTTGTTAAGACTTGTAAGTTTATGTTAAACCAATGGCAAAAGTTTCTTTGTAATATGACTTTATATATTTTTTTCCCAATGGATAGCTGAGGTCAATCTATATATTTACCTTCTTTTCAACTTTTTTTTTTTTTTTTTTTTTTGTTTAATCAAAGTAATTTACTTTTTTGATATTGGTTCTAAGTTATCAAAAATAAAACAAAAATATAAAAACTAAAGAAGGAGGTGAATTGTGGGATCAACCTCAGCTATTCAGAAAAGGGTGGTGTGTGTGTGGGGGGGGGGGAGGACTGCTTAAAAAATTAAAAAAGAATCGAGATTTGTAATCATTTATAGTAAAAAAAAATATAATAATAATAATGCATTATACTATATAATGGGTATAATAATGCAATGAAAATACCTTATAATGAAATCTCACATAAAATTTAAATTTTTCAGAATTAAGATCGCTTTTCATACAGAGTTATACATTAGAACATGAAATATTGTAATTACATGTATATTTATTAAAAATTTTAATATTTTCAAAGTTTTTCTTGTTAAATGTCACTTTCACCCAAAAACATGTGCTTGGCAATGTAATGATTGGCATTTTTCAAATAACTACCATAAGTCAAGGCATCCATATAAAAAACTCTGCAAAATGATAAAAAACAACAACCATATTAGAGATCAACCTTAGTATGGAAATCGTGCTGTGAAAAGATACGCACTATTTTGGTTAAAAAAAAAAAAAAAAAAAAAAAAAAAAAACAGTATCTTTATAGGCTTGAGTGGATATTTTCAAGAGTGGAATATCCCCTTTCTAAATCATGCATTACAAAAAGTCATATCACATTACAATAAAACCCATAATAGATAACTTGCTTCAAAGAGGTTCCCAGCAAAACATGACTAGGAAAATCCCTGATTTAATGAACGGACATAATTAAATTAAATTTGCTACTTATTTTTACAATCTTTTATCATAAAAGTGATTTTTTTTATGCAATTATTCTTGAAATTTCTCATACTTCCCTCCCAATACTTTGATAAATTTTGCATAAAAAAAATTCCAAGATTTTTTGACTTTTTAGATAAAATTCCCTGATTTTCTACGATGTTGGGAACCGTGATTAAGTAAAATATAAGTTACAACAAATCATATCAAGAAATGTTTAAATATGTTTATTAGTTTATGTATATTTCAAAGTTTTACACATTCATATCTGAATTATAAAAAGATACATCAGGAAAAAATAGATGAATATACATCACAATATTTGACAAAACAATATTTAAAATAACATTACCATTTCATAATGACATTTTATACAATTAACAAATAATATTACACATATTATTTGTAGCCACATTGATTTAAAAAAACATTGTAAGCATTAAAATTTTTGACTAAACAATGTTTAACGTAACATTACTATTCCATAATGACATTTTGTACAATTAAAAAATAACATCACACATATTATAAATAGCCACATTGATAAAAAATAAACATTGCAAACATTACAATTCTTGACAAAACAATGAAATGAAAGATTGTTCAAAATTTGATAGTAAATAACACAGTGAAACTAGTAAAAAACCAAAAAACCCAGTAGCAGGAAGTTTTATGTCTGTGACAGTAGTAAAAAACAATATTTTATTATTTAAATACGGTTTCTCAAATTCAAATCAATTGTTGAAAACTTTTTAAAACCTTTGGTTAAAGGGGTTTTTTTCCCTGGTGAGCTTATTTTAATTATTAAACATTTTAACAGAAATAATCAATGAAAAGTATTATGTTTTTATTTACTGAAATTTTCTGAAAGAGTTCAAGAAAAATTTTATGATGGTCTGCCATGTTCTCAGCCAGTTGATAAGTTTCTGGCAAAGAAATCACTGGAGCCACTAAAGTATCAATTATTGTCAACACTACAAGGAACAACTGCCAAAATTCATTGTCATGTGGAATTTTGTCACTAATTAATAAGGGTAAGTTTCTAATTAATGACCACATTTGAGACGAGCTTTGGCCATAAGAACCCTCAAAATTGAATAATTTATCTCGTTTTATTGGAGTAGGTTTACTGCGGATATCGCATTTACCATAATTGAAATTCATTATACGATCATTTAAAATTGTAAGAGTTAGAAATTTGTCTTTAAAAATATACTGCTTCAAAATTAAAAATGTTCCCATGGCACACCAACCTTCAAATAAATCATGCATAATATCCACAACTAAATTAGTTGTAACATGTCAATAACCTAATTCATTAAGAGAGCAATGAGATTTAACACCACACATTGAGGTTGTCCCATATTTCCAACAATGACATCATTAACATGTGCATCATGGCTATCTTTGTTACACAATAGACTAATGTCTTCTTTTATCATGTTGTGCACAATATCTTTATGGACAAGACAAAACCTACAACAATTAGCTGAAAAACTTTCTACTAAGCCAAACAACTTGTTTAACCCTAAATTGTTTCCCACTATTTGCCACAGTGCAATTTTATGCATCTTTCCTTTAAACTGAACACTCCTTTCCAAAAGCACCTTCAATTCTTGAATAAGTGGATCTAAAATTGGTTGATAACCATACTTTTCGACATGAGAGCATAATGAATATTTGTAATAAAAATAGAATCTAAAGAGGATTGCAGTGACACAGGTATATCTTTAATGGTAAAATAAACAAATCCCAGTTTATGGATACCAGTATGGGATCCTAGTGGATTTACTATCTCAACATCATCTAGATATAACTCTCAATAGCTATAGTGTCCATAGAGGATAAAACTGGATTTGAATAATAATAAAATCCATTATGAATACTATTTAAAGTAGTGCCTCTTATGCTTTTGTTGCATTTGTAGTTTTCAAACATGTTTATAAATCCACCAACAGAAATAATTTGTTTTATCATCAATCCAATTGAAATGTACCGGAAAGTTTCTTTTCTGAGAATTTGGCATGGAACACCATTTTTATCTAATTTTTGTTCGTACCGTGAGCCAAGAACAATTTTAGTGGGGTTAACAAAGCAGCCAATTTATTTTAAAGTTGTTAATATTTTATATTTAGAATCAAATTTTGAATATAACTCGCCACAATAATCAAATTTTTCTATAAAAGTTTTCGTTTGTTCATCAGTATGATCGACAGACTGGTTTATAAATTTCATTGTCTCACCTTTTAAATAATTTACTGTATCCCACATCAAATTTGAAATTCTCTTTATTGATGAAATAATACTTTTCAAAGGAACCCCACTATTGCTACAAGCTTCACTGCAATACTGCACATCATAAAAAGTTCCCTAGCATTTTGTTTTTTATTTTGAAAAATTTTTGAAGGGGAGTTTACATCAGAATTAATAACAAAGCCATCATCTGACTGACTGAAAATTCTTCTACCTGTTGGCTCTGTGAGGGTGCTGATGTTTCATCTTTTGCATGGAATCGCTCTAAGTGTCTCTGATAATTATATAGCTTCCTAAATGATTGCTTACAAAATCTATCATAACACTTGTAATGTTCTAAGACTCAATGACGATTCCTAATATGCCAACAGAGATAAGAAGAACTGAAAGATCTTTTGCAAAATGTACAAAACATTTTATAAACACTAATTTAGCTAAAATTATATACATAAAAGAAATAAATAATTGCAATACTGTGAAAAATTGTTTAGCCTATAATTTTAAACAATAACTTAACAATCAGGGTTTGTGATTTTTTTTTTATTTTTTTTATAAAAATCAAAACAATCTGATTTTTTTTTTATTTAAATCGTTTTTTTTTTTGTTTTTTTTTATGACACACATTATTTTTATTTTATGACTTTTTGTTTAATTTAAATAATGTAAATTTCACATACATAGTATTATCTATTAATAATATTACACAATTTACATAAATGATTAATACTATTTCAAAATAAAATTTTAGGCTATGAAAAAAATCTTGAAACTACATATCAGTTGTCAAAAATTAATCCAACCTTCAGTATTTTAATTAAAATAAAAAATCTGCAACACATAAAAAATTTATTAAGTGCTGACTGAGAAGAATGAGTTTAGCTGCTGCCATCAAAATACTTAAGGCCAGAAGACACAAATTGAGGTGTCATCACTAATCAATTGACTTCTCAATTGTGTTGAAATTTACACAGGAAAATATTGAATAGCTATTTTATTTTATTTGTGGAATATCTATCATCTTATAAAACAATAACTATTTAAACTTACTAATGAGAACTTGGAATCCCTAAATAAAAATTCAGTCAGAAGGAATACTACAGTGTTACTGTACCTGGCTGCTTTTTTATTAGGGGATTCCAAAGACTCATCAGTAAGTTTAAGAAGTAATTAATCATAAGTTAATCAGTAAGTTCAGTGTTTCATAAGATAATAGATATCCCGGAAATAAAAGTAAATTGCTATTCAAAATTTTCCAGTGAGAATTCTACCACTAATGAGAAGTCAGTCAATTAGTGAATATGTCACAATTTGTTTCCTCTGGCCTTGAGCATTTCGATGGCAGCGGTTTAACAGTTTTATCTCTTGATTTCTAATTTCCGAAAGTACCAAACCAAAGGCGGAAAACATTTATTCTACGGAAGTAGATAAATCTATTGCAGTAAAAAGCTATTTGATCATTAATTCTGTAAGTTTTTTAGTATCAGCCTTTTCAATAACTGTAACAAAAATACCTTCCACCATTCTAAAGGTCTAAGATCAATTATATTAAATTAAAATAAATAAATGACTGATTCAGATTTTGCTCAAATCTTAATATAACAGGCCTTACCAAAGTACAGCACATAAAGTCATACAATTTTATTTTACCTCGACTTGTAGAAGTTTTTTCAAAATACTAATGAGTAAATATTCAAATATTTAATATATTTCAGCTAAGATTTCTTTACTGTTGCAAGATTATTTTATAATTTGATTCAAATGAAATTTGAAAGCATTTTGTTTTTCTAAACTTTACATTTATTTTACTTTTTTACAAAGCTTAAGCTTTATTGTTCTGAAAGTTGTTTGATTATATACCAGAGTTTCCCCCAGGTTTAAAAAAGGGCAGGGCGCTACTGTTCTTAAAAGGGCACTTTTTACATTTTCAAGGGCACTTTTTCATTTTTAAGGGCACTAAATCTTGTTTAAAAAAAGAGGAAAAAATGCCATTTTGTTAAAATATCGCAAAAAACAGCAAATTTTGTTAAAAGATCGCAAAAACAGCACATTTTGTTAAAAGATCGCTAAAAATAGCACATTTTGTTAAAAGATCGCAAATAATGGCATATTTTGCTTAAAAAAAAAAAAACGTCAAATTTCATGAAAATATCGCAAAAAACGACAAATCTCATGAAAATATCGCGAAAAGATGGAACTTTTCACAGAATTTTCCGTTTTATTGTGATTTTTGGACAAAATTTGCCGGTTTTTTTTTTTTCCGCAAATCTTTTGACAAAATCTGCCGTTTTATCGTTTTAATTAAACGAAAGTTGACCTTTTTTGCAACTCATTTTTCAAATTTTTCCGTTTTATCCCAATTTTGGAAGGAATTTGTCACTTTTCCACGATTTTTGGAGAAAATCTACTGCTTTGTGACGAAATTATCCTCTTTTCGCAAATCTTGCCGGAAATTAGTCGTTATTTCGCAATTTTTAACAAACATGTCTTTTTTTTTGACGAAATTACCCGTCCCACGGGACGCGTATGAGGCAATTTTTTGCATAATTTACGCGCTGTAGTGTGTTCGGAATCATCGCTGGAGGGCTGCGTTTTTTCAAATGTGGAGCAAGAAGGGAAGTATTTCTTTTGAATGAATGACAAGAGGGGCACTAGTTTTTGGATGAGGGACAAGAGGGGCGCTATTTTTTAAACTAAAGGGCAGGAGGGGCGGAGCGCCCTCCTGAAACCCTCTGGGGAACTCATATATATTATATAAAACTAAATTATATTAAAGCCCATTATCATATTTGTTTACATCTTAAATTTATTAAAAAATAACGTAAAATAAAAACTGATTTAAATGAATGATTTTTTTTAATTCTATTGATTTAAATCATGATTAAAATTAAGCTGATTTAAATCAACGAACCCTGTGAACAAAATTTTAAAACAGGACTCATACAATAAAAAAACAAGGCAAAATATAAAAAAGAAAACTATTTAAAATTTACATAGATATTATTTTTCAAGTCTTTTACACATGAAGGAACATCACTGTTCAAGTCAAATTTATAAAATGTATTTTAAAAATACCACACATTAGAACAGTAAAGTGAGAATTCTAAATTCAAAATGAAATGCAACTTGAAGCAAAGATGCATCTTTTGAAGCACCTCTATGCTATGACCTTCAAAAATGAGAAAAATTTGTTGAGGCTTGCACCTCTCTCCGATGGCAAGAATGAATCAATGGTTGCTTCCTTTGGCCGTCCAACAGACTATCTTCTTTCATAAATTTTTCTAGCCCTTCTCCAACCTGTAAGTAATGAATCAGTTACTTAAATGAAAAGAATAAATTATTTTTGTCCCCCCTTCCCCTGCTTAAAATTTGCTGGTTCATAAATTCAATAAATGCATAGAGCAAACAAACTGATATTTAACATTAATTCTTAGGAAGTGGTAATTTCCTTATCAGATACAGTAACTTTTTTAATGTCTTATCAATTTTATGATTTTTTTTTTCTATAAAAAAAAAAAAACCCATCAGTTTTGTTGATGTGTGAAAAAATTACAAACTTTGTTTGACTGCAGAAATATCCCATATTTTGCCTGTTTATTGTGCGACTGTAATTGATCGGGTGCAGAACAATAGAAAATATTGTCATTCGAACAAGGAAAAATCACAAGTTGCGTTGATCAAGTTCCGAAAAATGGCGAATTTTATTGATCAGACATGAAAAATATAACACCAATTTTGATGATCACGAAAAAAATTGCTAATTTTTTCAATGGTGCAAATAAAAATTGATTGGCTATGGAACAATTGTCAGTTTCACCAGTTTCTCGTTTGAAAAATAGAAATCTCATAAATTTGCTACGGGAAAACAATACAGAATTTCGTCAATTAAGACATAGCACAAGACAATAAAAACCTATCATGAAAAAGGTAATTTTATTGATATTACCTGTTGATCATTATTTTTACGGGGAGGATTTTAATGCCGAACAGTGTTATCCTGTAAAAATATTTAAAAAAGGGTTGGATTTTTTTTTTTTTTTTTTGGCCTATAGTTACCATAGAATCATTAGCCAATAAATTTTGAGGGATTCTATCTAGCATATATTTTGAACTTTAGCTCAACTTGAAAATATCTTTATTTTTAGAAAATAAATAATGCAATACCAAATACCGAGACAACTGGATGAAGTGATCAAGAGACTGAGCACTTGTCGGTCCAATTTGACTTTTTGGAGCCAATTTTCTTAAAATCGGCTTGAGGCAATATCAAAGGCAACACTACAAGACCACAACAAATTTCTGAAAAGAAAAAAATGCAAATAATAATAATAATGTAAATAATAATGCAAGTAATATACATTGAGAAAACAAATTTGATCTCCCACAAAAAATTAAAATTACCATTAAAAAATTATTAAAAGATAAATGATTGTAACAGTTCTACATTTAGTTTTTTTTTCTTTGAAAATATTAATATGATTCTTAGAGCTTCCTCTTTTTTCCAGAGTTTTTTATACTTGTAAAAAAAGCTTGATTTCTTTTCTTAAAAAAAAAAAAACAATGGAGTAAATTCCGGTGAAATTTGCAATATTGTATTTCCCCACAATCATAATAGGAAATGTTTTTCTATCTCAATTTTTTGCCGAAATCTGCACTTTTTTAACTGTGAATATTTGACAAAATTCACATTTTCTTTCTACAGAATCACTAACGAAAAATGTTGCATGGACTAAATTTTGCAACTTGAAAAAAATGAGTTTTGCAAAAACTTAGTTTAAGAAAGATTTTTGTAGCATTTTATTTTATTGGTTTTACATTTAAATTTTACATTTAAATCTTCAAATTGGACACGAATGGAAAGCAAAATAAATAAAATTACTAGCCTATCAGATTTTTAGGCATTTTCCTAATATTTATACGATATTTAATATGCAGTAGCCAATTTATCTGTTATTATATACAACCAGAAATAATTTAACAAAAATATTTTTTTATAAATCAATACTATATTCTTACTTTCAGCAGGATTATAAAATTTGATGCATTTCCAAATTCAAGGCACAAGCTATCCCTCTTTTTCTCGTCATACAGTAACTTGTATTCTGCATCAATCTTAAAGAAATTTAAAACATATAAAAGTACAGTTCAGCAAAAGGCAACATATATAAACATTCTTCCAGTAACTTTATTGTACACCACACTAAATTATTACTATCAATGTGAACATTATATTCAATTCTTTATTATTTTTAATTCTTATAGACTAAGTACAAAAGTAATATTTATCCGGGATCTGTTCGACCTGACCGGTTAAAAGATATAAAATTTTCCTAAACATAGCCCTACTTAATTTGACAAAATTTTACAGAAAATAATAAACTTTAGTAGAAAATACAACGGTATTTAGGTAATTTCAGAATAATATGTACTGTATCTACTAGTGCATAAATAATTGTGCAGCTAGCATGCTTCCCTCCCCCCCCCCCCCTGTTTCGATGGGACCAAAATTTATCTTCTATAATTTTACATGCAAATATTTTTTAATACATAAAGTATTTTGTTTGAAATTTACAAAATTATTCTTAATTGGTCGCAAAAAAGAATAAGTAGAAAGAAAATATCTTGAAAATTAACTATCGGTTGTGGATAAAAACATGAAAATGATTGATTAACCCCAGAAAAGTTTTTCCAATGAGTCACAAGTAAAAGTAGCAGGATGTGCCAATCAACAAGGAAAAAAAAATCATATTTCCCCATGATTTTTCTACAAAATTCAAGTATTTTCCACAGTCTTTCGATAAAATTTCAGTATTTTTTTGCAACTTGTTCACGAAAATTGCGTTATCTCCCGCAATCCTCTGAAGAAAATAGTATTTTTTCCGCGACCGTTTGATGAATTTAGTTTTTATTTTGAGATCCTATGGGGAAATGTGCGCATTTCCCTACAAGCATTCGAAGAAATTTGCTTAATTTAGCGCGGTTTGTACTCATGTTTTTGTTTATTTCATCTGTTACCCCCCCCCCCCCCCAGATAAAAATTTCAACAAATTATAATGCATATTTGCATAGATCCCAGGAGCCAGGAATAAAATTCACCGCCGAAAAAGCAGAATTCTGAATTTCCTTCGAAAAGTAGCATGTCTTAAGCACACAGAAGTCACTTTTTTTTTTTTACTCAGAACTTTGATGAAATTTGCATTTTCTTGCCACCTTTTGAGGAATTTTGCAATTTTTCAGCAGACATTTAACAAAATTTGTGTTTTATCCTCAGTACTTTGTAGAAATTTGCATTTTCTAGCCACCTTTTGATGAGTTTTGAAATTTTTCAGCAGACATTTAACAAAATTTGCATTTTATCCCGAGTGTTTTGTAGAAATTTGGTTTTTTTTCACAATTTTTTTACAAACTTGCAAACCATGGTACGGGTCCCCAGGTGCCTGTGGGATAGTTAGGCCGTGGCTCTGGTCATTAGTGTTGGTTCTAGATAAAAAGGGTCACCGGGCAGGAATTTTTCAAAAAGGATACAGTGTACCCTTGTCCCCCAAAAATATCCTGAACTGGTTTGTTTAATCCCTTATAATTTGCAATATTTTCCAGGGATAAATTGAATTGTCACAAGGGCGAATAGGAAATGTAGCCTGACAAGGAAAAGGGGGGGGGGAAGATTCATCCCAAAAATATTAATATTTTGTGTTTTTAATAGTAAAAAAAAAAAAAAAAAATGCAATTTTTGCTTCGGAACTCTATATCCCCCCCCCCCCCCCCCACGGGAGAAGAGTGCCTGAATTCAACACAGTTTAAAACAAGTTTCAACTTTGTATTTCGCACATGTTATGAATGCATGTAAGCATGCACATTTAGCAAATAATTCTGTATTCAAAAATGAAATATTAATTATAATTAATGGCGCTATTAGAAAAGAGTACTCAGGGTTCATACAGACTTGGGAAGAAAAAATCCAAGGAATCCAAAAAAGAGATTTACCCCCAGATTTAAAAAGGGGCAGGGCGCTACTGTTCTGAAAAGAGCATTTTTTACATTCTTCAGGGTACTTTTTGGTTTTTAAGGCCACTTTTATAGAGTTGAATCTAGAACCTAGCGGTTCAAAAAATTGTAGAAAAACAGAGATTTCGTTAAAGAATCGAAAAAAAAAATCTAAAAATTTCGCTAAAAAATTGATTAAAGGAAAAAAAAGGTAAATTTTATTAAAAAATCGCAAAAAAAGGCCTATTTTGTTAAAAGATCGCAAAAAACAGCAGATTCTGTTAAATTATCGTGAAAAAACGGCAGATTTTGCTAAAAAAAATCTCGAAAAAACGGCAAATTTTCTTAAGAAATCACAAAAAATGGAAAATTTTGTCAAAAGATAGCGAAAAACCGCTAATTTTGTCACATTTAAACACGAAAAAATGCAAATTTCGAAAAAGCGCAAAAAAAAGCACATAGTTCATAACGGGAGTGGAATCGCCCCCTCTTTTCTCCCATTTCCATTGTAACCTTTTAAAAAATTTGCTGTTTTTTTTTTTTTGTTTTTTTTTTGCTTAGGATCATCTCTGTGATTCTGTCAAATTTCTTTCCAAAATTTAGAAAAATTAAGGTAGTCATTTCCGAAAATAAAGAAAGAAAGATCGGTCGTTACTCTAAAAATCAGGGCCGTAACTACCGCCGGGGCACTGCCCCAGGGCCTCCAAGCCTGAGGGGCCCTAAACTGATGGTTAAAAAAACTATTGATTTTAGTTTCTAGTCTAACTTCCTATAAAATGTCCAGCACCTAGTTAAATGTTAATAGTTAAAAAATAATAATAAATAAATAAAATAACATGTTAGAATAAATGTTTTTGCATGTCCGTCGATATACTTCATACGTTTTGCATGCAAAAGCAACTCTATATAGTATAAAGAAGAAAATATGGACTTCTGATCGGTTGAATAATATAAAAAGAATCTAAAAAAAATCTAGAAAATCTTTCTTCTTTTCTATTAATAAATACATAAAATCGGAAAAAAATAATCAAAATCCATCGTTCAAATGGTTTTTAAACAGAAACATATGATTAAATTACATAAACTCAAAAATGAACCAAAACAAAACGCTCTTTAAAGTATTCCACCAATAAGAAGTCCGTATTTTCACCTCTATGCTAGCTTCAGTGGGATCGGCAAAAATTCCGTCGTCGCCAGGTGCCTGCCGAGTAGGGTTGTCCAATTCTGCTTTTTTTTTAGTCATTTTTGGACTTATCATACTGTGTATGTTTAAACAACAGCGTGCAAAAGAAAAAAACTGCGTCCGGGGCAAAGTGTTAATTTGCTCCGGGTGCGAGGGGCCTCACTAGTTTGCCCCAGGGCCCCCAAGATTATACTTACGGCTCTGCTAAAAATCTTACATAAAATGTATCACAATTTTTGACAAATAATCGAAAAAATATCATTTTCTTAAATTAGTGAAAAGAATCGTCAATTTTGTTTTTGGATTGTGAGAAAAATGCGAGTTTTGCCAGAGGATGGTGAAAAGATGCAAATTTCGTTCAGGAATCACAAAATAAAACAAACAAAAAAGAATTTTGACAAAAAATTTTGAAAAAAAAGGGACATTTCATCAAGAAATAGGAACAAATTTCGTCAAAAGGTCGCGGGAAAAAAAACTGCGTTTTTTCCTGTGGCACTTTGATAAAATTCGCGCTTTTTGTCTATTGCATTTTGACGAAATTTGCACTTTTTCAGCGGCCCTTTGGGAAAAAAAAAAATCGCATTTTTTTCTGTTTTCAGATGACAATATTCACTTTTTGTCGACGATCATTTAACGAAATTCGAGTTTTTTCCACGGTCCTTTGACAAAATCCTTTGGTCCTTTCGCCTAATATTTGCGTAATTTACGCGCTATAGCGCGTCCGCATCATCGCTGCGTTTTTTCTAATGCAGGGCAAGAAGGGCGCTATTTTTTTAATCAGCGACAACAGGGGCGCTAGTTTTTGGATGAGGGGCAAGAGCAGGCGCGGATCCATGGGGGGGGGATCGCCCCCCTCAAACCAGTGTTGAATTCAGACTTTTTTCCGGAAGGGATTTCTGCGACTCTGTCGAAGACATTCCATTTTTCTGGAAAAAACACGAATTTCGTTAAAATGTCACTAAAAAGAGCTAATTTTGTCAAAGTGTTGCGGAAAAAGAGTGAATTTCGATAAAAGATCACGGAAAAAGCACGAATTTTGTCAAACGTTTGCAAAAAAAACGTTAATTTTGTCAAAGTATCGCGGAAAAAGAGAGCAAATTTCGTTAAAAGGTCGTGGAAAAAGCGCTAATTTTGTCAAAGGGTTGCAAAAAGGTAAGGTAAGATATCGCGGGAAAAGTACTCATTTCGACACAGGATCGCTGAAAAAGTGCGAACTTTGACATAAGATTGCTGAAAAATTGCTAATTTTGTCAAAGTATCACGAATTTCATCAAATTATTACGGGAAAAGCACGAATTTCATCATAGGGTCGAGGAAAAATGTGAATTTCGACAGAGATTCGCGTAAAAAACGCAAACTCAGACATAGGATCGCTGAATAAGCACTAATTTGGTCAAAGTAGCGTGAAAAAGCGCGAATTTTGTCAAATTATCACTGGAGAAGCGCAAATTTCATCACAGGGTCGGAGGAAAAATGTGAATTTTGACAGTGGATGGCGTAAAAAATGTGAACTTCGACATAGGATCGCTGAAAAGGCACTATTTTTGTCAAAGTGTTGAGCAAAGAGTTTGAATTTCGTCAAAAGTTCGAGGAAAGAACGCTACTTTTTTCAAAGGGTTGCAAAAAAACTGCTAATTTTGTCAAAGTACCGCGAAAAAGTGTGAATTTCGTCAAAGGATCGCGGAAAAAACGTGAATTTTGAAGAGGATTGACGTAGGGTCTCGCTGAAAAAACGAGATTTTTGTCAGTGTCATGCAAAAATCTCGAATTTCGTCTAAAGTTAGCTATTTTTTTCAAAGGGTTGCAAAAAAAGTGCTAATTTTGTCAAAGTATTGCAGAAAAGGGCGAATTTCATCAAGAGGTCGCGGAAAAAGCGCTAATTTTGTCAAAGAGTTGGAAGAAAGGTAGGCAAAGAATCATGGAAAAAGTTTGAATTTCGACATAGCATCGCTGAAAAAGCGCGAACTTCGACATAAGATTGCTGAAAAAGCAGTAATTTTGTCAAAGTACTGCAAAAAAGTGCGAATTTCGTCAAAGGGTCGCGGAAAAAACGGGAGTTTTGACAGAGAATCGTGTAAAAAACGCGAACTCTGGCATTGGATCGCTAAAAAGCGCATATTTCGACATAGGATCGCTGGAAAAGCGCGAATTTTGTCAAAGTGTCATGGAAAAATGGCCTACTTTTCTCAAAGGGCTGCAGAAAATTGCTAATTTTGTCAAAGTATCGCAGAAAAGAACCAATTTCGTTAAAGGATCGTGGGAAAAACCCGAATTTTGACAGAGTATTGCGGAAAAAAAGTTGAAATTCGTCAAAAATGCCAAAAAATGCGAATTCCGTCAAAGAGTCGCGAAAAGAGAGCAAATTTAGTCAGAAGATCGCGGAAAGCATTTCATTTGATTATTCATTTAATAATTAACTGTACAAAAAATGATTTCATGAACAGAAATTATGATTACGTTGATTCTATGTTTCTTAGTATCGCCCCTCCCAAAACGATCCACCACTGGGAAAGAGGGGTGATATTTTTTAAACTAAAGGGCAGGAAGGGCGGCACGCACCCCTGAAACCCTCTGGGGGAAACTCTGCAAAAAATTTTAAGGACTTGCCACTTTTGTTGTTATTTATGTGGCATGCGCTTGCACACCCCAATTTTTAATGCCCGATTTGGAGAAAAGAACATTTCAAACAAATTTTTCTCTATTAGAACCTAATTATTGGTGCTGAAAATGCAAAGAATTCACAACCTTGGCGATTTTGTATGTTTAAATAAACAAGTAAACAATCAACTTTCCTATGCAATGACCAATGGTCACACACACAGAGATCAGTGAAATTCGAAACACTTATTACATATATCGCATACAACTATAAAAGAATTTTTAAATGTAAAAAAAAAAAAAAAAAAAAAAAATGCTAATGCGACGTACGCGAAAAAATATAACTTTTGAATTTATTCTTTTAGAGCAGCGATAAGTTAAAGTGTCCTAAAGCTGACATCTAACAAATATTTAAAGCATTACTTATTTTCTAAAACAATTTAGAATGAGTTTTTCTTTCTTCTTAAATCAAAGATATCTTGGATTTGGAAAATTGATAATGCTTTAAATATTTGTTTTACTTAAAGATGTCAGTTTTAGAGCACTTTACCTTAATCACTTTCTTTGAAGGTGAATGTTGTCCATGACATACATAGAAAACTGAAAAAAGCACCATTATTAACATCCTTGTAAGATACTAGTCACCATTATATGCTATTGAATTTGTTAATTAAATTATGTACACATACATTTAAATAAAATATAGATCAAACTATTTACAACAATAAAATCTACTTTGGGTTCCATAAAAAATTGGAATACAAATGATTAATCACAACAGTATTAAAAGCAAAAATTATTGATAAAAAAATTTATCTAAAAACTTTATGTAGTAAAAAATGTATGGAAAGAAATTTGGGCTAAATAATAAACAAAATAATAATATTAAAATCAATTTCTTATGAATTTATTTGCAATTTTTGTTATCTAATTTGTCTAATTTCTGCAATTCTTTTTTGTTTGTTTGCAGACATAATGTTTTCATTTCTAAGTAGTGCCTAATGAATCTGTACGAATCCTGGCACTGCACAACTATTTAGTCAAGTTTTGGCACCATCCCCGGCGAATTGCAGTTTGAAATAAAATTAAAATGACATCAAAGATGGCAGAGTATGTGCGAAAGCAGAATGAAATAAAAATATGTGACATTGAATAAACACTTTCAAATAATAATAATTAATAGTAATTCTAAAATAAATCTTGTGAATTGATTATTGTTATTATGATGCCAAATGATGTTGGTACACGTGATAACATGACATGCATTTCCGGCTCAAAAATTAATAAGAGCATTTTTTTAGCAATTATTAAATTACTTTAAAATATTCTGCGCAGTTTAATTTTTACATTAATATTAACAACATCAAAAAACAGTTGATTACATCAACAATAAAATAATATTGAATAATGAACAGAGAGTACTTACTTTCGAAGTTTTCAGAGAATGAATAGAGCTGTTCTTCTAATTTCTTCTTAAATTAATCCATAATTCGTTAAAAATCACTTAATAAACAAAATAACTTAAATAACTTAATTAATAATACACAAAAATAATTTAATTTTCCAAAAACAATGACAAACTTGAACAACATACCGCTAACGCGGCTGAATACGAATACGATCGTAGACGAAGCACTCACAACAGAATGTAGCCTTACGCGTTATAGCGAAAGCTCGATAATATAGTTCCTTCCAAAGAAGAAAAATGTAATATTATTCTTTTATTTCCAGGATATGTTGCATTGTTTTTCTCTTAATGAATAACTTTTATGCTGTTATGAATGAAGTAAATCTTAACAAAGTACAAACTTATCATTTCGTTTGGTTTTGATAACATCCGAATCCGATGTTTCAAAACTGAGGAAGCATAAGGTTCATTTTTGATCCACATATACTCAAATCGATATGAGTACATCAATATACTCATTTTTGAGTACTTCATTTTTTTCAGTGTGGGATTTGCAATTATTCAATAATTAAATGTCATCATCAATCTAGATTTGAAACTTCCCATCACTGATACATCCAGAGAATATAACCTATGTGTACAGGAGGATTGTTAAAGTATAAATCCATGCTATTTGGCATTCTTAATTAATTTCTTTACACATTAAAAAAAAAAAGAAAAAAAAATTGAAAAATGACATGACAAAATTATGCAACAATTATATAATTTCAATATCAAACGGTTTGGTTAAGTAGTTTTTGCTCTGTTATATGCAGACAGACGGATGGACAGACGGGCTGAACGACAACTATATGTATTTACACTGTAAAAAATATCCGTTAATATACACAAATTCTTCCGTAAAATTCTACGGAATAGTTTCATTTTTTGAGAAAACAAAGATTTTCCCGTATAAAAACATTTCATATTTATTTACTTAGAAGGTGTCACAAATAAAAATTAAATTAAAGAGTTGACATGTTTCGGTTCATTAATAAGAACCGTATTCATAACATATAAAATCAGTAGAAAATTAAATGACACTGGATATAAATATAATTCTATTTATAATTATATTTATATCCAGTGTCATTTAATTTTCTACTGATTTTATATGTTATGAATACGGTTCTTATTAATGAACCGAAACATGTCAACTCTTTAATTTAATTTTTATTTGTGACACCTTCTAAGTAAATAAATATGAAATGTTTTTATACGTGAATGAAAAAAGGTGAAGTGATTTTGTTTTAGTTTTTGAAAAAACGAAAGCTAACAACAGTTTTAACATTCAAAGATTTTCCGTTATTGACATTTTGAGATTGTAATTACGGTAAGATTCCCGTAAATTTTCTGGAAACAGAAGTTCCGTATTAAAACAGTATAAGTCCATAAATAACTCTAGTGGCGGCATCTATATCTCGGATAGAAAAACATTATAGAGTTGTTTTATGAACAACTTTCTGTTATAATATTCTTCATTTCTTTCTGTTTTAATAATATAAACCTAAGATATTTTTACAATATTAAAAACATAATAAAAATTATAAAATATTATTAATACTTTTAAGTTTGAGATTAGTTAGTTTATTTTCAGTTAGTTTATTTCCATTATGATTTTTAAATAATGTTAATAACTCATTTATAGCATATTTTTTACAAAGTGCGTTGGATTTTTTAAAATGGAAAAAATGTCTACTTTTAATTTTAATATATTTTTTTAATCTATTCACTTTAACAAATTCGAACATAAAATTTAAAACATTTGAATTATATTAAAGAAATTATTATAATGGTGACGATTATCTAATTTATAAAAACAATATAGGAAATTTATTTTAATAACCCGTAATAACTATCTTTATTGATATTAAAATCGATCGTCATACAAATACTTTGTTAAAATAGATGATTTTAAAAAAAAAGTATGTTAATATCTTTTCAAAAACAAATAAGTAAATAAATATGAATAATATTAGAATAAACTTTTAAAAATCTCCTTAAAATGAAGAAAACAAAACTTTTTAATGCATTCAACTCTTAATACATGTAATATTTTAAAGTCTAAAATTCATTTCTTATAGAACTGAGATTAAAAACTAAATATTCGAAATTATGGAAATAAAATCTGTTAAGCAATTGGAACTATACACTCAATATAAAATAATTCTCCACAAAAATTAATGCCGAGTTCAACATAAAGCCTTTGCTTTATAAAATCATTCGAAATAAGTAAAGATATTTGCAAGCTGTTTATGTATAACTGTGGCGTAATGGTATTACACTACTGCAAGCAGCCATAGGACAGGTGCTAGGTTCGATCCCCATCGAGGGTAACATTTCTCCACAGTTGTTTAAATTAAATGTATGTGACCTGATGTGTCTTTGTCTAAAAATAAAGATGACAGTTTGTCCTTGAAAATTCTTTTTTGGCTTTCAAGCGAAAATTTTTATATAAAAAATATGGGAAAAAAACGGAAATATTTTGTAAAAAAAAAAACGGAAATATTTTTGGAAAAAACGGAAATATTTTTCCCGTTAAAAAACGGAAATAGTACTGGCGTCTAGATTACCAGTACTATTTCCGTTATTTCACGGGAAAATTTTTTACAGTGTACATAATTACAAACTTATCTAAAAAACGGATAACATTAGTTTCTTGATCTTTGCTACTAGCAGAACATTTAGCCGTTGTAATTAAAATAATATAGAACGACTGTAAAAAATAGGCTATAAGGACAATATTCAAACCTATTTAATACGGAACAATCCCTGTCTAATAATATGCGCGTAGCAAAGCACTTTTGAAAAATAAAATTACCCCCGCAATCTAATTTACAGGCAAATTTTAATGGTATAGCACATAGTACTTTAGTTTTGCGGTATAACATTATCTCAGTCGCAAGTTGGTGTTGGGATTCAGCGAATGGTGCATATTAGAATAAAAAGAATACTGCCCAGTTAAACTTATGGCAGTGAGCTCACAGGCTACGCATAGTAATTGTACATTTTACAGCCTTATATTTTCAAGGGTTATAACGTTCGAAAAAAAATTAAAGGAGGGAAAACAGCTTCCCCCTTTCCCCTTTTTATACTTAATCATTAAACCCGTTAAACTAATCACGAACATGCTTTACCATATAAAAAATCTATATCCAAAATTCAGAACAAATCGGAAAATTCTTAATAATAAAAACCCATTTATATAATTTAAGAGGAGTTATCCCCCTTTTTTACACTTAACCATTAAATTTCCAAAACTTTTCAGAAATTTGAACGAAATCTGATAATTCTGCATGAAAAACCCATTTATATAAATTAAGGGGAGGGGCATTAAAACTCCCGTTCCCCCTGTTTATTCTTAACTAATGAACACCTAATACCAATCACGGAAGAGCCTCATCAGAATGATCCTACATCTAAATTTTGAACGAAAACTGATAATTCTGCATAAAAACCCCATTTATATCAATTAAGGGGAGGGAGATGAGCCCCCGTTCTCCCTCTTATACATATCGAATGAACTCCAAAAACTAATCAGGGAAGCGCTTTATAAGGATATACCTATATATAAAATTTCAAATGAATATCAGATATTTTTATCATGATTTATCGCGTTACGTACGAACGAACGTACATACATACAGAATCAGGCTATGATAGCCTGTGAGCTAAATAAAAAGAATACTGCCCAGTTAAATTGATGGCACTGAGCTCACAGGCTACGCATACTAATTATACATTACAGCCTTATATTTTCAAGGGTTCATTCCGTTCGAAAAACAAATTAAGAAGGGGAAACAGCTCTCCCCTTTCCCCCTTTTTATACTTAATCATTGAACCTCCTAAACTATCAAGGACATGCTTTATCATAAAAAAAATCTATATCCAAAATTCAGAGCAAATCGGATAATTCTTAATAAACATCCATTTAGCATTTGTATAATTTAAGAAGAGTTATCATCCTCTTTTATACTTAACCATTAAACTTCCAAAACTATTCAGAGATTTGAACGAAATCTGACACTTCTGCTTGAAAAACCCATTTATATAAATTAAGGGGAGGGGCATTAGAACCCCCGTTCCCCCTGTTTATACTTATTCAATGAACACCTAATAACAGTCACGGAATCGCCTCATCAGAATGATCATATATCTAAATTTTGAACGAAAACTGATAATTCTGAATAAAAACCCCATTTATATCAATTAAGGGGAGTGAGATGAGCCTCCGTTCCCCCTCTTATACATATCGAATGAACTCCAAAAACTAATCAGGGAAGCGCCTTGTCAGGATATATCTACATACAAAATTTCAAGTGAATCGAATATTTTTATCACGAGTTATCGCGTTACGCACGAACGAACATACAGAACGGACGGGCACATAAGCTCTCAGGCTATGATAGCCTGTGAGCTAAATAAAGAATACTGCCCAGTTAAACTGATGGCATTGAGCTCACAGGCTACAAATACTAATTGTACATTAAAGCCTTATATTTTCAAGGGTTAATTCCGTTAAAAAATTAAGAAAGGGAAACAGCTCTCTTCTTTCCTCTTTTTTTATACTTAATCATTGAACCTCCTATACTATCAAAGACATGCTTTATCATATAAAAAATCTATATCCAAAATTCAGAGCAAATTAGATAATTCTTAATAAAAACCCATTTAGCATTTATATAATTTAAAAGGAGTTATCCCCCTCTTTTATACTTAACCATTAAACTTCCAAAACTATTCAGAGATTTGAACGAAATCTGAAAATTCTGCTTGAAAAACCCATTTATATAAATTAAGGGGGGGGGCATTAGAACCCCTGTTCCCCCTATTTATACTTATACAATGAACACCTAATAACAGTCACTGAATCGCCTCATCTGAATGATCCTAATCTAAATTTTGAACGAAAACTTAATTCTGCATGAAAATCCCATTTATATCAACTAACGGGGGGGGGGATTAGAGCCCCTGTTCCCCCTATTTATACTTATTCAATGAACACCTAATAACAGTCACGGAATCGCCTTATCAGAATGATCCTAATCTAAATTTTGAACGAAAACTTAATTCTGCATGAAAATCCCATTTATATCAACTAACGGGGGGGGGGGGGATTAGAACCCCTGTTCCCCCTATTTATACTTATTCAATGAACACCTAATAACAGTCACGGAATCGTCTCATCAGAATGATCCTAATCTAAATTTTGAACGAAAACTTAATTCTGCATGAAAATCCCATTTATATCAACTAACGGGGGGGGGGGGCATTAGAGCCCCTGTTCCCCCTATTTATACTTATTCAATGAAAACCTAATAACAGTCACGGAATCGTCTCATCAGAATGATCCTAATCTAAATTTTGAACGAAAACTTAATTCTACATGAAAATCCCATTTATATCAATTAACGGGGGGGGGATTAGAGCCCCTGTTCCCCCTATTTATACTTATTCAATGAACACCTAATAACAGTCACGGAATCGCCTTATCAGAATGATCCTAATCTAAATTTTAAACGAAAACTTAATTCTGCATGAAAATCCCATTTATATCAACTAACGGGGGGGGGGGATTAGAACCCCTGTTCCCCCTATTTATACTTATTCAATGAACACCTAATAACGGTCACGGAATCGCCTCATCAGAATGATCCTAATCTAAATTTTGAACGAAAACTTAATTCTGCATGAAAATCCCATTTCTATAAATTAAGGGGGGCGGGGCATTAGAACCCCTGTCCCCCTATTTATACTTATTCAATGAACACCTAATAACAGTCACGGAATCGCCTCATCAGAATGATCCTAATCTAAATTTTGAACGAAAACTTAATTCTGCATGAAAATCCCATTTATATCAACTAACGGGGGGCATGAGCCCCCCGTTCCCCCTCTTATACATATCGAATGAACTCCAAAAACTAATCAGGGAAGCGCCTTGTCAGGATATACCTACATACAAAATTTCAAGTGGATCCGATATTTTTATCATGAGTTATCGCGTTACGCACATACGCACATACATACAGAACGGACGGGCACATAAGCTCTCAGGCTATGATAGCCTGTGAGCTAAAAACTGATAATACTCTTTTCCTGCTCTTTGCTACAAGCAGAACACATATGTTTTATAATTAAACTAGTGTAAATATTCCTCCTAAAACGGTGGTTAAAAATTGTGTTTTTCATCTAAAATTAAAAAAAATTGACAATATAGAAACGCTTAGATAAGTAAAATTTTGTTAATTTATGTTATAAACCCACTATTAGCATTAACCCCTTCGCGACGAGAGCCTTTTACGAAATTTTTAATGTTTTGTCACCGGTTTTATAAAACAGAAATTTGTGCCTTTTTGAATCAAAAAATGCTCCGATTAAATAAGGGGAATTTTACAGTATAATTTTACTGGTGGGTATAAACGCTGATTCTTAAGCCTCTTTGCGGCACGTATACGTGTCGCTCGTCCCCAAGGGGTTAATACTTTTGGGTAAACCATGCTTTTCGGTTAATATATCATAACAAAACTAAGATTTCTTAATGAAACAAAAATTTAATAAATATGCAATAAAACTGCG
Source organism: Maratus speculifer (assembly GCA_964019185.1). Lineage (NCBI taxonomy): Eukaryota > Metazoa > Arthropoda > Arachnida > Araneae > Salticidae > Maratus > Maratus speculifer. Next base: position 82,573,142 of record OZ025295.1, read on the forward strand.
AATTTAAAAAAAATCCTTCTGTAATGTATTTGCATCACATTTCAGCAGACCTTACGAAAGAATTCCCTCCGAAAAAGACTGTTTATTAAACTAAGGGATGGTATTAAAATTTTCTATTCACGAATATTGGTGTTTCTTTTCTGTGTATCCGCGGCTGACAATCAGACGTTACATGAATAAAACGGGGTAGAACAGCTTCAGGTGACATCTAGTTCCATGGTTTAATTTTTTTTTTCAATAAATGACTCGCTATACGCTACGGTTGTTCACAACTCGATTTCTGAAATGGTTTTTAACTGCGCAAATGATTGAAATTATGTTAGTTTTGAATTTTTTATAGAAAATTATGTTGAACAGAATAGGTTTCAGGTACACAAAAGATTTGTATTTAGCACATAAGTTTTCTCATGCACATCTCGAAATTAAACATAACGTCGCTCCATCTTATCGGAGACTCGTAAGATCGATGGTTTTGCCTCGGAATTGTTCTACTGTATTTTATTACATAGAGAAGTAAAAAAAAAAAAAAGCCTTTCTATAGTTAATGCCAATCGGTACGTTATTTAGACTTATATAATGTTACACAATCCCGCATTATAATATGCACTTAATATAACACTTTCGAAAAATAAAATACACTAGTGCTTAATGGTGTAATTTTTTTGACAAAGTAAACTAAAAATAAAGACCAAATACCACTTTTTCCATACTAAAATATCTGCGTTCTCTAATCAAAATATATATATAGTAAAAATTTAGTGATGTTCAAAAGATTTTAGTAACAAAGTAAGCAAACTCTTTTGCTCGAGCAGCGTTTGGGCAACGCTACTAAGGGGTTGATGGAAAATACTAGTAATATAGCACATACTTAACCCTTCACTGCACGATTTTTTCTATTTTTATGGGGGAAAAATTTGAAATCTATAAATCTGTCTAATAATAGGAAAAATAGTAAAAATTAAAATTTTCAGCTAAAATTTGATATTTTATGGCATGAATCCTGTGTACGCAATTAAATAATGTATTGCTTTTTTTGGAAAAAGATTTGCTTAAAACAATAAATTTTATTTGCTGGACAATGAGTAACTTTCTTTATATTAATATTTTCAAGTAGTCAGTAAAAATAATAAAAGCAAATATTGTATCATCGAAAATTTGTTTGTTTCCGAAGAACAAATTCTAATTTAATGTCAAAAGCAGCCATCTGATATGGACAAAATAAGTGTTATTCCATTCTATGACTATGAGTATTCTTGATCGGTTACAGCGACCATATTATCCAAATTCATGGCACATAAGGAGAATCATAGTGCATTTATAGTTAAGTGCTAGATGCGGTACACGGTGTAGCGAAGAGTTAAATAGTTCATCTCGCAAGTTGTTGATGGGCTTCGGCGAATGATACATGTTGGAAAAAAAAAAAAAAAAAAAAAAAAAACTGATACACACGCTTTTTCTGCTCTTTACTATAGCAGAACATGTAGCTGTAATTGTAATTAAAGTAATAGAAAACGCCCATAGAAATCGCCTATAGGAACGATACTGAAAACCTATGCAATTTCGAACAATCCCAGCCTAATAATATGCACGTAACAAAACACTCTCGAAAAATAAAATACACTACTGGTGTCTAATGTAATGACAAATCCCAGTATTCAAACATGCACTTGAGATGGAATAATTGCTAACTGGATGAGGACAAAAAACGAAAGCTAAGAAAGTTTGTGCGAAGAGATCTAGTTTCTCTCTTCTACGAAATAATTAAAAAGCGCGAAATGCAAGTATCTTTTTGTTTTTGAACTACTTCGAAACCGTATCTAGGTATTATACATGTATGGCTTCACTAAACCAAATTTATTCTTCTGCCATGCAAAGAAGGATCGTCTTTATTTCGCTTGAATCACAGCTAGCAGAGAGGTCCAATCTATCAGAGTGTTTTCCGCTTACCAGATTTAATTTAGACACATTTTACCAATATTTTAATTGAATTAAAAAACACAACAGAGCACCTTTTTCAATCCTTCTGAATAAGCTACACACCTTGCTTTAATCGGATTTCTTTGCATCAACGCTCTTAAGTCGGAAGAAAAGCAGAGACAGGCAATAGCCCCTCGAAGCATTTTTCAAATTTAATTAACTATATTTTCTTTTTCTCCGAAAATTTGATTTGATTCTGAAAAATATAATAAAACTTAATCTTTTCAAATGACTTACGACATCTCTCCTTGACGAAGATAATTTTTAGTTCAATTTTTTTAAATATTTTTAGAATTTACCTTAAATGGAGAGTTCAGGGGGTAGAGATCCTGAGATGAAAAAAATAAGTTATTGTTTTAGTTTTCTTTTTCTTTCTTTCTTTCTTTCTTTTGCTTTTTCTTTCGACAAATGCCGATAAAGATTTATTTTTGAATATTTTATGGCTTACTTTCAGATCTTTAAGGCCCTTTTTTTTAAGTCCCACGAATTTTGAATATTTCCGCTTAGCATTTTATATTATTTTCAGACAAGAAATATAAATTTTTTGTCGAGGCAGATTACTATTAAAGCATATAAAATTGAAAATTTTCAAAATTAAAATCAGGTTATTTAATTTCAGACCTAAATTCCATTAAAAAACCCGATAAGCTTCAAAATAACTCAAAATTCAAGTAATTAAGTACTTGAAAAAAATCCATATTAAGCTAGTATTAATATTGCATCGACGTACACCACAGAAAAAAAAAAAATGAAAACATTAAACCACCTTGTGTTAATGACTACAGTAAATCATTTTATTCTAAGCAACCCAATTTACTGTTCAACACGTCATAACTTTGAGCCTACAAGATTCAAAACGAATTCAGGGTTGGGCTAAAGGAAAGCGGCAGAATTTCGCCCCTAAATCAAAAATTAACGGCGATAAATCAAGGATTATGTATTGAGATGTCTTAGCACGCAACGTATAAATCAAGAAAACTGTTTCTTTTTAAATTTTCAGTTTGGCTACCTGATGAACGACGAAGAGCATTTTTAAGTATTGTGGAATGGACTTGCAGAGGAGGCGTGGTAAATTACCTACCTGCTTTTTATTTTAATGGGGTATCGGCGGTAATTTCAGTCCAAAAAATTATGATATGAAATTGGAAAGATAGTCGAATGAAATGGCTGTAACACTCATCAACGCCAACAAGTGTCAACGGTAAGATAACGACACTCCCTTTTCCAATGTCGGGACACATGATTCTCACATTTATTTCAAGGACTCAATAATAAACACCAGGTGAAAACACCAAAAACTTCAATTAGTAGTGGAAGAGTAGTCGTAAGTCCCTTACATGAAGAAATTTGTTATGACTCTCATTAAAAAATGTAAGAACGAGTGGGGTAACCTTTATTAGGCCTTTATCGTCGAGTTTTGAAACCTAAAAGTTATAAAGTATGGAATATTCTATTATTAATCAAGTTGGCCAAATATATTTTTAACAAATAAATTTTCTAAAGATAACTTCTAGTTTGCTAGTCCAAAAAGTTTACCTGGTTAATTTATTTACTATGCTACTATGCATAAGTTTCTTGTAAGTTTTAAGTTATAAGTTTTCAACCGGCTGCTCGATGTAGATTTCTCCCAGACTTTTTTCCATTATTTTCTGTCTAGTGCATTGATCATCGAATTAATTCCAGTCATTTTCTTTGATTATTTATGCGCTATCTTACAGATGGTCATCTTCTTGGTCATTTTACGCTTTTGAGATACTACTGTAGGATATCTTTATGCAATGTGCCCAGAGTTCATTTACACTTTTAACTGTTAAATTCACTTGATGATGTCAAAATTTTTATCTGATTTCTTATCCAAATTATTCTGTTCCTTATGGTTATTTTATGCCTAAAACTAGTGCACATCTTTCCACATTTTGGTATGCTGTTTGACATCTTTTCATCATTTGTTTTGTTAGCGAGTATGTTTCCGCTCTATAAGTTAGTGGAGATAAAACACGTTTATGTAATTATTGGAATAATTAATAACTCAACTTGTATTTAGGATTTTTTTAATGGATTATTTGCGCAAAATGGTTGCAAAATCTTTAATTATCTTGAATTATTCTAATATTGTACTTGAACTCTTTGAACATAATGACACTTAAATTCGTTTGGCTTAAGGAATAATACAACTTTGACACTGTGAAATTTAAGGATTTTTTGGAAATATTTTGAAAAAAGGAGTAAGAATATTTATAAAAATTCATTTTAACTAAATGATTATGCATACATTAAAGTTAAAAACCGTATTTTTGTCTCGGCGGCTTGACAAACGATGATCGAGAGTATTTCGGGAAGGAGGTCAAGCAGTGGACATATAATTAATCAGTGACACAGATATGGGGCAAATCCTCAGCGTTCTATACTATATATAAGTAATTATACAATTTTATAGAAATAATATCGTTTGGAACCTGTTTGAATCATATACTTTAGTGTAGAATTAAAAAAAAAAAAATACATTTGACTAATATTATTTAAAATAGTTTATTTTGAGATTTATGGTTGATATACACATATGAGGATATATTTCATGTAAAAATAATGTAAAGCGCAAGGCATGCAGTCAATGGATTTGGCTTTTACTAAAATGCCTACGTACGTTTTTTTTGGTGATGTAGACCAAACAAATTCCGTGCATATATGATGTATTAAAGATACAAATGAGTTAAAAATTTCCGTTACTGCTTACTCGTATGGCCACAGAGGTTGTGGCCAGGGCCAAATGTGTCGATTTCTTTCGTTGATTTCAGTCGTACACGTAACGTTGTAAGTTGAGTTATGGCACATGAAATAGTTTCCGAATGCGAACAAATTTCTTTTAAAAATATTTGTATAACCAAATGTTTTTTTTTATAAATTTTTTTTCTCAAGTCTCAAAATGCAAATTCTTAATGGTATAGTTGTTTGAGCAAAGAAAATCCAGTCTTCTAAGCAACAATGCTTACACTTTTATGCATGACAAGTAAGTTGCATCATAATCTAATTGGAATTATGTTAATAAAAAGACCACAAAAATGCTTTCTTGGTTTTTTTTCCTAAAAATCGGCCTCATGATGAATTGACTTTTTTTTCTTTTTTTACTCGAAGTTAAAATTAAATCGACGGCCTTCTTCCTAGGTGGCACAGCACACCGCGAGAGGTTAAGAGTTTCGCAGCATGACGTCATGAGAAAGCCTTCGGAAAAAAAGCAAACAGTCATCATAGGCGGAATATTTCGTACAAAACGAAACGATTTCATTAGCACACTCCGAATAAGATGTACACCGGAGAACTCGAAGAATGAAAACAAACCAGAGAAAATGTTATTAAGCAGTCTTCATTGGGAGCAAGCACATCCCGAAGTGACGGACATCTTGTAAATGACTATGATTCATGAGTTGTCTTTTATTCCAAAGCTACGTTTAGTTGTTCTTGTTGTTACGTTGTAAAAAAAGAATGAGGATTTTTATGTGCAGTGTTGTTTCTTTGTAGCGCCCTTCCGTCCGTCAAGCCTGTCCAACCATTTAGATGAGGCGTTTTCGAAATGGTTTTCACCAGCTTACATAACTCAGTTTGTTTTTTACCCTTCAGAAAAAATTGATTGATGTAGACATCTTAATGTAATTTGGGCACAGTTGACTCTTTTTAACACTTCCCAAAATAGTTGAAAAGTGTTTATGAATTCGGTTTGCCTGTCTGTCCATGTTCTAATATGCATAAATATACTCGAATAGACATGCAATTGATAGATATTATTTGATGTTAATTATGGTACGTTTGGTATTGAAAACAAACTGTGTAGCATTTGTGATATATTTATTTAGAGTGACATTCAAAATAATTCCGTTACATTTCGGTCTATGGAGACAATCGCTTCCTTGCATTTTAATGATGTTACATTATTTTAAGCATATTTAACTAGTTACATATCACTGACGTGCAATACAAGAGGCTTACTATACAATATGATGTGCATACTATTCATCGTTTCTTTACAGTAGGCATGCCAAACTCATTTACTGCCGAGGAACAAATTAAGCTCTACATACAAAGCGGCTAGTCATATAAAAAGAGCACATAATAGTATTACCATTGCACAGAATAAAATTTGTTTCGATAAAACACAGCTATGTTAAAGATGTTTTAACACAAGTTCCAAATTTTGAAAATGAATTTTACACAATAATGTAGTACGCTGAAATAGCAAAGATATAGCTGTCAATTTTTCGTGTTTCTCAAAGTAATATATATATATATATATACACACACACACACACATATATATATATATATATAGTAGTAATAGTAATAATAACAATAAAAGTTAATATATTTTAAATCGGAAAATCTATTTAACAAAATGTGTCTTTTATCTATGCGCTATTTACTTTATTTCATTTATTAAATACATTTTCTGGTTAAAATTATGTTTACTTATTTTGAAAAATAACAAAAGTTTGCATACTACGCTTCAAAAGATTGATTAAATGATTAGAATAATTTTGAAACCCCATTGTTCACACATTTTTGCACTAATATGAAATCACATTGAATTTTGATTAACTGCAGCAATTGATTGTGAACAATAATTTCAAATTAATCGTTAGAGTTGATGTTTACTTAAATGCTTTGTAACTTCACATAAAAATTCCAAATACTTTGTTCATTCTCGATCTTTTAAAAATACACATTTATAATTTGTCGATTTAAAGAGAAATTCGTAACCTTTTTTTACGAATGTTCACATATTCCTCGAACATATTTCGATCGAAATATTCTAAATATATATCAGATGTTTGCCATCTCTAAAACCGCAGTTGTTTCAAGTGTATCAAACAATATGTATTTTCAATATAGACGTTCTAACAATAAATTATTACAGGTAAAATGACAAAGGCTTCGCGGGCCACAGATAAGTTGTCGGCGGGCCATGTGTTTGACATGCCTGATTTATTAGAGGGACTCGCAGAATACTTCGTTTGCAGTAAAAAAGGATGTATGACTCGGAGGAATATGCAGTTTGCAGCTAAATATTCAGCGTGATACGGGATTTTGTACGACACCAACAAAAAAAAAAAAATTAGTACAAAATCTCGACGATAGAGGGCAGATAATTCCATGAAATAATACTACATTGCTCACCCAAAGAAAGATTTTTATACAGAAAAGAGAACATGCAGTATTCTCTAATGCTTTTATATTCAAATCTTGCTTTGGGCGAGCAATATGGAATTGTTGCATGGAATTATCTGCAGAGCACTCTCTACTGTTGAGATTTTTAACTATTTTTTTCTTCATAACAAAATCCCGCATCACATTGAATATTTATCTGCAAACCGCATGTCTCTCCGACCCACCAATCTTTAAAGCGTGTTTTACTTTTGCACCGAATTTTTGAAACATTTGGTACATACAAACCTAAATCATGTACCGGCCTGCTTTAAAGCATTTAGCTATTTTTCAGACAAGGATATTAATTCCGGAAATTCAATTTTCAAATATGTGTTATGCGTTTCCAAATTATTTATTTAAACACCCTTTTTCCCTTTATTAAACGGTGAAGTTTGGTTAAAATTGGTGCATTTCATATTCTATGCTTGACGCATGATTATTTCGTTCTTGCTTTCTATTACTCTGACTCGTAAGGTACATGCACAATCTTCAAACTATCGAAATTTAGCATTTACAATAACATACGTTTTAAAGAAAACGAGTAAGTAGGAAATACCACGAACACGATGGCTTAATATGCAGGGTACGCTTTATATTAAAGTTTATCATATTTTAGATGATACAAAAGTATAAAAATTAGGTAACAAAAAGCATTTTATCAGAAAAAAAAATATTCGCATAATAATACATCATTTCCTTATTTTTATTCAGAGAAATGATTTATATAAATTTAGCATCACACACACAAAGATATAATACTGTTACTGTTCATTTACACTGTGCGAAATGAAAAATGCGAAAAACAAAAACATGGAATAGAAATGCTATTATATGGAAAAGAAAGAAAGAAATAACTGTGTAAGATAGTTGTAACATCTACATAACTTGATTGAACCTGTTAAGGCTATTTTCAACTGCTTTGTTCAGCAAGCGCAAAATGTTGTGACACATTTACAAATTCATTTTCTAAAACGAAAGATATAAAATTGGAAGGCTTGACTATGGAAGCGATTTGGAATCGAACTGATTTTCCATTTTTAGATTATTAAATTATCTATTGAGTTATAAGCGAAATCGATCACGTGACAAACATGTTTTTAACCTCTGTTTCAGTGGTTATTCTTGTTTCGCGCGCGCAAAAAAAAAAAAAAAAAAAAAAAAAAGGTTCAAACGCCTGCTTGAACATAATTTTCTAAAATATCTATTGCTTTTGCAGAAAAAAAGGAAAAGGAGATCGATTTGATAGTTTCTAAGCAATTACACCTGTTAGTTCCATGCATATCTGAACAAAAATTAATTAAAACTTATGTCATAAAGTTGCCCTTTGGGATTTAAGAACATCCGTAATAAGAATGTTTTTCAATGTTCATTGAAATTAAAGAAGGAGAAAAATCAATTTTAAGCAAACTAATAATTAAAAATTACCTTTTAAAAATTTTTTGCTATTTTTTAAAATTTATTAATTTTTATGAAAGCTTTTTAATAACTCAAATTTATTTTGAATTATACATTTTAAATAGCCATATTAAACAGAATCGCAGTAAGAAATTTCTATAAATCAAAAGAATCTGAAAAAGAAAAAAATTGAAGAACACTACTACTCCTACAAATCAAAATTGCAATGACACTTCGTAACTTTCATGTTATTTGATTAAACCTTGTCGCTGAGAATTTCTTCAATGGTTGTTGATTTTATGCTAAAGTAGAAAAATCATTTTCAAACAAAATTGATAATAAAAAGCATTACACTTAAAATCTTTTAGGGACTTTTTGGTATTTTTTAAAATTTATTAGTTATGATTAAAGCTTTTTATTAAGTCTAATTTATTTTGAAGTACACATATTAAGCAGAATCGCAATAAGGAATTTCTATAAATCAAAAGTATCTGAAAAACCAAAAAATTGAAGGACACTACTACTCTTATAAATCAAAATTATACCGACACTTCGTAACATTCATATTGTTTCATCAAATCTTGTTTTTGATAATTTCTTCAATGGTTGTGGGATTTTACACTAAAGTAGAAAAATCATTTTCAAACAAACTGAAAATAAAAAGTTATAAATAAAATCTTTTAGAGATTTTTTGGTATTTTTTAAAATTTATTAATTAGGATCAAAGCGTTTTATTAAGTCTAATTTATTTTGAAGTACACATATTAAACAGAATCGCAGTAAGAAATTTCTATAAATCAAAAGTATCTGAAACACCAAAAAATTGAAGGACACTGCTACTCCTATATATCAAAATTGTAACGACACTTCGAAACATTCATGTTATTTCATTAAATCTTGTCGTTAAGAATTTCTTCAATGGCTGTCGGATTATATGCAAAAGTAGAAAAATCATTTTCAAACAAAACTGATAATAAAAAAATTACACTTAAAATCTTTTAGGGACTTTTTATTATATTTCTATTTTCAAACTATTTCTCCTGGAATTTCTTTATCGCAAGAGATATCTAGTAAAAGGAACCTGATTCGCAAGATGTCTCTGGCTCGAGGGGATTTTTCATTATAAAAGATTCCTTTCTCCTCACTCACCCAGTCTTCAAAAATATAATAATCTTTACGTGACGATTCCATTTCTTTGCCACTTTTGTCACAAGTATGTCCAACCATTTTGGCAAGTCGTTTACGTAATGATTTTTTATCGATTTGAATAACGGCATTGTTAGGGGGTGGATGATATCCTCTTGGGGACAACGAGAAGATATCTGTAAAATAAGTCTTGTATAGAATGGAAAGTTTCCATTTAAAGCGATTTCGAAAATCAGATATCGTCTGCTTTATTTGTATTAACCTTTTTTTATGAGTTTTGGGATGAACAATGAAGAAACAATTTCCATAAAATTTCCCTCTTGAGAAGATAGGGATCCGTGAGAAATCAAACATCGCCTATAAGAGGAAGATGAAAAAGGAGGCTTTTATCGATTTGTAATCGGTTTCATCTGTTTGCAGTACTTGGGAAGAAATATTTTTGAAATTTTGACGTTTTTTGTATCAAAACGGCCGTCAAAAACATTGCAATTAGCTCTTTCGGATCCCATCTTTTTTTCAATTTTAGAATTAAAAAGAAAAAAAAAGTTAATAACACTACACTATCTATCCTAATAGATTAATTAGAGTTTTAAGAATATTTTATTATTTGAAAGATAACGAATGTTGTTGTTTTGCGTACTATTCAATTCATATGACAATAGGCTAAACAAGAATTTTTGAAAATGTTTAGAAAATATTGTATTGCAATAAAATTTAAATTATGTTACAACTTTATAATACTTTTTGAGCTTTATTACACACTAGCTGACCCGCCCGGCATTGACCGGGCATATTATAACCATGATGCATAAAAAAACCCCTATAATATTCATAAAAATTTAAAAAATCGATTGTAAAAGCACAAAAACTCGAAAAATCGTTAAAAATTACTTCAAAATGACGTCAGCGTTACGTACAGAACGTTTGTCCTTTACAATATATATAGATAATAATTATTTATCTATCATACATAATATTAGGGCCAGGGTTGGAAAAAAACCTGGTTTTTTCGAAAAAACCAAAAAAACCGGTTTTTTTGGTTTAAACCAGGTTTTTTTGGTTTAAACCAGGTTGGTTTAAACCGGGTTTTTTTTAAAAACATCCTTTCTTATTACATATACATTCATATTTATTGATAAAAATAGACATTATTGGATTATAAGCTGTATAACTTCATTTTAAAATGATTTAAATTAAATATTTACAATGAATTTATGTAAAAAATTGAAGAAATTTAAAATTTAATTTAAACAGTGTTAGCAAACTGTCTTATGTTCTAAGAATAAAGTGTTGTATACAGTGAAGCATTGATACTCTGAAAATCTTTATACTAATCTTTTGATTACTAATAATAAACATTTGAAAGTAGTTTGATAAATAAAAAATATTCTTCTCCTTAGTTATTCAAATAATAAATTTCAAATACTTCTTGAGATTTTGTTTCTTGAATGACAATTTTAAGTCAACATTTTTGGTCATAGATTCAGCAGATAACTAACAGGGAAAAAAATCGCTATTATTAAAATGCTATAAGTAGCACCCAATCTTTGAAAACTTTCTTATTTGACTTCATATTTTGATTTTAATGCTTAAGATAACCTCCCCAATTAAGATTGTGGATTTCTCTTACAGCTTGAAATCTTATAGATTGTGTTATGTTATTAATTGCGTTAAATAATCTGCATTTTTAAAAAAAATTAAGATATTTTCTATTAAATATTGAATATTTTTAATCTATTTTATATTTGATCAATTCACATGTTTGAAGCTTTTTCTAAGCTTTTTCTTGTTAGAAAAATAAATATATTCACCAATGCAGACTGATTTTAATCCTATACATAAAAAATGACCTATACCTGCTATATCCAATGCTTATTGCTGAAATAAAGTGTTAGAAATCGAAGTTATTTATATCCAACAATCTGAAACACGTAAATTATGAAGAAAAAAAGAAAATGTCATTAGATTCCTTCTAAAAAAACCAATTGGTTTAAACCGTGGTTTAAACCATGGTTAAAACCAATTGGTTTAAACCGTGCCAACCCTGATTAGGGCATATATTGTAACAGTTTTAAAAATAGAAAAAAAATTTTTTTTTTTGAACTATTAACACGTTTTAGACACTAGAGGTAGCAAAAAACATATTCCATCTATCTGTGTATCTGTAAACGCTCTATCTCCCAAACAAATTGAGATAGAGACTTGAAATTTGCGCATTTAGTATGTAACAATGAAAAGAAGCTTATTCAATATCAGTAAACTTGATAATCCTGAATTATTTTTCCGGGCTTTCGGAGTTATTCGTTCTGATAAAAGGTAACATAAAATTTTTCGAAATTGTTTATTTTAAAAAGCGAGTATAAAAGACCATAAAAAAATCATAAATTTTGCATAAAGAAGGAAGTCGATCGGACAATTAGTTACTGAGATATTTGTAATCATGTTTTTAAAATTCTTCGATTTTACATTACCCTGAATTTCATTCAAATTTCAATTAAATATGTATTTTAATTTGAAATGAGATACTTAATCCGAAGCAATAAACTGTTAATTAATATAATTATTTTAATAGATTTATATGGATGTTTCTTTTTTACGCAATTCAGTAACAGAGTATTTAAAATTTATGACGTTATCAAGCCACGACTTTAAACACTATCTACTGAACAAATTGAGATAGAGGCTTGAAATTTGGTTTGTACTTAGAATGTAATAGTGCGACAAAACCTATTAAATTTGAATAACCTTAATTATTCGGAACTATTTTTTTTTTTTTTCGACTTTCAAAATCTTCGTTCTGATGAAGCGTATATGAAAATTTTCGGAATTATTTCTTTTAAAAGAATGAATGTGGCATAAATTAATGTAGCTTAGAACACGTTTAAACTCTATTTTGGAATTGAAATGCATTTAATAAATAGTTTAATAATAGTAGTTTATAAATAGTTTAATAATATGCTCTACTTTCATATTTTATATTACACATATCCATGATGGGTAAATATTACGGTGGCCCCCAATGACTAGCTTTTATTGATTTTAAAAAGTTCGATGGCCGAAAAACTATTCTGTATATGTTGCTTACCATATGAAGTTATATGTAAATATGGATATATATGTATATATACCCATGTATGTAAAAATTATAAATGTGCCATTAAGTTAAATGGAAGATAACAGAAGACGAGACAGCATATGCAAGTTAAACAGTATAAAAGTCTCATTAAAAAAGTCTTCTCTAAAAAATACTGCCTTTTTATTCTAATGAGATAATGTTACTAATAACTGCTATAAAAGAAAGAAGACCTACGCTATTTTTTCAAAAAACTAATTCTAACATGATGCACCTAGCGATAACTGCTAGAAAAAGCAAGTTTTGCTTTAAAAATAAAAATAACAATAATAAAAATAAATAATAATAAAAAACTATTTATTGTAATATAATACTTACTTGAGTAATAGATCATCAACTATGCTAAAAATAGTTAAATATTTATTGATAAATGCGACATTGCAATGTTACATTTTTAATAAATACTGATGGCAAACTTTTGAAAAGAGAAAAATTAAAAATGAACAAATTTACAGTCAAAGTATTCCAATTTCTGCAGCTTTATTTCAGTATTTTAGTTAATCAAAAGAGAAATTTACAAAAAACCACTGCAACACTTTTAATGCATAATAATAATAATAATAATAATAATAAATCAAGTGTTTTAGGCGATGTAATAAAGACAGACTACAAAATGCGAAGACATCCAAATCTATTATCATGTGTATATTTATACGAAGTTATGTAGATATTATTTATACGAATTCATTTAATATTTTAAAATGAAATAAAAAGTTAGTAATGGTTGGGAACGCTACAATCCTCTCTTTTACGATTAAACATACCGGGAGCTTCGTTTAAAGTAAAATCCGACCCGCTACAATCGCCAATGCCAAACTGGGATTCGAGCCCTGTACATCATTTTTGTCCAGATAGTCAGGGTACTAACCACCAGACAAGCAGGTGGACTGTTTACTAATAAAGTTATTAGTTACTAGTAAGTTATAAAGGTATTAGTACTCATAAGTTATTAACCACGTAGTAATCGAAATGTTTTCCACAATTATTTTCTAAAGAAAGGGAACCGAAATTCTTATAATACACAAGAAAAAAATCATAAGACCCTCCCTTTCAGAAAAATGTGAGCAAACCTTCTATCATTATCATAAGTGAACATGCTAAAAGCAGAATTAAATAGAATCTTCTAAAAGCTTATTTTGTTTCATTTAGATTAAACGAATAAGCTTTATTATAATCCTCTTTCCGTAACTAAGGCTTCGGAAAAAGTAAATATATTTCTATTCTTGCTTCAAAAGTATGTTGAAGCATACATTAGAGTAGAAAGTACTATCAAAATAAATTACATTCCAAGTCATAATACAGTTATGGAAATATATTCATAACGTTATTGCAATTTTGTTTTTTTTTTCCATAATGTGCTAAGCTTGTTTTTAGCGATCCAACATAAAATTATATTCCATTAATTTTTATTAGAACGCTATCGCAAACATCACGTAAATACATGCGAAATAAGTAGGCGAAGACATCTGAAGACAGATGAAGATTACAAATTAATAACATATTACTACTATAATAAAAGATAGAGTTTTACTGCAGTTTTAGAAATTAATTCTTCTCCACGTTAATGAAGCGTGGAAAATGTGATATTAAGTATAACTGAAAAGAAAATCGTTATTGCTATAAACATATCCTATGCGTGTTAATAAAAGCTTGCAAAATAAGCCGTAGAGGGAATATAGGGGAGGGTCGCACTTCCATTATATCTTTAAAAGCTTTCCCGCTTAGCAGAACCTCGATTAACCGAGCTTCGATTAATCGATGTTTCTGATTACAAGGCCAATAACAAAGTCTGATTTTTTTTTCGTTTTCTCCCCCTCCCCTCTTGAGAATGAGCTTTGGAAAAGACAACACTTTTTAATACATTATCCATGCAAGGGTCTTGTGGATTCTAGGACTATAAATTATACTGAAGTTGTTTAAGCAAAAACAGCTGCTTCTAAAATGCATGAAGCAAAGAAGAGATGTTACGCTGATGAATATTCTGTTACACAAAAATATTCGTAATCGTATAACTACTCATAGATGATATAGACTTTTTCAATAAAGATAGCAGGCTTTTTTATTTATTTATTTATTTATTTATTTTATTATTTTTTTTTAAACAAAATACTATAAATTAAAAAATATCAATGTATTAATGTAATAAAAAAAAAAAAAAATCTTGAGATTTGTTTTATTTTTGAAATTGCATTGTTCTACATTTAACTTGGTATAGTTAAAAAAATTCAATTTGCTTTTTAAAATTTACTACTAGTAGTTGATTTTCATTTTAAATTTATTGAACTGTGAAACTTACTTTATCTAAGTCTATTTTTATCATTTAAAAAACGTCTTATTGTCTTTTATTCTAAGAGATGTTAAATTCGCAAGCACAGCGAGTATAGCGAGCAAGTCCACAATTTCTATTATCTGAGATTTCCGATATTTGGTACTAGTGGTACCAATTGGCTCCGAAAATCGAGGTTGCACGGTAACAAGATATAGCTTGAAATATTTAAGACACATGAACGTCGATAGAAAAAAAAAAAAAAAAAATCTAAGAAGCGGTAAGGTTGTGGAATAGATGTACAGTACATGTGGTCCATAGCCTAGTCAACTTTTTTCAAAATGCAGAATATAAACATGAAATAAGCTAAACTGTTAGAATTTTTTCTGACAACTCACTGTCCAAAAACATTTTAAACATATTAATGTAAAAGCAATGCAAAGATATAACATTTAAGAAGTATTCAATGTACAAAAATACATTTCTAAAAAAATCTTTCAAAAGGAAGAACTGCATCAATTTATTCACGTCACCCCACGTTTAAAATAAATTTCAAACACATGACTGATAAAAGGAAAACAGAATTAAAAATGTTCGATTCAGGAGCATAAGAGGAACTGCGTTCTTGGTGAAAAATTCTGAGTTCCATTTTTTCGTTGTGTTTAATTTTTCTATAATTACCGAGAAGAAATAATTGAAATATTATTTTGAAATAATCAGAGATAAAGAAAATTTAAGAGCATTTCAAAATCTAGGGAGGTGCAATGACCTTTCCCTGTCCATTCTGCCAAGCTTATGCTAAGAGAATGTACCAACAAGATATCGGCGACCCCTCCCAAAAGAAAATCTTGGATACGCCCGTGAAACAAGCTATCGTGAAGTACAAAATGTTCTCGAAAATGCTGTTCACTGTCAGAAAAATTCGTCAATATACACTAAGTTATCGTTATTTTTTCACAAATAATTTCTGTTCTCCCAGAAAACGTATTTGTTCTGTGAGTTCATTCCGAGCGTCGAAAAATGAGGAAAAGTTTCCGTTTCTATCCAGCACGCATGCGCATTGGGTCTGTTAGTAATAAGTTCGAATTTATTTTTAAAATGAAAAACAAAAATATTCTATTGATTAAAATGTCTAATTTAGTTTTAAAAGACAAAAATGTTTTCGAATTTAAAAATAAATAACAATTACTTTCTTTATACGTTCAAAAATTCTCACAAATAGAACATCCATGTTTTTTCTCTAACATTCTACGTAATATATTTAAAATTCACATTTTTATACTATATTAATACTAAACGTAAAAAAAAACCAGCCACAGTTTCATTAAAGATGAAATCTTTCCGAGATTAACTGCATAATTAAAAGCTTTTTAACGAAATACACCAACCCACACCATATGAAATGAAGAGTTCTATTTTAACGCACAATCATCATGAGCAGCCGTAGCGCCGTGGATTAGCGTTGGTCTGGTAATCCTGGGGTCCTTGGTTCGATCCCCGCCTCTTCCGCATTGATTTTTTTCCAAACTTTTTTCAAGTGACGGATATTTTTCCTCTTTTGACAGAGAAAAAAATAAACAGAAAATCGTCAATATACAGACAATTTCTGGCAGCAGTGCTGCCAGTGCATTTTCTGTGAAAAGACGGAAGTTTTTTTGAGAGTGTTTAATACTAAAGTAAAATGCAATACTCATCCATGTATCACAGAACTATTATTTAACCTAGATGATCTTTGAAAATGAAAAATTCTTCCTGGAGATTCATACTTATGTAAAGCACGATTATTGTTGAAATACCATTATTATTAGCATACCAAATACTGATTCGTTGCCAATGAAGATTCGAAAGTATTTATAGGAATTTCCCCAAAATCTTCGGCTTCTGCATTTTGTATTTAATATTTACAAAAAAGTTCGACAGATAAAAATCATAGATGAGCATAAGCGTCTGTAATATATATGTATATGCATATATATATATATATATATATATATATGGCAAAATTTATAATAGCCCCTTTTTTCTTAGAATACCAGGGAACTCTGCCCCTATGAGGTATGCTAGCCAACCCCTTTTCAGACTTCAAAACCACGCTAATTTGATCGGCTTTAATAAGGTTACAGAAGATTGAATTATAATTAAAAAACCAGTCTCGATCTCCGTGTCAACGGATTTAGATACATTACCTTTTACTTAGAGGTTTTAAGGCCGAATCAGCTGCTGTTAATAGCTGTTTTCGCGTTTGATTATATAAGATCGATTAAACACTTGAAAATCAGCTAATGTAAAATAAATTTAGTCAACAAGGTATTTGCTTCCCGATATTTTAAAAAATGCTATAAAAAAAACTACCTTAAAAAAAAAAAAAAAAAAAAAAAAAAAAAAATTCTGAGGTTATGTTTATCAAAGTTTTTATTCTCTTTTTAATACTCATGTGAAAATATTTTTATTGTTAGACAGGAAATATTATTATTTGCACTGCCTTAGAATTGGCAACAATAATTAAAAAGATAATCTCGAAATATAAAAAAAATTTTCGTGAAAATATATTTTTTAATTGAAACTATTTGGCAAGATTATTATATGGCCATTGTTCTCTCTTTTTTTTAATATTTGCGAGAAAATACAATTTTTAGATGTAATTTTCAACATTTTCCTACCTATAATACGCAATCATTTAAATCTAATTTGGAAGTTTTTTCCTGTTTATAATAGTCGCGTGCAAATATATATATATATATTTTATTTAAGGGAAATATTACTGTTTGTGCTGTTTTTACGTATGACTACAATTTAAAATATTATATATATTTTTAAAAATATGTAAAAAATATATCTCGAAAAACTAAAAATTTGGAAAAAAAAAACCCTCAAAAAATTAGTGCAATTAAAAAATACTAATAATAATAAATGCAGATTGCAAACCGCGAGATTCTTACGTATATCTTTAGAAGAAATGTTTAAATTACTATAAATAGATTTTGCTCCTATCTATCCATCTATATATATATGTATACATATACAGTGGCGCCAACTTTTGAAAAATATTGGGTTGGCTGAAAAATATTGGGTTAGCTCAAAAATATTTTTGTAAAAAAGTTCGACTAATTTGTTTTTCTTTGAAGGGTTAACAGATGGTGAAAGATGAGAATTTGAAGTCAAGCTATCACGTTTCAACAAATTTACAATATTATTATCCTCATGCGTTTTTTCTTATTCAGACACTGATATTTATTATTGTCATGATATCATGAACATGACTACAAATTAAATTAGCAAAGTTTAACATGGAGCAAAACATTTCAGTTATTTGGAATTTATGGGCGTCTATCGGAGAATTAAAACTCATGACCATCGGCAAAATAATTTTTATTCTAAGGAGAAAAGTGAATAATGAATTAATTATGAAATAAATACCATGAACAATGAAACATGGGTATGCTATGATTCAAAATTATTGGGTAGGTCCATATAAGTTGCGCCACTGTATATATATAGATATACACATATTTTTAATGGTACGAATTTGATTAAGCTTAAACGTTTTTTAAAATAATTCTTCGATTTAAGAATTGTCTGGTTTAGCGTATTTATCAAACACTTCTCTATAATATTGCCAATTTATATATTTTTCATTGCATTTGTTTTCTTAATAGTAATAGAGAAGAGAGTCTTCAGTTCATAAAAAATTAATTTACAGTGGTGACGATGGCAGCATTAATTATCTATTTCTTCCTTTCTTTTCTTTTCTTTTCTTAATTTTTAGAATATATATTTTTTTAATCAAATCCTTATATGCAAATTCATTTTTAAATATATAATTTCAGAAGAATAAACATTATTATTATTATTACTATTATTAAATAATGAGAAAAAAAAGATTTAGCATTAAATAATAAAATTCTGGGAGGGAAATTTCCCTCCTCTTTTGGCGTTGAGCATCTAAATGAAATTAATTACAGATTAATCTGTGAAATATTCAAAGAAAAAATAACTGCAGCTAAATTTAAATCTAACAAAAAGTATAAATTTCTATAAATGTTGTAATTGAATTATAGAAATATAACTATGAAATTATAGCAACATTTTTCATATGCACATACTAGCGAAAAACTGCCCGAGTGCTGTTAAAAATTAAAACTCTGGTCCATATCCATATCCCTTTCGAATGTAGATATCGATAGGTATGGAAGAAAAATTATGAATGATCTTACGTTAAAAATCGTGTATCTTGAGTGCAGATGGTCAAGTTAAGTTTTTCTTCAGCATCTGTCTGAGACGTGATGCGGAAAGACAATAATCAATAAGCAGGTGGAGGATTTATTAAAAGTAGCCCATAACAACCACCTGCAGAACATTGTATTGAAATTCACTCAACAAATTTCAACATCCGTGATCTGTTTCCCTTTTAAGCACCGTTCTAAGTTGTTAGTAAAGGAAAAATAAGATTTTAATTTTTAGCTAGTGTATAGAAGAGAAGAAATTGATTCACAGACCTGCTGGCGCCAATGAATAAATTTAATCACTAGGCATTTCCTCTTCCATGATTTTGAAATTTAGTAAATTCCATTTTTTAACTATTTACTTGGTGAATATGAAAGAAAAAATAATAATTAGTAAAATTTATTCTTCATATGTGACTTAAACAAATTAAACACTAAAAGAGGAATGAAGAATTAATTATTCGTCTGTCCCTCTGAATCTCTTATAGATTTCGTTCCGTTTTCTTTTTCATGTTTACGAACTTAAAATTATCTTACGGGACATTAAAGGGAACAGAGCCTAACAGACGAAGAAATATCTACACATATATGTAAATATGGCATTAAGGCTTGCATTTTCCCAAAACAATCTAACCACAACGGAAATAGGTGCAGCATGTTCTCGTGAGAGCTAAGCAAACATTACCAAAACCAGCACAACGAATTTGATGACTTAGTAAATTCATACTCAGAGCTGGGAACCAAAATCTAAGATGAGAGAGATTCCTTCAGACGTTAGCTCAGGACGAACACCTCGGTCCGAGTCCTGAAAGAATACGACAGTTCCGGGAGGAACCGGGATACGAGTAGAGCATGCTGTTACCACTTCAACGCAATCTCACTTTTCACCTGTACAACTCCCAGTATACAGTTTTCTGTGTTGTATATATAGAATTTCTCCATAATCAAGATTAAAATTATATTGTTTTCATACAGAAGAGTCAGTCGTCTTTGAAGTACTAATTACTACCAGTAATTACGCAGGTAATAACACACACACATATCAAAAAATGTTCTGGCATAAACTTATTTTTGAATATTTAATATTTCTTAATTGTTTTTATTACTTTTTATGTTGATATGTCCAGTGTTATAATCGAAAGAAACTCAAAAGGTATACGCTATAGGCAGAGGGTATACGCTACAGTCATGAACATTCGTATATTTAATATACGCTAATGCTTTATTTGAAAAACAACGGGAATACGGAACTTCTCGAAAAAATCCAGAGATCCAGAGGGCATACGGCATATACCTCGGTGTACCCTCCACAATAAACCTGGATATGTCTCTTAACCCTTTCCGGCACGGGCAAAATCTGATGAAAAATGAGAAATTATCGACTGACAACGGAATTCACAAGCGATTTTTTTAGATATTTTGAATTCCTTAATTTAAGCTTATATTGTAAAAGCAAATTTTTACTAAAATTTTATTGGTGCCGTTTGCAAGTTTGGAATTAAAATTAGGTATCCCAGACCGGGCACAGTGTGCCGGAAAGGGTTAAGGTTTGCCCTGACAAAATAATTTTACAAAACTAGTACAGTTATGGACCACAAGTACATACGTTTGTTTCAAAAGTTAGCCATTCCTAAATGTTGTTCTGTCGGTGTCCATAGGCTGATTCTTAAAAATTAGAGCTTGTAAACAATTTCCTTCATAATATGAAATATTACTGAGAGTTTCATATAGGTTTATTTATTTATTTTTTTAATAAAATTCAAAAGGTTTCTAGAATTTAAATTTCAAATGAGAAAGACAAACGTATGCCTACAAGATGAATACTATGCACTGAAAACTGCTTCAAAACTGAAAAACCTCCAACTAATCCATCATTCACATTTTCTGAGTTAAACAATGCTAGATATGTTTTTTAAAATCAGATAACAGCATGCATCTACGAATAGGCCTAATAACAAAACTAAGGGTCTTAAAAAACAAACAGAATGCTGTCTAAATGTCAAATATTCCATCGAACCCATAATAACAAGACCAACTTAACGACCGATGAAAGATGAGAGCAATTATCGAAACGACAAGCTGCTATTATTCAGGTCCTGGAGTATCTTGCGTGATTTAACGAGGGAAAAGGCACTACAACTTCAACTTCGCTTTTCTACTTGTTGTGCGTGACAACTACCATGGCGGCTTTCATATTACACGAAAAGGGAAATTTTGAAAGTGAGTAACTGCACGCTATAAAAGAAAAAGAAATTGTTAAAAAATACAAGCTTGTGACTGTAAAATCTATAATAAAAAACAATTATATTCATCTTTATCTGAATTGTTCTAAACCGTTCCCATTATTCTACTATTTTCTACATGATTCCAAGACACTATCTATGCTCTAACTCAGCATTAATAAGCCTGAAATATTTAGAACTAAAAGTCAAGCTAATTTAACGAAGATATACTACATAATAACATAAGAATTTAACTAATCGAAAGCAAACTATACCTACTGTTAGAAAATACGAATTTGACTATAAAATTTATAACGCAAAACTATTATGTACACCTTTTTTTTCCGATTGCTCTAAACGGCTATATTTTTTAGTCATTTCTATTATTTTACTGTTTACTAAATAGTTCCATGAATCTATACACTAACTCAGCATTAATAAAGCCTCCCATGTTTATGACAGGAGAAAGTCAAGCTAACTTAACCAGTATAACTACGTAAATATTACAGGGATTAGACTATTCGGAAACCAACTCTACAGGGCAAACTAGCAAAGTAAAATCACCAATACTCACAGGGATCATCAACTTTCAGAGGTGGAATTAGAGAGCACCAGATCTCGGAATGCAGATGGGCCTCAATCTTCAAATATCCAACTTGGAGGGGTGCATAGGAAGCGCCTGTGGCTGAGCCACACTTCTTCCGGGTCTAACATGGTTAAAGAAAGAGCAGTTAATGGAAGAATAGGTTGGGCCCAAACAGGAAGAAAAAGGAAAAGAAAAGAAATAAGAAAAGAAAAGAATACAGAAATTTAGATATCCCTTTCCTCTTTTCATTAAAGATTCTGGTGAAGATAAAGAACCATAACTTTAAGGCTGATGGTCAGTCCGATGTAAAATTTCCCCCCGATCTTGTTAACCTTTAAAAGCTAACATTAATCACGCGGAGGAACTCGGTTGCTAATGTTAAATCCGCGGGAGAAATCTTTACAGATTTCTCGCTTGTACTTTAATATTTTTAAAGGATTTTGTTTTTCGTAGAATATCTGAGTCGATATCTTTTTCTGTAGGTTTGTACTTTTTAGATTTCGATAGCAGGTTTATTGCTTTTCTCAACCATTTGGAAAAATGGGTGTTTCTGTCGGTCTAGAATAGAGTAACCTGAAGCATATTTGAAATGGTCGATGCCCGATTTCATTCGTTTTCTGATTGGTCCTTGTTTAACGTCAAGAAATAGAATACCTTTGCTGCCACAATGATAAAAAAGTATTAAAAAAACTACAAAAAATTAATAACGCAAAAACAAATTGAGGTACAGCATTGAAATGAATTGCATTTATTTATTTATTTATTTTGTTAGTGCCGAAAATCGTAAAATCGTTTCACTTAAAATTAGTTTATGATTAATCCAGGAACATTGATGTTTAATCTATGGACTACGTAATATGACTCTGTTATTTCGTAATCCACGATTATTATTATTAGGGATGCACCGAATATTCGGTATTTGACCATGTTACCAAATATTCAGTTAGGTTGAATACCATATTATTCGGTTAAGCCAAATATTCGGCTTTCTGAATATTCGGTTTGGCTGAATATCAAAGTTATTTGGCTAAACCGAATACTTAAAGGGACCTTATAAAACACGCTTTTAAAAACTTTTCACAATTTTTACTTTTAACCGTCCATTTATAAATATATTTAAAATAATTAGAAACAAAATCATATTTAAATAAAATAGGACTTTTTTAGATTATTTATTTGCTGTTTGTAAGGTATAACTTAAGAAAATTAACCGTGAGGATAATGATTAATAGGGATGATTATGATTTTCATAGGAATTAATGATCTACAAATGAAATTTACTAAATTTCGTTTAGCAAATAATCTGTTTCTTGCTTTTTCACAAGTAAGAGTTTCTAAACAAAATGCATAAACTTTTGGGGACGATAATAGGTATCAAGCCTGGCAATTTTTTTTCAGGCAACCATAATTCTAATCCATTTATTGAGCCAAAAACACATTATATCTCATTTCACTAACGATCAAACTTAGACTTTCGTTTATTACGTTAACAATAATAACGATATAATTACATTTTCAATTGACTTGCTCTGTTTTCTGTGAAATATATTATGATGAAATGAGAAGTGCTGAAAAATCCTCACTCATAGCTGTAATTAATCATAACTAATAATAAAACTTCTTAAATAACTCAGGGCAGAATTATTTTTTTTCCATATAAAGTTTACTTATAAAAACTCTTGTGTTTATAAAAATGTAAATTTCTGTTATTAAATATTTTGTAAAATTGTTTTTAAAAGGAACATTTTACTACTTATAAGCTTTATAATATAAAAGGTATTTTTGTAGCCGAATATTCGGTATTCGGCCTAAGAGTTACTATTCAGTTTGTCAAATATTCGGTACTCAGTTCACCTGTGGTATTCGGCCGAAATCACTATTCGGTGCATCCCTAATTATTATTATTATTATTTTCAAAATTCTTTACATTTAGAAGAATTTTTATTTAACTAACGGGGAAAAAAGGCATAACCGAAATCGAAAAAGTAGAAAAGTACAATACAAAAATAAGCGGGAACAAGTACACATTTTCCCCCACAGGTTTAATATTAACATTCGAGTTTCTCAATTTGACTAGTGTGGGCTCACAATTAAGGATAATTATAACGAAAAGCATTTATACATTTATTTATGTAGTCAAGACAGTAGAAATAGAAAAATAATTGTGAAAGAATTTAGATATATTTGCCTATTATTTTTTATTTTTATGAATGAAGTACTGTGATGTTTCAAAGTTTTTAATTTTTATAGTAGTGAGATATAACGTATAATCGCAATTAAAAATTTACATATCTAATTAAATTGTCAGCGTTAAACTCATATCTGGTCATTCTAAATAATCCGTTTCGAATCTGATAACACCATCCCTTTTTGAAAAACTCTTTACAAATTCATTGAAAATTTGGTAGCGTATCTGTTGCCATGGGCATTAGGAAGTTAACCAAACATTACCTGGAAATTACCCCAAAGTTACTATTTCTATTCTTTACGATAACAATAATATCATCTATACTAATTACAAGTCAGAACTTGTAAGTATACAGATTAATATTAGCGAAACATAATAATGATAGGTTCACGGAAACAAACCGTATAAAAACACAGACACACACGGTTAATAATATAAATACTTATATGAACATTCACTGAAATTTCTAAACGAATGCAAGATACCAAAAAAAGTTGATATCATTACATCGCAAGAACCGAGTTCATCTCATTACCATACTTTTAAGAGTGTCATTAAGACGGCACCACAAAGTATAAACGAAATGAATTCCACATGCAGTTCCGAAACTAACGAGTTTGGTTCTATTTATAGTCTTCATTACAAAAAAAGTACTCTTAAAGGGACTGCAGTTACAGCTTTTCTCTAATCTCAACAATTCCATTCCCCCTCTTTAAACTTACAAAAAAAAAAAAAAAAAAAAAAAAAAAATCAGTTTGAAAGTTTTGTTCATTAAAACTAACTGGCATTTATAAGTTAATGCCGTGTCTTCTTTCTTTTGGAAGAGATGTTTACAAATGCTACTCGGAATATGGGGATCAGGAACAGTGCAGTCGACCACAAACTAACATAAAAACTTTTTTCTTTCGATTTTTCCGATCAGTTTTTTATCCGATCAATTTGAGAAAAAAAAAGGGATAACTAGAAAACAGGAATTTTGTTTTTCTCATAATTTAGTGTTGCCCCCGATAAAAAGAAAAATAATATATATATATATATATATATATATATATATATATATATATACTTTTGTAAATATAACCAAAGTAATTCAGATATTACCATACAATAAACCAATGAAACCAGTATTTTTGCAATCATCCTATTAAAACCATTTGAAGTTTGAAGTGAAATACTAGAAGGCAGATTACCAAAATTATGAAGGTAATGGATAAATGGACAGTAGAAGGTTTTTTTTATTAAATTACTCATCAGGGGTGCATGGTTTAATAAAAAAGCAAAATCATCCAACCAGTTTCTGTTATAGGTCGTGCTAAAAGCTAAGAAATTCGACCTACAATGCACCCGACTGGTTGGACTTTATTTACTGTTACAAATTAGGAAAAAAGGAATTCATTGAGGAAAACAAAAACAATATTAAATAACAACAATAATAAAATATTTATTAAAAATGTATATCTATACTAAAATATTTACCATACCTATATCTAGAATGATCTATAGTTCAAGTGAAATATTTCAGTTAAGAGCTAAGGTAAATTTAAATTACATGTGACTCTGTAACAGGTTAAAGGTTACAGTTATAAAAAATAATGTAGATAATAAAATTAAAATTATAACAATAATTATATTAAAAATTAGTAGATCATATGTTATATTATAATATTCATTCTACATTAAAAAAAATATTTGCTACTGTTAAAGGTATTATATTTTAGAACAATTATTAATATTACTGTATTAATTTTTTAACTAAAAAAAAAAAAATAAAATGTTACTTCTACTTCAAATACACACACACACAAAATGTTTTGGTGCTGCCATCTATTAGAATAATATATTCATTATTTTTAATACTGATCGTGCTGCCATCTATTATTGAATAAGAGAAATATTATTTGAATAAAATAAATATTATTTAAAAGCTAAGAGTTTTCCAAGAATAATTTCTATTCCAATATTTTACAAATAAATTCTTTAAAACAAATGCAGTTGACAACCATATCTTATCGCAATAATTTGATCATTTTTAAGTTATGCATTTTAATTCTATGTGTAAAGTTAAGTAAAATATTTATATATAATAATTAACCATTGCGTATTATCCACACAACACCGCCTCCCTTTGTAATCTAACATCTACCCACCTATTCATCCTATTATATATATTTTTTAATTTTTTTACAATTTTTTTTGTATCATTTTTATTTTATTTATTTTTAATTATTTTTATTTTAAACATTTTTTTACACAATGTGTTAATTATTTTTAAGATCATGTAATACATTATTATATATTAAAGAATACAGGAATTCTTAACAATAACATCATTTGGTGCTGCATAAATTAGCATTTTAATGTTTGCAATATTTGGTTGAGGAGAACATAAACAATTGATTCTATATAAATGTTTATTATTCTATATTAATATTTTTTAACCAAATGCAAAGGATAACCATATCTTATAGCAGTTTCTTGAACATTTTTAAAACTGTGCATTTTAAAATTAGGTGAACAAATATTTTTAATTCTATGGACAAAATTAAGTAATATATTTATATATACAGATTTATGAAGGCAAGAATTATAATGAGTAAAGAGGTTTACTTTGAAAGGAAAATCATTACGTTTATCACATAGAATTTTATTATCAGAAAGAGTAATATTAAGATCGAGAAAATTAATTTTATTATTAAGCATATCATTATAACTGTATTTTAAATTTTTATGGTATTTGATTGGTAGAGAATAGTTAGATGACTTTTTAGAGTGTAAGCTGATTATACCATCAAGATACCTACATAAAAAACAATCAACAATAGAAGTATTACGTTCATAAAAATGTAGGTAGAGTTCAGCACAGATTGATGATACATTCCCACCCTGTGGGAGACCGACTTTTTGTTTAAATATTGTATTATATAATATCTAATTATGATAAAGAATAAATTTTGTTAAAGATTTGAAGTAAGATAAAGAGACATGTGTGTTAAGAGAATTCCTATATCTTTTTAATAATAAATTAATGATTCTAAACATATCTGTGATATCAATTGTATTGAATAATTCATTAAAGTCAAATGTTTTGGTGTACTTAATGTTTTGTAAATTTTTTATGTTATTTACAAGATGTAAACTATCTTTTATACTAAAGAATTTATTATTAGTTTTAGCAATATCTAGCACTTTTGTAAGTATTGTTAACAATTTTTTACTTGCAATATTGTTATAAGTATTAAACCAATAATTATAGTTACGAAACTTTAAAGGAATTTTATGGAATTTTGGAATAACTACAATATAAGGATAGTTCTAATTATGATTTTTTATTTTTAGTAATTTACAATATTGAGCTATATGCCTATTTTTAACAATAGTATCAAGATCTGTTTTAATGAAATTTGAACTAGTATTTATTGCTTGAGTTAATAATATAGAGTAATAATGTTTACAAATTAATGCATAGTTGTTAGGTGATTTATCAACATATGTTATAATAAATTTATTTTGTAAGTTTTTTTATTTCATTATTTAATTGTTTAATATTTAAATTAAAGGTACCGATATTCCTATAAAGTTCAATATTTAATTTATCTAAAACATTAAGTTTCCATTCAGTGAAATATGCCAGAGGCTTATTGTAGTCTATCGAAATTTTATAAATAAAAAGATCTAAATTAAACTGTTTTAAGATTGATTTGATATTAGGACATGAAGGAACACGATATTTAGTACCATTAGCCATTAAATTGCGTAAAGAAACATTTTCAACAATATTAATGTCCCCAGTAATAATGTGACCATGATCTTTAATATATATATGCAGCAAAACCTCCATAATGGACACTTTCCGAATAGCGGACACCTCTACTTAACGGACAGTTTTCCAATCCCTACTCCCAAAACCGAAATTTTTGTATGTTTAACCTCTGAATAACGGACATTCCAAATAGCGGACACTATTTTCGGCGATAAAGGATGAAAAATTATTTTTTAACCAGAAAAAAAAAAAAAAAAATAATGAAAAACAAGTAAAAAGGCCTCATAATTTATTAGGGCAATGTCACAAATTGTGTGATTACAGAAAAATGTAGAAGGTGGGCTGTGGAAATTTCTTCTTCACGTTCAGTGTTGGATTCAGGGAATTGCTTGGGAGGGACATCTCCCAGAGCTTTCAAATTTCTATGTCCCCTCGGAAGATTTTATGCTTTTAATGATTAAAAAGCGCAATCCCCATCCCCGACCGGAACTCTACAATGACCAATAACGTCACATTGAAAAACAAATTCCATGTAATCACAAGCAAACGTAAACTTTGTAATAGATTTTTTTATAAGAATGTTAAAGGTGCAGCAGTTAAAGGTGTGCACAGTTTTATTCAAGTTTTATTGCTTAAAAATAATTTTAATTTCTTATAAATCGTATAATAGAGGTTTTAAGACATATAGATGCCATTTAATGAAATATCAAGTATTTCTTAGCGATTTTTGTATCTCTGAAGTTTTCCCAATAGCGGACATCTCCGAATAGCGGACAATTTCTGTATTCCCGAGGTGTCCATTATTTAGAAGTTTTACTGTATATACATAAAACCATTATGTAAAACTATATAGTTACATATAGTACATAAATATGGATAGTACAAACCATATTTCAGTTTTAAGATTTAAAAAGCATGCTTTTATTTTATGATGTCATGTGAATGACATCATTCTATAATGACATCATTCACATTCGCTGAAGATTTCCATATTTACGATCTAGTCT
Organism: Maratus speculifer; assembly: GCA_964019185.1. Lineage (NCBI taxonomy): Eukaryota > Metazoa > Arthropoda > Arachnida > Araneae > Salticidae > Maratus > Maratus speculifer. Next base: position 82,602,241 of record OZ025295.1, read on the forward strand.
TAAACAAAATCTACACCAAAGCATGCAAATGACGTCACTATCGCTGAATAATAAATATACAAATCCAGCAATAAATATTGCCGTCATTAAAAAATAAAATAAAAAAAAAACTACACAAAAAATCAGTTATCTAATGATTTATATGCCTTCATTTGTTTGCAATATTAATATAGATACTTAAAATTAAAAATAACTTACAACAGCTTCATTTTTTTTTTTTTTTTTTTTTTTTTTTTTCAAAATAGCACATTTCGAAATTTTTTCGGTAATTAAGGTAAATTGCAGAAAAAAAAAAATTACTATTTTCTAACTATTTTCTTCAGAAATGGAGTATTTCCGTTGAATAGGTTAAAAACTACAAAATAACAATAATACCTCAAAAATAATTTGAGATGTATTTTTGAAACAAATCGCATTTAAAAGTACTTTTTTTCCTCCAATATGCAGATATAAAAATTGACAATGTGCTATGCTTAGAAGTTTAAAAATTGCAATAAAGATTATCAGTATTTAACAGTACAATAATACACCTGCTTTATTTTACGGCCTGCATTGTAACGTACCACTATCATTTAGAAACGACACTTTAATTGTTGCTCGAAAGAAATATTTATTCGTGGGCTAAAAAACACCCCGTACTAACTCTGCCACAATCATCTTTTATAATGTGGTTGGTACCAGTCGATTATTAATAACGTGTATTAATTAATACTTTACTTAATTTTTTTAAACAGTCGCCTTTTTATTAGAAATTGCATAAAAATAGAGAACATTCAGTACTAACAATTTTAACGTCATATTTGAATTTTTCAAAACATTTTAACAAACGGCACCATACTAGCTCTGCTCTAAATCATCTTATAAAAATATAACTAGTATTAAAAAATTAATAATAACGAATGCTATAATATATGCTATACTTAATTTTTTTCTTAGGGAATCGCCCACGTACAAGTTGTACCAAATCGAGAAATTTCACTTTTCATTACACTAACAATTTTGATTTCATATTAAGATTTTTCAATACACCTTTAATTAAGGATATTATCGCCTCTAATTATTGCAGCATAGATGATTCTGGATACGATGAAAACTAAACCGGGGGGCAGGAGCACAAACAATCACCTCATTGAGTTCACGGATGAAAATCTAGGATTAGTTAAATATTTTGATTCACATGTTAAAACGCAATCAATCTGCCAAGTTTATCTCAATGGAAAATACTTCAAAAACCGATTTTAGTGGTTGAGTCATAGGTTTACTATTGTGCTTTCCAGCATCCAAAAGTATGGAAACATAGAAGGTGGAGAACAGGAAAACAATGGTAAACCTATGAGTCAATCGCTAAAATCGGGTTTTGAAGTATTTTCCACCAAAACCTGACTTGGCAGACCGATTGTGCTTTAATATGTGAATCAAGATTTAGTTAATCCTGCTGCCTCAAAGTTTAAACTCTTTTAATTTGACGTAAGATGAAGCTGTACCAAGTAGAAGCTATACATTACGATACGAAACATCAGTTTCTATTGAAAGCAATTCTCTTTCCTTCCAATATTCTGTGGTTCAATTGACATCATATATGGTCCAATAACTTTAGATTCCAAAGCTCTTCCAGTGACACTGCTTGTTGAAGAGTCAATGTATAAAAGGGTAATTTTTGAAAGACTATAAAACCATTATTTTAAATCCTGCTTTGGCAATGATAGCAGATTTTCCAAAAGCAGGTATAACACACTCTTGCTCTTTGTCTAGCACATTATCGTCATTAAATATCTTAGAAACATGCTTTGTTAATTTTTATTTTAATTCTATTAAAAACCATAAATATTATAACGAGAAAGACAAAATATCTTTTTCTCTTCTAAATCATTAAAAACTTCCCCAAAATAATTTTTTTTAAACTATAAATTTGTGTTATTACTTCGTTTACAACTGCAGCTAAATGCAAAACTTTTTGGAATTAAATAATCGCTCTCATACACTGTGCCCTCTTGTATCCAGTGTTCTCGCTGACATTTGACCAATTTTAGCAATTTGGCTAATTAAAAATAAAAAACATTCGCCAAATGAAAAAAGTATTAGCAAAAAGTATTCGCCGTGAAGCAATTATATATATCTTTAATTTTTAAATATATTTTCCTTTTTTTCAATGTGTTCTATAATAACCTAAGTTTTTATAACTGAGACAACGATTGTTATTAATCTAATTTCTATAATCCGCTACAAACATACTAATATATATATATATATTAAAAATATATGTATGCATATGTATGAAAAGCGAAAAAGAAAAGATAGAAAAAGCAAAAACTGATCACTAGCAATTTGGCGAATCTAATCGCATGTTTATTTGCCAAATGAAGAAGTTAATCGCAATTTGGCGCAATGGCGAGCGACAGCGAGAACCCTGCTTGTATCGCCTTAGCCTAAATTTTACGAATAAAAAAAGCAGAATTTATAACATATGATACAGCAAAAATAAATAAATAATAAAATTAAATAAGTAAATAAATAAAATAATATTAATAATCTCAATTGAATTCTTTCCAATCACATGCGGTCGAAGAATTAGACACCAGAGATAGGACATACCCGTCCACAACAGCACGGAAAAGACAAACGAAACAAAAAATGTGCTTTACAGAAAAGCGCATTCATTCAAAATGATTTTCATTAGCATAATTCAACGCGATACTTTCAATAGCGTTGAAACACGATCGCATTCATTTATTTGCATGGCATTTTTTTTTTTTTTTTTTTTTTTTTTTTTTATGATTCCCTCTGAGGTATACAATGGCCGAAGCATGAGTAGACAGAATCTGAATTTTTTAAATTTTAGGCTTCAGTAACGCAGATTATGGCTTCAAATTGGGTCATTCCAGCCTGCTCTTTGTTATAATCGTGGTATAGTTTTCTACAGTTCTCCCCTTTCTTTCTTAATCCGGCTTACAATTTGCTAAATTAGCATAAGCGTACTAAGAATCTCACTAGATTTATTTAGTATGCAGGCAGAAAAGGGAAAAAAAAAATCTGTAAAAGACAAGTTTAAACGAGTGTCAAGCATTTCATTTTCTCAGAACTTGGGTTAAATCTTTATTAATTCCTGGAACTACGACACGACATTTTGATTTAAATATTTGATTCCTTCTCTCCCTATTCTAGATAAAAGAAGAAAAAATAATAAGTTGTTAATTCTGAAAATCTGTGTTCGAATGGATTTTTTTTTTTTTTTTCGAATACAGCTATATTATGATGCAAGAAGCCTCTTTCGTATATTATCATTAGAAAAGCTGCCTGAAATGCTTAAAATAAATTAAAAGAAATAAAATTGTTATTTTCGAAACAACAATTGCCCGAAATATTTTTATGTGCATTAAAATATCTGAAAAGGCATATAAATTTCATCCAGCTTTAGAATTGTTTTTCAAACCTAGAATTGTTTTTCAAACTAACATCATAAAAAAGATATCTTTCAGTTTGCTAATAAACACATACACGCGCTTGGAATATTCATACTTATAATCATAAATTGATAATTTTCACTAAATTTACTACATTTATATAATATTTTCAATATTTAACTAATTTTATATAACAGGAATCTGTCCAGACTTTTCTTAATGTCTTGTTTTTGTAAAATTGTAAAAAATTTTAATCATAATTTTATGAATTTTAAATTATCAATTTATTTAGGTTCTACTTTCATAGTAATAATTTCTTAGGTGAGTACAACTGTTTATTTACAGGACGGATTTTATTTTTAAATGCCTAAATTTGTAAAAAGTTAAAATTGAAGGAGGAAAAATCTGTTTAGAAGACATATAATTTTGTAAAGGGTCTTGTTTTAGGATAAAATTTTTCGTGAAAAGTCCTGTTTGGGAATAAAACATTTTTTGAAGGGTCCCAGGGTCCTTTAAATGACCTAAAATTTTCCTAAACATACATTTGTATTATAAATTGGATATTTTCCGAATTCATAATATTTATCTATGGACATTAATTTCATTGAACTACAAAGAAGGGAAAAAAACGAGATAAATATTTTGATTACTATATTTTAATCATTCTAATGGTTTAAAATTAAAGAGCTTCTTTCTTTATTATTATTTGCATTGCTTTTACTAAATTCTATGTTTAACAAGGTATTTAAATAATGCAATCATAAAAAAAAAAAAAAAAAAAAAAACAGATTTATTGAAATGCCTAAAAGAATTAGCACATTTTTCTTTTACTTATGAAAATGTAACTTGCTTTATTCTTTATTAGATTGATAATTAATTTTTAGCCCTTTTCCTCTTTTTATAATAATATTTGAATACTTAAAAATCCAGTAATATTAGCAAAAACAACAAAACAAGTCTGTAAAATAATGGTAGCTAAGACTTTACATTTCCGATTATTTAATTAGTCTCGATCGACATTTCTACATGGAATCAATCAATTCAAACCATACAATCTTATAATTGACTTAATTTATCCATTTATTTTATTAAAAAAAATAATCCTACAATCCTACATATAAGATATTCAGTCATCTTTTAAATGTATAAGACTGACATTAGCTGGCGCTACTATACTTAACAGAAAAAAAAAAAAAAAAAAAAAAATCAGTCTACCTATTTTAGACGCCTCGCGATGTCTGGAACTGTCAAAAAATAGCACGAAAATCGAAAATAATAATAATAATAAATCACAAAAAATCTTAAAAATTAGAAAATTCAGAATAAACGCTACTGTACAGAGAAAAAAAATTATTATACTGGGGCAGAAAATAGAAATCAGACACCTTTTAATAATTTGGAAAAATCAAACTGATAAGGAAAAGAACCCCACTAAAATACCAAAAAATCGAGAGAACAAAAATTACTATATTAATCTACAAAAATAAATAAATAAATAAATAAACAAACAAAAAATTAAAAATAAATCAAAGCCTGATTTTACTTAATTTTATTTTTAAACAAAAAGAGACTTTTTTTTTTTTTTTTTTTTTTTTTTTTTTTTTTTAGAAACGCGAAAATACTCTAAAAATCATACGAAAAATTCGAAAATTGCTGTACAGCATGCGAATGCGCTTTATTTTACTAATATTGAGCTAATAGAATAAAATCATTTTTTTTACGTCGCGAATTACAAAATCCTCTGGAAAAAAATACGTTAAACATTAAAAAATAGCTGAGGTTAAATTTTATTACAGTAGGATTTTGTAACTAGAATTCGTTCGATAATTGTCAATGTATTTTTTTTTTTTTTTTTTTTTTTTTTTTTTTTTTTAATTTTAGCTACAATGTTTTTAAAATATATTGACTAGTGAATAATATAGTACACAGTAGAAAATATTAAAACAATAATGAGGTGGAGGTGGGAATAACATAACAACATATTTACAGAATTTGTCACTCCTTAGGCATGGTAGGTGTTAGGAATTGATAAATTAAGTTATCCCAGTTTATTCACAGAAAATCGTTTGCATATTTGCAATTGTGATATTTAATTTATTTATAAGACGCGACTCGTTGCTATGGAAGCGAAGCTGTTTTTTCGTCTGCTTTGCTTTTTATATTTTTTATCTTACGAGATGAGTTAAAAGTTTAGATAAAAAAGTTGGCATCAATTTTTGATGGAATGTAAAAAGAATTTTTTTTAGAGAGAATGTTTATATTTTTTTGTTTGTCGTGCGTGTCTTGAGTTTTATTGAAGAATTATGTTAATTTTATGAAAAGGCACGTAGAAATGCATAAAGGATCATCTTTCCAGTTTTTAGTATGATGATCAAAAATTATCAAGGTAAAAGCATTTATATTTTGTACATATTATACATTTTGTACATAGTATGTAAATAATTTGAATTCAATATTTCTTTATTCTATAATTCTAAGTATGTAATAAAATTTTTAAAAAGAAAATTCAAGAATATTTAGAAGATTTTTGAACCCAAATAAGTTTTGATTGTTTACAGAACAGATCTGGCGCCCCGAGCACGGACATTTGAATAATACTGTTGAGATATTGAATTGTTTTTATAGCGTATAGTGTTTTCATAAGCTGTGCATTACTACTTAATTTTTCTAAGATGAATAAGCTAAAGAAAAAGCGTACACCACTACGTTCGTCATTTACCAGAACTTTAAATGTTTTGAATGAAGAAATTAACAGCGAGTCATTAGATAAGGACAAAATTTTAGACGGTTTTAGTAAATTAGAAAATTTGATTCATGAAATTAAAGCTATTGATGAAGCTATAATTGAACTCATGTTAGATGATGATAAATGCGATGAAGAGGCTATTGAAAATGAAGTAGTGGAAAATGAAAGTTATTCAGATCAATTTATTACCATTAAGCGTAAAGTTAGTGAAGTATTGGATAAAAATAAACGTAATCAAGATAATAGTGAAAAAAGCACAGATTACGGTTATTCCAAATCAAAGCATTATAAATTACCTAAATTGAATATTAAGCCATTCGATTCGCAGTTAATAAATTATCTTTCATTTTGGTCTCAGTTTCAGAAAATTCATGAAGACATAGATTTGGATAATAGTGACAAATTTCAGTATCTTATCCAATCGGTAGAACCTGGAACCAGTGCCAGGCGCTTGTTAGAGAGCTATCCAATGACCGCAGTTAATTACCCCAAAGCTGTCGAGGCATTTCAAGAGCGTTTTGGAAATAAAGATTTACTAATAGAAGTGTATGTTAGAGAATTCCTAAAATTGATTGTAGCTAATGTACAGGCGCACGGCAAAGATAAACTTCCCTTATCAGATTTATTCACGAAAGTCGAGGCATATTTAAGATCGTTAGAATCAATGGGTTTAAGTTTAGAAAGCAATTCGGCGTGGCTCTATCCCATGATAGAATCTAGCTTATCGGAAGATGTATTAAAAGCATGACAGCGATATAATATTTCAATCACATCAAGCGTTGTTAGTAATAATAATACATTGTCAACAAAATCAAATATAGTAAGTTTGATGGAATTTCTGAAACAAGAAGTTGCAAACGAGGAAAGATTCAAATTAGCCAAATCGAGTTTTATAGAACTGGGCTCTAAAGACAAACCTAAAGTAAAGTTAAGAAAAGCAGAAAGTAAAATACCTACTGCAGCAGGGCTATTTAGCGCAAAAGAACGCCTTTGTTTATTTTGCAGTAAATCTCATGAAAGCAAGGACTGTGTTAGGGCTAGATCTCTTTCCTTTAATGAACGGAAGGCCAAAATTAAGAATAAAAATTGCTGTTTAAAATGTCTTCGTTTTGGTCACCACGCTAAAGTTTGCAAAGTTTTTATTCGTTGCCACGTTTGTTCTAAACCCCATACCGAGTTATTATGCCCTGAAATTTCAATGTGTAAAGAACCAGAAAATACAGTTAAGACCCCAGAAGTTATTCAAAGCACCATAGCAAGTAAGCAGTGTTCTGCTGAAGTAGCCCTTATGACTTTAGAAATAGTTATTAAAGGTCGAATAACAAAGAAAGTACGAGCGTTACTTGATTGTGGGTCGCAAAAGAGCTATATTTTAAAAGGTACAGCTGAAGAGTTAGGTTTACATCCCATTTCTTCTGAAGCTATTGTACACACTTTGTTTGGTGGTACGCAAACAGAAGCTAAATCTCACAATAAATTCCAAGTTGAGTTAAGTTCTTCTGATAGACAGAAACAAACGAAAGAAGTCTTAGAACTTTTGGATCAAGATATAATTTGTAACTATATTCCTCGGATACCAAAAGAATCAGTAATTAAAGAGCTTAAACAAAATAAACTATGGATCACAGATTTAGGAGCAGGAAGTCCAAAAATTGAAATTTTGATTGGAAGCGATTACTACGGACAACTTCTTACAGGTCGAGTAAAACAGTTAAAGAGCGGTCTTACAGCAATAGAGACAAAGTTTGGATGGACACTTTGTGGTCGTTTAGAAAGTACATCACAGTCTTGTCTAAATTATGGAACTATGTTTATCACGAACCTAGCTTTAAAAGATATGAAGATTCCAGAATTATGGAAGTTAGAGACAATTGGTATAACAGATCCCTGTCAAACTTTGTCTAAAGCAGAAGAAGAAGAACTCGCTCATGATAATTTTATAAAAGAAGTTGATAGAAATATAGAAGGTCGCTATATTGTAGGTCTTCCTTGGATTAACGGCAAACGTGAGATTCCCTCAACTAGACACATAGCTGAACGAAGATTGATAAATTCAACAAAGAAATTAAAATCAATGAAAATGTTTGAAGAATATGCTAAAGTTTTCTATGAATGGGAAGAAGAAGGCGTTATAAGTAAAGTACCAGATGAAACACTCAAGATTCCAGGACATTTTTTACCTCATCATCCCGTCATCAAACCAGATAGTCTTACTACAAGTGTTCGACCAGTTTTTGATGCATCGTGTAAGGTAGGGAGGTCTCCTTCTTTAAATGATTGCCTCTTTAAAGGACCAAACCTCATCGAACAAATTCCTGCAGTGTTAATAAGATTTCGTGAGAAAGCTATTGGGGTAGTAGCCGATATAAGAAGAGCATTTCTTCAAATTGAAGTCAAAGAATCAGATCGGCATTTCTTGCGATTTTTATGGTGGAAGAGTCCTGACGAATTTCAAGTTTATCAACACAATAGAGTAGTTTTTGGAGCAACTTGTAGCCCATTTTTGCTAGGTGCAGTTATAAGATATCATTTGAGTAATGTTGATGAAGAAAACAAACAGATAGCTGAGAAGCTTATGAAATCATACTATATAGATAACTGCGTTACTTCAGTCGACAATGTGCCTGAACTAGAAAATTTTATTTCAAAATCTACAGAAATCATGGCTGATGCGAAAATGGAATTAAGAATGTGGGAATTCGGACCAATTAAAAGTGAAGACAGCAGTTTCCTTAACGAAAAGAAGGTGCTCAGCAAAAATGTAACAACGATAGTTCCGGTTTTAGGGTTGAAGTGGGACACAATGGAAGATAGTTTGAAGATCGCTTATAAATTTAGTGATGAGATAGAAAATCTGTCGAAAAGAAAGATATTAGCTGTAACCCAAGGGATCTTCGATCCAATAGGATTTTTAGCCCCAGCATTGTTGCCAGCCAAACTGATAATTCAAGACGCCTGGTCGACGAAATTAGATTGGGATGCTCCACTTCCAGAAGAAATCCGGAATAATTTTCAAAAATGGTATAGCGAACTCAAGTATTTAAATGACGTGAAGATAAATAGACGTGTAGGCTATGGTTGTAAAGAAAAATGGTCTATTCATACATTTTGTGATGCAAGTACCAGAGCTTATGCAACAGCAGTTTTCTTACGTTGTGAAGATAAAGACGCAGTCTTTGTACAACTTTTAGGAGCTAAGTCTCGTCTTGCACCAAAGAAAAATGTAACCATACCACGTTTAGAGCTTCTTGCTTGTATTTTAGGAATAAGGTTGACTAAATTTGTTTTGAAAGCCTTTAATTGTATTTCCATACCAGTAAAGTATTGGACCGACTCTTCGACCGTTCTCGCTTGGATTCGAAGAAATGATCAATGGGGAACGTTTGTAGGCAATAGAGTTAGAGAAATTTGTAAATTTTCCGAATCTCAACAATGGAACTTCGTACCTGGTCATCTCAACCCTGCTGGTCTACCTTCTCGCGGATGTAGTCCTAAACAGCTGCTGAAGATGAGATGGTGGGAGGGACCAGAATGGTTGAAGTTATCAGAAGAAAATTGGCCACATTCAGAAACAAGCCCCAACGAAGAATTAGTAATGATGGAAAAGAAGAAAACTTCAGTACCTACTCTTTTATGTTCTAATTCACATGAATTTATGATATATAGTAGAATTTCAAAATTTGGTAGATTTATTAATGTCGTATGTTGGGTGAAGAGATTCATAATGAAGTGCAGAAACAGAAATATATGTTTTCCATCAGAATTGTCAATTGAAGAAAAAGAAGATGCGGAAAGGTCGCTCTGGTCAATAATACAATCTGAAAGTTTTGGTAATACTACTGATGCAATAAAAGGATTAAAGGTTATGAAAGATCAAGAAGGTTTGTTAAGAGTAAAAACAAAGATATTAGAGCGAGATGACGAGTTTTCTTTCAGATATCCAATTTTATTACCATCGAAACATCATGTAGTGAATTGTCTGATTCAAGAATGTCATTTAAAGAATTGTCATGCTGGACTTCAAACAGTTGGATCCATTTTGAGAGAAAAATATTGGATAATTTCTTCTAGACGCATCATTAGAAGTCAATTGTCTAAGTGTTACAGATGCAAAAGATACTCTACAAAGCCATATACTACACCTCCAATCCACCTACCTCTAGATCAAGTCAGAGATTCCAAAGTTTTTGAAGTTGTTGGAGCTGATCTTTTTGGCCCTCTTTTCGTAAAGCAAAGATCCAAAGTTTGGGTTGTACTTTTTACATGTGCAGTATATAGGGCAATACATTTGGAACTTGTATCCAGTCTCTCAGCGGAAGGATTCATTCAGTCACTTCGAAGATTTATATGCAGGAGAGGAAGGCCGACTACTATATACTCTGATAATGGCTCAAATTTTAGAGGAACCAATAACCTTTTAAAATCATTGGATTGGAATGCAATAGTTTCTTCAAAAGAACTGTCTCCTATTAAATGGAAGTTCATCCCTCCAGCAGCAGCTTGGTGGGGTGGATGGTGGGAGCGTCTGATTAGATGTGTTAAAATTCCCTTGATCAGAACACTCGGCACTTCAACTTTAACTTTTGAAGAACTCATGACTGTTCTATGTGATGTCGAAGCAACAGTAAATAAAAGGCCTCTAACCTATATTTTTGAAGAAACAGATAAATTTATACCTTTGACTCCATCATCATTTTTGCAAGACATTGAAGAAATAGGTGTTCCTGATTTAGATGCAATAGATTCAAAGAAACTTCAATCTAGATATAAACACTGTCAAAATATTCGGCAACAACTTAGAAATAGATTTAGAAAAGAATATTTAGCTGAATTGGTCCAAAAATCAAAACAGAAAGGACAAGCTGTCAGACTAGGTGAAGTAGTCTTGATAGAACTAAACCAAAAGAGACTTTATTGGCCTATAGGAAAAATTGTAAAGATTTTCCCAAGTCGAGATGGAGCAGCTAGAGTGGCTGAAGTTAAAACAAGTTCCTTGGTGCGTCCACTTCGTAAGCTGTACTCATTAGAGATATCAAGTCCTGATGACCCTGTAATCCAGACTGTGAGTAACAGTAAAACTAGAAGTGGTAGAGTAGTACAGAGACTTCTGAAATGACTTTTTCTAGAACTCTGAAATGACTTTTCTAAAACCCTGAATTGACTTTTCTAGAACTCTAAATGTTTCATTATTATTTTATTATTGTTTAGTTATTATCTTTATTTATTTGCATATTTTTTATTTTTTGAATTAGGGCTTAATTTGATCAAAAGTGATCTTAAGTTTAATTTGGCTTCCGCCTAAATTAAAGGTGGGAGTATGTTAGGAATTGATAAATTAAGTTATCCCAGTTTATTCACAGAAAATCGTTTGCATATTTGCAATTGTGATATTTAATTTATTTATAAGACGCGACTCGTTGCTATGGAAGCGAAGCTGTTTTTTCGTCTGCTTTGCTTTTTATATTTTTTATCTTACGAGATGAGTTAAAAGTTTAGATAAAAAAGTTGGCATCAATTTTTGATGGAATGTAAAAAGAATTTTTTTTAGAGAGAATGTTTATATTTTTTTGTTTGTCGTGCGTGTCTTGAGTTTTATTGAAGAATTATGTTAATTTTATGAAAAGGCACGTAGAAATGCATAAAGGATCATCTTTCCAGTTTTTAGTATGATGATCAAAAATTATCAAGGTAAAAGCATTTATATTTTGTACATATTATACATTTTGTACATAGTATGTAAATAATTTGAATTCAATATTTCTTTATTCTATAATTCTAAGTATGTAATAAAATTTTTAAAAAGAAAATTCAAGAATATTTAGAAGATTTTTGAACCCAAATAAGTTTTGATTGTTTACAGAACAGTAGGATTGTCGGCCTTTAAGACTAAATTATTTTATGAAAGAAGGATTAAAAGAAAAAATTCTGCCAAGAGAATAAATGGAAGAATATTTACTGAATAATGAAAATGTTTAATAAAGCGAAAATATTTTAAGTTTTAGCATATTTAACTCAATTGGTTATTAGTAAGTTTAGTATTACAGGGATAATAGTCGATTCAAGACGTATGTATGCGTATGTTTTAACTTATTTCCATTTAACCATAGAAAATAATAATAATAGAAAGCTGTTAACAAGCAGATAAAAACCAACAGATTAGCAAAAGGAGAAAAACCGAAATCGTAAGTAAAGTCTGTAATTATATTACACTTAGGTACACTGTAACCGAACAAAAACAATAAAAGGAGAAAGAATATAAACTTAGCCACTTCTTTACACGCTCTTTTAATCGTATCAAGCGATACGAAATTCTTCCACTATTAAATTAAGATAAGGGCAATGCGATAGAAATTACCATTTAGAATTATTTTTCGATTAACTGAGAAAATGAATAAAAATTTGCAGTATTATCTACGGGAGTTAATTGTGCTGGAAAACAAGATGTTCCCACAGAGAAAAATTGCTACCCTCTTTTCTTTGAATGTTACAAATGATGCTTCCTGTAAATTTTGCTGCTATTTGTATGCAGCTGAGAATAATCCAATTTCGAGAGGGAAAGTGGTTTTTTTCTTCTATCTCAATAACTTCCTAAACTGTTAACCGCGGTCATAGATGTGCGACGCTGATAATAAAATAATATAAAATAAAAAATGGACTCGAGCTTTAAACAATTATGTGTCCTAATAAAATTTTCTTTGTGAGTTAAAAAAAAAAAAAAAAAATGATAAATAAAAAAGTATTTTTCCAGAAGTATCGTGCACGCTGTGTTTTACAATTTGCACGCTAGTTCGTATGACGACAATCATTATCCAAACGCATTAGAGAGTCGTGGTCACGTGATACAAATCAGTCACTCCCTCCCCTCCTTGTTTCATGTTTTTTGTTTTAGTCGGCCGATTTCGCCATTTTTTTAAGTCATTCTTTCAGCAATTGTTCCACAAACTGCATTCGGTTGTGCTGAAGGAGAATAGTGAAATTTTTCTAAGCTGCAAAGCATGCCAGCGCTTACATTTGCGTTTGTTTTACAATAAAGTGCATGGAGAGGGGTTTTTTTTTTATCCTACTTTTTATCTCTTTACACGTACTTAAACGAAATATTTCATCGCGACGGGCGGCCACATTAATCATTGTTAGTTAGGAAATTATTTATGATGACTACCGGAGATGGCGGCATGCAATCGAAAACGGATTTACCCGTTGCTTCCTGACTTCATTTTTTATTATTTTTTTCATTTCATTTCACTTCTCTCTACAATTTATTATTTCTGTCAAATCATGGGAAGACTGGAAATTAGTGCTGCTTGTAGCTGGCATCACTAATTAGATGAAAGTGGAGAATAATTTATACTGTGATAACGCAAAGCCATATAATTTTGTTAAGGGAGGCATACTAGAATTACAATAACACAGTATATGCAAATTACATGCAAATACAGATGAATAAAGCAAACAGTTTCATTTGAAAAAGAAGGAAACATTTGTAGACGTTCCCTCCTCCTTAAGGCTTTCTTTTTAATAAAATATTGTTGCCACTGTTTTCCCTTTTTCATCTACTTTTTATCCCACATTTTAAAATATTCGCCACATCAATACAAAAAATATTTCTTTATTTAAAGAAATCTACATAATGTTAAGATTTTCCAAAAAAAAAAAAGTCAGATATGTCAGATTAGGCGGCGAGTCTCCCAGTCGTCTAAGTCTTCAGAAATGACATGGTATGACTAATAAACTGGAACAGTGTGACTGATATAGGTTTCGTCAATTAGTCAAAGGACAATATGACTACAATTGATCAAACAAGCTATATTTCTACATGTTATAAAAATTAAGGAAACGTTATTTTACACAAAACTACGAAAAGAATTTTTTTTTAGCAATCAACAGAATTTTCGCGATGTTTTTTAAGCACACTAGTTCAGTGAAATTAATTAGCGGGTGTACCAATGTAATACTATGGCAATTTAGAAAAGTGTGAGTAAAACAGTGTTACTATAACATCAGTACCACACAAGAAACGAAAGTACGAAGTAAATCTCGTTTTGTGAACTATAAAGCACATTAACTATGTACAATTACTTACATGTAAGTAATTTTGTTTTATTTTGGAGTATTTTCTTTAGAAGTTTATTTTCAACTCATATGCATATCAGACAGTGTTGTCAGATATACGATTAACACAGGACGACCTGGAAGGTACAAGCCTTTTCTTATGCCCTGTTCTTGCTGTTTTCACCGTACGTATGCGCGATCACATACATATCAAAATAGCCGAAAGTGAATATCACATTCGGCTATTCATTATATCATTTCTAAGATAATCACATAGGGAGTAGGTGCAGCATCTTCTCGTGAAAGCTAGGCAGACGTTTGCAAAAACTCAACACAATGAAGTTGATGATTTGGTAAGTACATACTCCAAGCTTAGGAACAAATTCTAAGATGACAGAGATTCCTTCCGACGTTAGCTGGGGATGGACACCTAGATCCGATCTCGAAAGACGACGAGAGCTCCGGGTCATCGGTAAACATGCCACGTCCACTCCGAATGCACCTCCCTTTTCCCCTTGATAACTCCCTGTATATAATTTTATGTATCATGTACATAGATTTGTTGCCTAACCTAAATTAAAGTTGCATTGTTTTCATGCAAAAGAGTCGTCATTCGAGTACTAATTACCACCAGTAATTACGCTGGTAATTATACATACGTATGCCTTTTATTATCATTATTATTGTTTAAATTCTAGTTTAAGATATACTATGCGCAAGAGGATATGCCGCCCCTAAAACCCCTAAAATGCCAAGTGTAGCTATTCAGCATAACTATCTACTTTTTCTGCTGTTTCCACTTAATAGCAAGCTGTGTTCAAACATTTCCACGAGGAAAGACAACATATAAAACTATGAGAAAGGGAATGATAGAATCAGCATAATAAAAAAAGCTGAAAGTAAGAATACCGTAAATTTAGCCGGAAAGAGAAACGTCTTCGGGTGAAGCACACGGGTCTCGAACGGCTGCGGCACTTACGAGGTTCCGATAAAAAGCCAGTATTGTTTCATTTTTAATAATTTTACATAAGATATGTAACTAGAAATTTAGTCAAATTTTAATTTTCATTCTAACAATAGTTGAAATTTATTAAAGGTAATTATTACTAAACCGTATAATTCGCATATATGCATGTGGTTTCTAGCGACAAAGATACCTAGCAACAAAGATTGAACTGTGCACTGCAAAGTATGCACATTCTCTAATGGGCCTCTTGAAGAAAGACCTCAGCCCACGAACAATGGAAATTTGTATGAACTAAGTGGTACTTACTCTATGAGAATGAAGACAGATCTGGAATTCGGTTTAGTCAGACTGACTAAAGAGGTGCTCTTCCATCTCATGGTGGCGAAACGGGCCGAGGCGCTAATGGAATAGGCAGACGGCCTAATACAGTCAAACCTCGTTAACATGGACACGCTTAATGTGAATTACTTTTAACATGAATTGTTTTCATAGTCCCTTATAAACATGAATACAAAGATTTGATACTGATAGCATGAATTAGTGTTAACATGAGCAACATTTTGATTCCCCTTGAGTTTCACGTTAACGAAGTTCGACTATATTACAATGTTATTTTTTCACGCATATGTAAATCATATATTTCTATATAATTTCACTCCTGTATAACCAAGATCTGGTATAGTTAAACTCAAAGATTGTCCAAGATACCTAATTCTTCTTTCTTTTTCATCTGAACTTATCTGAGAAACCTATCATCGAAATGCATTTCCCTACATACATATTGTATTTTGAAATGGATTTTAACATGGAATGTTTATGTCAAATTGTGAATTAATAAAGCACTTTCGAAAGACATGCACACCACATACGTACGTAAATAATTTAAGAATTTGAATCTTCAGATAACTTTTGAAACTTTTTTTAAAAATCGGAAAAAAATACTGATAGATATTAAAGGATAAATGTAATAATGGTTATTAAATAGTTTGAAAAATATTAATTTGAACTTGTTAAAATTAATTAACGCGTAAATTTTGACAACAGCTAATGAAAACCAAATTTATTAGAGTAGTCAGGTAATTTAAAACTCCTGTAAGTTATTTGCTTTATCACATGTTTATTATTTTAAAATCGGATGTATTGAATTGAAGAAGGAGACAAAATTTTCTGTCTTCTGATTAAAATCGGACGTTTGATAATCATGGTGAAATTCTTTTGGTTAGCTACTGAACTATCTACAAAACATAATGAAGTGATAGTGAGCAAAGCCACTTAAAATATTTCCATTTGAATATTATACTAATTTAAATTCATTATCGAAATTAATAATAACGAGTCATCTGTTGTTAAAACCAAAGTATTCAAGCTTGATAACCAAACAGGTTAAAATAAATAAATAAATAAATGGCTACAATAGAATAACATTCCTAATTTAATTTGAATACTTAAACAAATATTTGTATTCCGAAATAGTAATTAATTTTCTACCATCCGATTCCTTTATCTGAATATTATGATCGATGGGAAAACATCAACACCAAATGAATTTCATTTAATCATTGTTAGATGGTAAATTATTAATGACTGTGCAATATTTCCAGAGGCAATAAAAAAAACAATAATATTAATAAAAAAAATGAGGGATAATATTAACTTTTGTCACACTTCCAGGATCTTTTATTTAACATTTACTTTTTTGCTTTGAGAGCTGACAACGGAGCGTGTCTCCTGAAATATAAGAGCTAACAACAACCTTTTAATTCTCGTTGACACAAGCTCGTTAAGTAGCGCCTCCACCTGCTGCATGAAAATGACAGCTCTGGCTTGGAGTGGGATATTACGTAAGGTTCCGGGCTTTAAACGAATGTGGGGTTCAAGAATAATAATGGTGATGACAATAATAATAATAAATACGAAGGCTAGTCAAAAAATATTGAGAACAAATTTTTAGTTTTTAAATAGCATATGTTATTGGCAAAGAAATAATTATTCACAAATAGTTCAGATATTACTCAGTTCCAATATTTAATTCACATTAAAACAATAGGGGGCATACAGGCTGAAATTGTATGTAAGGTAGGTGAACCAAAGGAATTTTGTCCCAATATTTTTATGAAGTGCATATTGTGCATTCAGGAAAACGCCCTGTAATCAGCATAAAACATGATAATTAATTTACAGAAGGGAGCTATTGCTGTATAATGGTTATTATTTAAGCAAATATTACAAATTTTATGACGATAGATTCTTACGGACTTATAGCTTTGATAGACTGACATCAGAGTAAAAAATAACCATTTTTAGGTGATAATACATACGCGTAGTCAGCCTTTTGAACGGGGGGGGGGAGTGCCGAAATTTTTTAACCTGAACATGTTGGGTACAAACAACATCTTATGTAATAAAACCTAATAAAACGGAACCCCATAAAACATATCAAATTTCCGTTTTAGACAGGTTTTTTGCGGAAGGTATAATTGTGTGGAGCTTCTTTTAAAAAAGACCCAAACGCAAATTTTCATTGCGAGAAGAAGAATGAGAAGTTGCTTAAAACTAAATCTAATGGACAGGGGCATGCGAAGAGAAAGCTGCGCCCGGGGCAAAGTTACAATTTGGCGCCCCCTCCACCCAACTTTTTCTTGTAACAGGCCAAAAATGAGATTGATAGTATAAATTTGGCGCTCCCTAAAGTTCCACGCCGGGGCAGTTGCCCCCTACGCTCCCCCTTTCGCACGACGCTGCTAATGGATAAGAAAAAGATATATAAACATAGATAAAACATGATAGATATAAAATAAAGATATCCGTAAACATAAATCTGCAATTATCACAAGTTTTCATTTCAAACAGCAATGAAATACTAAAATAAATAAGCACGACTTTAGTTCCCTCGTCATTTTGATCATAGTAACATTAAAATAACTTGTAGTATGCAATTTAAAGTGAAAAGTAGCTCTTATATTTTCTACTCGTGAATAAATAAAATTTCCCCGTTCAAAAAAATGAGCCCGTACGAATGTCAAAATATGATCCCAAAAAACGAAATTTAGCAAACCAACAAACCAACCTCCATATTAATTTGAATTTTGCGTAGCATCATTTCTTATTTTCAGAGGAAGCACAGAAATGTACTAGAGATGAGTTCGGGCTCGATTTTTGAAACCCGCGCCCGAAAGATTTTTAGTACATTGGAACCCGAGCCCATCCGAGCCCCATACAAAAAGTATACAAAAATAAATAAATAAATAAATAAATAAAAGATTTAATGATATTTAAAAACTGTTTCAAATGTGATATCCCATTTTTAAAAAAATTCTTATAAAATTTACTATTAAATAAAAATTTAAATTCAAGCTTATGAAAAGAGCAATTTGGTATCAAATAAAGATATCCTTCATGCCTAAAATGATTCCCATATTTCTTGTCCTTTAAGAAGAAAATTTGATGGACATATTAAAGAAGTGTAATGAATAAATGGACAGTGTTTATAGAAATTACAATTTGTTTGCTGAAGAATCAAAAAACGTTTGCAATTTCCTATAAAAAGAGTACATCTTCAGGGGTGTAGTCGTAAAAAAAATCACAGGTTACACGATCGACGCAGAGGGTATATGCTCAAGGCACAGAGTATACTCTAGAGCAGGCCTGTCCAACCTTTTAATAAGCAGGGGCGCATCTCAGTTTTTGGCAAACCGTGAAGGGCGCCATTATTAACATGGCTCAAAACACACAACAAAATTATCTAAGGGTACTAATACCGATGCATATATGCAAATTTATTTAGCTATAGAATACATAAGGCCCCAAAGGATGTGAAATATTACCACATAGAAAATCTCTTCAAAATAACTATAAATCGTTGAAATTTTGAATTATACGTTTTTCTTCGAGGGGTATATAAAAAAAATATTTGAAGGAGCCAGAAAACTAAATCTCGCCTATTTGTTAAGATAAAAATCGTATATTAAAATAAAATGGTAACCAGCGATATTGTTAGATTTTTTGGGGACGCAAAAATAGATTTATTTTGAAGGTGTAAATTTGTCGGTATGAAAAGTAAAGAAACAAAGACGGGCATTATATAGTGATCAAATCTAAGGGAGGTTCTAAAGAGACCGTGGAAGAGAATGGAAATAATTTCGCATGATTTTATAGATTAAAAAAAATTACCAAAAATTTCAAAGTTATGAGAAAGAAAATGGCAAGACCTTTCTCGTCTTTAAAACATATAATGAGCCAGCGAAAGAACGATTAATTTTTTATGCGTGAAATACATTTGAACAGGTTTTAAAAATATCTCAAGCAAATATAAAGGATTATTAATCAAGCTTGCTTTAAAAAAAGAATTTTATTCTGAAAAAATGCTAGTAACATCTTTAAAAGGGCGCCAAGAAAACTTGCAAAGGGCGCCGGGTTGGACAGCCCTGCTCTAGAGAGTACATCCTATGGGTTTCATGAGAAACAGAAGGTTATACGGTGTTCCTTAAAAAAATCCAGAAGGTATACGGCGTATACCCCAGTATACCCTCCACTACATCCCCTGTACATTTATCTATAATCAATTCATTTCTCTTAACAGTTCCCCATGACTGACGAGAATCTTAAAATCAACACAAATTAAAACATTGATACAGTTATCTTAAAGTTCCGTTGTTTTTATGGGAAAAGAAGGAACATTAATCGAATGTTTTCAATCGGAATAACATGTAAAATATGTTTACTTACGAAGGGAAATAATCAGCATAAGCAAAATTCATGATGACAAAAAAAAAAAAAAAAAAAAAAAAAAAAAATCACAATGCTGTTATTATATGAAGAACGATTATGATTCGTGATTCGTGCACTATCAAATAATTTGCCGACCTCAAGCATCTAGTCTACATCAAAAACGAAGAAAACATTCTCTAATAAAATAAATAAATAAACGATCGAATTACAAAATATCCTCTGCCTCAAACGAAAATCCAACTAGAAGTTAATTTATTATTTATGATTATTTTGATAGGCGCCTTATATCAATTAATAGTCGACGGAAATGTAGTAGACATAAATCTCCATACATCACAAATTTTCTTTTGAAGCAACAATCAACTATTGAAATATATATAAAAAAATTATTTTTATTTTTCTTTCGTTTTGATAAAAATAACACTGGAATGACTTGAAAAAGAATAAATAATTTTAAAAAGGAAAATAGTAGTTCTTTCAATCTCTTCTACACATAAATGTTTTTTAATTCTCAGAAAGAATGAGTCCGAGCCCCCCCCCCCCGGACCCGAACACTAAAATGAAAATAGAGCCCGAGCCCCCCTTCTCCCCGGGACCGAAAACTAAAATGAAAATAGAGCCCGTGCCCACTTCGGACCCGGGTTTGGGCTCGGGCTTTCGTGCTGGGGCTGAGCCTGTCTCATCTGTAATTTGTACAACCTTCCACCCCCTCCGTTCTCCAGGCTAATCACATAATGGAATTATCGTTTCACATCTGTATTTCCTTTCAATTTTTTTTTTTTTTTTTGCTCCTTTCTAGACTTTAGATAACAAAAGCAAATTTATAAATACAGTCGAGTCTCTCTATAACGAAACTCCATACATCGAATTTCTCTATATAACGAATTTTTAGTAGGAACGGTCCCCTTTTCGCATGATTACGTTAAAAGCAGTCTCTATATAACAGTCTCTATATTCGTTATATCTATCTCCATATAACGAATTTTTTCATATATTGGTCTTAATTTATTCTGTTTTAAAAAGCTTCGAAATCATATGGAATCAATTTTCCATCACTTATTTTTGATTTATCGTCAGAGCTGAGGTTTTTTTTTTTTTTTTTTAATTATTATTATTATTATTTCTCTCCTTGTTCTTTAAATGCAACGAATTCATCCCACCTCCCGCACACCTTTCCGCATCCTTCTCAAAACAGAGTCAATTGGAGTGATACACATGTAAGAGAGGAATCAATGAGAGGCACATAAGAGAGGCCTTCAAATGGAGGAAAGTGTTAACTACAATTTTTCATTCCTTGCTAACATTTGAGTTTTTTTTTCTTTTGAGAGCATAACAATTTTAAAATCAAAACAACAAAAAATTACAGATTTCTTCGTCTGAAATTAATGCAAGTCTTCCTTATTTGATTTTCATTAAGCTTTCAAATAAATGTCTGTTCTATTTTTTGAAACAGCTTAAATAATTGAGAAATAAAATGTTAGGTTAATATTTACTTTTAAACATTTCAAATTCTTAATTTAAAAGATCAAAAATAATATTTGTTCAAATTTCACACATTAAATACGATTTTTAACATCATTCGCTATACATCGAATTTCTCTATATAACGCATTTTTTTCTGGAACGGTGGATCTCGTTATATAGAAACTCGACTGAAGTAGTTTCTATCCTTGTCGAGAATTTACTCCAATTTTTTAAGGAAATATGTATGCAATAGAAAGGTTTTAAAAAAATTCCATAAAGAAACGACATTAAATTGGGATTATAAAACCAATTTTTTTGATTTACTGTGATTAATAGAGATTCTAGTAAATATTCTAGTTTTAAAAAAGATGAATAAAATAATTTTCTTAAAAAGAAAAAAAGAAAGAATTAAGGTCTCTTCTTTTATCACATTTCAAAACATAGACTGTTAGTTTTGATTAACTAATTGAACTAACTTTGCTTACATTTTTCTTCTTTTTTCTTTTATAAATTTTGATTTTTTAAAATAATCAATCTTGGAACTGCGCGAGGGGGGGGGGGGGGTGCCCGGGCACCCAGGGCTACGCGCATGTAATAAAATGTATACGGGACCTACTGGCGTACCCAATCAAATGGTATGCATGAATGTTCATGAAACTGAATGATAGAATTTAGTACAGGCACTTCTACTTCTGTTTAAAAACTCCTTCTTTCTTCTTTATATTCCTCGTTTCATATTTTACTACTCAACATTTTTTCTTCCTCCCGAGCGTTCCTATTCTCAAGGGATCCAAGACATGCCCCGGGAAACCACTGCGCAGGATTTCTAAAATCCAGATGCGGAAATTCTTTGAAATTTTCTTCTCGCAGCATACTATTCGCTAGTCTGCGTCGAGTAGAACTTAATTTAGTAAAACCTGTAAAGACGGAATCTGTAAGTAATGGAAAATGTTTATATAGTTCCTTCGAAAAGAATATCTTAAATTTACTAGCCTTGGTGCAAATTTATTTAAAACGAATTTTTCTTTTATATATATATATATATGTAACGATTTTGTATTTAAACACCTTTTATTATACTTTGTTCGGTAAATCCAGGAAAACGGGCTTGCCTGGTTGTTAATAATGGGATTCTGTTTTAAAAGTAAAAATTTCATTGTCCCCAGCGATTTCGCTCTCACAGGTATGGCTATAGAAGATCGTTTATGTTTTTATAACGTAAAAGAATCAGCTAAAACGGAATCGCAGGAAAACTGAGAAAAATTTCGTTTGAAATAGTCTTTCCTCTTATCAGGTATAATTGCACAATATTCTTATTGCAGGAAGAAAGGCATGTTTATGTTTAAAACAGAATTTCGTTACAGAAAGAAACCATTTTAAAAGAATTTAATGTATTTTTAATGCCATGATTTAGAATCCGTTGAACCATGCTTTATTTTGCCCTTTAGTGACAATGGACCTGAGAACATTAATCTCACATTGCCATCAACAGAAAACTAATTGCTCACAAGACATCTTTAAACATGAAATATCAGGTCAGAAGGTTTATCAATAACATTTCAGTTTGAGAATAAGAAACGCTCACAGCAGGTATATAGGTTTTGATTTTGATAGGAAGCTGGTTAAGGAAAGGGAATAGTCGAAAACACCATCGTAGGCGAAATGCTGAATGAGCTCAAGGCTATCGCCGAGTCATACCAAGAAAGGACACTTATGAGAGAGACTGATCAAAACGATACCAACAGTATTTTGGAGATAAACCACGATTGCCTACAACCCTTTTAAAGTACCTTAGACCAGCGGATTGTTTACAGGAATAATATAAAGCACCAGGAGTAAAAGGATGATAGGAAGCACCGGAAAAATAAAGAAAGAAAGGAAAAGTAAACCGGAGAAATAGCAACTTTGCCTGGGGAACTTCTGTAGGTATCAATCTTCCAGAGCATCAAATAGTAAAAATTTGAAGAATGTATTGTTATTTTTAGATTTTTGCGCATTTTTCTAATGCCACATATTCAAATAGAAAAGAGAAAATGATTTTGAGTGTTTTCTTCTTCTTTTTTCCCTCGTTAAAATTTTGTATTTGTTATTGATTTTATAGAGAAATTCTTGTATTGAAGATAATCTTTAAATATTTTCTATTTCAAAACTCATTTCTTGTTCGTGAATAAATAACATCGGTTTAAAAATAGAATACAAAAGATAATCTAAGACAAGCTGCTCAGCAGCTAAACAGAAAGTTTACGAAGTTATTTTTAGATGTCTGTACATTTTTAATGCTTATTTATACAAAAAGAAAAAAAATCGATTTTTTTAAAATTATTATTGCTTCATACGAATGAAAACTGATTCACTATAGAAATTCTTACATCAAGAGCATTCTTTAAGTTTTTCAGAATGTAATTTCTATTTCAAAACTAACCAATCATTTGTGTAACATTTATTATAAAAATAGTATACATGCAATTAATCTAAAGCAATACGCAAAACAAGTTCGGAACGATATCTTTATTTATTTATCTAGTAATATATATATATATATATATATATTATGTAAACCGAAAAAAAAAATGATTTTGATTTATTTTTGCATTATTTTTTTTTTAAATTATCTGATTAATAAATTTAGAAATCCTGCATCAGAGTTTAAAGATTTCTTTGCAGTTTCCTCGCAGTTCTAGATAAATGTTAAAGTACACATTGTATTAATTTTCGATTATGCTATTGTTATGTAGTTAGCATATATTTTATAATAAAATTTTAGAATGGATGAATAATTAATTCAAAGTTCTTTCACTTGCAGTGACAACTGAGATTCTGGTGAAAAGTATTACGAAATTCCTTTACCTTTTCCCTAACTATTTCAAATACTTTACTAATTCTTTGACATTTTCCTGGTTTTCTTGACCTGTAAGAACCCCCATATGAGGACTGCAAAATTAAAAGAAATTGGAGCACATTCAGGCGTCTTTATCTAACAATGAAATTGTACACTTTGCCCTTTTTAGCACTTTCCAACAAAGTTGAAAAGTGCTTATGCATTCGGTTTGTCTGTCCGCAAGTCCACGCTCTAACTTCCGGAAATATACTCGAATTTTCGTGCAATTGATAAAACTTATATAGGGTCACCAAAGCATAATGGGTATAAAATATGTACGATTAATGGTTCATTTACAGGAACACTCAAAAGAACTCGATTACATTATGGCATAAGAAGAAAATCGTTTGGGGATTAATTTAATGACATGACGCTATTTCAAATGTATTGAAACTGATATAAATTACTGAATTTCACTGCGATCAGATTAAAATGGAGCATTCATAGCATTTTTTATTAATTTGCAGAGACACACAAAAGAAATCGGTTACAGTACTGTCTTTGCGTCATAACTGCTAGAAAGTCCGTTTTAAAATTCGGTATGCACTTTTAAATTTCATTAATTTTTTTGTATATTACTCTTTATATATAGATTTTATACCTCATATACAGAGCTGAAGAAAAGCATTCGCATACAAATTCTCCCTATTAGAGGAAATTGCTGAAGGGGAATGTTTAACTAAAATATATGTATCTTTTAAATGAATTAAATTTTGTGATACATGTTGTGAAAATAGATACAAATCTCTATATCATATACAGGGCTGCTAAAAAATTCGAATAGTTTTTCGATTGTAGATGGGAACAGCTGAAATTCGGTTTTAAAATGCGTTATACATTTCCATATGGTGAAATGAGACGTAATATTTTACTTTTTTAAACGATGCAGTTTTGTTACATTATTCTGAATGTGTTGGAAGATGCTTCATAATCTATGCTTGACGCGTGATTTTTTTCTTTCTTGTTATTAATAATCACGGTTGAAATTGGATGTTCCTCTGAAGTATCAGATGCAGAGCAACAGTGGCAGCTAGCATGGCAATAAAGGGTTGTCTCTAAAAAAAAAAAAAAAAAAAAGGTGGCGAGATTAATGATGACCCATCATTTTTCTTCAACAAACGTTACAGACTTCCCGAAACAACATTATAAATAGATGAAGAGCGAAAGGTAAAAATTTAACATCGTTCAACTTGCGCAACCTGTAGCTCGGAACAAGTGACGGGGCAGCGATAATTGATTTTTTTTTTTTCTATTCTCCTTCTCAGATCATGCAAGAACGTGATGATACTGGAGTAATTTAAACAGATACATTATATGATTAATGCAAACTAAAGAAGGAAAAAGATACATACATACTCGAAATTATAATTAAAACTTAAAAATAACAATAAGTATTTGCTTTCGAAATATTTGTAGTTTTTTTTTTTTTTAAAATACATAAGTACAATCATGAGCTTCATTGAACGCAACACGATTTTGCACTTGTTATTTTTGCTTCATTTATAAAAACATTTGTTCCTCCACCAATAGTTCACTTTCAATCACATCGGAAGAGAATTAAATATATTGTATAATAAATTACAATTCGACAGAACTTATATTGTTATTAATATTTTCAGTTATTACTTTGATCAAATATATAAAAGTGATGCTAGAAAGAATTTTAAAAACTGTTTCTGAAAAACAACTCAAGATATAAATTAAAAAAGATAAAGAAAAAGATATAAATTAAAGATATTGGTAAGAAAACAAATTTGTATTTCAAGTAATGAATATTTCTTACAACTGTGTTATTACAATCCTATAATCAAAAAAGTAAACTTTTTATAGACATTTATTAATACTGAAAAGGAGAATTAGATAGAATTTTAGAAAATATTAACCAGCATTCTTTATTCAGAAATGCACGTCGCGTATCTCATAATACATTAATAATAATAATAATAGAAAAAGAACTAAGAACCATGTAGTTATAACAACGTACAATCGTAAAAACGACAGAATTTCAATCCATAAGTCCCCTTCTCACCCGGAAGGTAATATGACTAGCGTTGCCGCATTCGACTAAATTTCTATTTAGACTTCCCGAATTCTCACCAGTAAGATTTAATAGTTATTTTTGTTTTATAAAATGCTAGATATTCCATAAGAAAAAAAAAATCTGTGTGAATTCAATATTTTTAAATAAAAAATCCGCTAGAAACGGCAACAACTGAACCTGACTAAGGCATATACAACCGGAAATATAGAGAAATATTTTTTTAATAAAAAATCTTCAAAGACAGAGTTTGGGAAGGCCGGGATATTGAATAGATAGAGCCCACTAATTGCTCTTTTTTTCCCCATTCTTTGGGAGCACTAGCAGCACAGTAAAAAAGTACTCATGATTTTATTCAATTGTTATTACCTTTTACTTTATAAAACACAAAAAGGAAATAAAGAGGGAATTTTCGAAAGTGTGAACCAAAACTATACGAAGAAAAATTATTTGTGGAGCCTGGCAACCAACTACAAGCAATGAAAAATAGCTACGAACGCCCTGCAGCTAGTAATTAATATTTGTTTCCGCTGCGCTTCTGACCCTTTTTTTCCCAAGAGGCAAAAAAAAAAAAAAAAAAAAAAGATACCAATTAAGGTTATAAATTCACTTTTACCCTAGCGTATAAAAGAGTTCTGTTCGTAAATAATTTAGTGGGACATGTAATGAAAAGCACACTCAGCACTGCGTAAATCCAAGTGAAGTGATAAATAAAGCATGCTGCATTCCGAGGATCTTGTCCTTAACAATTTAAAGCTTTACAACGGAACCAAATCTCTGGCTCGAACGTGACTGGGGCGATCGGCACGCGCTCGATTTTCAATGATGCCATTGTTCCTTTTCAGAATTCGAGATCTGCAAGTATGAGCGGAAATAAACCATGAGTATGCCGATACATAACTTTCGAAACGAAGGGTTATCGGTTAAATCTGAAAGCTCAGTTTTAGTTAATACAGAAGAGATCAGAATGTGGCGAAGAACTTAACGGAAAAGTTCATTCAGAGTAGATTCAATTTAACGAAAAGTTTTTCAGAGTATTGTCCTTGAAGAATTTGCAAATACGCACAGGATTTATAAATTAATGTTAAATATATTTTTGTCAAATTCAGAAAACCACATGAACTGCTTTTAATGTTTAAAACAAAACAGTCCATCGTCAAACAAACACATTGTATTTTAATTAACAGAATAAAAATTCAAGCTAGATTTCCTTATCACTATTTTAGTAGCTACAAAGCAGAGGTGCAGAATGTTCCCATCCTGCGATCTAGGATCGGGGAGAATTTTAGCCATCTAGGGAACTTTCGCACAAAAATATACAATTGATTTCGATTTTAACAATGAACGACAATGAATTACATATTTACTCAAGAGAGAAACATTTTCAGGACAAATAGAAAGATCCACATAGTGAATTTTACAAAACTGATCTCAGAATAATATGTACCGTATATATTCGCACATATGATGAGAAATTTTGGAAAAATGAAAAAAGTTATACTTATTTTAATACAGAATTTAAGTAAGCCTACAACATATCGTAAAAATTTGAGAAAAGTTTTATACGGATTGGTTAAATTGTTGGAAGTAAAAACATTTTCTGCTCCCTGCATATGTACCCGAACCCGATTACAAATTTATTTCTAAATTATAAATTATTCAGTGGTCGGTTTTTGCATGGTTACCTTGTTGATTTATAAATTAATTTCAATATTACTTGGAGTAAAAAAGTAAAAGAACATTTTCATTAATGCATTAAAAAGTAATATTTTTTAGGAAATGATAAATGCGTATTTTTCACAAAATAGTATTTTCCATTTGTGATAATTTAAAAGAAATTACAAATCAAAACGTGAATGGGTTTCCCATTTCAAGCACAAAGCACATCCAACTAAATAACTGCATATCATAGAAAATGTCAGAAGCAGTATATGAAAAAAATTTTCTCATAAAGAATCCTTTTGTTCTTCAGTACTCTCCTTGACAGCTTTTCGAATGCATTTCAAGATAATGGCCTAAACGTTCATAGATTATGCAATTATTACAAGAGCACGTAAAAAAAAAAAAGCGGCAGATAAAAGAAAGCATTAAAAAAAAGTGGCGGGGGATAAAGAAGACATTGTTCTCCTAACATATCTCCCTTCATAATCTTCTTTAAACAGGTAAACGGAAAACAAAATTTGGGGACATTCATCACCGACAAATTCTTCAAGCACCATCATTTCAACAGTTGTTTCCCCCCAACACAGTGCTTGTCAGATGATACTTCAACACACTTTTTTCTTTCTTTTTAAAAGATGATGAATGTAATATTTACTCATACTCAAAAGCATAAGACTGCCTATTTCATAATGTCATGTACATCAAGTGTACGCTTAAACAGCTAAAGCATTCTAGAAATGACAGCAATTTTCAACAATATCTTCCAGATCTTTTGCTTCAGAAGTAGATGTTCTACTTGAAAATGAATAAGCTAATAAACAACCAGATAAAAATAAATTTTTAATCTGCTTGATTCTGACACTTAAACACTGATCCATAGAAAATAATTTAAAAAAAAATCTTTTTGCTATCTTGAATAAGATAAGTGTGTAAGTCTAATGACATTCGTTTTAGAAAAATGTGGTAAAAGTACCTAAATAAATTTTCACTGATAGTTTCAAAAGCATAAATTTTCTTATTTATCTTTTAAAGCACAGTTTCAAATAAAATTTAGGCGTTTTCTAATGACTTCCGTTTTAGAAAATGTGTTAAAAGTATCTAAATAAATTTTCACTGATTTTACTGATTTTCACTGATCACAAAGCATAAATTTTCTAATTTATTTTTTTAAGTATAGTTTCAAATAAAATTTAAGAGTTTTCCAATGACATTCGCTTTAGAAAAATGCGTTAAAAGTATCTAAATAATTTTTCACTAATTGTTTCAAAAGCATAAATTTTCTCATTTATTTTTGAAAATACAGTTTCAAATGAAATTTAAGCGTTTTCTAAAGACATTAGTTTTAGAAAATGTTTTAAAAGTATTTAAATAAATTTTCACTGATAGTTTCTGTCAGGATCTGATAGCACCTGTGCTAAAGAATGTAATTTCTACTATTTCTCTATTTGAATATTTAGTATTGTATGGTTGTGTACAGAATTTCCAAGGTGACATTCCTTCTTTGTGGAAAGGGGAATTGCCAGATAATCCTTTGCAGGTGGTGTGTTAGAGAAAGGAGATTGCTCAGAGGCATGTCCATCTGTCAGTAAAGTATGCGGATGATGAGCAGATTAGCAGCATGTCACTAAGCAAGAAAAGAATGGAGTATGTGTCCAATGAGGAAGCTCCAAAGGGGTTTATGTTGGGGAAAGCAGTGATTTGGAGAGGGCAAGTTTGTCTGAGAGAATTCATTCGGTACCTAGGTTTCGGACCTAGAGGTTGCTCTGTGTGGAAGAGCGTAAAGTGTGCGTTTCCGGAGCGCAAAGGACACAGACGTCCTGATGTTTAGTGCTCTGGGCTAAGAAGTGCAGGCCCAGTATACTTGTGTTTGGAGACTCAAGGTTGAGCTCCAAAAAAGTGAATTTAACGTGTATTGAGTGTGAGGTGGAAAGTGTAATTGGAATAGTACACAACCAATCTTTACAGTATCTAATTTAATGTTGAACCGGATCACCTATATCCGAGTTGTAGTTGTATGTATTTGTAAATAGCGTATTTTGTGTGTACATATATTCTTAATAAACTGATAATTCAGTTACTAGCGTAAGTCTTCATTTACACCAATCTCACAGTGGGTGACCGATATCACCTAGTAATATCGGTGGTGGCAGCTATATCTACCACGGACATTCTTCAAAGTTGTGTGGACTGAGAGGAACGTCCGACAAATTGTTGGCAGCGTCGGGATAGAATCGCCTGAAACCAGTGACCAGCGAGCCGTGTTGCAGTCTCTTAATGCCGGAGTATCCAGTGGAATTCTTGTGTGGTCGTGCCATATCTTCGAGTGTGTACTAAAGCATCGAGCCGGATCGTCGATTGTAGGCTAAAGTGTCGTGCCGTATCGTCGAGTAGGTGCTAAAGTATCGTGCCGGATCGTCGAGTGGGTGCTAAAGTGTCGTGCCATATCGTCGAGTGTGGACTAAAGTGTTGTGCGTATATTTATTAGAAAGAACTAAACTGAACTGTTGTGCCATATTACCGCTACATCGTGAAGCTACCTGTGATTAGAAAAGTACTCCAGCAAAGAAAGTATAAGGTAAGGTGTTTTGATCATATCTTTCTGCTGACATCTCGAACCAAAATTTGTTGTTGTATAATTAATAGACACTTATAATTAATTAACACTTAAATTGTCTATATCACTTATGTGTTTTATCAATACTCCCTACCTATAAAGTGTTAATAACCATATTGGCTATTGTTTTAAGGAAAGGTCATAATAACTTGAGCTAGTATTGATTGTCTATAATTTTTTTTTACTAATTGTGGTAATAGTGGTTGGAAGGAATAATTAAATTTACTTAAAGTTAAATTATTGTTAAAGTAATATTTAAATGAAGCAACATTTTTTTTAAGTTTGAAGAGTGTATAATAACATTTGCTTAGAATTTTAATTGGCCAGTAGTAGAAAAAAAAAAAAGGCTCAAGAGAGAGCCATAGTGAAAAAAAAAGGCCCAAAAGAGAGCCATAGTGGGAAAAAAAAGGCTCAAAAGAGAGCCATAGTGAGGAAAAACAAAAGTGAAGATTTTCAGTATATTTGTTTTAAGTGTAAGAACCAGTATTGAGTTCGGAAATATTTTAGTGAGGATAATTGTAGAAATTTATATATGCATGTTTTACAATTTTTCTTTATGTGAATTTTCTTGATTGACACCAATACTTCTATTCAATTTCAACGTATCAGTATTTTTATGTTAATTGTATGTTGTTATATAAGTGTATAAATTGAAATTTGTATTGCATAGTAATCAAATCGAATTACTGTTTTACCTTTTGTTTTATTGGAAGTGTATTGTGTGATAGCAATGGTTGAGGAAAATAAGAGTATTCAGTAGGTTAATTAGAAATGAAATGTATTGATTATCTGAAGGGTATTATTTAGTATAATATGTGGGATATAACTGTACTAAGTTAGAAATTTAGGAAATATTAATTTGGTAGGTTTAACTATCCTTGTGGGGTGGTTATAACAATCGGTGAAGGTATGGCTTTCTTATTGAAACTAAAAAAGGTTGATCTTCAGGGGATAGCCGAAGAGTTGGGCGTTGAATTCACGGAAGATGATACCAGAATTCAGCTTAAGAAAAAGATAATGGACAGTGATGAGTATGACGAGGGGGTTATTAAGGAATTATCTGACACTATTGTTGCAGAACGATTAGAACATGAAAAATTAGAACGCGAAAAGTTAGAAAAACAGGAAAGGTTAGAGCGTGAAGAAAAACAGGAAAAATTAGAACGCGAAAAGTTAGAACTCGAAAAGTTAGAAAAACAGGAAAAGTTAGAAATAGAAAAATTAAGGATAGAACATAAATTAGAAATGGAGAGACTAAGGGTTCAAGGATCGGCAAATAATTTTAATGGGTCTAGGGAATCTAATAATGAAAGTAATATAGAAAAATTCATCAAAAGCGTAAAAACTCTATTTATCAAAGTACCGGAAGGGACTGAGGGATGGAATTTATTTTTCAACAGTTTAGAAAGGGCATTCAAAACTAGAAATGTACCGGAAAACCAGCAGGCCGAAATTCTACTAAATATGTTAGGAAATAAGGCGGATAATTTGTTAATTTATACGACTACGGAACAAATGGAGAATTA
Source organism: Maratus speculifer (assembly GCA_964019185.1). Classification (NCBI taxonomy): domain Eukaryota; kingdom Metazoa; phylum Arthropoda; class Arachnida; order Araneae; family Salticidae; genus Maratus; species Maratus speculifer. The sequence goes on from OZ025295.1 coordinate 82,634,314, forward strand.
TGAAGAATTAAAGGAGTTAGTTCTAAGGGAACATGAGCCGACACCGAAGGCGTGTTTGGAAAATTTTAAGAAGGCTAAGAGAAACCAGAACGAAACTCATGTATTATTTGTATCGCGTTTAATAGCGACGTGGGAAAATTATTGCAAGATTAGAGGTGCTGACTCTTATGAAAAGTCAACCAGTTAATAGTTACTGATAAGTTAGTAAGTACGTTAGATGAGGATACTTCATCTTATATTGGGTTAACTCACCAGGGTAAATGGTTAGAAGCTTCTAAAATTGCTAGAGAATGTGACCATTATTTTTGACCATAAAAATAAGTCTTACGCCGTTACGTATAAAAGTTTCGAAGGTAAAGATAGGCACGTAAACAATGAAAAAATGAGACCGAGGGAGGATAGCAAAGTTAGTAATAATTGGAGGCAAAACGGGAGTAATGAGACTAATTCTTTTTCGGATAGGAAAATAGATTTTAAGAAACCTAGTGATGCTTCAGCGCCTAAATGCTTTAAATGTGGTTTGAGAGGTCATTACCAACGTTTTTGTAATAAAGTGGGTAATGAGGGAAATAATGGTAATAAAGGGCGAGATCCGAAAGCGGGTGTGCATTAGATTGTGGTAAAAGAAAGAAAAGAGTTACCTAATGGAGCTATTGTGGCGAGAATATCGGCAAAGGCCGAACAGAGAACTAATATTATTGGCGAGAAATTAAATAAACTTGAGAAAATTGAAGTTAGTGTAAATGGGCAAAAAGCAAAGGGATTGGTTGATTCTGGATGTGAAATTAGTGTTGTTCATAAAGATTTGGTACCGGAAGAGAAATTAAAAGAAGCGGGTAGTATTTATTTACAAGGGTTATTCGGTGAAGCAGTTAAATCGCCGTTGGTTAAACTACCGTTAGCTATTCCGCAATTCGGACAAACTAATATAATTCATCAGGAAGTACTTTGCGCAGTGACTGATAATATTAATGAGCAAGTAATTTTACATCCCGAAGTGATTAATGAGTTGTCAGGTGTCAACCGCGAGGAGCCATTGCTAGAGGCCCAAGAGTTAGACAATTCGGAAATTATTGATAACTTGAATGAAAAGGAAGGTATGAATAACGATAGCTGTAATGTTTACGCAATAGACGCGAGTTGGCAAAATGTACAAAGTCAGAATCCAGAAAAAACAGAAGTGGAGAAAGATAATGAAGCTATTGTTAGCAATTCAGATATGTTTAAGTAATCCCAATTAGAATGTAAAGAGTTAGAGAAAGCTTGGGAATTAGCTAAAATGGATAAAGGGGATTATTATATTGTAAATGGTTTATTGTATCATAGAGAGAAATTGTTAGGCGAAACTATAGCGCAATTAGTAGTACCCAAAGTAAGAAGGGAAGAAATCTTAAAATTAGCGCATAGTTCGGTATTTGGAGGGCATCATGCAGCTAAGAAAACTTTACAGAGGATCAGGTATTCATTTTATTGGGAGGGGATGGCGAAAGAAACTAAGCAATTTTGTGAGTCATGTTTAGAGTGCCAATCGACTAGAGGGGTTAAAGTAAATGATAGAGCTCCTATTTCCCCAGTGTCGCGACCGGAACTTCCATTTCAGGTAGTTAATGTTGATTTAATTGGGCCTATTGATCCTAAAAGTTCCCAAGGGCATCAGTATATACTAACTTTAATTGATGAACATACCAGGTGGGCGGATGCGATCCCTCTAAAAAGTTTAAGTGCTAAAACCGCGTGTGATGCGCTACTTCAAATATTTATGAGGACAGGAATTCCAAATATAATCGCCTGCGATAATGGAACCAATTTCACTGCCGACTTAACAAAAGAATTTGAGAAAAGGTTAGGTGCTAGTCCGAGATTTTCGACCCCACAGTATCCACAGTCTAACGGGCTTGTGGAACGATTTAATCAGACTCTTAAACGTATGTTACATCATACTATTAGAGAAGAAGGAAAAAAGTGGCATGAACAAATACCATTTGTATTATGGGCGTATAGGGAAGTCCCGAATTCTACGACGGGAATCGCACCTTTCCAATTATTATATGGTAGAGCGCCGGAGGGTCCTTTATCGATTCTCAAGTCATCCTGGGCAGGAGAAAATAAGGGGGCGCAGTTAGATACTACGCCGATCCATGAGTATTTGAATAAACTTAGGGGACGCTTAGAAAGAGCCGCAAATGAGGCAAAATTATCGTCCGAGGTGCAACAAAATAGAATGGCGTATCATTATAATTTAAGATCAAAAGAAAAAACGTTTGAAGTAGGCGATAAAGTAATATTGTTAATCCCCGATTCAACTAATAAATTATATTCTAGGTGGCAAGGGCCGGCAACCATAATCGAAAAACGAAATCAGCATTCGTTTATAGTTGAGTTAGCTGACGGGAGTAGGAAGCATGGGCACCAAAACAAGATAAGAGAATTTATTGCTAAATGTAATATAGTTAATATTGTTTTCGAGGGTGATGAGGAATTTGGAGAAGTTGGGGAAATTCCTATTTTGAACCGTGATCAGGAAGTAGAACGAGATATAGAGAGATTCGAAATAAAAGGGTTATCCAACAATCAAGTTAAAGATATAAAGTCTATTTTGAGGGAGAATAAAGAGGTGTTTATGGGTCCTGTACGATCAGCTGAAGTAGGAGAGCATCGTATTGATCTTAAACCAGGAGTGGAAAGGAAAAAGCCAAAGTTATATAGTGTGCCGGTAGCGTATAAAGAGGAAGTAGATAGGCAGATTCAAGAGTTATTAGAATTAAATCTAATCGAAGTGTCAAATGCTGAAATTAGTCATCCAATTGTTTGTGTGGCGAAAAAAGACGCAACTGTTAGGCTTTGTATAGACTATAGAGCTTTAAATTCGGTAACTCAGGTGCCAACCTTTCCGATGAAAGATTCTCAAGAAATCATGTATACCGCAGGGGCGGCTAAGTATTTATCATCAATTGATTTATTGAGGGGTTATTGGCAGATTAAAATGGCTGAGGAGTGTAAACATTTGACAGCTTTTACAACGCATAATGGAATTTATCAGTGGCGTACAATGCCTTTTGGATTATCAGGGGCTGCTGCCACGTTTCAGAAAGATATGAATGAAGTTCTTCAAGGTCATCGGAGGTATGCCGAAGCATATATTGATGATGTCATCATTTTCTCCGACACCTGGGAAGAGCATTGTGAGCATGTTAGGGCCGTCATTGAAGAACTTAAAAATAGAAATTTTACGATTAGGCTGGATAAATGTAAATTTGGTGAGAAATTGACTAAGTTTTTAGGTCATGTAATTGGGGGTGGAACGCATGCACCTGATAAGGAAAAAATAGGAGCAATAAGGGATCTAAAGAGACCAAAAACTAAAAAGGAAGTTAGATCTGTTTTGGGATTAATGGGATTTTACCGATCTTATATTCCAAATTATGCCGAAATTGCTATACCTTTAACCGAATTGACTAAAGGGAAGGTTAAACATACTGTACCATGGGATGAAAGGGCAGAAAAAGCATTTAATATTCTTAAAGATGAGTTATGTAAAGTGACGAGTTTGGCTACACCTATCGTAGGCCGGGAATATCAGCTCCACGCAGATGTTTCCGACCTGGCAGTAGGATGTTGCCTTACTCGAAAAGATGAAAAGGGTCAGTATAAACCGATAGCTTTTGCCAGTCAGAAATTGTCAGGGGCTCAGCGTGCTTGGCCGAGTATAGAGAAAGAGGCTTGGAGTGTTCTCTTTGGGTTGAGAAAGTTTGAAAAATGGACCTATGGATCTCAAATTGAGATCATTACGGATCATAATCCATTAAAATTTCTCACCGAAACAACCCCAAGATCACCCAAACTCACTAGATGGGCTCTTGCCTTGCAACGCTGGAACCTGAGTATTTTTCATCGTCCAGGAGCTCAACATTTGAATGCTGACGCAATTTCCAGGCTACATAGAAAGAGCTGGGAAGAACAACCAGTTGTTAGCCCATCAGCGTCAACGACCCAGTAGTGGACAACCTTAAAGGGATGTCGTCACACATTTAATTTTTTTTTCTGTGTGTGTGTAAATATTTTTTGATTTTTTTTTTTATAATATTGTATTAACATGTGTATTGTTTATGTAATAATAATATTAGTAAAGGTTCAGTAGAGATGTCAGTAGATAGTGTTCAGACACCTGGAAATACCTACGTAATAAGCATAATGAAGAAATCTGTAAAGAGACTATTGAACTCTTCTGCGATATTATTATATGTTTGGGGAAAATTAGCCCCTAAAAGGCATATTTTCCGCTAAGGTGGGGGGTGTCAGGATCTGATAGCACCTGTGCTAAAGAATGTAATTTCTACTATTTCTCTATTTGAATATTTAGTATTGTATGGTTGTGTACAGAATTTCCAAGGTGACATTCCTTCTTTGTGGAAAGGGGAATTGCCAGATAATCCTTTGCAGGTGGTGTGTTAGAGAAAGGAGATTGCTCAGAGGCATGTCCATCTGTCAGTGAAGTATGCGGATGATGAGCAGATTAGCAGCATGTCACTAAGCAAGAAAAGAATGGAGTATGTGTCCAATGAGGAAGCTCCAAAGGGGTTTATGTTGGGGAAAGCAGTGATTTGGAGAGGGCAAGTTTGTCTGAGAGAATTCATTCGGTACCTAGGTTTCGGACCTAGAGGTTGCTCTGTGTGGAAGAGCGTAAAGTGTGCGTTTCCGGAGCGCAAAGGACACAGACGTCCTGGTGTTTAGTGCTCTGGGCTAATACGTGCAGGCCCAGTATACTTGTGTTGGGAGACTCAAGGTTGAGCTCCGAAAAAGTGAATTTAACGTGTATTGAGTGTGAGGTGGAAAGTGTAATTGGAATAGTACACAACCAATCTTTACGGTATCTAATTTAATGTTGAACCGGATCACCTATATCCGAGTTGTATATATTTGTAAATAGCGTATTTTGTGTGTACATATATTCTTAATAAACTGATAATTCAGTTACTAGCGTAAGTCTTCATTTACACCAATCTCACAGTGGGTGACCGATATCACCTAGTAATATCGGTGGTGGCAGCTATATCTACCACGGACATTCTTCAAAGTTGTGTGGACTGAGAGGAACGTCCGACAGTTTCAAAATCATAAATTTTATCTTTTATCTTTTAAAGCACAGTTTCAAATAAAATTTAAGAGGTTTCGGTAAAAACTAATTCTTTAAACATATGCATTTTAATAGTATAGAAGAAATGTGTAAAAATATTGAAATAATTTTTGCTGATAGTTTCAAAAGCACAAATTATCTCATTTATCTTTTTAAACACAGTTTCAAATAAAATTTAAGTTTTCAATGAAAACAAATTCTTTAATTATAGGCATTTCAATACTATTTAAAAAAATGTGTAAAAATTTTGAAATATTTTCTATGATAGTTTCAGCACAAATTTTCTCATTTATATTTTAAAGCATAATTTCAAATAAAATCTAAGAGTTTTTGTCAAAGGCAAATTCTTCAAGTATAGGCATTTTAATTTTAGTACCATGAAAAAAATGTGTATAATTTTAAATAAAATAAAATGTGAAATAATAAGATATAAATAATATAAAATGTGTATAATTTATAATAAATTTTCGTTGATAGTTTCAAAAACATAAATTTTCCGATTTATCTTTTAAAACACAGTTTCAAATAAAATTTGAGAATTTTCTCTAAAGACAAACTGTTTAAGCTGAAAATTTTCTCATTTTAATAGACAAATTCTCATTTCAACAGCTGTTTTCTATAATATAATTTTTGTCAGATAATATATATATATATATATATATATTAACGAATAATGAACGCAATATCTACAAATGCTCCTATTTTATATCGTATGAAATATATCATCATATAAACGTCTTTATGAACACATATGTATATCATATGAAAAATGAAATGTATCATTTCATATTCCCTATCAAGTTACCTATTTCATATCATAGGCATCAAATATATCCCTATACAGTAAGGTATTTTAGAAATGACTGATATTTTCAACAAGACTGGAATTTTCTGAGAGATTTTTTATTTAATAATAGATGTTTTACACAAAAGTAAATAAATAAGGCAATACAAAATCAGATAAAAAAGGATTTTTAATCCATTTGATTCTGATAGTTTACGAATCATGATAGTTCATACGAAATTATTGATTTTTTGTTTGCTTGTTTTGTTTCTGTTTTCTATAAGGTAAACTTGTGAACCCAAATAGTAGCGTTAAGAGAAAATGTGATAAAATATTTCAATAAATCTTTATTGATAGTTTTAAAAGCATCGTTTTTCTTATTAATTAGTTTATTTATAGAAATCTTTTGTTTCCTAGTAGATCTACTTCTTTAAAGTAAAAGCATTAATTAATAAACAAGCATAGAAAATCAAATATTTAAACCATTAGATTCGGAAAATTTTAAGAATTAGTTTGTTCACATGAAACAAATAAAATGTATTTTAATTTCCCTAGATAATTAAAAGGACTTGTAGTTTAAATGATTTTCCTTTTAGAAAAAAGGAAATTAAAATAATTCAATAAATTTTCATTGCAGCTTTTCAATTTTCTCATTTATTCTATTGTCTAAAGTTTTAAAATCAATTTGGAAACATTCAAAGATAATTTTTTCAAACATCATTATTTCTATAGATGTTTTCCCACCATCACGGTGCTTGTCAGAAAATACTTTACAGCCCCCTCCCCCCCTTCTTAACAGATGGTGTACGCGATATTTACTCAGGATTAAAACTAGTCGTTGGGGTTCACCGTAATACTTACCCATCCATTATGTATATGAAAATAAAACATGTGAAAACTATTTATACAATGCATTGCAATTTCAAAAAAAAAAAAAAAAAAAAAAAAAAAAATTAAACGTATATTTAAATATTGTTAATATACCGGGTGTCCAGTACATGACTGACCCATTTTGAATGTAAATAACAAAAAAACTGTTTGAGATAAAAATGCGCGGTTTGCTGTATTGTTATTAGAATATAAATAAATTTTAAAATATGCACTTTGTTAATGTAATATAATAATATTTAAAATAATATCTGTCTCAAGACTGAGGAGAGGAAATATAATACAGATGGTTCAATCACAAATATTATTTTAAATCTCTTTCCAACCAACGTACCCTATTACTGAAGCTGCTTCGAGAGTCGATTCAATATATAGATTCAGATTCAGCCTAAAATCTCATTTTTATGAAAATAAGAGTCATGTCTGTATTCAAACAGCCTTTTACCGCCAACGCGATATTTTTTTCCGAAATTTGAACTATATTAACAAAATACATGTTTAAAAATTTATTGATTTTCTAATAACGATACCGCAAACCGCGCATTATTATCTCAAACCGTTTATTAGTTATTTAAGTTCAAAATGGGTCAGTTATTTACTGGACACCCGGGTTTGAGATTAACCACTATATTAACCACTTCACCGGCGATGGGTATGGGGAAACAATGCTTTTAACCCCGAGTTATCTCGGGGCGGACGTTTAAGTGGTAGAACTGCTGATGTACCATTTTCGACAAATTATATAAAACCCCAAACTACTCAAGTAGTACCGAACTACGTAAAAGGAACATCCTTATAACTCCAAAAATAATAATTCTATTAACTAACAATTAACTGCGTCGGATTAAGCGTCTCATTTCCAATTAAGATATACCTCTGAATTGAAATTTGAATGAAATACAGGGTCATGAAAAATCAAAGAATGTGAAAAACAGGATTACAAATATCTCGGCAGCTAATAATCCGATCGACTTCGTTCTATATGCAAAATGTGTGTTATTTTATTGCCTTTTACATCCATTCCTTGGAATAAAAAAATTCGAAAATTTTTATGTACCTTTCATCAGAACGAATTTTTCGAGAGTCCGAAAAAAATAGTTCCGGATAATCGAGGTTGCTGATATTCAATAGGCTTCGTCCCATTCTTACATAGTAACTACATACAAAATTTCAGTCTCTATCTCAATTTTTTCGGGAGATAGAGAGTTTACAGATAGACAGAGGGACAGCAAAATTTTTTTTCTAAAAATATGTTTTTCGGAATCTCTACTATCTAAAACGTGTAAATCCGTCAAAATTTTTTTTCGATTTTCAAAACGATTGCAAGACTTACCCTATACTACGTATGATGGGTAAGTAAAAACAGTCTATTTTATAATGTTCTAACATTCATATAAGGTTCATCCTTAAACATCTAACGCATTTTGAAAATGATAACTAATTTTAAAATCTCAGAGAGATTGCTTCAAAGCAGATGATGTTATACGCAAAATATCATAAGCAAGTTAATAAACAATGAGGTAAAAATGAATTTTTAATTCATTCGATTCAGATAGTTTAAGAACGATGTTAGTTTACACAGCATTCCGGTTGGCTTGGGTCCGACTTCTGGAGCCACTTATGAATTAACTTACATTCATATTCAGGGTTCACGCTACCGCTCGTTGCGTCAAATCACGATAAAATGCATCATTTGGCGAGTAAACGAAAATTCCGACTCGCCAAATTGCTAGTGCTCAATTTCTGCTCTTTTTGTATGTATATGTATGCCACTATAGTCCAGATTCTTATTCATGTTATTGAACGACTGATGTCGCTTTCCAGGGTTATTCGCACCATGCCATTTACATTGCTCTGTATATAGACAAACGGACTCAACACCAATTCAGTTTAGCTGCTGCCAAAGTACAAAAAGTATTTCTTTATTTTCAGTTAATCAGTATCCTATGCGCCGGCGTTGCGCTATTAAAAACACAAACTAATATGCACTAAACAAAATAAACTTTAGCTGAGAACTTACACTGTAAAACATTTGTGGTAATGTTACTCCATAAAATTGGTGGCAGCTACGATTTACACTTCATTGAGTATTTTTTCACTTACATAATGGTGTAATAAAAACATGCATTACTGGTGTAACATTGCAATGTTACACCGATTATATGGGTTAAAATACTCCACCAAATTGGAGGCAGCAAGGCTGCCACCAATTTTATGGAGTAACGTTACACAAATGTTTTACAGTGTACATTTCACTCGGTTATATAAGGATCATAAACTAATCTAGTGGCTATTAACTGTTCTTTTATTATTTCTACTTTAGTTCCATTTATAAGCATACAGTAGTAGGGTGACATCCCCAGTAATTGGCACATTAAGAATTTGTCTTTAAACTTACTTCAATGTTCATTGCCAAGAAATAAAATATTTACTTGCAAATATTTTTAAATCAAAGAATGCATATCGGTGCATGTATTTTGCCCACTAAAAGCAAAAATTTTTGAAAAAGTAGTTTTATAAAAATAAATTTATAAAAAGTTGCTGTAGTCACCAGTAATTGGCACCTAGAGCACCAATGTATGACACCTTGTGATCCAGTAATTGGCACATGTTTACATAAAAAAAAAAACCTTTATATTTTGCATTGGATTTAATCGCTTTAAATGAATTTACTGTAGATGAAGATGCCATATTTCAGGTTTTTGAAAGAAAGAAATCAGCATATTACACTGTAAAAAAATTCAAGAGGTTAATAAAATTTTTTTAGTAAATTTGTATTCCACAGAATTTTTTAGTAACCATTACAAGTTTTTTTTTTTTTTTTTTTTTTTTTTTTTGCAAGTGAAACAAACATTTCTTTTGTAAACTGAACAAAAGAGTATTTTGTGTAACTAACTTAAAACTTTTTAGTATGAGTCACCAAGCAAATTTTAGTAATAGCTCCAAAATTATTTTTAGTTAATTAAAAATTATATTTAGACTTCTGAAGTGGAAGATTTTCGGCAAAGTCGCAATAGATGGCAGCACCAAACATTGCTACCTGCTCTATTTTGATATGTTTCTAAAGGGGTGGGAAAGCCCAGAGATCATTACCCATGGTAACTGCTACGACAGGATTTTCATAATCCCTTTATTTAACGCGTACTTACATTGCATACATTCGGTGCGTATTTGCTGGCGTCTAGCATCGAACCCGGGTACTTTCAGCCTGGCGTTCGGTGCTATGACCACTAGGCTATCACGGCCACACCAAGTGAGTTTTAGTAATAGCTATTAAAATGTAAAACTATTAACTCAATTCCTTGCTAGCTTTTTTCTAGTAATTCTTACAGATTCCTTGTAACCGAGTAAGATTACAAAAAAAATTTTGTAATTACAAGGATCACTAAAATTTTTTTAGTAGATCGACCCTTTTTTTTTACAGTGTAGTCTGAAATGTGAACACTTTAAAACAATACAATATATTTATGTTAATACCCAGTAATTGTCATGCTGTCCCCAGTAATTGTTATATAAAGCCTTAATGGATTCCAATATCTGATAATATTTCATATTTTCAAATAAAAACAACTGATAAACAAAATTAGTCTGTAACTAACTCAGTTTACTGCCAAAATAAGTGGTTTAATCGCAAATCATGTGATTCCTTTGTAATTGGAATAGGTGCCAATTACTCGGAATCATCAAAATTGAAGTACCATTAATTGACATCTATCATTAATCCAGAAATCCAAATATTTGTGTCAAAAATACTTTTACACAATTAAAGTAACCCTTTTCAACTAAAAAAACTGTTGTAAATTAAAATTTAAAATACATTAGAAATTAGATAATAATGAATCGAAAAGCATGCCTTTCTTAAGCCAGAGAAGAGGCATTTGCAACAAAATGGCTAATTTGATACAAACCATAATTGTTTCTCTTTCCTAGGCACTATTGTCATATAGTAGCATAAATCGAGGTTATAATCTTTAAAGTAAATGAGCATACAACTGGTATATGGTTTTGCATTTTTAAAAGACTGGATATAAATCTTATTTTAGGACATGTTTGTAGGATGTGCCAATCATTGGTGCATGCCCATTACTGGGGATGTTACCCTATTATGAAAAAAAGAGAAAAACCTAGCACGACATTTAAATAAGTCCTATTAATATATTAATGTTATCCGTGGTTTACAAATCGTTACACGAGAAAACACCACCAAAAGAAAATTCAATGTCCAAACAAATAATTCATTAAGAAGTAAAGAAAACCCAAGATATAATTACGAAGTTAACATTCAACATTTAACATTTTTATCAATCAATCACGGAGACAACTCTATATTGTCTCTGTGCAGTTCACTTCAAGTAGAAGCAAAATATCTATTAAAAATTGCCACGCCTGAATCCGATTTTAATAACCGCAGCTCCCTAAAGGCTAAAAACGGCAATAAAGGCAATTTTCAGGTCAGGAGTGTCACTCAGAGCCATTTAATTAACTCGGTTTGAACAGATCGAGATAGAAGGGCAAGGAATTTCAAATTCGCATCACAGAAAGTTGCATATTAATTAAAATGTGTGAAACAGTACAATTTGATATCCAAGGTCGAGAAATATGTATTATAATTATTTGAATCGTATATAATTACTTCAAACATATTTAACTAGTTAAAATGGCTTAAAAAAAATAAATAAATAAATAAATAAAATCGACAAATGACGGTATTTTGGTAATTGAAAATAACATGCCGATTTTAACTGTGTATATACATTATATAGTCATAAATCACTGGACATTTCACTTTTTTAGATATTTCAATTATTATTATTATTATTATTATTATTCAATTATTATTATTAGGAATTTAGCAAGTAATTTATGTCGCCAATTTGGCGATATATACCCAAGTTGGTGACAAACTTTTTTGGTCGACGGTATAATCAAGTAGTACCGAATTACATAAAAAAAACATCATTATTAGTGAGATTTATTGAATTATTGGATATTGAAGGAGGTATAGCGATTTTTTTTAAAATAATAATTAAAAAAAAAAAAAATCTTGCTGTTTTTTCAAAAATTGTCATGCAGTGTTTGTAGCAAATTTAACACCATTTTCAGAAAATTTTACAAAATGTAATAAAAATAATATAGTGCAATATGAATTTAAATTTATTAAGGGCGTTCTTAAATCAAAAAGCGCAACTTTGTGACATACGTTTCAATTTTATTTATTTATTTATTTATTTATTTATTTATTTTTTTCAGAAAAGCATGAAACTAGCAGATGTTATTGTTCAGAAACTACCTAATCGTACCAACCACTTCCATAGTCATGCCTTTCAATTTTATATCTTTCAATAAAAAATGAATCTGTAAATGTGTCAAAATGTTTCGCACTTGTTCAGTGGGCAGCTGAGAACAGCTTTAAACATCGGATGAAATATCAGCAATCGTATGAAATATATTTTGTTTTTAAATCTGCGTTTGCACTATTAAAGATACATATTTTTTTTTTTTTTTTTTTTTCACGATTTAATAGTCAACTTTATAAATACACTTAAAAAAAAAAAAAAAAAAAAAAAAAAAAAAAAAAAAGTTAGTCAAATATTGTGAAAATTTAGAAAGATATCGGCCATAGCCGATTACTTTAGAGAGCTAATTTTTAGTTGCTCTCTAAAAGCTGCTGAATGATAGGGGATTTTCCAAAAATTGTCATTTTTTTATAGGCTGGTTTTAAGCAAAGGCGTTTGTATTAATATTGTCAACGAAAAATGCTTAGATTTTGATTCCCCCCCCCCCTTGAAATATCCATTTGGTTTTCCAAGAAAAACTAAAGTATCAATCAAAAATTTAAAAGTTAAATTAAAAGCGACAATTTATGGAAAACCTCTGAGCATTTAGCTGTTTTTAGGAAACAACTAAAAATAAGCTCACTCTATAAACGACATCTGCCTAAATTTTCATGATATTTGACTAGTTTTATTTTTTGAGGTTGGTCCACATAGTCGACTATCAAATCATGGAAAAATAATTCTTTTAATGTGTGAGCATGCGCAGAGGAAAAATATTTCATACAACTGCTCATGTTTCATCCAGGGCTGCGGAGTCGGAGTCGGAACCATTTTTGAGAAAAAGGAGTCGGAGTCAGAGTCGTAAAAAACAACCCGACTCCGACTCTGACTCCGGCTTTTTTCTTAGACAGTTTGAAGTGAAATTAAACCAATAAAATGTAATTTTAAATCCATAGAAGAAATTCTTATTGTTATTTTTGGATTATATCGGACTACCCAAGTTAAAGAATCCCAATAAACTGTCCAGCGTACACAGGAGATGAAAGCTGTTTTTAATTAAAAGTTCCAGTAGATCACAGATTATTTGCGAACTAGTAAAATTTTCATCTTCAATTTTATTTTCTTCTATCTTTACAAGAATAAAGTATTGGATTCTTGAAAAATTTCGATTTCCGGCATTCGATGGATTTATACGTTTTAGAAGATCCTGAACTGAACATAATTTGATAGTTTTTCGAAAATGTCTGTCAGTGTCTGTCACTTCGTGAGTCTGCATGCGACAAAAATTTTGGAGCGCTCTATCTCAAGAACTAATGGATGGAATTTCACAAAACCAGGGTTGGTAAAAATCTGGGTTTTTTTGAAAAAAACCCAAAAACCATGGTTTTTTTGGTTTAAACCAGGTTTTTTTGGTTTAAACCGGGTTTTTTTAAATATGTTTTCCTGTTACATATACATGCATATTTATCAACAAAAATAAATATTTTTGAATAGATAAGTAATAATTTCATTTAAAAGTAATTCAAATCAATATAATTATTTAATATACAGTCAATTATGTAGAAAATTGAAATCATTTAAAATTTAAACATTTTTAGAAAAGGCTGTCTTATATTTCATAAATAAAATGTTCAACATAATGGAACATTGATACCTTGAAAATCTTAATGAACAATCTTTTGATTACTAGCACTATAAATAAATATATGATATAGATTCATATATAAAACTTCATATATATTATTTTCAAATGGTTATTCAAAATAATTGATTTGAAATACTTGTTATATGTGATGTCTGATTTTTTTGTTAGAAGATTACATGAATTATCTTTTATTAAAAAATAAAGCTTTTTATAAAGAATTTTTGGAATGATTTGAATTTAGCAGTAGAATCTTTACACACTTCAAGTATTGTGTATTGCTATTTGACACTTCTCTAAAACTAGCAGGTTAAAAAAAAAAGCTGACAGCAAAATAAACAAAAATACCTATTTAACAGCTTTTTACATTATTGAAAAACATTGATCTTAAAATATAAATTAGTTTTATAAATACTGTCATTCACTAAAGCATTTATTTTAAACAGCCATCGGACTACATGCTTTATTATAACACTTAGTATTTTTAAATGTCTAAACTAAAAATTACACCTTTTTAGGTATTTTTATGAAACTTTTTTTCTATTGCGTCTCAAGCAAACCTTGTCTTCTCCCCCCCACCCCCTTTATGCCAATTTTCTGGGCTGATCTAAGAAATGGGCTTGGTTATGCAATAGAAGATTTAAATATATCTTTTGCATATTCTAGTTAAATGTAAACAGGTGCTTTACTAATGCCTAATTTTTCAATGTCTTCTTATTCGACTTCATATCTTGAGTTTCTTTTTTATTCTTAAAAGATAATCCCTCCAATCAAGAAAATTTTCTTTTAGAACTTGACTGAAATTTTAAAGATCATTTTATATCATTATCTGTACATCTGCGTTTCTCAAAGAAAAACACTTTTTAAATCTAAATATTGCATATTTTTCATCGATTTTATCTTTGCTAAATTTACATAATTTAAGTGGTTTTTTTTTAGAGCTTCAGATATTTCATCAACGCATGAAATTTACATTCCACAAGCATGCTAACATGACCTTGACAAGACTCACTATGTCTTATGGTGACTATTGAGACAAGACTTAAAAATAGAAATTGCTTTCATCCAATAATTTGAAACACTTAAATTACAAAAATGAGAAAATATTATATAAGATTTGTTCTAAAAAAACAATTGGTTTGAACTGTGCCAACCCTAGCTGGTAACAGAATAAAATCATAATGCAAAAAACCCAATCCAAATGTAGGAATTCAAGAAAAACAAAGGCTTATTAAAATCAATAACCACAGAGCCCCCCCCCCCTCCCCCCCCCAAAAAAAAGCTCATTGCCAATTATTCAATAGCATATATGACAAAAAGAAATAATGGAGAAAATCACTTAAGAATGTCATATTTGAGGCTTTCTGGAATAATGAAATCCTTAACTAATCAAGCAATTTAAATAGTAAAAGTGCATTTTCAACTCGAGTCTGGCCTTCTGGCTATATATGGGCCTTAAAAAAAAAAAAGAAAACTGATTAGTTTTTTCTAACCAGCTAATTTTAGAAAAATTAGTTATTCTGCCATGTAGATTTAATTATAGCTTACAAGAAAAGTTGAGTTGGTTAAAAATGTCATTTTAGACATTTTTTAATTCATAATCTTTCTACAGTTTTGCTTGTAGCTTTTTTAAAATTTGGATTTTGCATATTTTAATAATGTGTAAAATAAAACATTTGGGTAAAAGAATAAAAAAACCATGTGAAAAAAAACCAGGATGGTTTTTTTAAAAAAACCACTTGGTTTAAACCATGGTTTTAACCACGGTTTAAACCAACTTGGTTTAAACCAAACAACCCTGCACAAAACTTTAGATTTTGTTAGATCTTGATAGAAACTGGATCTGATTAATTTTTGGTGTATATCACTCGACAGGTAACTTTGCTATGCTGCATTATTCACAATTTCCACAGTAGCTATATCTTAAAAATTAATGCACGGATTTTTGTAAAACTTTTGATTCAGTTAGTCCTTGATATAATTAGGTGCTGCAAATTTTTTAGTGCAAATCACTCAATAGGTGGCGCTGCTATACTGCATTTTTTATGATTTTGCAACAGCGCTATCTCAAAAACAAATGTTCGAATTTTCATTAAACTTTATATTTAATTAGTTTGTAATCTAGATTAGTATGGTTTAGTGTTTGGTGTAAATCGCCCTACAGGTAGCGCTGATATGCTGATTTTTTTACGATTTTGAAATAGCTGTGGCTCAATCACTAATGCATGGATGTTCATTAAACTTTAGATTCAATTAGTATCTGATAGAAATCGATCCTGATTCGTTTTTGATGTACATCACTCAACATGTAGCGCTGTTATGCAGAATTTTAAAATTTCAGCAATAGCCCTATCTCAGAAATTAATGTACTGATTTTCACCAAACTTCAAATTCAGTTAGAAGTTGATATAACTTATTGAATAGATTTTGGTGTAAATCACATAAGAGGTGGCGCTGCTATGCTGCATTTTTCAGGAAGTATTAACATGTGTGATATAGAAGAAAGTTCTAAGATTAACACATCTGAGTATTTTTTTTTTTTCCTTTCCATTGAAATTTTCCGGCTCTGGAGAGCACTAGTTAACATAAAAATTGTACAGATTTCCCCTTTTCGAGGTCACGGATCCGAAATAGTAAAATATCCGTTTTGTTATCTCTTTTAGATTTTGGTAATTTAATTTTTCAGGTTTATGGCACGTAAAATTAAAGAATTTGTAAAACGGAAAAAATATTTTTTTTTTCCAAAGCTCTAAGAACTAAATACCGAAATAATGACATTTTGCCTTATTTTTCTTTCGTTCCCTCATAACTTTAAGCAGCATCAACATTAGTATATTAGCTAGCCAGGAAGCCAGGAGTCGGAGTCGTTAAAAATTCCGGAGTCGGAGTCAGAGTTGGAGTCGGCCATTTTTCCCACCGACTCCGCAGTCCTGGTTTCATCAACTACTTAATATATTTAAATTCTATTATTTCTACTATTATTTCTATTATTTTATATTCATTATATTATTTCTACGATATTTTCAGAGAGTTTGTGAAATTGACATTAAATTTGGTAAAAACCCTGTATGATATAGACAAAAAACAAACAAATATTATATAACTTAAAAAAAATCATTATTGCAAACGCTATTCTTCCGCAAAAAAATACATATATTATAAATATCCATACATTCGTAAACTATAGCAATAGATCATTTCGTGCATTTTGTTTTCAGGGTGATCCCAATTATTACTTTTCTTTGCTCCCCCCCCCCTCTAATTGTCTTTCTGAACAAATAGTTGTTGATAATTATAAAATGAAACATATTCTTCAAATTCTTGAAATTTTACAGAACTCTTATAAGTATATTTTAAAAAATTCGACAAAATGCCTAAAATTGAAAATGTTCGGTGATTAATGGTTATACAATGTATATATGTATAACCATTACAACGTTACAACGTTAACCATTACAACGTATATATATATATATATACACATATATTTCTTGCGTTTTGGAAAAAAAATAAGTTTATTACTAATTTAAAAATCTTCATATAATCTCTTAAAGTATTCGTAATAAAGTATGCATTTAATAGCTATAAATTTACATAATTTTATGGGAGTTGTCAATTCGAACAACTTTTTTGATATATCGTAACATTTCAACAGTCCCACATTTTATAAAGACTTACCTAGATCATGCAACAAACATTAAATCCAAAGCATATTTCGATAACAGGAAGGCGCTGTACTAGTGACTTTTTACAAAAATTTTTATCCATATAAGGACACTTCGTCAATGTTTGTTATATGATATCATACTAAACCGTACATTCACTACACATTTGTAAAATCACCATCTGCAGTACTATTTCCCTCTCATAGTTATAAAATCAACATTCTGGACATTCCATTAATTACATATTCAAATTTATGTTTTGTGATTCTTTTATTAAAACACTTAACATAATGAAATATAGGCATAATAAACTAGTGTTAAAAAAAGAGATAATGAATTTATCATTTTATTAAAATAAAAAAATCGTCGCAAAATTTTGTCCGACCTTAAGCCTTCCTAAATACGACATTTGTTTTAGTTAAATACAATACAGCAGCTAATTTTAATTAAATAATGTCATTTAAAAAAAAAAAAATCTGCATTTTTTAAAGAACGACCTATATTTGCACGACGAAAAACAGAAAAGAATTTTGAACAGAGTACACTTTAACCCAAGATACATAGAATAAAGTATACTATAAAGTATTCAAAAGTATACTTTAACCCCTCCAGATTTTTCTTTTTCTTTCTTTTCTTTTCCTTCTTTTTTCTTTTACGATACATGACATTTTTATACTGATAAGTTTGCAAAATATCTATTAAACACATGCATTGGTAAAATATACTTGAACTTATTTAAAAAATGGGCAAGGATATGAGGAGATGACACAAATCGATTGTGAAACATCAAGACAGATAAACCTCTGAAGAATAGAGAGTCATCGGACGGACCGGAATTTATCTTTGTTCATTAATGTTATTTATAATGTGGGAGCTTTTAAACACTGAATTAAGACAGCTGGTCATTCACTTTCCGAATTCTCCTCCGTAATGTAAAGTTTCTGGGGGTGTAAAGTCTATGCATTCTTATATTTAAAATATCTCCTCAGGAAACTTACATTTTTAGCTTTTTTATTTCTTTGATCTCTTCTTAAAGAATATCACTTTTTTTTTTTTTTCAAAATATTTCAAAAATTTATACTTAATTAAATATGAAGTGTTAAAATTTTACTTCCAGGTTTTAACACATAAAATATTAAATCAAACATAGATTTTAGAAGCATTTTGACAGCTAGGGAAAAAGTGAACATCGAAAAGAGATCACCGAAAAAAAGAAGTTTAAAATATTAATTTCCTGAGGAGATATTTTAAATATAAGAATGCAGCAAACGCCCATAGAGCTTTAAGTTACAGAGAGAAATTCGGAAAGTAAGCAGCTTAATGAATATGGGGGATAATGAAGTATTGAATAACTTACCTCCATAAAAGAAAGGAAGCCACTAAAACAGCTACTAAAACAATAGATGAGCAGACGGCGATGATGGGCAGAGATGGAAAGGCCGCCCTGTCAAAGTGGGCACCCATCGGGCCCCCCTCCAGTTCGCAGTAGAAAGGGGCCCCCGAACACACGGATCCGAGTGAGGGCGGGGGCGGCGGCGGAGGTACCAGGAATGTGGCCCCGGATCCCCAAAAGTCTTCGTCCGCAGGGCCCCAATCGTCTAGGGACGGCACGTCATCATCGCCAGCCATCACCCGATAGGCAACGGTGCCTTAACAACATCTTTTATACACCTGCAGATAAGAGAAAGAAGATATTAATAATATGAAAAACAAAAACATACAAACAAACAAAGTTGCCCTTTTATCATAGCATTTATTGTCAATTCACTACAGTTCAATATTAAAACTGAGTTAACCCTTTAACGTTCATTGGTTTCGCCACGAAACCACAAAATTTTAAATCCGATACGCAACACTAACACCGGTATTTTTATCTAAAAATATCCCTTTTATTTTGTATGTGAAAAATCACGTTTTCTTATTTAGAATTATATTTGTTCTTAATTACCGGTGTCATTCATTTATTTCGACATCTTAGCCATGAAAATGCTATGATCGTTAAAGGGTTAAGGCGAAATGAAATTTATTGACATCTTTCCAATATAAAAAAAGTAGTACGAAATCTGTGAAAAAAAAAAATAATAATAATAACAGTTTAACATAACTCAGGAATATGCGTATAATCATATATGCTTGCAAGGGAGGGAATCTTAAAATTTAATTAAAATTTCTTCTTTATATGGGGATTTTGAGAAGAAAAATAATTATATTCTTGCAAATTTTCTTTCTTTTTCTTTTTTAGTTTTTCTTTTCTTTTCTCTTTTATGCTTATATGCCTAAAAAGCTGCGATTGTTAAAGGTTAGACTGGGTGAATTAGTCTCTCGTACGCCTTTAACTCATTCCGGTAATATTTTATTTAATGCTGAAACATTGTACAGTAAAACCTGCCTAAAGTGACCACATTCCGTTCGAATAAAAATTGGTTACTCCGAGAGATGGTCTGTTAATGGAGGTCACATTTAAAATCTAGATTTTAATTGTTGAAAAAAGGTAACAATTAATCTTGCTAAAATTTATTTTTCACACTAAGAAAAAATACTAAAATTTAAGTATCAAAATAAAAATTAATTACAGCAGAATTTAAAAAATAAATACATTGACATTTGCTTTAATTATAAGGTTTACCTTTAATAAATTTTATTTCGAACTCTTTTCAAATTTCAGTAAATAAATGGAATATTTTTTTTTTGGACGGGAACAATTAATGACAATTTCATTACATTATTTATTTGTTTGATAGTTTCCTGGCAGAAAAGGGCAGGGGAGTTTATTGACCGTCATTCTTAATTCGTCATCACAGTTAAACCGTTGCCTGAAAAGGCACAAATACTCTTAAAAGATACAGGAATATCTAAATTTAGTTTAGAAGTTTGAGGAATAATGTACAACTATTTTTCTTATAAAACCTTCTTCAAGCAACCAGGAAAAAACGAAATTTGTTTCATTTCCTTCAAAAATATTGGTCGCTCATGAAGGAAATTCAACTGGGATGGTCTCTGAGAGGAGGTAAAATTAGTATTGAACCTATCGGATTAAATTTCGTTCCATGAAAAAAATGGTCGTTCAGGGAGGTGGTCGCACAAGGCAATTTGACTTTAATTGGCAGAAGTATTTTTTCTTTCCTTTCTTTCTTTTTTTCTTTTTTTTTTTTTTTTCCTTTTTAAGAAAAGAAAACAACATGTTCCATTTTATAATTCAAACACTTTATTATTTAAAAGTACATTAATGATTTGGACATGAATTTACTTTGTATTAAAATCTGTGTACATTTTGTAAAATCATTTTAAGTAACTTTTATCGCAGCACGATTAGCTAGACTTGACATTTTACCGGAAGGGGTTCAAAGAGAATTTTTATTATTATCCCAATAAATTCGCTGTTTGACAATCTTCGTTGTACTTACAAGCATCGGAAATTTTTTTACATTATTAACTTTCGATCATTAAACTTTTAGCCAACATAACAGATGTCAAAGCTGACATCATCCTTTTATTTTACTTCCTGGATTTGATTTCGTTTTAACTGAGAGAAGACACACGAAACGACATATCTTGAAATTACAATGGATTAAATGGTACAATTAATAACTGGCAATTCATAATCGATTTGTTGAAGTAGACAATGCTTGGTATTCACATTTATGCTCCCCAGCATGTTCGAGCCGTTTACAGTACAGATGTCGGTAAACTTTCTGCACCATGTCAGCATAACTTCCGTTCTGATCATCATGTTAAGTATTTTATGCATTTAATTTTCGTGATATGTTTAAGAGAATTACGATAAGAACAGACAGTTTGACAGACCACTTCACAGTAATTACGTGATAATTTTTGTCTCATCAGTTAAAGGTTAATTTTAATAATTTTTTTTTTTTTTTTTTTTTTTTTTTTTTTGTACTGTTCCTGTAGCTTTGCAGAATAAATTAACATTTTTTTTTTTTTTTTTTTTTTTTACAAATTTAAACATTATCATTATATGTACCGAGATTAATAACAAAAAGATTTCCAAAAATTCTTAAGGGAGCTTTCAGCATGATCAAACCTCTCCACATAGCCATTTTGTAATCAATAGCACATAGTTATTTTTAGCCTTATTTACTTCGCAAATTTCATACCTAGAATGAAAGTTCAATATTTGTACATTAATTAAAACCTACTTACTTTAATTTCCATGATATATTTCATCTGAAAACTCTTACATGTTATTTCTAAAAAACTTATGTTGAAAACACATTACGACTGATTCTGTCTACACCAGTTTCAATTATCTGTATGAAACGAAGGTTGTTGTTTGATCATTCCATTAGCTTTGATAGCCATTTAGCAATAAAAGTCTGAAATACATTTTAATACGAAAATGGACGAGTGGTTCAAGCCTCCCATATGGTCAACCATCCCTAGTCTCCCTTACATAGAATCCATATAGGATTGTTCATCCGTTATACAAAACAAAAAGAGTTTGCAAATGTATGCTAATTGTTATTGCAAGTTTATAAATAAAAACATCCAAATTGTACACCACTTGGTTTGATCAAGTTCTTTGTAGGCTTTTCGAGGATCTTCTTATAACAAACTTTCTATCAAACATAAATAAGATCACAATTCATAACTGATGTGATAATCATGAGTTTAAAGGCATTCGACGACTTGCTCATGATGCGACATAAGAGAAAATTGTCTTCAAAGCAACGTTTGACCTCCTGCCTCTCAAGTATTTGAAATCTGGAACACTCAAGTGACAGGGAGAAATTTTGACCTGTTTAGCAGCAAGAGAACGGTAGCTGGACATGATTTTAAAAGGTTTTAAGGACAAGGCCTTGAAATGAAAGTAATTTTCCTTGAAATGAGATTGGGCAGTGACGTAACAGATTTCATTCTGAGCGTTTTGACAAGCTACTTTCAACTTCGTTGTATTTGGCGAACAAACAAATGAACAAGTTATTTAATTTTCGTTTTCAGTTTCCAGGCTGGATACTGCCAGAGATAAGTGTTCACATTACAATATCTCAGATCTATTGCTTCAATTCACATAGTGAAATAAACTAATAATGCTTTTATGTGTGTGTTTCAGAAAATTACCAAACAGGGACTAGAAAATCTTACGTAATTGCATAGTGACAGCGTGACTTTTTAAATGGCTGAAAACATTTTGAATTTTTAATCTATATTTTCTTGAAGTTTGTTCGCAATGACTTTTTGCCTTTTGGCAAAAGACTTTATATAGCAAATGTAAACACTGATAAAATGAGGTAGAATTATCGAGTTTTCTTGGATTTAATAGAAAACTTCGGAATAAATGTATGGATACGCGATTAACACGATTTTGGTTTCTACAGAATTAGCATTTTATATAGTAAACCTTTAACTAATGTGGCAGAAATTATCACACAACTACTGTGAAGTTGTCTCACAGACCGCTGTATTAAAGGGTGAATAACAGGCGTGATTAACTCATAGGATGGTGTTTTTGCACTAAACTTTACGTGTAGTACTGTTATAATTAAAATTCAGGTTTTCAAAACTGTCTGGTGATAGAAATAAAGTTCCAAATTAATGAAAATTTCGGTAGTGTTTACATTTAAGCAGAAAGTTACAAGTTAAAATATAAAAACTCTAAAAAGCAGTGGACTGTGAGATCAGTAACATCAGTTAAAGGTTTAATTGAATAAGATAAAAAGAAAAAAAAATTAAGCTATGCTATTTATGTTTCAATATTAATAAACTAAACAACTTTCAGTATTATAATTTTACATAATTAATAGGTATCATTCGCGAATAATTTTTTTTTCAAAGCAATAATTTTATAAATTAAATTTTTTAGTAAAAAACGTAGAATGATAATTATATTTAGTTTAACATCTTGATAAAGAAATTTTCAAAAGCATTGTTATCAATTTATCCAGAGTAAAGAGTACCACACATTAATATACAAATTTTAAAAACTGATTTTCTGCGTATCACAAAAGGTGTACAAATACGTTCACAACTCGCGACGCACCCGTTAATGTATTAAATCAAAATACGATTACCTCTCGTTTTGGGGAAATCGGTAGAAAATGTGTTAAATTATACGAGACTAATTAGAATGACATCGGCAACTTGCAGGGGCGTGCCAACAGTATTCGGCGCCTGTGTGCAGAACTGCATTTGGCGCCCTACCCTCCCCCCCCCCAAAAAAAACTATGAATATTTAAAAATGTATAGTTGCCATTCTTTTGGAGTTTTTTTTGAACCAGAAAATTTATTTGATAAAATGTTTTGTTTCTTTACAATTCGTACTTTATTTCATTAAATAAAATAATTTATGTTTTCAAACATGCTTAAATTACTTGAAAAATAAAGAAGGATGGCAGCTATGTAAATAAAATTTGTAAGACAATAAAACCTGTGTAAATGAAAGTACTCTCTATCAGAATCCTGGGTTACAGTAAAATTTCATTATACTGGAAAAAATAATTTAATGCAATAACAATAGATTGCATCTAAAACAAAGAAGTATTGGCGATGGCTACGAAAATCTATTGCACATAGAGATCTGAAAATTTGGATAAGGATAGATGATGGTAAATGCACCGTGCACCTGACACTCAGTTTTTTTTATTTTTTATTAGTTACCCGAAATGTTAATTAAAAACCCTTAATGATAATCGCAAAATGACGAACTTTTGTTCCTCAACGAGATTATGCTTTTGTGCTTCCCCAAGCAGTCCTTCCCACTGACGAAAAGCGTAACGTTTGATTTCTTCTGCATTTTCAAATCGGGATATAGTGAGATCCCGGTAGAATTACAAATAAATAAATAAATAATAATAAAGAAAGGTTGGTTGGTTATATAGGGTTTTATGGCGCAAGGTTCCTTTTGGGACATGCTGCGCCAAAATAATAAAGAAAGAAAGAAATGGTATTTTTAATTACTATTTCAAAAAATCTTTTTATTTGGCAGCGATTCGCATCAGTTTTCAAGTTTTCCATTTCTCTGAAGTTTCAAACTAAAAAAACAAAAAAACAACAACAACTATAAAAACTGTTGATACATTCACGGTATTTTTCAGGTTCTAATAATATATCTGGTGTGAAAATATTAATATTTACTGTTCAAAAATTTTTTTGAAGTCATTTCATTGATTCGCCAAACATATTTTTTCTCTCGGTGCAAATTATCTCAAGATATCGTTTCCCAATTAAGAAATATCTGATTTGAATATTATTTCGCGTTTATAAATAAAATAAAAAGAATATTGCCCAGTTAAACTGATGGCATTGAGCTCACAGGCTACGCATACTAATTGTACATGACAGCCTTATATTTTCAAGGGTTAATTCCGTTCGAAAAACAAATTAAGGAGGGGGGAACAGCTTCTCCCTTTCCCCTTTTTATGCTTAATCATTGAACCCTCTAAACTGATCAGAGACATGCTTTATCATATAAAAAATCCATATCCAAAATTCAGAGCAAATCGGAAAATTCTTAAATCCATTTATATAATTTAAGAGGAGTTATCCCCCTCTTTTATGTTCTTAACCATTAAATTTCCAAAACTATTTGGAGATTTGAACGAAATCTGACAATTCTGCATGAAAAACCTATTTATATAAATTAAGAGGAGGGGCATTAGAACCCCCATTTCCCCTGTTTGTATTTATCCAATGAACACCTAATACCAATCACGGATGTGCTTCATCAGAAAGATCCTATGTGTAAATTTTGAACAAAAACTATTATTTCTTCATGAAAAACCCATTTATATCAATTAAGGCGAGGGGCATGAGCCCCCCGTTCCCCTCTTATACATATCGAATGAACTCCGAAAACTAATCGGGGAAGCGCCTTATCAGGATATACCCATATACAAAATTTCAAGTGAATGGGATATTTTTATCATGAGTTATTGCGTTACGCACGTACGAACGTACATACAGAACGGGCGGGCACATAAGCTCTCAGGCTATGATAGCCTGTGAGCTAAAAATATGTATGAGGTGTTGTGCACATTTCCCTTACTTATTTTATCAAGATTTTTTTTTTTTTTTTTTTTTTTTGTTAAAATTGAAAGTTTTATATCTAAATGTCAGAAAATAAATACAAATTAACGGTTAGCTTGAAAAATCAGACCGGAACATGAGTAGCACCGCCGGTATACTCTACTGAAGGCAGTGGGAAATCAACTCGAGCTTCGATTGGATGGATTTTCATTTAAAAAGGAAAAATCATACAAATTCAAGATCATACACTACTAACAATATAATGTTCATTCGAAAATATTTTTATTCAGAACTAGACGGTTGCCCGCCCTCAGTAGCCCGAAGACTATCTGAATGCCAGTTCTACAACCCCACACATTCACGTTTCTGTGCCATGTCTCGTCAGTTTTAATTAGATTTCTTCTCGGTGTTCTGGGGTTTCGTTTGCATATCTTTTTTTATTGTTAATGAAGAGGTCTTCCATTTGTTCTTCCATCTGTTCTTCTTTCTGTTCTTCCATCTGTTCTTCCATTTGTTCTTCCATTTGTTCTTCCATTTGTTCTTCCATTTGTTCTTCAATTATATTCGACGATTCACTGTTTGAGAGCCTATCTGTCCTTTTATTTATAAAAGTTCAAAATGAAAAAAGATTTTCTTAGCAGACGATTTTTTGTGATAAATACATTATCTGTTTTATATTTCTTCTGCTTTATTCCTTTTATTTATAGAGTTCAAAATGAAAAAAGATTTTCTTAGCAGACGATTTTTTGTGTGCCTCAATTAATTAATTAATTATCCTCGGAATTCCTTTTATTTATAGAGATTATAAAGTCAAATCAACATTCTGCTGAAGACATTGCCCTCCCCACACCCCATCTCTACATTCCGTTTGGAAAAAAATAACATTCAATATTTGACTTTAAAATATTTAAGGTTATTGTAATTAGCCTAGGTGATCCAAGGTAGTTGGTTAGTAGGACATAAAGTGCACGAGATTTTAAAACACCTTTTACATAAATCTATATTTTTCCATTCATATTAACAGTCATCATTGTAGTTTCTAATTTATTTATGTCTAAATTGAATTTTGTTTTATTTTGTTTTGTTTGTTTTGTTTTGCCATTTTAGTATATGTAACATCTGCGGTAATGTGTAATGCTAATAAGTGCTCTTATTTCAAAAATTCAATTTTATGTTCGGAAATGAAATGTACAAATCTTACAATCATTACAATGATTTATGCAGTATTTGAATAGACATGAGTGTACGCAGGAAGTGCAGGGAACTGCTCCCCCTTCAACCTTCGAAAAAATTAGAAAATTTTGACATCTATGGCCAAATTTAGTCTATCTTCATCAACTCTCCCCCTTTTCCGCTATCATGATAATTTCAGAGTACTAGATAGGTAAAAGATAGATAAAAGGTATTTATTTCGCTCAGATATCTATAGTGTAAAGAAAAAGAAAAAAAAAAAAAAACACTATTGTTCAATACATAATAGTTTCCACCAGAAATGATCATTAGTAGAAATGCTGAACAAAATTATTGCTTTGGCCGCTTAAAGTAAGCTTTACTCTTTAAGTATGAAATCCAGTGTTAAACCTACGGCACGGAATGCCAACAACTTCACAAACGGCTGATGCTCCATTTTTACCAGTTAAAATTTGTTACATAGCTGACGCCAGTATCTCCAATCAAAAATCTGTACACTGAACAGAACAGAGAACACTAACACACAAAAGGCTATACAAATGTAATGAACGTTATCAACTCTTTGGCATTTTCTGGACTCTGCTACCCCTTACGATATCATACGTTATCATTCCTCAATATTGGTAAACACAAGTATTATTTCAAACATATTTTACACTTGTTTTCTTAAACGCAGATTATATATATGCATACACATAAGACGCACATATGCATACCAATAGGAATACCAAACATTGAGATATTCAATATTTTGAAAATAAATAATTTTATAGTGATTTAATTATTTTAATTTTCATAAAAATAGTTAAGAAACTAATATATATATATATATATATATATATATATATATATATATATATATATATATATATATATATTGCAGACTATTTTGATATAACAAACAAGTTATATATATTTTAAAAATAAAGAAACAGAAAGAGAAAATTTTGGTTGGATCATTCAAAAATGATAAATATATCAAAACACCCCATCCCTCACTAGAGATATCTTCCGATATCTTATGCTAGATTCTCCCCCCCCCCTTTCCACTAAAGCAGGGCTGTCCAACCTTTTAGTGAACAGGGGCGCACCTCGGTTCTTGGTACTCAATGAAGGGCGCCATTTTTCATATGACTCAAAACATGCGGTTGTATTATTGCGTAGTATTAGTATATACGCAAATCTTAATGATGTGGGGGTGAACCTTAAGGTCGTAGACAAAAGGCACCAAAGTTTATGATGTTACATATGTTAAATTTCAAATTATCTATTTTTTTACGTAAGTTCTATCTTAATGTTTGTAGAATAAGATACCAAAAACTTTAAACAGGTTTATAATAAAAACAATAACAAAATGTAAAAATAAATAAATAGGGATATCAAAGACTACACTAGATTTCTTTTAGGATGCCAAAATGCATTTTGAAGGTGTGAATTTAGCTTTATAAAAAGTACAAAAAGAAAAACAAGCATGATAGTGACCAATTCATAAGGCTAAGGTTCCAGAGAAAAAGTCTGGAAGGGCTTTCGTAGATGGAAATCATTTTGCACTGTTTTATTAATTTTTCTAAGCAAATTGAAAAGAAAAAGAATAAAATTTCAAAAGTCAAGAAGGAAAAATTAAGTTATTTTATACCTCGTATAAAACAGCCAGGCCAGTGTGACAACAACAAGATTAAAAAAAAAAAAAAAAAAGAAATTTCATTCACGTACACATGTGTCTTGAAAGGAACGGACGGGGAGAAATGAAAAAGGGAAATTTTTCTCTTACTTCTTAATATTAAAAATAGCAATTTCCAATTATTACCAAATTTAAACATCTTTATAACACTTTATAAACAACGACTGGAAATCGTGAAAATATGGATGCTTAAATTTTCAAAGTATGTTTCTGGTTTTTTAATATGTTTTCGCAGACTTTGAAAATATCTCTAATGGAAATAAGAATGATTTTAAAGAAAAAATTATTTATAATGGAATTTTGCTTTTAAAAAGTATAATAACAGGAAACTTTCAAAAGGGCGCCAAAAAAATCTTCAAAGGGCGCCATGGCGCCCGCGGGCGCCGCGTTGGACTGCCCTGCACTAAAGTAATAACGTTATGTATGCATAGCCAGTGCCCTAGCTAGAAGTGAATAATGGGAAAGGGGGTGGGGGTCATATTTTCTCTCTTTCTCTCTGTGACGCAGAAAGATAAATTAGTACATGTTCACTCTGTAGTTACTATGTTTCTCATTAAACTGTTGTAATAGTTTCATTTTACGCTACGAAAAGAATAGGATGATGAAAAATTCGAGTGTAAAACGAGTGAAATCTTAAACAACTTGTTAGCTTCATATGTGTAAATAGGATGAGCAAGTGTTGAAACACTTATTTTAGTTACAATTTAGTATTTTAGCAAAAGCTGTGAAAGGTCCTCAAAACTTAATTAGATTTTTAAATAGAATTTCACTTGAATTTTTCGAATAGAAATCAATTTAGTGACTTTGGAATCTTTTCCAGGGAGGCTCAAAATGTTTGAGGGGAAGCTGAGCCGCCCATAGCACCCTCTTAGCTAGGGCCCTGTGCATAGCCCCCAAGTTCTGGTTTTACATTGTTTCTCTATTCAGGATTCTCCAAAGTGTTCCCCGCGATTACGCCCTTAGGTTTTCTTGACACCCATTCGAATGTATCCTCTTATACTAGCTATTTTTAAGATTAAAAATCCATTTTAAGGGATGCATTTTTAAAAGTAAAAAATATTTAAATAGTTTTCTTGTAATACTTATCGATGACCTTAAATAAGTTTTAATTATTTAATGCTATTAAGTTGTTATTCAGTGATTAAGCTTTCAATAGCTTCTTCATCTACAAAACTTTTGAAGATAGACTGTCTTCTGAAAACCAAATTTTAAATTTATTCTGAATTAAATTAGTGTTGCAAATTATTTTTAAATAGTTTCTGAATCATAGGGGACTTATAGTTATCAGCGTGAGATGTACGCGCATGATATAAGATGTTTCTAACATATAAGTCTACCTCTATTCATGGACTGATATTGTAGGAGAAACTTGTACCAGTATTTCCGAGTAGTAATTTTCTTCTTATTTATGATAAATTCTGAAGTAAAGTGACAATTGTTTCTTATAAATAATAATAAAAAAACAAGTGAAATTTAGCTCCTACGGTAATAAAACTGTATATTATACTTTTCCACCGCAGTGAGATTATCCTCTTCAGACCCGAGGTACACATTTGTGTACCTCTGATTTCAGCTGAGTATCTCACTTAATATTTGAAATTTTTTTATTGAGACGAGAGGATGTTATTTGTGTACGTTAGTATTTTCTAGTTTCAGCAACAAATGGCGCTAGCAGTAGTAATTCATATGATTTTGGAGAAAAAAAACGAGCGATGGCAAAAAATAAAAAACTTCGAAAAAGTAAGTGCATTTTTATAATTAGAAAATTAATATTTATTTATAGTAATTTTTAAGAATGCTTATAAACTCTTCAGTATTGCATACATCAGTGCTGTCCAACGCGGCGCCCGCGGGCGCAATGGCGCCCTTTGCAGGTTTTCTTGGCGCCCTTTTGAAGGTTTCCCGTTAGATGTGCTTTTTTTTAAATTTTAAATGCAGTTCTCTTGTAAAAGATTCTTTATTTCAAATCCATGATATTTTCATGAGAGATGTTTTAAAAATCTCTGCAAGTGCATTTCAAGTATCATTAATTGTAATGTACGCAACATAACAAAAGAAAAACACCAGCACATGAATAGCTTTTTTTAACTATTCATTTGCTGTTGCATTTCTTTACTAATTTATAGTCATGCTTTATAAATCTTTTTATGGAAATTATTCTGATAGGAATTAATAAATGTCGGTAATAACTCTTTTAATACTTTAAGAGGTAAAATGTAGAAAAAAAAAAACAAGCGATTTTTCTCCTTCGTGCATGGAAGTTCAGCATTTTTGGTATTGTTATTATTGACGTTATTTAACTGGCCATTTGGCTATTTTATAAAACAGGATAAAGGGTATATTTTTCTTCCCCAGATCTTTAGGTAATTTTATTTTTAAAAAAATTATAAAATCGTGCGGAAAGATTTCCATCAAAGAAAACTCTCTCAAGCTCTCTCTTTGGAACCACCCATGACTTTGTTTCTGTACTTTTTATAATGGCAAATTTACACCTCCAAAAAAAATTATAGCTATAGCAGAGTATTTGCGTCCCCAAAAAACTTAACAATATCTCTGACTACTATTTTATTTTAATAATAGATTATATTTCATTTTCTGACTCCTTCCCATTAAAAAATGTTTGAGATAACCCCTCGCAGAAAAATGTATTATTCGAAATTTATTATGATTTACAAACATTTATTTATTTATATTATTATTATTATTATTACACGGTGCTTTAGATCTATAAATAATATAAATATGTATAATGTAATATAATGTTTCATTTGTATCTATATATTGCTACTATCATATTAAAAGATGATTTTCTTGCATGTTTTGGGCCATATAATAATGGCGCCCTTCATTGCTTGCCAAAAGCTGAGATGCGCCCCAGATTAGTAAAAGGTTAGACAGGCCTGGCATACATCATTTAAATTTTTTAGCTAGATCATAATATCTATTTAAATCATATGTAATTTGTAAGGTACACATATGTGCACCTCCGGTTTCAATTCTGTGTTTTTGGAAAGAAGTCATCTCACACACAAAAAAAAATGTACTGAATGATATCTAATTGGTGAAGTGCTAAAGTTGTGGAATTATTAAAAAAATTATACTTAATTATAAATAAGAATTCCTTTTGTTGATGTATTAACAGGGTTGTTTGGTTAAAATCACGCTGGTTTAAACCGTTGTAACGTCTTGATGACTCCTCTTTGAAATGCAACACATGGCCACTCAAACATCTCATAGACAGTATTTACTAATTGGCCACCTCGGTTGAAATCGAACTTATCCACCGAAAGACTCCAGATGGCTATATCTCTGCTAAATAAAATACTAAATTTCAGAGAGAAGTGCCGGACTGACATTTCGGTAAATATGAACTAATGAGGGCTAAGATGGTCACGTGATCAAAGTTTTGGAGAAAAAACGCAGCCAGAAGGGCAGATGCTCGATGAATGCGGTGGAAAGCGGTCGTGTAGGCCATTTCCTACTTGTTTAAATATACTCCCCTTTATTTTCAGTGTGTGTTCTGTCATTATATGTCTGTGTGTTTTACGTAACGTGATTGTTGTTAATAAAAAGTAAAAAGACCAAGTTTGCAGTAGGGTCTTATTTAAATCCGTTACAGAATTGGTCGTCAGAAGATGGGATTATAGACAGACAGACAGACACACACGGGCCTGATTTTTTTTAATTGAACATTGTTTCGAGAAACAAATCGCGCCATGCGATTGGATTATTTATTAAGGAATAAAAGGGACACCATGAAAACTGCTATGATGATTCCTGTTTAAGAAGTGGAAAGGAGAAAAGATTGTTTCGTCATTGATCTCGTCGGATGGGTCGCTGATGTGAAAAGCGCAAAGATTCTCCGCTGCTGTGAGACGGAAATTTCCTTCGGAACTGACGGGTCGTTGGCCTTGGCTCCCTGAGAGGAATTAATTACCTGTGAACTGGAAAAAAAGTGATTTCGCGTTGTGGGCTGTTAGCCTAAAAAAAGTGATTTCGCGTTGTGGGCTGTTAGCCAAAAAAAAAAAAGTGATTTCGTGTTGTGGGCGGTTAGCCGAAAAAAAAGTGATTTCGTGTCTGTGGGCTATTAGCCGAAGAAGATGTATTGGATTATACCACAAGTCGTCAAATGGGGTAAGTCAAAATCTTGATTGATTTAGGAGTTAATATAAATGTGAAAAAAAAAATATATATGGTAAGAGATATTTTTTTTGTTTTGGTAATAAAAAAAAAAAAAAAAGGTTTTTTTTTAGGAATAAAATTTAAGAAATTATGGAAATTGTTGGGAGTGAGTCAGTAATATACAAATTTTGTTGTTGTTTACTTTTGTTTGTTTGATTGTGTATTTTGTATACCATTAAATAAGAGGTTTTTTATTGTTTAATAATAATAATAATAACAATATCAAAATCAAAATGTCATTTTTGGGTAAGGGTTTAAAAGAAAATTTAATGCAATTGGTAGATGAGTTAGAAATAGAACGCCGTGGAAATGAAAAGAGGGCGGAATTAAAAAAGCTAATTGTAGAGTCAGAGGATTATGACGAGGATTATGTTAGGGTGCTATACGAAAACATATTGTTAACCGCTCAAGCGGAACAAGAAAAAAAAGAGAAAGCAGAAGCCCGATTAGAGCAAATTTCGCGCGACGAGGCTTTGCAAAAGGAAAAAATTCTTCAAGAAAAAGAACTTAAAACAAAAGAGTTAGAATTAAATTTTCAATTAGAAAAATTAAGAATCGAGAAAGGGGTCCCTCCTGCCCAAGAAAATGCGACAGATATTCATTCACATTCCACAGAGAAAAATTTAAAAAAATTAATCCCAGAATTTAATCCTGAACGAACAGATATTAGCTTATATTTAATTTTATTTGAACGCCAAGCTAAACGAATAAAAATACCGAAAGAAAATTGGGTCTCACATCTTATTGGTTTGTTGCCAGTTGATATTATTTCTATAATTGCTCGACAACCTGAAACTGAATCCGAAGATTATGATAATATTAAGAACATATTACTAAAAAAATTTAAATTAAACCCAGAAAGCTTTCGACAAAAATTTGTAAATCATCAAAAATTACCCGCTGTTAATTGGGAAGATTTTGCATATGAAATTCGAAATTATTTAAATGAATGGCTAATTGGTTTGTCTGTGAACACATTTGAGGAGTTAAAAGATCTTTTAGTGGCAGATCAAATAAAACGGCGTGTGAAAAGTGAAATACGCGAACATTTTATAGATAAATGGCCTCTATTGAAAACGGAAGCCGAGATTGTGGAATTGTTGGATGGATATGAGTGCGTGAGGGCCTCTACTTCTCTTCCCAGGATAGGCCAGAAAGCAAAAGACATGAGAGATGATAAGGCGGAAAGAACGCACTTTTTTTTTCAAGACAGGTCTCGGGAAAATAGACCGCGTTTCCCTCCTCCTTCGAATGAAAATTCCTTGCGCAGGCCGGGAAATCGGGAGAGAGCATTCGAGAGAAGAGCAAATTTGAAGTGTTTTGTGTGCAATTCCGAATCTCATCTACGCTCATCGTGCCCGAAGTTACAAAAAAAACCTCAATCGGGTTCAGTAAATAAGTTGCAAGAGCCCCAGAAAACCGGCTTGTTGGACTCTTATACCTTTCCCGGGATTGTAAATAAACAAAAAGTCGAAATTCTAAGGGATACAGGTGCGACGTTAGATGTTGTTTGTAGAAAATTCATTGATCCGCAAGATTTTTGTGGAGAGACAATTTGGGTGCAGCAGGCTCTTAGTTTGGAGTTGATATGCTTACCATTGGCGCGTGTCGAAATAGAAGGAGACTTTGGAAAAATTTATACGAAGGCCGCTGTTTGCGGAAATCAGTTGAACCAAAACAGATATATTTTGGGAAATAAGACTGCTGCGATGATAAGAGAGGAAACTGGCTATGAATTCCTGCCTACGGAACAGGTAAATGCAGTACAAACACGGGCGATTACTAAACGTTTAAAAGAAGAAACGGGAGATCGAGAAGCTCCGGATGCCGGTAACCCCGATGACAAATTAGCGAACCGGGAAGAATCGGGACTTAGGGATTCAACGGAGGGGGACGAACCTATTATTATTCCAGCGTTAGAGGCTGATGCCCCGGATTTAGAGTTGTTAAAAATAGACAAAGAGGGGTTTTTGAAAGCACAACACGAATGCGTCGACTTAAAGGGATTATTTGAGCGAATGGGCGAGACTGGAGACAAAAAAAATTATTCGGTTATCAACGGGTTACTAGTAAGAAATCGTGAAGATCGTTTTGGAAACGTTACTCGATTATTAGTTATTCCAAAAGAGTTGAGGCCGAAAATAAAAGCATTGTGTCATGAAGGCATTTCCGCACATTTAGGTGGTACGAAATCAAAGGATAAATTAATTCGATATTTTTATTGGCCAAACTGTTATAAAGAAATGGACGAATTTGTGCGTAGTTGCGATGTTTGTCAAAGGGCAGGCAGAGCAAACGAAAAAAAGAAAGCCCCGCTAAAACTTGTTCCGGTGATTCAGGAAGTTTTCAGCAAAATAAATATTGACGCATGTGGACCCTTACCGCTAACTACTGATGGACATCGGTATATTTTAACTGCCGTATGCATGGCGTCCAGATATCCGGAGGCCGTTCCGCTTGTGGACCTCACCTCAATTAGAGTGACTGAGGCGCTGCTGAATATATTCAGTCGTATCGGATTTCCCCGTCACATCCAAAATGATCAAGGAAAATCATTCACCTCAGTTTTAACGACCGAATTTCTAAATAGATTTGGCATTAAGATCAGTCGTAGTTCGGTTTACCATCCACAGTCAAATCCTGTGGAGAGGTATAATAGGACTTTGAAACGACTATTGAGGGCGTTGTGTATCGAATCAGGTGCCGATTGGGACAAACATTTACCTGTGATTTTATTGGCTCTTCGAAATGTGATTCACGAAAGTACGGGTTATTCACCAGCTGAGTTGGTGTATGGAAAAAACCTCCGAACACCAGAAACGCTAATAATGGAACGTTGGTTGGATCCCCCACCTGAAAATGATATAGTGACCGAATATGTATTCAAATTAATAAATCGTTTGAAACATTGTCACGAAGTAGCTGTTACACACATGGAAGAAATGCAAGGTAAAAGAAAGCTGTGGTACGATAAAAATGCAGTTAAACGAGAGTTCAAGGAAGGGGATTTAGTGTTGGTTTTAGCTGTAGCTAGACCAAATAAACTGTCCGTACAATGGATCGGTCCGGGAAAAATTAAGAGTAGAATATCCGAAACTAATTATGTAGTAGAACTACCAGAAAAAAAAAATAAATCTCAAATTTATCATGTAAACATGCTGAAACCCTATTATACTCGACCCGAACATGTAAATTTGTTGTGCTCCGAGGAGGATTTAAGTTTAATGGAAGATCAAGATTTAGACATTCCATATTTAGATAATAATTCTACCATTTTTGACTTCCAGGAGATAGTTTATGAGTTAGAGAAACGTTTAAATGAGGCACAAATTATCCAATTGAAAGAGATTTTGACTAAAAATGCTGCATGTTTTTCGAACGACCCCGGCCTAACCAATTTGGTGGAACACGATATAATTCTAACTAGTGATGAACCCGTTCGTGCGAAACCTTATCGGATGTCGCATAGACAAACCGAAATTGTAAAAATGGAGATTCAAAAGATGTTAAAATTAGGAATTATTGAACTGGGCGAGTCGGACTATACGTCGCCTTTAATATTGGTCGAAGTTCCCGGAAAGGAACCGAGAGCGTGCATTGATTATAGACAACTAAACAAGAAAATTAGAACGGAATATTTTCCCCTCCCTAGTATAGAAGAACGGGTTGAACAAGTAGCCTCAGCTAAATACATAACCATCCTAGATTTGGCAAAGGGATATTGGCAAATTCCTTTAAGCCCCAGAGCTCAACGTTATACAGCGTTCTGTACAACTTTCGGATCCTTTCGCTGTTTGCGAATGCCGTTTGGATTAAAAAATGCTCCATTTTTCTTCAGTAAAATGATGGCAGGACTACTACGAGAGATGGAAGCATTCGCAGTTCCTTATCTAGATGACGTTGCGGTATTTTCGGACACCTGGGAGGACCACTTAAAACATCTTACTGTAGTTTTGGATAAAATCAACAAGGCAAATCTGAAAATAAAACCGTCAAAATGCAAATTTGCCCAAAACAACGTTCAGTATTTAGGTCACGTTGTAGGAAATGGGTCTCGGTCACCAGCAGAAGCCAAGGTAGAGTGCGTAAAAAAATTCCCCACTCCCCAGACGAAAACACAGATCCGAGCTTTTCTCGGCCTCGCAGGCTACTATCAGCGATACATAAAAAATTTCTCCGTAATCGCTGCTCCTCTCAGCGATGCACTAAAAGGGAAAAGGACGCGCGAAAAGATTGAATGGACGTCCGCGTGTGAGACCGCTTTTTGCACTCTCAAAAGAAAACTTACGGAAAAACCTGTCTTGCATGCGCCGAACTTCCAGCGGGAATTTATTGTTCAGGTAGACGCCTCGGCCTGTGGTGTTGGAGTAGTGTTAAGCCAAAAAAACGAAACAGGGGACGAGCATCCGATTTTATACTTAAGCCGAAAGTTCTCTCCGGTGGAAAGGCGCTACAGCACCACCGAACGAGAATGTGCCGGTATTGTTTTTGCCGTAAAAAGGTTGCACTACTACTTAGACGGTCGAAAATTTAGAATCATAACAGATCACAATCCTTTGCGGTTTTTACAAACTCATGCGAGTTCGAATTCAAGACTGATGCGATGGAGCCTTGCTTTACAACCGTACGATTTTGAGATCGAACATCGTGCAGGAAAAAAACATAAAAATGCTGACAGTCTCAGCAGAGCGGCTTTTGACCAGTAACATTGTATCATTAAAAAATAACTTAAGGGTATTTGTTTTAATACTATATATATTAGAGAATACTTATTGTTATTGTTTTGTGTCGTAACTAAAAGTGTCATATAAGGAATAAGATTTATATCCGAGTAGATATTTCTCTCATTTTTAGAAAAATGAATGAGAATGAGCAATTTAGGTTTACAGTAAAAGGTTGCATTATTATTAAGAATAGTTTACGCGTCTTTGTTTAGTATTGTATAAGTATATATATTTGTTTCTGATTTAAACTATCCTTAGAAGATATTTATTGTTTTAAAAACATGATAACATGAAAGATAGATTTATTGTGTAAAGTACCTGTGATGTTTTTTTTAATTTTGTTTATGCTAAAGGTAAAGCCTTGAACGAAGGTACAGTTTTTTATGTTATTGGTGTGAATATCATTATTATTATTCTTCTGTATAACTAGTGTTCAATTGTATTGTGATAATTATTCTTCTTGTATAACTAGTGTTCAATTGTATTGTGATAATAGTATATTGCTGAATCCCTCCCACCATAATAATAAAAAATAATTAAAGGAATCTCATAATAATAAATAATAATAATAAAAATATATATATATCCACATAAATGTTTTGTTTTGATTTTAAAACTAAAACTTGTTAGAGTAGATTGCTTTTATTTTGTATTACAGTTAACTCCTGAATTAATCGTGATTTTGCACCTGTGTGTTTAAGAAAATTTTTTCTTGAGAAAAAATTTTTCAAATTTGGTAGGGAGGAGCTGTAACGTCTTGATGACTCCTCTTTGAAATGCAACACATGGCCACTCAAACATCTCATAGACAGTATTTACTAATTGGCCACCTCGGTTGAAATCGAACTTATCCACCGAAAGACTCCAGATGGCTATATCTCTGCTAAATAAAATACTAAATTTCAGAGAGAAGTGCCGGACTGACATTTCGGTAAATATGAACTAATGAGGGCTAAGATGGTCACGTGATCAAAGTTTTGGAGAAAAAACGCAGCCAGAAGGGCAGATGCTCGATGAATGCGGTGGAAAGCGGTCGTGTAGGCCATTTCCTACTTGTTTAAATATACTCCCCTTTATTTTCAGTGTGTGTTCTGTCATTATATGTCTGTGTGTTTTACGTAACGTGATTGTTGTTAATAAAAAGTAAAAAGACCAAGTTTGCAGTAGGGTCTTATTTAAATCCGTTACACCGTGGTTAAAACCATGGTTTAAACCAAGTGTTTTTTTTAAAAAAACCATGCTGTTTTTTTTTCATTTGGATTTTTTTTTCATTTTTTTTTAAATCTTTTCATGTATTTTACGCATTATTAAAATATCCTAAATCCAAGTTATGCGGAAGCTACAAGCACAGCCTTTTTTTTTCTTTTGCTTTTTTTAAAAGACATTAATAAATTTTTAAAATGACAAACACTTTTAATCCGCCCAACTTTTCTTACTAACTATAAATCTACTTGGCAAACTAATTTTTTTAATGTGAGCTATGGAGGAAAAAAAAAAAAGCTGTTTGTTTTGCTTCTTCTTTAAGCCTTTTATTTTTAAAAAATAGCTTAAGATACAATCATTTAAATTGCATCATATATCAAAGCATTAATGATGACATAACATAAGTCATTCTCCCCATTGGTTACTCTTTTTTTCTCTATGCTAATGAACGAATGATTGTAAATTTTCTCCGTTCTGTACCTATTAGTTTTTATAACCTTTCGCTTTTCTTGCATTGAAGTTTTACTTTATGATTTTATTCTGTTTGTACTATATTTTACTTTAAGAAAGCTACTTATATATATTGAAGTAAAAGAATGTCTAAAACTAGAAAAAAGAAAGATATAATCTGGTAAGAAAATAGAAATACACCAAGAACAGGCTCGAGAGCCAAATGTATAAATTGCATGCAATGCAAATGCTGTTCAAATTAGTTCTCCCTTATTATATTTGATGGAATTGTTTTTCAAGATGCCTTAGATGTTTGCCAAGTTACCCCACTTAAAATTTGTGATGAAAATAGGAATGTTAATGACAAAAATATTCAAAAGTTTCTATCTATGTCTAATTTTAATCTAAAAAGAAATGTTGAAGATATGTTTGATTTGTTAAAGCCTATTGCAGTTGCCCTGGATAATATCTAAAGTAATAATTGTTCCATTGTTGATGTAGTTTATATTTGGAAAAATCCTCAAAAAATATTAAGAGAAAAAAGATAAGTAAAGAAGTCCCGCAGTGTTTTGAGCCCAGGTATAAAATGGCTCTAACACCCATGCATGCTTCATATCGTGGTACAGTCAAAGTGGTCGGACCAAGAAAAAAAAAAGGATGCATTAAATTTTGCAAAATTAGAATATCCATATAACTTTAGCTTGCACTGACAGTAAATTTTATGCCAATCTTCACCTTTTGAAAAACATTTTTTTTTGAGCAGAATGCAGTAAAGGAAGTTACCCCATATAAAATAAGGAAGAGTCAGCAAATTCAAATCAAGAAATTTAATAGCTCCGTCTTTACTGAAGTTGTACAACTTATAACAGCAAAAGCCTATTCAGTGAGTGTTGAAAGAATATTTTCAACATTTGGACTGGTATAGACAAATATACGAAATAAATTGGGATTAGAAAAGGCCTCAAAACTTGTCTTTTTATTTTAAGCTTTTAATTAAAATTAAATAAATAGAATTATTTTTATAAAGAAATTGTTTACCTAAATATATTTAACTAGGAAAAATAAAGTTTGTATTAAAAAAAAAGAAAAAAAATAGTAATTATTGAAAGCATATGTCTCAATATGTATAAATATTACACTTATTGATAAATCAAGTACAGTTGACTCTCGTTAATTCGAAATCGGATAATTCGAATCTTCGCTTAATTCGAACTAAACATGAAGTCCCGAAATTTTCAATGGTATAATAAAGTTAAAAATTTTCATTAATTCGAACTCATTTTCTCTTGACTACGTTTAATTCGAACTAACGCGAAATCCGATTTTCCATTTTCCTTTACTTTCTCACGGATTTCAGGTCATTTGAATAACTTTCTTTCTTTGATTTTTGTGAAAATTGTTCCGAACGAGTATACGTATAATCTAATGCATTTGATATCCTCTTCTTAGAGCCCCGTCTGCCCATCAGTGACGCTTTAAATTTGTATTCCATTGTGCTTGTTTCTAATTTTTTAATTAGTTTTTGTATTTATACATTCTAATTTAATATTAAGTCATATTCTAATGATAACAGACGAAATAAATTTAAGAAACACTATAACATTAATTCCTTTGTAATAGTACCATATTAAGCATGTTTTCATTTCATATTTTCCATAATTCGAACTTCGGATAATTCGAACACTTCTTCCGGTCCCGACGAGTTCGAATTAACGAGAGCCGACTGTATATCGATACACATGTGATTTATTTTAGCATTAAAAAAAATGCATATTGATGTTTTTTATTTAAATAAATATATATATAGTAAAAGATTAATAATCATTTGTTGATGTTGATATTATTGATACAATAAATGATTGTTAAATTAAGCACAGGAAAATGTTTTCTATGCTAAATGTTTCTGTTTGTACCACCAAGGTGCACATATGTGTACCTTGGGTTCATACTGCAAGAAAACACTTCATTTTCAAAAATTTATTTATACGAGAAATTTAATGGACAATTGATACATATAAGCTTATTTTATGTGCTATTTTCGAAAAATTTTTTTTTATACATATAGAGATATATATTGCATTTTGTACAAATAACCCTTGTTCTTGATTTGCAGCCTTCATACTTAAATTTTGAAGCAAAGTTATCATTTGTTGAATGAGGAAACTGTCCAATTTTGTAATATCTAATATAGTAAATTGGCTTCTAAATACCCTTACATTGTTTTCGCTGTGGTTTATTTGCAGAATCGTCTTCAAAATCATTTCCAGATGAATAAATTTTGCGTGATCTCCATGGTCGTCGTCCTTCACTTACTTTGCTCTTATATTTCAACAATACTTAAGCAATCTCTAAAAATACTGCAAGAGAGACAATCTGTCTTTTCGAGGAACTTCACCTGTTTTGCAATTTCTGATATACATTATCCAACAAATGGAAATAACCAAATCTATAAAATGTATAAAAATTCTTGTTGACTACTTTTTATGTGAATAGAACAACGGTAGTTAGCTAAACACCTATCTTTTAAATCTGCACCACCCATACATGTTTTGTATTCAAAATTGCAAGTTGTGTTACATTAATTTTACAATTTTGATCTTTAGACCACCTAACACAACTCCTCTCGAGATCGCTATCGATGCAAGTCGAAAGCAAAATTGCACATTTACTATCTTTCCAGTTTAGTATACACATATCCCTTCCCTTAGTCTCTCATCCCACTCTCCGCGTTACAAATCTCGATCACTGATTTTTTTATCTGCTCCTCCAAGTCTTTTGTTCATAATCATTCCAGTTTGGTAGTTATTGTTTCTCAATAAAAAGTCGACACATTTTACACTAGAAAAAAAAACTGTCCTAGTAAATGACACGTGTGTTGTCTTTTGGTATAAATTAAAACAAACAATTTGACAATGTCTCCACCTAGACCTAATTATAATTATTTTGAATCATCAGCTGGTACAATTCCTTTTTCATGATATATTTGGCAGTCAAGGGCATGGTTATCCCTGGCGGATAAAATAATTTTTTTTAAACTCAACGGATTAGGTTTTAACGGCACATAATGTCTAGATCCACAACGTGCAGCAAATGGGATTTAGAGATCTCTGTTCATCTAGTGATAAAGGTTTTGGCTTCGGCAGGGACAAACATTTAATTCTTACTGCATTCCAGATAAGATTTACTTTCCATAATTTGTCATCTGCTTAAAGATCGTTTGATTTATCTGCAAAATGAAGAAATTTTCTAATCTCAAAAAATCGATCCATAGTATGTGCAATTTTAAGCACTGGCAAGTCTTTTTGCCAGTAGAAGCTTGCTTGGAGATATTTTAAAGTTCCCATGAGTATGTGTACGCCTCAAACTTTTATAATTTCATATTTAGATGCATTTATTGAGTGACGGTTTCATTGGAACGTGTTTGAACGGAATATAATGGAATTGTTTGAACGGAATTGGTTTCATATGAAACTTTTCCCCAAAAATCTTCATTTAACTAATCTAAGAATGATACAAAAGGATATACGATGCTGGAAAATCTGCTTTTAGATAATCTTCAGCAATCAATGATCCTCGGAATACTATTAGAAGAAAAAAATATTAAATAAATATTTGCGAAAAGATAAGGTTTTATTCTCAGCATTATTATTCTAGAGTGAGTAACACAAGTATTAAAAATTTACTTATTTTCAGCTTTCCATAACAAAAGCCTTTTAGGTTAAACTTTATTGTTACAGGGATTCGGGATAGATACTGGAGCTGGTTATATCTGTGTCATCTAAATTTTCATTGCCAGAAGACTCACCATCACCATTGGCCTCATCAGTTTATTTACTCTTACAAAGATATAATAATTATTATTTTTAAAATTAATGTCTAGTTTAATACAAAGGGTTGGTATAAAAACCGTTTAAAAAAAAAAAAAAACCAAAAAACCGGGTTTTTTGGTTTAAACCAGGTTTTTTTGGTTTAAACCGGGTTTTTTTCCCATCATTACTTAAAAAGCATTTGCAAGAAAAAAAAATCGAGTTTTAGAAAGTCATGATTTTTCTTTTGTAATTAATGTTAAACATTCACACTGGTACTTAATTTTTTTATATAATTAAATAATTAAAGCAT
The DNA here is from genome assembly GCA_964019185.1 of Maratus speculifer. Classification (NCBI taxonomy): domain Eukaryota; kingdom Metazoa; phylum Arthropoda; class Arachnida; order Araneae; family Salticidae; genus Maratus; species Maratus speculifer. The sequence continues at coordinate 82,677,236 of OZ025295.1, forward strand.
ATAAAAATTATAATTAAATTACTTATAAATTTAGCTTTCTTTAGGGAAATATTTATTGTTTAAAAAATGTTGAACTACTAATTTATTAGTATACTCATATAAGCCTTTAGATAATAATTAAAGAAATAATTATTATGTAGAACATAATGAGGGATAAACAAATATATTTCAATTCAACAAAAAATAAGCAAAAATAGAAAACATTTTCCTGTGCTTAATTTAACAATCATTTATAGTATCAATAATATCAACATCAACAAATGATTATTAATCTTTTACTATATATATATTTATTTAAATAAAAAACATCAATATGCATTTTTTTTAATGCTAAAATAAATCACATGTGTATCGATATACAGTCGGCTCTCGTTAATTCGAACTCGTCGGGACCGGAAGAAGTGTTCGAATTATCCGAAGTTCGAATTATGGAAAATATGAAATGAAAACATGCTTAATATGGTACTATTACAAAGGAATTAATGTTATAGTGTTTCTTAAATTCATACACATATGTGCTAGTAAATAGAAACTAATAATAATTATTTTACTTTTTATTACAAAATTATGTTTCTATACACATAAATAGGTGGAACAAACTGTGAAATAATTTTTACGATGGCTTAAAATATGTCAGGTCTGAAGAGGTTATAGTGTTGCATATTTTCAGCTATGTGGCGCCTTTTATTTATTTATAACTATATGAGGTGCGCCTCTGCTTATAAAGATTGGGCAGGTATTGTCTAAATGATTTATTAGAAGACTCATAAACAGAATAAAATAAAATTTTAAAGAACGAAATGAATATTTTATAAATAATTTCTATAAGGTAAATCTACAAAAGATAATTCAGATGCTAAGAAAATATAATACATTTTAGTATAAATAAATTAAAGATTTTTTTTAAAAATATTTGCTTTTCAACTGAAATCTTTTGGCGCCTTTACTGCTTCGGCGCCTGTGTGCGCCGCACACTTTGCACACTGCACTGTAAAAAAAAATTCAAGAGGTTACTAAAAATTCTTTAGTAAATTTGTATTCCACAGACTTTTTTAGCAACTATTACAAACTTTTTTTTTGCAAGTGAAACAAGTATTTCTTTTGTAAACTGAACAAAAGAATTTTTTGTATAACTAACTTAAAAATTTTTAGTATGAGCCACCAAGAAAATTTTAGTAATAGCTCCAAAATTATTTTTAATAACCTTTACGTGCGCTCGAAAGAAAGGAGCTTCCTTCGAGCTGCATCCAAACTTCTGAAGCGATAGATTTTCGGCAAAACCGCAATAGATGGCAGCACCAAACATTGCTCTGACAGGATTTTCATAATCCCTTTCTTAACGAGCGCTTACACTACATACATATTTGGCGGCGTCCGGTATCGATCCCGGGACCTTTTAGCCTGGAGTCCGTTACTATAACCACTATGCTATCAAGGCCACACCAAGTGAGTTTTAGTAATAGCTATTAAAAATGTAAAACTATTAACT